>CP106732.1:48168461-49368461 GCA_025506655.1 Gossypium rotundifolium | reverse complement strand
TGATGATATTTTAAGCTTTTTGATGGTTATTGATGTTAAATGAAAGATAGGTGCTAGATGAACACATTTTGTTCTTGAATTTTGATAAATTTAAATAATTAGGGCTAAATTGTGAAAATTAAATTTTAGAGGACTTAAATGTGAAATAAATGAAATGTATGGATTTGTATGAATGCTATAGATATTAAACCCTTAAGGTATTTATTCAAATTGTGTGTATTTTGTGTTTTAAGCAAATAGGACTAAATTGTAAAATGTGAAATAATAGGGGCAAAATGGTAATTTGCCCATTTATGTATTTTGGGACCAAATTGAGATGAAATGTACTTGAACAAGCTTATTTTAAATATGTTTAGATCAAGAGCAAAGAAAATCGGATTTGAACCGGGGAAAGACGAACGTTTGAAATAAGCTAGGTTTAAGTCATTCGTTGTCAATCAAGGTAAGTCCTTAAGCAAATATCTATTAAAGAGTTAATTATGAATATATTAAATAATGATATTTGATAATCTTGAGTATAAAACTATGAGTTAGCCGAATGTAAAAGTGTTGAATTGGATTGAATATACATTTTGTAAATGTGATATGAATAATTGTATTTGATATGATATGTGAAAGTAATATGAGATATATATAATGTGTTAGTGAAATTAGTATTTAAATATGTGTATTGAAATATTGGATTAATTATGTGGTTATTTGGGTTTTAAGCCTAGTAGGCCTCGTCTTGGGTGTTATTTATCGGGCTAAATGCCTAGCGAGCTTAGTCTTGGTGATATATTCGAGCTTCGTGCCTAGCGTGCTTAATCTTGGGTGATATATTCAGAGCTTCGTGCCTAGCGGGCTTAGTGCCGGTGATATATTTAGGCTTCGTGCCTAGCAGGCTTAGTGCCGGTGATATATTCGGGCTTCGTGCCTAGTAGGTTTTATACCAGTGATGAAATATCAACTTGTGGTTTATGAGACTACATCATGATGTGTTTATTGAGTAAGTATGTTGATAATACAAGTTATTTATATTCGGCCATACAGGTAAGTGCCTATGAGTTATTTAATTGAGTTTCTATGTTCGATCAAGTAGATAAGCATATATGTGAATTTCGTTGGGCAAGAATGTGACTAAAGACCATATATATATATTCGGACTTGTGGTTATGTGGTCATATTGTTATTACATTGATATTGAATACTTGGATATATGAAATGTTGAATGGACAAGTGTATATATGTTCATTTATGTGGCCTTATTGAATGATATGCATATGTAATGAGTAGATGGTTGAAAGTTGATATTTTCCATTTGAACCTTATGCTTGAAATGGTAATTTATTTGTTAAAGGCAAAATAGTGATAGATGTTAAGTTAAATGAGGTATTGGAGTTCGGCAATGATAGACTATATGTTTAACTCAGGTAAGCTTAAGTCTCATTAAATTAATCAGAAATAAGGTAAGTTGTGATTAATGTTACTTGAGTTGAAATATTATGTTAAGAATGGTGCTATGTGTGATTGAGCTTATTGATCGATGTGTATGAATGGTATAAGATAGAATTTGAGCTTAAATGTACTATTTTGGGAGGTTCGGTTACAAGTAGAAATGCTAAGAGTGAAAAGACTTTGAATGTGATAATATAGTTGATATGGATGTTGTCCTATGTGACTTGGAGCATGTGATTCATGTAATATATGTTTATACTACGGTTCGATGAGTTCTGAAATTATGGTAATGAAGTGTAAATGCTTAGGTTAATGAACTGTTTGTATTCGACCCGCATAAATTTATTTATGGAAATATTTATATTCAATGTCATAAGTTTAAAGAATAAAATGTTTAAGGGTTTGAGTGTTATATTATTATTTGCTTGAGACTTACTAAGCTAGTAAGCTTATTCGTAATGGTTCAATGTTACATTTTATAGATTTTGGTCTTGCTACGGGCTCGGAAATCGTCAAGAAAGTCAACCACACTATCGACTCATATTGGTACTTTTAAAGTTTGGACGTAACATCTTAAGGCATGTATAGGCTAGTTTAATGCTTGAATGATAATTTTAATTGTATAAATAAGCCATGCGAAAATGGCTTGGATTTATTACTGAATGATCTAATGTTTGAGTAACTCTAGTTATAAAATGTGTGTATGTTCTACTTAGCCATGAGTTTGATAGTGATATAAAGTCATGTTAGGTTTATATATATATTGTAATTAGTCTTTTGGTAAGATGATAGTTGTAGTGTTTGAATATGCTTGGGTTATGGTTGATAAATACTTATTAATGAAATGCATAATGTAAGATACAAATCAACTTAGAAATTATTTTAAATCTTGGATGGTATATTCGGCTAAGTGATGAAATTATAGGTATAGTATTTGGAATGTATAATATTGATATATTATGAATTGAATAAGCAAAACTCTTAATAAATAAATATATAAATAAATATATATATATGTTTAGCTTTTGATAATTGCTAAATTGTTTAGTAGGTTAATAAAGAACATGTGTATATTCGGTCAATGTGATTTAATGACCAATTGAATGGTAACATTCATTATTTGTTATGTAATGCTTATAAATGAATTTGGATAATGGTTTTTAAGATATGTACGATGTTGTTTAAATATGCCATGGAAGTGTATTAATCATGTTGCATTCAAATAGGACTGTATGAACAGAAAATAATTGTTATGACATGTGCTATGTTTGGTAATGCCTTGTAACCCTAATCCGGCGACGGTTACATGTTAGGGGTGTTACATTTTATTGGTATCAGAGCTTACGGTTTAGTCGATTCTAGGACTACCGTAGCGCGTGTGAGTCTAGCTATACATGCCTTAATTATATATTTGATAGTGTGGTGACTTCTGACATTTCGAACTGTGTTTTATATTATGAATGGATCTTGATCCCGATAGAGCCGTAACGGATGATGTAGAGAGTGTAGTGCCTGATCGTGCACGCGGATCAGTGCCAGTAGACTCTTGACCAGTTTTGGGTAACCACAAGGGGGAGGCTAAACAAGCCTTCTACCAAATGATAAATGAATGGTCTACCCAGATTGCTCAGAATAATCTGGCTGTACAACAACCTCCACCCCTGAATAATCTAACTCGATACCTTGACACTCGACAATAGATCCGATAAGATCTAGTAGGCCTCCTGTTGATAAAGTCAGAAAATGTAGGTAAGAATTTAAAGCTAATGATGATGATGACGACGAGCGAGTCGAAATGTGGTTTGATAATACCATTCGGTACTTGATGAGTTATCCTGTACTTGGAGGAATGCCTAAAGTGTGCTATATCTCTACTTGAACTCGCCTACCATTGGTGGAAAGCCCTAGTATCAGTAGTTCCGAAAGAAAAAGTGACTTTGGAATTCTTTCAGATTGGGTTCCGAAAGAAATATATTAGCCAGAGATTCAAAAAAAAAAGTAAAGAATTTCTTGAATTGAAACAGGGGCGAATGACCGTGACAGAATATGAGCGGAAATTTGTTAGACTTAGCAGATATACTAGAGAGTGTGTTTCTTCTGAAGCTATTATGTGCAGAAGATTTGAAGACGGTCTGAATAAAGACATAAAGTTATTTGTGGGCATTATTGAGATTAAAGAGTTTGTGGTACTGGTCCAGCGAGCTTGCAAAGCTGAAGAGCTCAAAAAAAAAAAAGAAAAAGAAAGGCTGAGACAGAAGCTAGAGATACTCGTAAAAGATCATTGAGTAAAACTTTCCATTCAACATCTAAGAAGCTCTGAGATGACTTTAACCGACATAAGACTACTCGACCTGTCTAGATGAGATCAACCTCCGTGAGTTCTCGAGCCACTTGATGGCTAGTGTTGGCAATGTTCAACGAGGATCGGATTGAGTGCAAGCATTGTGGAAAATGGCATTCTGGGAGTTGTAGATTCTGGGATCGGACTTGTTTTAAATGTGGATCATCAGATCACTTCATTCGAGAGTGCCCGATGTTAGCCGAGCAAAATAGGGCTCAAAATACTAAACAGAACAACGCGTTAGCATGAGGTAGACCACCCAGACATTCTGGGAATGTAGGTGGCAGTCAGGGAGGAACGAAAGATACTACAGTTCGGTCAGAGGCTCGAGCACCAGCTAGTGCTTGTGCTATAAGGACCAGAGAGGATGCTTCTTGTCCAGATGTCATTACCGGTACTTTCACCATTTATGATACTACTGTGATTGCATTGATTGATCCTAGTTCAACCCATTCATATGTGTGTAAAACTCTAGTATTCGGTAAGACTCGCCATTGAGTCTCTTGAGTTTGTGATTCGTGTGTCCAACCCTTTGGGTAGATGTGTATTTGTGTCTGAGTGTAAAGGTTGCCCATTGATGATTGAATTTTGCTTCGGTCGATTTAATCTTGTTGCCCTTGATGAGTTTGATATAATTTTGGGAATGGGTGGTTAACTTTGTATGATGCAGTGGTGAATTGTAAAAGAAAGATTATTGATTTGAGATGTCAAAATGGTGAGAGCATTGAGTTGAATCTAATGATCTAAATGGGTTACCTACTGATAATATCATCGATGCTAGCCGAAAGTATGTAAAAAAAAAGGAATGCAAAGCCTATTTGGCCTATGTCTTTGGATAATAAAGTGTTTAAAAAATAGATTAAATCCGCACTGGGTTGTGGGTGAATACCTAAATGTGTTTCTTGAAGAATTATCGGGTTTACCACCAAGACGAGAGATTGAGTTTGGCATTGAATTAATCTGGGGATGACTCGATCTTGATAGCTCCGTGTCGAATGGCACCTCTTGAGTTGAAAGAGTTGAAAGCTCTTTTGACTGAAGCTCTAGTGTTAATTCAGCCTGAATCGGGTAAAGAATTCGTTGTGTATAGTGATGCTTCTTTGAATGGTTTGGGTTGCATTTTAATGCAAGAAGGTAAGGTAGTAGCTTATGCTTCGAGACAGTTAAAGTCTCATGAAAGAAATTATCCAACTCATAATCTGGAATTAGCGGTTATTATATTCGTGATGAAGATTTGGCGTTATTACTTGTTAGGGAGAAATGTCATGTCTATTCGGATCATAAAGTTTAAAAATAATTGGTGACTCAAAAGATTTGAACTGAATCGAGAAGATGGCTTGAGATATTAAAAAAAATATGAGCTATTGTTAGATTATTATTCGGGTAAAACAAATGTTGTGACTAATGGTGCGAATAGAAAATCATCGTTGCATTACGGCTTTGAATACTCGGTTGGACTTGTCTTATGATAGTTTTGTAATAGAGGAATTGAGAGCGAACCGATGTTTTTACTACGATATATATAAAGCTCATAAATTTGATAATAAATTGTTAGTGAATCAAGCTCGAGTGAAGTGAATTCCGAGTCTGAATTTCAAAATTTTTGATGATTGTCGAGATTCGGGATCATGATTGTATTTCGAGAAATTCGAGTAAATTCCATCGATGTGAATGAAGTACATAATAGTCGTTTAATTGTTCATCCGGGAAGTACTAAAATGTATCATAATTTGTAGCAACACTACGGGTGGTTTGGTATGGAGCGAGACATTTCGATTTGGTTTTAAAATGTTTAGTCGTCAACAAGCGAAAGCCAAACATCAAGTTTCATCCGGATTAGTACTGACCTTTCATTTGCAAGCAGATGATCAATCTGAACAAACTATTGATTCTTAAAGATATACTAAGGTCTGCGTATTAGAGTTTTAAGGCTCATGGGAACAGATCTACCATTGATTAAAAATTTTGTATAATTGTGGTTTTCGGATGAATATCAAAATGGCACCATATGAAGATTTGTACGGACGTAAAATTGTACACCTCACGTATTAGATCGAACTCGGTGAGAATAAGTTACGGGGTTGATTTGATAAATGATCTGAGCAGAAGTGAAATTGATCGAGATTGATTGAAAGCGATTTGATCGTCAAAAGTCCTTTATAGACTTGAAACGAAAAGATATAGAATTTGAGATCGACGCAAAGTATTTCATGTTTCAATATTTCAGTAAATATCGACCGATCCGTCACTTGTGATTGCCCCATTTGAAACAGAGATCCGATCTAATATGACATATGAAGAGAGCTGATCCATATCTTAGCCGTGAAATAAAGGAGTTGAGAAATAAGAAATGGCAGCCTGAAGATTCAATAAGATAACAATATTTGAAATTGTTCAGCGGAAAGATTTTCGGGGACGAAAATCCCTAAGGGGGGTAGAGTTGTAACAGACCGAATTTGACCCTAATCGAAACGGTGGTTTCAGGAGAAATATTTAAATACTATATTTCGTGTTTATTATAAGTGAATTAATGTCTGTGAAAGTTTCGTAGAAAAATTCAATCGTTTTGTATGTCCAATTTAACAAAAGGACTAAATCGCATAAGTGGTAAAAGTAGCCTTATTGCTTGATTGAGTGGTTAAATTAATATGTCTTTATATAAGAGAGGACCTATGTTTAAAATTGTCCATTTTTAATGGGATAGTGGACGACAACATGTAATTTTCATAATGAAATTATATGTTTAAATTATATGTTATGTTATAATATATTATAATAATATTATAATCATATAATAAATAAAACATAAAAAGAAAGAGAACACATGCATGTTCATCTTTTTTCAACCGAAACAAAAGAGAAAAGAAGGAAGTTTAAGCTCTCAAAACATTCAACACTTGCATGTTAAATTAAGGTTAGTAATTGAGTTCGGTTTTTGATAATTTTTACGTTTTTGTAATCGTTGCTTCGAAAACTATCAAACCCATGTACTAATTTTGTGAATTGATAATGTTTGTATGATATGCCATTGATGATATTTTAAGGTTTTTGATGGTTATTGATGTTAAATGAAAGATAGGTTGAAACACCCCACACCCGGCCCACGCGAATGGACTGGATCTGGTATGTTCCTCGAAGTAACCCGGTTCAAATTCATTCGAATACTTTGAAAACTGTGAGTTTTGGAAGATAGCTCGTTGTGGGTTGGGCTTGAGTTGAAAACAAATTTATTTTTATAACAAAACCCATTTGCTTCAAGTGACAAAATATTTAAACTTATTTCATACTAAGTGGGCTTACTCTTTATAAAGCCCTAAACTCCTAACATAGTAATTATAGTAGAAATAAAAATTAAATCACGGTGGCCTTATTACATAAAATGAAACCCAAAATAATAAATTGTACAATACTTTAAAATAAAATAAATATTCAAATTAAACTGAACTTCAAGTCGATCATGGCCACCACAAGTTCTCGTCGTCCAGGTCCATTCTTGCTCATCACCAAAACATATTCCCACAACGGGTGAGTCGATAGACTCGGTGTGTAACCAACACTAAACATAATAGAGATAGGCACACCATAGAAATCATATGCATATAAAATTCAAGATCATGATGCAAACCCGAACCCAAACCAATATGCCATCCGCTACACTCCACCCGTACCAACCTTGTGCATAGTGGGGACTACTAAGTCAACCCTCTTCCGCTACACTCCATCGAAGGCGTCATTGCAATGACGTGCTCATCGCCCATCGATAATATTGTGGCATAGCCACCATCGTAATGTAACCGGTTACCACTTAGTGAGACCGAAGTCATCACATTCACTTAGTGAGACCAAGTCATCACATTCACTTAGTGAGACCAAGTCATCACTTTCACTTATAACGTTGGTGAGACCGTAGTCAACACCTTCTTCCCTTTCACATAAATCCAGAATGCCCCAAATTATAAATATCATGCATAACATATTTTATTTCACTTTCACATCACTTTTCACTTGTATAACATTTATTTCAAATCCTAGTAGAAGTAGGAAAACGTACACGAATACTTTGTACCATAATATGGCACTTTAGCCACTTTCTTTCACTTTCACATTAACATATATAACATATTTAAACCATAAAACTATTAAGAATAGTGTGGAATACACACCGATTTGTTTAGCGATTCCTTGAGATTTGAAAGCAAGATCTAATGTTTAGATCCTTAATTCCTACATTTGGTTTATCAAGTATTACTTAGCATAAATTCTATTTTGGTTATAATATCCAAATCCTAGTAGGATTTGTAAAGAGGCTTACCTTTGATGCCGATTTGATGTTTATTCAAATCCAAAACTTTGTTTTCCTTCACTTGATATTCGCCAACCTTGAAACTTCAACATAAATTAGTTTTCGCTTTTTAATAATTACGGATCTAATCTAGATAATCACATAAACCTTGGTGAATACCTTTGGGGCTTACCTTATGGATTTTAAATCCAAACTTCACCTCCCTTTTCCTTGAAATCGGAAACTTCCTAGATCTCCTAATAGGTTAGTTTTGATCAATTTGATCTAATTGACTAAGATTTGGCCTTGGCCAAATGTATGACTCACTTACCTCAAATCCACAAGTTGATCTTTATTTCAAATTCTCTTGAAATCACTTGTTAGATTTGATCTATTATTTAATCATGGAGGGATCTTTTTGTCGATTGTACATTGATGTACTTACCTCGTTTTGAATCCGGAAGATCCCTTATGCTATTCGGCTATGGCACTATTATGGATCTCAAAGTTTTGGCTTTTGTGGTTGAATAGTAGAAGAAAAGAAAAGAAAGAAAAGAGATGGAGAGAGTTTTTGACAAGGGAAATTCGGCTAAAGAGAAGAGGAAAGATTGTTGCTACTTTCACTAGGAGGTTTCGCAAGATGTTGAAGAGAAGAGATGGCTCTTTTCTTTTCTCTCTTTGGTCGAAACTATTAGCCTTAGAGTCCCTAATTCACCAATTCTTCACTTGTGATAAGTTTTAGTTTTATCAATTATGAAATTCCATCAAATCTCCTAATTAGCCAAGAGTTTTATTGAATAAAACTCCCTTCCTTGTGCAGTCCAACTCTCCACTCATGGAGGTAAAATTTTATTTCTTTCATTTGTTTCCTAGATGACTCCAACTCAGGCCCAAAAAAACCTCTTGCCTTTGGGCCATTTCCTAGGCCTTAGGTGGCATCTTCAGGCCACATTTCCAAGTCCGTTATTGGGTCAAATTTTATGTTCTTTATATTTTTGGGGTCACTTTGCCCTAAGCTCCCTTTGGGCTCTTAAATTCGACATTCCTGGGTCATTTTAAGTTTCCTAAAATTTTCAGCTGCTCAGATTTTCAAGTTTCCAAAATGTTTAGTTTCCTATTTTGGCTTGGTTTCCAAAATGTTTAGTTTCCTATTTTGGTTTGGTTTCCAAAATGTTTAGTTTCCTATTTTGGTTTGGTTTCCAAAATGGTCACTTTCCTAATTTCTTTAGGTTTCCAAAAATGTCTAAGTTTCCAAAAATGTCCATTTCCATTTCCATTTTCATTTCCATTTTCATGCATTTCTAGGTTTCCAAAAGTATCAAAAATTTATTCATGGTACTTGAAACTTGCCATTTCATACAATTAAACTGGAAATGCATAGGCCCTATTCAGGATGTTACAGTTCTACCCCCTTAAAAATAATTTCGTCCTCGAAATTACTTACTATCGTTCATCCGTACAGTCTAACTCACCACACTGCGCTATTGCTTCGCACTCTGATCTTAAAGAACTATCATACATTTTAGGCACATTCTCTATGTTCACAATCAAGGTTCCATATACTTCATTAGCAACATAAGTTCGAACTAATCTTATAGCGAGTAAAGTAATGAAGAATAATCCATAAATAAGGAACTTACTCGTTGTCTCGTCTGGTGCGTCACTATCCTCGTGACGGCCGACTGCATAAACTAACCTTGGCTACCTTGCTTCTGAACCTTCAACACCTCCGCTTGGTGCTCCATGACCTTGGCCAGAACCATTACCTCTGTAATTCGAACCTCGACCTCGTTGAGGTCATTGTCCTCCTCTACCTACCGATTAACATTCCGAATTCTTGGTCGTCTATCATCTGATATCTTTGGACAGTCCTTGAGCATATGGTCCTTAGACCCACATTTAAGACATGCTCCTATCTTTTTCCAACACTCACCTGAGTGCTTCTTTCCACAATACTCACAAGGACGATACTGCCCTCTGGTATCAACTTGCTGACCCTTCGACCCCTCAGTTCTGGGCCTTTTCTGCACATTTCCCGATGATTCATAACCTCTCTTGGGTCTATTCCTGTCAGAGTTCTGCCTAGTCGAGTCCTTGATTCCTTCAGCTACCTTAGCCTTTTCAACTAACGTGGAGAACTCCCTCTCCTGATGTGGAGCTATCAATAACCTTAGGTCATCCCTTAATCCGTCCTTAAAACGGACACAGCGTTCATGTTCAGTCGCGACTACTCCTCGAGCATATCGGCTTAACCTCGAAATTCACCTCATATGCCGCTCTCGATTTGTTCCCCGAACTAGTCCTAGAAAAGCTTTCATTGTTCATCAATATACCGAGTGTCGACATACTTCTTCTGATATGCCCCCTTAGCATACTCCCATGTCAGATCCTCTATCGTGGCACCATCACGAGCAGTTAGCCACCATTGGTATGCTTCATCACGTAATGGCTACCATCCCTTTCAACTTCTCTTCAGGGTCGTCGAGTTCATCCATAATACGCCGATTGCTTCCAACCAATACTCGTGAGATTGGGTGCCACACCGGACACTCCACGGAACACCTCGGCCCGTTGGCTCGGAGTCGCCGGTCTGATTTACGAGCTCCCAAATTTCCACCACGACCACCATTTCCAATACTGCAACATGGCTCGCGACACGCCTCATCCCCGTCGAGCCTCTCGCTGCTCGACATTAACAAATGGGGGTGGTGGTGGCGGTGGTAACTCATTGTCACAACCTTGACCTGATCTAACGGGTTCTGACACAGTTATTCTTCCTCTACCGCTTCCTTGACGACCGCGTCCTCTAGAACTCATTTTCTAGCGTCGAGATCTGATTAAGAAATTTTATGGATTAGTCTTTGTTCCACTTATTTATCGGCGAAGGAGTTTTATGGAAAGGGGTTTAAGAGTGGTTCTTTCGTATTCATACAAACACACAGTCTTTTCCATTCATTCATTCATCCATCAAACAAGTATGAACTTTCGTTCATTCAGAGAAACGTTGTAGTTTTTTTTTTGTTGTTGTTGTTTTCCTCTACCCGGGGTATTTTCGTAATTTTGTCCTACAAGGGTATTTTCGTAATTTGTCAGAATAAGGTTCCTTGGTGATTTTGTCAAAAATTATTTTGGAAATTCCAAAATCTCGGGGTAATTTGGAAAAATTTTGAGATTCGAGGGTATTTTTAATTTTTGACCTTAGGGTATTTTGGTAATTTTACACAAATCGTGGTAAATTTGTAAAATTTAATAAATTTGGGGTATTTCAAAAGTTGTAAAACTCGAGTGTTCTTTCCAAAATTGTTCCTTCAAAAATGGGAATGTTGCAAAAATTTTTAAATTGTGGTCATTTTGGTAATTTTGTAAGTCGGGGCAATTTTGTAAATTTTTCCAAAATCGAGGTATTTTGATATTTTGCAAGTTAGGGCTTTTGGAATGCTTATAAAATAATAAACTTTTGGTAAAAGCTGTTGAGTAGTTGAATCATTTTATAAACCAAGGGCACTTTGGTAATTCTACCACTAAGGGCATTTTGTAATTTGTATGGATCAAAATTTTTCAAAATAATTGTGTCTTGAAATAGTTTTCGTGAATTAAGGATAAGAGAAAGAAAGTGATTTAAGAATTTTAATATTAAGTGTTAAAAAAATGGCTAATTCCCTTTCGGGTTTTAGTTATTGAGTTTAGCCTATGACTGAGCCTTCTTGGTCAGGGTGAACCAAAGCTATGCCCCAGGCAGGATTCGAGTGGAGAGGAGGTGAGTCACGCGGACTGCTTAAATACCAAGCTCCCACTGAAACCATTCCTAGACATGCGTACAGGTTGCCACACCCTAGCTTAATGGACTTAGTCATAGGTTGGTTTAGTGCCTTAAATCTTTTGTGTTTGTGTTTGAGTAGTCTAATCCTAGGGTTCAAGTTCCTATCATTCTATTCTACGTTCCATGCCTTTTCTACCCTTATATAAATCATGTAATCACACATAGAGTAGGGTACTTACCGGTGGATCATGCAGTCGGAGACTTAGGGCCATGTCTTTACACTGTCTATTTTAAAAATACTTTCATAAAACTCATTTGGCCTTATTTTAAAAACGTTTTGGGCCTTAGGCCACAGGCCGAGAGTTTGAACTGGGCTCTGATACCAAATTGAAACACCCCACACCCGGCCCACGCGAATGGACTGGATCTGGTATGTTCCTCGAAGTAACCCGGTTCAAATTCATTCGAATACTTTGAAAACTGTGAGTTTTGGAAGATAGCTCGTTGTGGGTTGGGCTTGAGTTGAAAACAAATTTATTTTTATAACAAAACCCATTCGCTTCAAGTGACAAAATATTTAAACTTATTTCATACTAAGTGGGCTTACTCTTTATAAAGCCCTAAACTCCTAACATAGTAATTATAGTAGAAATAAAAATTCGTCACGGTGGCCTTATTACATAAAATGAAACCCAAAATAATAAATTGTACAATACTTTAAAATAAAATAAATATTCAAATTAAACTGAACTTCAAGTCGATCATGGCCACCACAAGTTCTGCCGTCCCGGTCCATTACTGCTCATCACCTGAAATATATTCCCACAACGGGGTGAGTCGATAGACTCAGTGTGTAACCAACACTAAACATAATAGAGATAGGCACACCATAGAAATCATATGCATATAAAAATTCAAGATCATGATGCAAACCCGAACCCAAACCTATATGCCATCCGCTACACTCCACCCGTACCAACTTTGTGCACCGTGGGACTACTAAGTCAACCCTCCTTCCGCTACACTCCATCGAAGGCGTCATTGCAATGGTCGGCGTGCTCATCGCCCATCGATAATATTGTGGCATAGCCACCTTTGTCTTATGTAATCGGTTACCACTTAGTGAGACCAAAGTCATCACATTCACTTAGTGAGACCAAGTCATCACATTCACTTAGTGAGACCAAGTCATCACTTTCACTTATAACGTTGGTGAGACCGTAGTCAACACCTTCTTCCCCTTTCACATAAATCCCGAATGCCCCAAATTATAAATATCATGCATAACATATTTTTATTTCACTTTCACATCACTTTTCACTTGTATAACATTTATTTCGAAATCCTAGTAGAAGTAGGAAAACGTGCACGAATACTTTGTACCATAATATGGCACTTTAGCCACTTTCTTTCACTTTCACATTAACATATATAACATATTTAAACCATAAAACTATTAAGAATAGTGTGGAATACACACCTGATTTGTTTAGCGATTCCTTGAGATTTCGAAAGCAAGATCTAATGTTTAGATCCTTAATTCCTACATTTGGTTTATCAAGTATTACTTAGCATAAATTCTATTTTGGGCTATAATATCCAAATCCTAGTAGGATTTGTAAAGAGGCTTACCTTTGATGCCGATTTGATGTTTATTCAAATCCCGGAAACTTTATTTTCCTTCACTTGATATTCGGCCAACCTTGAAACTTCAACATAAATTAGTTTTCGGCTTTTTAATAATTACGGATCTAATCTAGGTAATCACATAAACCTTGGCCAATACCTTTAGGGCTTACCTTATGGATTTTAAATCCGAAACTTCACCTCCTTTTTCCTTGAAATCAGCAACTTCCTAGATCTCCGAATAGGTTAGTTTTTGATCAATTCGATCTAATTGACTAAGATTTGGCCTTGGCGAATGTATAGACTCACTTACCTCAAATCCAAGTTGATCTTTATTTCAAATTCTGCCAAATCACTTGTTAGATTTGATCTATTATTTAATCATGGAGGGGATCTTTTTGCCGATTGTACATTGATGTACTTACCTCATTTTTGAATCCCGAAAGATCCCTTATGCTATTCGGATATGGCACTATTATGGATCTCAAAGTTTTGGCTTTTGTGGTTGAATAGTAGAAGAAAAGAAAAAGAAAGAAAAGAGATGGAGAGAGTTTTTGACAAGGGAAATTGACTAAAGAGAAGAGGAAAGATTGTTGCTACTTTCACTAGGAGGTTTCGACAAGATGTTGAAGAGAAGAGAATGGCTCTTTTCTTTTCTCTCTTTGGTCAAACTATTAGCCTTAGAGTCCCTAATTCACCAATTCTTCACTTGTGATAAGTTTTAGTTTTATCAATTATGAAATTCCATCAAATCTCCTAATTAGCCAAGAGTTTTATTGAATAAAAACTCCCTTCCTTGTGCCGTCCAACTCTCCACTCATGGAGGCAAAATTTTATTTCTTTTATTTGTTTCTAGATGACTCAAACCCAGCCCAAAAAACCTCTTGCCTTTGGGCCATTTCCTAGGCCTTAGGTGGCATCTTCAGCCACATTTCCAAGTCCGTTATTGGGTCAAATTTTATGTTCTTTATATTTTTAGGGTCACTTGGCCCTAAGCTCCCTTTGGGCTCTTAAATTCGACATTAGGGTCATTTTAAGTTTCCTAAAATTTTCACATGACTCTGTATTTTCCAAGTTTCCAAAATGTTTAGTTTCCTATTTTGGCTTGGTTTCCAAAATGTTTAGTTTCCTATTTTGGTTTGGTTTCCAAAATGTTTAGTTTCCTATTTTGGTTTGGTTTCCAAAATGGTCACTTTCCTAATTTCTTTAGGTTTCCAAAAATGTCTAAGTTTGCAAAAATGTCCATTTCCATTTTCATTTCCATTTCCATTTCCATTTCCATTTTCATTTTCATTTCCATTTCCATTTCCATTTTCATTTCCATTTTCATGCATTTCTAGGTTTCCAAAAGTATCAAAAATTTATTCATGGTACTTGAAACTTGCCATTTCATACAATTAAACTGGAAATGCATAGGCCCTATTCAGGATGTTACAGTTCTACCCCCTTAAAAATAATTTCGTCCTCAAAATTACTTACTATCGTTCATCCATACAGTCTAACTCACCACACTACGCTATTGTCACAAGACTCGATCTTAAAGAACTATCATACTTTTTAGGCACATTCTCTATGTTCACAATCAAGGTTCCATATACTTCATTAGCAACATAAGATCGAACTAATCTTATAGCGAGTAAAGTAATGAAGAATAATCCATAAATAAGGAACTTACTCATTGTCTCGTCAGTGCGTCACTATCCTCATGACTACCGATCGCATAAACTAACCTTGGTCGCCTTGCTTCGAACCTTCAACACCTCCGCTTGGTGCTCCACGACCTTGTCCGAACCATTACCTCTGTAATTGAACCTCGACCTCGTTGAGGTCAGCTGTCCTCCCTCTACCACCGATTAACATTACGAGTTCTTGGTCGTCTATCATCGATATCTTTGGGCGGTCCTTGAGCATTTGGTCCTTAGACCCACATTTAAGACATGCTCCTATCTTTTCCAACACTCACCGAGTGCTTCTTTCCACAATACTCACAACGATGATACTGCCCTCTGGTATCAACTTGCTGACCCTTCGACCCCTCGCCTCGGGCCTTTTTGCACATTTCTCGATGATTCATAACCTCTCTTGGGTCTATTCCTCGCGAGTTACGCCTAGTCGAGTCCTTGATTCCTTCACTACCTTAGCCTTTTCAACTAACGTGGAGAACTCCTCTCTCGATGTGGAGCTATCAATAACCTTAGGTCATCCCTTAATCCGTCCTCAAACGGACACAGCGTTCATGTTCGATCGCGACTACTCCTCGAGCATATCGGCTTAACCTCGAAATTCACCTCATATGCCGCTCTTGATTTGTTCCCCGAACTAGTCCTAGAAAAGCTTTCATTGTTCATCAATATACCGAAAGTGACATACTTCTTCCGATATGCCCCTTAGCATACTCCCACGCCGGATCCTCCGCCGTGGCACCATCACTGAAAGATTAGCCACCATTGGTATGCTTCATCACGTAACAGGGCTACCATCCCTTTCAACTTCTCCTCAGGGGTCAGGTCGAGTTCATCCATAATACGCTCAGTTGCTTCCAACCAATACTCGGCGGTACTGGGTGCCACACCGGACACTCCACGGAACACCTCGGCCCCGTTGGCTCGGAGTCGCTCGGGTATAGATTTTCGAGCTCCCAAATTTCCACCCGCGCCAGCCACCATTTCCAATACTCGCAACATGGCCTGCGACACAGCCTCATCCCCCGTCTGAGCCTGCTGCTCGACATTAACAGCTGGGGGTGGTGGTGGCGGTGGTAACTCATTGTCGAAACCTTGACTGATCTAACGGTTTACGACGCGCTTATTCTTCCTCTCTGCGTCCTTGACGATGGCGTCCCTCTAGAACTTATTTTCTAGCGTCGAGATCGATTAAGAAATTTTATGGATTAGTCTTTGTTCCACTTATTTATCGGCGAAGGAGTTTTATGGAAAGGGGTTTAAGAGTGGTTCTTTCGTATTCATACAAACACACAGTCTTTTCCATTCATTCATTCATCCATCAAACAAGTATGAACTTTCGTTCATTCAGAGAAACGTTGTAGTTTTTTTTTTTGTTGTTGTTGTTGTTGTTTTCCTCTACCCGGGGTATTTTCGTAATTTTGTCCTACAAGGGTATTTTCGTAATTTGTCAGAATAAGGTTCCTTGGTGATTTTGTCAAAAATTATTTTGGAAATTCCAAAATCTCGGGGTAATTTGGAAAAATTTTGAGATTCGAGGGTATTTCGGTAATTTTTGACCTCAGGGGTATTTTGGTAATTTTTCACAAATCAGGGTAAATTTGTAAAATTTAATAAATTTGGGGTATTTCAAAAGTTGTAAAACTCTGAGTGTTCTTTTCGGAAATTGTTCCTTCAAAAATGGGAATGTTGCAAAAATTTTTAAATTCAGGGTCATTTTGGTAATTTTGTAAGTCAGGGGCAATTTTGTAAATTTTTCCAAAATCGAGGTATTTTGATATTTTGCAAGTTAGGGCTTTTGGAATGCTTATAAAATAATAAAATTTTGGTAAAACTGTTGAGTAGTTGAATCATTTTATAAACCAAGGGCACTTTGGTAATTCTACCACTAAGGGCATTTTTATAATTTGTATGGATCAAAAATTTTTTGAAAATAATTGTGTACTGAAATAGTTTTCGTGAATTAAGGATAAGAGAAAGAAAGTGATTTAAGAATTTTAATATTAAGTGTTAAAAAAATGGCTAATTCCTTTGGGTTTTAGTTATTGAGTTTAGCCTATGGTGAGCCATCTTGGTCGGGGTGAACCAAAGCTACGCACTCAGGCGTGATTCGAGTGGAGAGGAGGTGAGTCACGCGGATTGCTTAAATACCAAGCTCCCAGGATTCAAGAAACCATTCCTAGACATGCGTGCAGGTTGCCACACCCTAGCTTAATGGACTTAGTCATAGGTTGGTTTAGTGCCTTAAATCTTTTGTGTTTGTGTTTGAGTAGTCTAATCCTAGGGTTCAAGTTCCTATCATTCTATTCTACGTTCCATGCCTTTTCTACCCTTATATAAATCACAGAATCACACATAGAGTTAGGGGTACTTACCTGGTGGACTGCGGGTCGGAGACTTAGGGGCCATGTCTTTATACCTGTCTATTTGTAAAAATACTTTCATAAAACTCATTTGGCCTTATTTTAAAAACGTTTTGGGCCTTAGGCCACAGGCCGAGAGTTTGAACTGGGCTCTGATACCAAATTGAAACACCCCACACCCAAATTTACTTGAATGGATGGATCTGGTATGTTCCTCGAAGTAACCCGGTTCAAATTCATTCGAATACTTTGAAAACTGTGAGTTTTGGAAGATAGCTCGTTGTGGGTTGGGCTTGAGTTGAAAACAAATTTATTTTATAACAAAACCCATTAACTTCAAGTGACAAAATATTTAAACTTATTTCATACTAAGTGGGCTTACTCTTTATAAAGCCCTAAACTCCTAACATAGTAATTATAGTAGAAATAAAAATTAAATCACGGTGGCCTTATTACATAAAATGAAACCCAAAATAATAAATTGTACAATACTTTAAAATAAAATAAATATTCAAATTAAACTGAACTTCAAGTCGATCATGGCCACCACAAGTTCTGCCGTCCCGGTCCATTACTGCTCATCACCTGAAATATATTCCCACAACGGGGTGAGTCGATAGACTCAGTGTGTAACCAACACTAAACATAATAGAGATAGGCACACCATAGAAATCATATGCATATAAAAATTCAAGATCATGATGCAAACCCGAACCCAAACCTATGTGCCATCCGCTACACTCCACCGTACCAACTCAGCATGCAAGTGGGGACTACTAAGTCAACCCTCCTTCCGCTACACTCCATCGAAGGCGTCATTGCAATGACGTGCTCATCGCCCATCGATAATATTGTGGCATAGCCACCAACGTAATGTAACCGGTTACCACTTAGTGAGACCAAAGTCATCACATTCACTTAGTGAGACCAAGTCATCACATTCACTTAGTGAGACCAAGTCATCACTTTCACTTATAACGTTGGTGAGACCGTAGTCAACACCTTCTTCCCTTTCACATAAATCCAGAATGCCCCAAATTATAAATATCATGCATAACATATTTTTATTTCACTTTCACATCACTTTTTACTTGTATAACATTTATTTGAAATCCTAGTAGAAGTAGGAAAACGTACCTGAATACTTTGTACCATAATATGGCACTTTAGCCACTTTCTTTCACTTTCACATTAACATATATAACATATTTAAACCATAAAACTATTAAGAATAGTGTGGAATACACACCTGATTTGTTTAGCGATTCCTTGAGATTTCGAAAGCAAGATCTAATGTTTAGATCCTTAATTCCTACATTTGGTTTATCAAGTATTACTTAGCATAAATTCTATTTTGGGCTATAATATCCAAATCCTAGTAGGATTTGTAAAGAGGCTTACCTTTGATGCCGATTTGATGTTTATTCAAATCCCGGAAACTTTGTTTTCCTTCACTTGATATTCGCCAACCTTGAAACTTCAACATAAATTAGTTTTCGCTTTTTAATAATTACGGATCTAATCTAGGTAATCACATAAACCTTGGTCAATACCTTTGAGGGCTTACCTTATGGATTTTAAATCCCAAACTTCACCTCCTTTTTCCTTGAAATCGGCAACTTTCTAGATCTCTGAATAGGTTAGTTTTTGATCAATTTGATCTAATTGACTAAGATTTGGCCTTGGCCGAATGTATAGACTCACTTACCTCAAATCCCGAAGTTGATCTTTATTTCAAATTCCTGCCGAAATCACTTGTTAGATTTGATCTATTATTTAATCATGGAGGGGATCTTTTTGCCGATTGTACATTGATGTACTTACCTCATTTTTGAATCCCGAAAGATCCCTTATGCTATTCAGCTATGGCACTATTATGGATCTCAAAGTTTTGGCTTTTGTGGTTGAATAGTAGAAGAAAAGAAAAGAAAGAAAAGAGATGGAGAGAGTTTTTGACAAGGAAATTCGCTAAAGAGAAGAGGAATGATTGTTGCTTGCTTTCACTAGGAGGTTTCGACAAGATGTTGAAGAGAAGAGAATGGCTCTTTTCTTTTCTCTCTTTGGTAAAACTATTAGCCTTAGAGTCCCTAATTCACCAATTCTTCACTTGTGATAAGTTTTAGTTTTATCAATTATGAAATTCCATCAAATCTCCTAATTAGCCAAGAGTTTTTATTGAATAAAAACTCCCTTCCTTGTGCTTGTCAACTCTCCACTCATGGAGGCAAAATTTTATTTCTTTTATTTGTTTCCTAGATGACTCAAACTCAAGCCCAAAAAACCTCTTGCCTTTGGGCCATTTCCTAGCCTTAGGTGGCATCTTGAGCCACATTTCCAAGTCCGTTATTGGGTCAAATTTTATGTTCTTTATATTTTTGGGGTCACTTGGTCCTAAGCTCCCTTTGGGCTCTTAAATTCGACATTCCGGGTCATTTTAAGTTTCCTAAAATTTTCAGATTTTCCAAGTTTCCACTCAGTATTTTCCAAGTTTCCAAAATGTTTAGTTTCCTATTTTGGCTTGGTTTCCAAAATGTTTAGTTTCCTATTTTGGTTTGGTTTCCAAAATGTTCACTTTCCTAATTTCTTTAGGTTTCCAAAATGTCTAAGTTTCCAAAATGTCCATTTCCATTTCCATTTCCATTTTCATTTCCATTTCCATTTCCATTTTCATTTCCATTTTCATGCATTTTAGGTTTCAAAAGTATCAAAATTTATTCATGGTACTTGAAACTTGCCATTTCATACAATTAAACTGAAATGCATAGGCCCTATTCGGGATGTTACATAGGTGCTAGATGAACACATTTTGTTCTTGAATTTTGATAAATTTAAATAATTAGGGCTAAATTATGAAAATTAAATTTTAGAGGACTTAAATGTGAAATAAATGAAATGTATGGATTTGTATGAATGCTATAGATATTAACCCTTAAGGTATTTATTCAAATTGTGTGTATTTTGTGTTTTAAGCAAATAGGACTAAATTGTAAAATGTGAAATAATAGGGGCAAAATGGTAATTTGCCCATTTATGTATTTTGGGACCAAATTGAGATGAAATGTACTTGAACAAGCTTATTTTAAATATGTTTAGATCAAGAGCAAAGAAAATCAGATTTGAGCAGGGAAAGACGAAGGTTTAGAAATAGCTAGGTTTAAGTCATTCGTTGGCAATCAAGGTAAGTCCTTAAGCAAATATCTATTAAAGAGTTAATTATGAATATATTAAATAATGATATTTGATAATCTTGAGTATAAAACTATGAGTTAGCGAACGTAGAAGTGTTGAATTGGATTGAATATACATTTTGTAAATGTGATATGAATAATTGTATTTGATATGATATGTGAAAGTAATATGAGATATATATAATGTGTTAGTGAAATTAGTATTTAAATATGTGTATTGAAAGATTGGATTAATTATGTGGTTATTTGGGTTTTAAGCCTAGTAGGCCTCGTCTTGTTATTTATCGGGCTAAATGCCTAGCGAGCTTAGTCTTGGGTGATATATTCGAGCTTCGTGCCTAGCAGGCTTAATGCTTGGTGATATATTCGAAGCTTCGTGCCTATCGGGCTTAGTGCTTGGTGATATATTCAGGCTTCGTGCCTAGCAGGCTTAGTGCCGGTGATATATTCGGGCTTCGTGCCTAGTAGGTTTTATACCAGTGATGAAATATCAACTTGTGGTTTATGAGACTACATCATGATGTGTTTATTGAGTAAGTATGTTGATAATACAAGTTATTTATATTCGGCCATACAGGTAAGTGCCTATGAGTTATTTAATTGAGTTTCTATGTTCAATCAAATAGATAAGCATATATGTGAATTTAGTTGGGCAAGAATGTGACTAAAGACCATATATATATATATTGGACTTTTGGTTATGTGGTCATATTGTTATTACATTGATATTGAATACTTGGATATATGAAATGTTGAATGGACAAGTGTATATATGTTCATTTATGTGGCCTTATTGAATGATATGCATATGTAATGAGTAGATGGTTGAAAGTTGATATTTTCCATTTGAACCTTATGCTTAAAATGGTAATTTATTTGTTAAAGGCAAAATAGTGATAGATGTTAAGTTAAATGAGGTATTGGAGTTCGCAATGATAGACTATATGTTTAACTCGGGTAAGCTTAAGTCTCATTAAATTAATCGAAATAAGGTAAGTTGTGATTAATGTTACTTGAGCTGAAATATTATGTTAAGAATGGTGCTATGTGTGATTGAGCTTATTGATCGATGTGTATGAATGGTATAAGATAGAATTTGAGCTTAAATGTACTATTTTGGGAGGTTCGGTTACAAGTAGAAATGCTAAGAGTGAAAAGACTTTGAATGTGATAATATAGTTGATATGGATGTTGTCCCTATGTGACTTGGAGCATGTGATTCATGTAATATATGTTTATACTACGGTTCGATGAGTTATAGAATTATGGTAATGAAGTGTAAATGCTTAGGTTAATGAACTGTTTGTATTCGGCCCTGCATAAATTTATTTATGGAAATATTTATATTCAATGTCATAAGTTTAAAGAATAAAATGTTTAAGGGTTTGAGTGTTATATTATTATTTGCTTGAGACTTACTAAGCTAGTAAGCTTATTCTGTGCGGGCTCGAGAAATCGTCAGCAAATTCAACCACACTATCGACTCATATTGGTACTTTTAAAGTTTGGACGTAACATCTTAAGGCATGTATAGGCTAGTTTAATGCTTGAATGATAATTTGAATTGTATAAATAAGCCATGCGAAAATGGCTTGGATTTATTACGAATGATCTAATGTTTGAGTAACTCTAGTTATAAAATGTGTATGTTCTACTTAGCCATGAGTTTGATAGTGATATAAAGTCATGTTAGGTTTATATATATATTGTAATTAGTCTTTTGGTAAGATGATAGTTGTAGTGTTTGAATATGCTTGGGTTATGGTTGATAAATACTTATTAATGAAATGCATAATGTAAGATACAAATCAACTTAGAAATTATTTTAAATCTTGGATGGTATATTCATTAAGTGATGAAATTATAGGTATAGTATTTGGAATGTATAATATTGATATATTATGAATTGAATAAGCAAAACTCTTAATAAATAAATATATAAATATATATATATATATATGTTTAGCTTTTGATAATTGCTAAATTGTTTAGTAGGTTAATAAAGAACATGTGTATATTCGGTCAATGTGATTTAATGACCAATTGAATGGTAACATTCATTATTTGTTATGTAATGCTTATAAATGAATTTGGATAATGGTTTTTAAGATATATACGATGTTGTTTAAATATGCCATGGAAGTGTATTAATCATGTTGCATTCAAATAGGACCGTATGAAGAAAATAATTGTTATGACTTTGCTATGTTTGGTAATGCCTTGTAACCCTAATCTGGCGACGGTTACGGGTTAGGGGTGTTACAGGTGAGGAATGGGAAAGGTGAGGGAACATAGGAGCAATAAGAGGGATGTTTTTCACTTAAAAAGGTAAGTTTGATTTGCTAATGAAGGAAAGGAATCCTCCTTATATAGCAACATAAGTGGCGACAAAGACTTGAATGCACAAAAACAATAAAGTGAAAAAAATAAATAAAAATAATGAGCACATAAGGGTTTGAACTAGGGACTTCAAGGATAGCTAAGGAGCGTTTAACCACTTGACCACTACACTTCCGTGTGTTCAATATTGCACGAATAATTTTAAGACATAAGAGCTAGCAATTTCACCGTCTTTACTAAATTAAAATTAATTAAGAAAATTGGATATGACATCTCTACCCTCCTTAAAAGAAATTTTGTCCTCAAAATTATCTAATGGAAATAGGTAAGGATATTGTTCTAACACCCCTCACCCATGTTCAACGCCAGAATAGAGTTACGGAGCATTACCGGACTTATGAAACAATTAAACATTCATTTCACTTACATTTTCATATTTCATGCAAATATCATTCAAACTCAATCATAATGTCCTTAATACGAGCTTACGAGGCTCAAAACATGCATTTGGAGTGGTTCGAACTAAACCGATAACTTTAGAAACTTTTTGAACACCTAGAAAAGTTTTGCAAAATACAAGGGACACGCGCCTATGTAGCCTGACCGTGTGTCTCACACGGCCAAAGACACGCCTATGTCGCAAGCCGTGTGGACATTCGAAATGGAAGTACATGGCCGTGTCCCAGCTCATGTCCAACCCCGTGTAACTCCCTGACTTGGGTTACACAGCCAACACATATGCCAGTGTGACTAGCCCGTGTGCCCTAGAAATGGCCATACATGCCCGTGTGCCATGTAACACCCCTTACCCAAGTCCGACATCGGGATCAGATACGAGGCATTACTATACTTAATCTTACATAATCTTATAATTTTCGGCCACAAAATTTCGTTACATCTTTAAAACTTTTTTTTTTCAATCATAATGTGCATATAATGGTCTTACGGAACCCTAATTGTATGTTCGGAGGGATTCAAAAATTCATCCGGGAACTTAAAAGCTCTTAAAAACTTTTTTCCAAAACAGGGGCCATACGACCGTGTGATCTAAGGGACACGCACGTGTGCCCTAAGACACGCCTCTGTTCAACACCCATGGTTGACTCTGACTTATTTCACATGGCTGAGCACACGCCAGTGTCTGTAACCCGTGTCCTTCACATGGCCAGGACACGCCCGTGTCTCTCACCCGTGGAGCTATTTGTTTGTGATGTCATTAAATCATTAATAGCACACGAACAAGGCACACGCCCGTGTGCTGGCCCGTGTGATGAATCGCATTCTCGTAAATTAGTGCAGGGGACACATAACCTCTTAACACACCCATGGGGTTGACATGTGTCACACACGGCCTAGACACATGCCCAAATGTCTACTCGTGTGGACAATTTGAGGTTACTTTCCAAGCCAATTGCCACCCTAAAACATCAACACACTTATACCATCTCAAAAAACTCAATTATTCTATCCATTTCATAAACTTTAATGTATAAACTTATCATCATGAAAGGATGCATTACTTAATAAATATCAACCAATTTCTAATGGCCATATACAAAAGAATGCATAATCTTAGTAACCAAGCCTTTTGGTCACAATATGACATGACCAAAATGATTAAACTCCTATACATGCCATACTCAAAATAATAAACTTTGCTATGCCAAAATAATGGTCGATAGTGTGATTCGAGCTCTAACGTCCTTCGATCCCCGAACTAGCTTGGTGAAACTATAAGGAAAGAGGGAAAAGAGAAGGGTAAGCATATAGCTTAGTAAGTTTGCATGAAATCTTATGTATCAACATAAATACTCAAAACAGTTCATCTTCCTTATAACACATGAACAATATAAGTATTAAATGCAAAAGCATACTTACTCATACTTACTCTTATCCATCTCATTTCACAATATGATCTCATACTTTGTATTTTTACTTATGGTACCTGTATCACTTAGTCACATAATTTAGCACCTTTGCTAAAGTAATCATAAATTCAAATCTTTAACTTACTTAACTTAATTAAAAACTCTTTATCTTCCTTGAATAACTTAGCTCATTACTTATCTTTAATAACTTATCTCTTTTATTACTTCTTTCACATTTGACTCTTTTTCCCGTTGAATTTCCCGGAATAACAGAGGATACTCAATCCCATCAAACATGTACCTCGTTACCAAAGCCATATCCTAAATATGGTCTTACACGGAATAACCTTATGATGCCGATGCCATATCCCAGATATGGTCTTACACAGGATTCCTTAACTTGATGTCGATGCCATGTCCAAGGCATAGTCTTACACGAGATCATCATTTGGTGCCGAAGCCATGTCCCAGACATGGTCTTACACGGGACCTTCTGTAAGAGTATGCCCAAAGATCAATCATGAGATGGTTGTAATAACATACTTGATTTACCATGTTTATTAATATAAAGCGTTGTCATTATTATTTCAGTTTTTGCTTCTGTGTGTACAAATAAACTGTTTTATAATAATGTCCTGAGAATAATATGATTATTCTTAAAATATCCTTAGTCAAGTATTATTGTTGACTAGGAAAACAATAATGCATTAAGACTAACATGTAGTTGATTGATGATAAAGAGTTGTCATTGATATGGAGTGTCAAAATCAACGCATGAATATGTGTGTTAGAGAACAACATATTGGACTGACCCGCTATGGGTATGTTTCTTGGATTATTATGTAATTGTCACAATATTACTCATAGTGATTAATATGTATATGATCCTTAGACTTGAGATAATCATTATCCCAACATCGTGAGTCGATATTTTGATACAATCAAACGTGCAATCGTGAATCGGTTGTTCTATAAAGGCCGATGTTGGATATACCACAATCTATGTAGAGGATATTGTTGATCAATATAGGATAAGTCCCTCCCACATAATGGGAGTAATATCTTAGGCCACTTGATTGAGTGAGACTAGAAATGCATGGCCATGCTCAAATAAATTGACATGAGATGTCATACTAATTTGTATATCATAGTCTACTCAAGATATCAAGAAACATGGAATGGACTATACAAGTGTGACTATTCCATGACTTGTATCTATTCCGAGATAAAGGACTTAAGGATTAATGCATGAAAATTAATCACAAAAGTTATGTCGAATCATGACTTCTTGTAACTTAGGTAGCAATAATGCATTGCTAGATGCCACTCATTGTTTGTGACATTAGAATCATTCTAGTATTACTGCTAACGTTACAAGAACCTCTGAGGTCACACCCTATGGTTGAAATGAACGGAATGAAAAATAGTTGGTATTGTGTTTGATTGTCACATGAATTAAATTAATTAAAGAATTAATTTAATTGGGCAATCAAATATTGAATATATTATATGTACAAGGATGTTGTACACATAATGAGAATAAATATATGAATTTGGTTCAGATATAAATTTAAATAAATATAGTTTATTGAAATCCATATGTAATTATAACTTTTGGGGTATAATTAATGTAATTATAATTTTCAGTTAAAACATTATTATATTTATTTAATTTTATAATTCATAAATGAAATATCGATTATAAAAGGTAATAAGTGAAGAAAAACCCTATGAATTTGCTTAGAAAAGTCTAGCAGCCGTCAAGCAAATAAAACCTCTGAAAATAGTTTTTGGAGATTTCTACCGTTCATAGTCAAACCGGGTGGATTACGTAGAGGCCGACATCATAAAGGTTGCGGCTTGGTTCGATAGTAGATCAGAACTCTTGTTGCCGAGGCATCGCTGTCTACTCAGATTGAAATTTCGGTAATTTTGAAACCTTTATTTCACCCCGATTCGTTCCTCACACATGGATTCATGGTTTGGATCACCGGGATTAATTTTATTTTGCTGCGCCATGGGGGTGCCGGCGTTCCAACACCTTCCTCATGGAGTGTCAATGCGATGTCCCAGACATGGTCTTGCATGAGACCTTCCTTATGTGGTGTCGATGCCATGTCCCAGACATGGTCTTGTACGAGACTTTCCTTATTCGATGCTGATGCCATGTCCCAGACATGGTCTTACACAGGATCTACGTTCGGTGCCGATGCCATGTCCCAGACATGGTCTTACATGGGACCTACATTCCTTGATGCTGATGCCATGTCCTAGACATGGGCTTACATGGGTTTTCCTTGTCTCATGTTATGATATAGGTATCCTCGTTATTCCAAGACTTCACTTGGGACTTCCATTTGCTTATACTCATAAATTTTTTCATCAAGGCATTATTATTCTTTTTCAAGAAAATAAGGTATATTAAGTAACATATAAAGTAATTTAATGGAAATACATATAAAACTTTAAATTCATACAAACTCACATCGATTCTCAAAATATGTATTGTTGTCCAATTTAGTCCTCAACTTTATTTTTGCCTCAGTTTCGATCCGGGCTTCACGGTTCTTGATATATAATGACAATTTAACTTGTTTAATATTCACATGAACTAAATTGACTCATAATTCATACTTTGGCAAAATTATAATTTTATCCCTAAACTTTCTCATAATTACACTTTTACCCTTAGGCTTGTAAAATAATTTTCATTCAACTTCCTTATATTGCAAGCCTAGACGATTCATATTCATAACTATAGCTGCCTTCAATCTCTACTATTTCACCCATTTATGACCATTTTCATTACTTTTGCAATTTGGTCCTTATATGCATTTTTCATAAAAATCACTTACAAAAAGATGTTTATCCTATATCAAAATTTCATAATCTTTCATAAAACATCAAAATACATGCATGTAATACATGGGTAAATTTTTAAACAAAAACCCTAGCTCAAAATATAGCTAGAAATAGCTAAACCGAGCTACAAGGACTTTAAAAATACGAAAACATTAAAAATGAGGCTAGGATGCACTTACTAGTGAGCTTGGAAGTTGGACAAACCCTAGCTATGGAGAACTTGAAAATTTCAGCCCTTAGGAAGAAGATGGATACCATTTTTGACTTGTTTTTCCCTTTTTAATTCATTAATTAACCTAATAACCAAAATGCCCTTAATGCTCTTTCTTGAGATTTTTCCTTCCCATGTCCATTTTTGTACATCTCAACAAATAATGGTCTAATTACTAAATAAGGACCTCTAGTAATTTTTATAATTTTATTTCATACTTAAATCTTCTAGAATCTAATATTTTCTAATCTTTGCAATTTAGTCCTAATGGACCATTTGTTCACTAATTAATAAAAATTCTTCATAAAATTTTCACACCACCATGCAAATGCCTTATAAGCCTTATAAAATCATTTAAACACATATTTCTTCTTCAGATTTGTGGTGTCACACCACTATTCTGACTAGGCCCTAAGTCGGGCTGTTACAATTCTCCCCTTTAGGGATTTTTGTCCTAAAAAATCTTACCATTGAAAAGGTTCGGATACTGATTCCTCACAGCCTCCTCAGGCTCCCAAGTAGCCTCTTCTACCCCATGTCTCTGCCATAAGACTTTCACAAGAGCTATGCTTTTATTCCTTAATTGCTTGACTTCCAGGGCTAGAATCTTAACTGGTTATCCACCATAGGTCATATCAGGCTATATCTCAACTTCTGTCGGTGTAATTACATGTGAAGGGTCTGATCGATAGCGTCGTAGTATAGACACATGAAATACATCGTGAATCCTTTCTAACTTAGGTGGCAAAGCCAACTGATAGGCTACTGGCCCTATCCTCTCAGTGATCTCGTATGGTCTGATAAAATGCTGACTCATTTTGCCTTTCTGGCCTAATCTAAGAACTTATCTCCATGGAGACACTTTCAGAAATACTTCTATCACCGACTTGATATTCAATCTCTTTCCTTTTCAAATCCGAAAAGGATTTTTGTAGATCAGAAGTAGCTTTTAATTAATCTCGAATCACCCTTACTTTTTCTTCGATTTTTTTAACCAAGTCCACTCTATGAATCCAATTTTCCTTAAGTTCAGTCCAATATAGAGGTGTTTGATACTGACGACCATATAAAGCCTCATAAGGTGCCATTTTCAAGCTTGACTAAAAACTGTTATTGTAGGCGAATTCTACCAACGTTAGGTATTTTTCCCAGCTGCCTTGGAACTGAAGAACACAACATCTGAGCATATCTTCAAGTACTTGTATTAACCTCTCTGACTGACCGTCGGTTTGGGGATGAAAGGCCGTACTAAAACTTAACTTTGTACCCAAGGCCTCTTGCAATTTTCTCCAAAATCTGGATGTGAATCTTGGATCTCTATCCAATATGACCGATAATGATACTCCATGAAGCCTTACTATCTCTCAGACATACAAGTTTGCTAACTTGTCAAGTGAGTAGTCAACTCGAACAGGTATAAAATGGGCTGACTTCGTAAGTCTATCGACTACAACCCATATACCATCTTTCTTACTTGGTGTCAATGGTAAACCCATTACAAAATCCATGGTAACTTGGTCCCATTTCCATTCGGGTACCATGATAGGTTGAAGTAGACCTGAAGGTACTTGGTGCTCAGCTTTCACTTGTTGACAAATTAAACACTTCGACACAAATTCTAAACTATATTTCTTCATACTCGGCCACCAATACCGTTGCTTCAAGTTATTATACATCTTGCTGCTACTCGGATGTACATATGAACATCTGTCATGTGCCTCATGCAAAACTTTACGAATGAGCTCATCGTTTCTCGATACACAAACTCTGTCTCTGAACATTAAGCATCCATCTGAATTGATTTGAAAGTCGGTCTCAACATCCGACTCACACTGAACTCTCTTGGCTTGTAACTCACTGTCATCTTGTTGAGCTTTGTAAAACTCTTGAAGAAACATCGGTCTAGCCCTCAATTCAACTAGAATGGAACCATCATCGGACAAGGTCATCTGTGTGCTCATAGCCCTCAAAGAAAACAAAAACTTTCTACTTAAAGCATCAACGACTACATTCGCCTTTCCCTGATGATAATCAATAATTAACTCATAATCTTTTATCACTCCAGCCATCTTCGTTGCCTTAAGTTCAATTCCTTCTGAGTCATCAAGTACTTTAGACTTTTGTGATCCGTAAAGATCCGACATTTTTCACCATACAAATGGTGTCTCCAAATCTTCAATGCAAAAACAATAGCAGCTAACTCTAAGTCGTATGTCAGATAGTTTTTCTCATTTGGCTTTAGCTGTCTAGATGCATACGCTACCGCTTTGCCTTCTTGTATCAGTACATAGCCTAATTCGTTTAAGGATGCATCAGTGTAGATCACAAATTCCTTTCCCGACTCGGGTTGTACTAGAATTGGAGCCTCTGTCAACATTGCCTTTAATCTCTCAAAACTCCGTTGGTATTTTTCTGTCCATTCAAACTTCACATTTTTCTGTAATAATTTTGTCATTGGTGTCGCTATCATGGAAAACCCCTTGACGAATCGCCTATAGTAGCCAGCTAGGCCCAGAAAACTTTTAACCTCAGATACATTTTTAAGCGGTTTCCAATCAACAATAGCTGAAATTTTAATTGGGTCTACTCGAGCTCCCTCTTCCGAGACAATGTGTCCCAGAAATCCAACTTTCTTGAGCCAAAATTCACTCTTGCTGAACTTGGAAAACAATTGGTTTTCTCGTAGAACTTACAAAACTGTCCTCAAGTGTTCAGCGTACTCATGCTCATCTCGGGAATATACCAATATATCATCAATAAAAATAACTACGAACTTATCTAGATATGGTCGAAAGATGCCCATTCCTTGTTAATAATGCCATACCTTGTTCGAAAAGTAGTTTTAGGCACATCTGAGTCTTTTACTCTCAACTGGTAGTATCTCGACCTCAAGTCTATCTTGGAGAACACAGTGGCTCCATTCAATTGATCAAACAAATCGTCAATCCTTGGCAATGGGTACTTGTTCTTCACTGTTACCTTATTAAACTGTCGATAATCTATGCACAATCTCATAGAGCGATCCTTCTTTTTCACAAATAATACTGAGCACCCCATGGAGAGCAACTCGGCCTAGCAAAGCCTTTGTCTGTCAACTCTTGCAACTGTGCCTTCAATTCTTTGAGCTCAGTTGGAGCCGTTCTGTAAGGAGCAATCGATATCAGTACAGTACTGGAGTTAACTCAATGCCAAACTTGACCTCTCTAACTGGGGGTAGTACTGGTAATTCCTCAGGAAAAACATCTGGGGTACTCACATACTATTGGGATTGATTCGATCTTTAACTCAGTTTTCTTAGCATTCATCACAAAATAAAAATATGCCTCATACCTTTTTCTCATATACCTCTGAGCTAACATGTGAGAGATCACTATTGGCGGTCTATCTTGCTCATCTGATTCAACACGAAGAGTGTCCCCATTTTCACATCTCAATTCAATATATTTCCTTCCACAATTTACTGTCACATCATGAGTGGTTAACCAATCCATACCAAGAATAATATCAAATTCATCAAATGGCAATAGCATGAGGTTTGCCTTAAAATAATGACCTCTAATCATTAATGCGCAATCCTTGCATACTTCATCTACTAAGACACTTTTGCCTAGAGGGTTAGACACTTTTACCACAAACTCTGTAGACTCAACAGGTTTACTCATGCTAGATGCTAATTTCATGCAAATATATGAATGGGTAGACCCGGATCAATTAAAGCGACAACATTAGTGTCATGAAGAGAAAATGTACCTATATTTACATCGGGAGACGATGCCTCTTCGCGAGTATAAATGGCGTAAGTCCTTGCAGGTGCTTTTCCCTTAGATCTTGCAGTCTGTTCTAGGGGTGTACCCTTACCACTCGCCCCACTTCCTGGGTTCCTTTGTGGTCTTCTTCTAGTAGTGCTTCCAGATTTTGCATTCTGAATTTTCTCCTCTTTACCCATTTTAGGGCATTCTCTAATAAAATGATCTTGGGAACCACATTTGAAGTAAGAATTCTCATGTGCCCGACACTCACTGGGATGCTGTCTGCCATACTGTGGGCATTTCGGTCTATTAGATCAAACATTCCCAACACTAGTGACTGAAGTGGTCTGAGCCTTATTCCCGGAATTCTATTTACTCTTGTCTTTGCTTGAAAACCCAATGGAAGTAGCTGATCGGGTAGAGAAATCTCTTGACTTCTTGAAAGAAGATTGGAATGACTTACTCCACTGTCTCTTCCTTGAGTCACGAGACTCCATCTCAGCTTTATTTTCTTTTCTCTTTTACTAATTTCTAGGCTTTACAAGCCCGATCCACCAGTACAACAAATTCTTTCAACTCTAGGACAGTAACAAACAATTTAATGTCTTCATTTAATCCATCTTTAAATCTCTTGCACATGATGGCTTCAGTGGATATACACTCTCGAGCGTATTTACTGAGCCTTACAAACTCACGCTCATACTCTGTTCTAACATTTTACCTTGTTTTAGTTCCAAGAATTCCTTCCTTGTTTGGTCGATGAACCTCTAAATATTGTACTTCTTTTTGAATTCTTTTGGAAAAACTTCCATGTAATCCTTTCCCTTGGTACAACCGACACAAGGGTGTTCCACCAATGATACATAGAATCTCTTAAGAGAGAGACTACACACGTCATGCACTCTTCAGGTGTGAACGATAACTCATCAAATACCCTGATGGTATTTTCCAGCCAAAATTTTCCATCCAAAACTCTGCCATTTTCGGATCGTCATCTTTACTAGCCCGGAATTCAACTGCTCCATGTTTTTTGATCCTATGAACTAGAGGTTTTTCCCTTCTTACCACTTCTACTACTTGAGGGGCTGCAAGGGTAGGCTGAGGAATAGGCGGGGGTGGAGGGTGTAACGCCCCAAATTTGGGCCTAGAAGTATTGGGCCTATTAGGCTTTGGGCTTTGGATCTCAGAAAATTTTTAAGTGAGCGAGAAAAATGACAATTGGCATGTGGACTTGAGGATTAATGAATTTAGAATTTTAAGGGTGCTGGAGATGTTCTGGGATCAAGGAAGGGTATAGGAAAAATTTTGGTTTTAGCCCCAAGGGAACTGTGACTTCAGTCAGTAGGCTTCTTAAGTAGATTAAGAGAAAATAGGACACAAATGGGCTTGTGGTCCAGAAAAAGTGGCGTCACTTAGGAGCTATGAGGTGACATGTGTGAAAGCTAAAGAGGTCCAAGGTTCGAGCAAGAGGAGTGCATTTTGGAGTGTTTTATTTTGCATAGGTGGACAGCAAGAGTTGTGTGCATTTTGAACTCTTGCCGTGGAGAGTTTGAAGTAATCAGGACTGATGGATGTGGAGGAGATTTTGGATAAGGCTAAGGTGTTATGAAGGAGAAAATTTAGGAGCTGAGAAGTGTGAAGAGTTGGTCCCATTTTGGGAAGTGGAGAGTGTATAAATTCAGCTTAGAAGGGTAGATGAGTGCCATTTTTGGGTCTTTTAGGGGGTATTACGAATTTTCATTGTGGCTTTCGGCATTTGGAGAGTTTTGCAATTAGGTCAGTCTTTCTTTTCCTTACCGAATTCCCTTGAGAGGTTCTTTGAGTTTCTATAATTTTTTTTTCTTCTCTCCTTCTCAATCGATTTCTTCTATTATCAAATTACCACCACCCTTTTTCTGCCGAAATCCCTGTTTATTGAATCCCTTTTTGTCAAATTCTCTCTTAGCCAAACCCCTCTATTTCCGAATTGCCAACATCTTCTCTTGTCAAAATTCCTATTTTTTTCCAAACCCTTGTTGTTTCCTCCATCACAAACCGATTGTGATCTACTCTTAGTCACGTTTGGAAGCCGAATCTTGTTCAAGTAGATATCTAAGCCAAGGATCAAAGGAGAATTTTGGTAAGTGCTTAGTTAAACTTTTTAGTGTGTTTTATTAAAAGCCGAAGGGCTATCTAACCCCTCTTTTCCATTAACATGTATTAATAAGGGCGTGGCTCAACAATCGCAAGCGTTGTAGGTAAGGATTGTTATTAAGGCAGTAAGTATTCTCGACTCAGTCACGGTTTAATAAATGGCCGAATCTTTTATGGCTCATAGGGGTGACTTATGAACAATATGGGTCATTTGGTTTTGATGATATAAGTATTTTGGTGGATCTGGAGGATAATCACAAATAGTAGCAAAGGAAGGGCTACTAAAACGTGAAGCACACGGTAAGGTACGGTGAGGTTTCGATTTTTGATAAGTATGTGTTAAAGCCTTGGTAAATCTCTAGTAATGTCGATTGTAGGTTCGTGACTAACGAGTTTGTAGCACGCGAGGTTACCAGGTGTGTACAAACACTACACATACGATATCGACAATGTCAAAAGTCAAAAGCTGAAAAGCCGAATGTGGTTGAATGGGCCTGATGGGCCTTAAGGCTATGTTTGATGAGTTTGTTTGGTTTGGTGTATGAATTAAGTCTGTCAAGCATAATGCATGATTTGGAATTGTTTTGGGCCTAACAGGCCATAAGGATGTGATTTGGGCCTAATGGGCCGTAAAGAAGTAATTTGGGTTTGATGGGTTTTATGGGGACGTAGACAAATATGCCAGGGTTCATGGAGGCCTAGTTTGAACAACTCTTAAATTTCATAAGACTTAACTTAATTAAATATGTCTGTGAACAAGTCGCTGGGTTAGGGTGTGGCAACAGGCATACGCATGTCTAGGATTGGATCTAGGGAGAGCTTGGTACTTAAGCGGTCCTAGTGGCCCACCTCCTCTTCTATGGAATCTTACTTGGTGTGTAGTGTCTGTTCACTTTAGCCGTAAGGACTTGTTAACGGGCCAAAGTTCATAACTAAAACCTGATAGGGAACAAATACCTCTGATTTGAAAATTACCGAAATACCATTAGATTTGCAAAATTACCCAAATACCCCTAATTTGAAAATTACCAAAATACATTTAGTTCAAAAATTTCCAAAATATCTTTAGATTTGTAAAATTACTAAAATACCCCTATTTTACAAAATTACCAAAATAACCTTAGTTTGGAAAATTACCATAATAACCTCGATTTATGAAATTACCAAAATACCCTTAATTTGTAGAATTACCAAAATACCCCCGATTTGGAAATTTACAACAATACCCCGGTAGGGTAGAATTACGATAATACCCCTATAGGGTAGAATTATGAAAATAACCTTGATTGTGAAATGACTAAAATACCCCTATGTGATGAGTATGAGTTTTTATGGATGTTACTTATGTGTTTGCTGCATTCATATGATATTCTGTTTAGGATGCATATGGGTGGGAATTATGGTATGGAGGAAGATTTGAGGATCGCATAGCCGTATGGTATGGATCCACTAGAGGCTTTAAGCCCATTATATGATTAAGGATCGCATGGCCGTATGGTATGGATCCACCAGAGGCTTTAAGCCCAATATATGATTAAGGATCGCATGGCTGTATGGTATGGATCCATCGAAGGCTTTAAGCCCAATATATGATTAGCAGCTTTGCTGCAATGTTCAGTAGTACTGCAACTGGGCTACCCTTGGTGTGTTTCCCCACAGGAGTCATAAGGTTGGAAAAGGAAATGGTGTGTGTAGCGGATGGATTTTTGGGGTAGGTTTTGCATTATCTTGTGTGTATACGATGCGTTATGATATGATATGAGGTCATTGTGAGCTAAGGCCTAAGACCACCGATTTTGATAGGGCTTATGCCCAATGTGAATATTTGTATGTGATTTGATTGCCAAGGGTTGTACATACTGAGTTTCGAAACACACACCCTTTTATTTAATGTTTCAGGTGATCCTGAGGAGATGGCTCGACGTGGGAGAGGACTCGGAGATGGCCACACTACAAGATGGTTGAATTTTCATTTATTTGTTTCAAAATACATGTTTTTGTTTACTTAATTTTCGGTGGATGTAATAAGGCCTTGTATTCCATTTTGACTTCAGATTTATTTTAGGTTTTAAGGTTAATTGTTGTTTTTTAAATTATTAAACCTAAGTAAGCTTTTATGTTTAAACTTGGTTTCCGAAATACTTAAAACAATGAAGTGGGTTACTCATAGATTTTTGGGCTTTTGGGCCTTAAAATTTTAATTAGCAAGACTGTTTTGAATTGTGCCTTTGATGTGACATTTCAGATTCGAGCCAATCTTTTAGGACGGGTTTGGGGTATTACAGAGGGGGTGGTACAATCGGGTTCGTACGAACAAACTCCGTGTACCAAGCATTCATCATGTGGAGAAGGCTTCTCTAGGCTCTTCTCCTCCTCTTTGGCTTACTGTTGTGGGTCTATTCTCATTTTCATTTGACACTGTCCCTTCAGCAGGAGCTAGCGTGTTACTTTTTACGTCATCAGCCACAGCTCTTTCAGGATCCATTTACTATATAGAAAAATAAAATTTAATATGTCAGGAATCGTCACACTATCATTATATAAATACTCATAGGTATGGAATGTATAGCTAGACTCATACTTATGCTACGTTAGTCCTAGAATTGACTAAATCGTAACTCTGATACCACCAAATGTAACACCTTTACCCAAGTATGACATCGGGATCGGATACGAGGCATTACTATACTTAATCTTATAATTTCGGCAACAAAATTTTGTTACATCTTTAAAACTTTTGTTTTCAATCATAATGTGTATATAATGGGCTTACGGAACCCTAATTGTATGTTCGGAGGGATTCAAAAATTTATCCGGGAACTTAAAAGCTCTTAAAAACTTTTTGCCTAAACAAGGGCCACACGCCCGTGTGCCCTAAGACATGCCGGTGTTCGACATCTGTGGTCGACACTGACTTATTTCACAAGGCTGAGCACACGCCAGTGTCTGTAACCCGTGTCCTTCACATGGCCAAGACACGCCCGTGTCTCTATTTGTTTGTGATTTGTTTAAATCATTAATAGCACACGAACAAGGCACACGCCCGTGTGCTGGCCCGTGTGATGAATCGCATTCTTGTAAATTAGTGCAGGGGACACACGACCTCTTAACACACCCATGGGGTTGACCGTGCGTCACACACGGCCTAGACACATGCCCAAATGTCTACTCGTGTGGATAATTTGAGGCTACTTTCCAAGCCAATTGCCACCCTAAAACATCAACACACTTATACCATCTCAAAAAACTCAATTATTCTATCCATTTCATAAACTTTAATGTATAAACTTATCATCATGAAAGGATGCATTACTTAATAAATATCAACCAATTTCTAATGGCCATATACAAAAGAATGCATAATCTTAGTAACCAAGCCTTTTGGTCACAATATGACATAACCAAAATGATTAAACTCCTATACATGCCATACTCAAAATAATAAACTTTGCTATGCCAAAATAATGGTCGATAGTGTGATTCGAGCTCTAACGTCCTTCGATCCCCGAACTAGCTTGGCGAAACTATAAGGAAAGAGGGAAAAGAGAAGGGTAAGCATATAGCTTAGTAAGTTTGCATGAAATCTTATGTATCAACATAAATACTCAAAATAGTTCATCTTCCTTATAACACATGAACAATATAAGTATTAAATGCAAAAGCATACTTACTCATACTTACTCTTACCCATCTCATTTCACAATATGATCTCATACTTTGTATTTTTACTTATGGTACCTGTATCACTTAGTCACATAATTTAGCACCTTTGCTAAAGTAATCATAAATTCAAATCTTTAACTTACTTGACTTAATTAAAAACACTTTATCTTCCTTGAATAACTTAGCTCATTACTTATCTTTAATAACTTATCTCTTTTATTACTTCTTTCATATTTGGCTCTTTTGCCCGTTGAATTTCCTGGAATAATAGAGGATACTCAATCCCAACAAACATGTACCTCATTACCAAAGCCATATGCCAGATATGGTCTTACATGGAATAGCCTTATGATGCCGATGCCATATCCCATATATGGTCTTACACGGGATTCCTTAACTTGATGTCGATGCCATGTCCCAGACATGGTCTTACACGAGATCATCATTTGGTGTCGAAACCATATCCCAAACATGGTTTTACACGGGACCTTCTTCATGTGGTGTCGATGCCATGTCCTAGACATGGTCTTACACGAGACCTTCCTTATGTGGTTTCGATGCCATGTCCCAGACATGGTCTTATACGAGACCTTTCTTATTCGATGTTAATGCCATGTCTAAGACATGGTCTTACATAGGATCTACATTCGGTGCCGATGCCATGTCCCAGACATGGTCTTACATGGGACCTACATTCCTTGATGCCGATGCCATGTCCCAGACATGGGCTTACATGGGCTTTCCTTGTCTCATGTTATGATATAGGTATCCTCGTTATTCCAAGACTTCACTCGGGACTTCCATTTGCTTATACTCATAAATTTTCTCATCAAGGCATTATTATTCTTTTTCAAGAAAATAATGTATAGTAAGTAACATATAAGGTAATTTAATGGAAATACATATAAAACTTTAAATTCATACCAACTCACGTCGATTCTCAAAATATTTATTGTTATGTAATTTAGTCCTCAACTTTGTTTTTGCCTCGGTTTCGATCCGGACTTCGCGGTTCTTGATTTATAATGATAATTTAACTTGTTTAATATTCACATTAACTAAATTGACTCATAATTCATACTTTGGAAAAATTATAATTTTGCCCCTAAACTTTCTCATAATTACACTTTTACCCCTAGGCTCGTAAAATGATTTTCATTCAACTTTATTATATTTCAAGCCTAGTCGATTCATATTCATAACTATAGTAGCCTTCAATTTCTACTATTTCACCCATTTATGACCATTTTATTACTTTTACAATTTGGTCCTTACATGAATTTTTCATAAAAATCACTTAGAAAAAGATGTTTATCCTACATCAAACTTTCATAATCTTCCATAAAACATCAAAATACATGCATGTCATACATGTGTAAATTTTTGAACAAAAAATTTAGCTCAAAATATAGCTAGAAATAGCTAAACCGAGCTACGAGGATTTCAAAAATATGAAGAACATTAAAAACGGGGCTAGGATGCACTTACTAGTGAGCTTGGAAGTTGGACAAACCCTAGCTATAGAGAACTTGAAAATTTTGGCCCTTAGAAAGAAGATGGACACCATTTTTTACTTGTTTTTCCTTTTTTAATTCATTAATTAACCAAATGACCAAAATGCCCTTAATGCTATTTCTTGAGATTTTTCCTTCCCATGTCCATTTTTGTCCATCTTAACAAATAATGGTCTAATTACTAAATAAGGACCTCTAGTAATTTTTATAATTCTATTTCATACTTAAATCTTCTAGAATCTCATATTTTCTAATCTTTGCAATGTAGTCCTAATGGACCATTTGTTCACTAATTAATAAAATTCCTTCATAAAATTTTCACAACACCATGCAAATGCCTCATAAGCATTATAAAATCATTTAAACACATATTTCTTCTTCAAATTTGTGGTATCGCACCACTATTCCGGCTAGGCCCTAAGTCAGGCTGTTATATGCCAGGTCGTGTGCTAGGCCATGCCAAACCTTTAGGGTATACTACTTATGCCACACGGCCAAGTCACACGCCTGTGTGTGAGGCCGTGTAAAGCATACTGACTAGGTTTCTAATTCAACATCAGGGGGCACATGGCCATGTACATGACCATGTGTCACACACGACTGAGACACAAGCCCGTGTCTCTACTTGTGTGGATAAAAATAGGCTATTTACCAAGCCATTTTGCCACCCAAATTTGTATACACCTACATCAAGTCAAATGGCACCAAAAGTTATACATAATTGACTTATACATAATTGCCACATCACACATGAACTTACCTTGTAACATCCCAAAGTTGGGCCTAGTAGGATTGGGCCTATTGGGCCTTAGGCGTAAGAGCATTTAAAATTTTTGGGAATAAGAGAACGACATTAGTGCAAGTTGGATCTATTAGGTGAGTGATTTTGGAAGGTTAGGGGGCTTCTATGAAGTCCCGGGTTCAAGTTAAGCCTTAGGAAAAATTTTGGTTTTAGGTGAATAAAACCTTGGGAGTTAGTAGGTAGGCTTAAGGATAAAATGTGGAGAGAATGAAACAAGTGGAGTGTGTGGTGTAGTGGCAAAGTGATGCCACATAAGAGGCAAGAGGGTGACGCCAAAAAGGAAGGAAGGTGGTCCAAGGTTCAAGTCTTAGCTTCTTGCATTTTGGTTTTCTTTTTAAAGGGACTCTAGAATTTGCCATAGGGTTATATTTAGTTGTGCATGGTTTTAGCAATAAGGAGCTAGTTGGTAAAGTGGTTAGCGGCGTGGATTGTGCTATAAGGGAGCCTGGGTTCGAATCTCATGGAAAACAGTGGAGTATTTATTTTGTGGATTGGACGGGAAGAGTTTGAGTTGGATTTAAACTCTAGTGACGGAGGGATCCCACATCGGAAAGATACAAAGAAGGAAGGTGAGAAGCTAGCTATATATAGAGATGACTAGGAGGAGAAGGATCATACCTGGTTGGCGTTGGGCATGGGAGTGCTCGGAGCGCGGTATAGCAGCTTCAGATTCCTATTAGGTGTGTACCTCTCTCTACTATAGTTGTAGAGCGGCAAATGCCGAAATGTCGGTCACACGGCGATAGTAGCCACACGAGCATGCGAGCGCACGTGTGGAAGCTTCGACGCGATAGTCAAGGCCACTATGAGTATTCTTGTAGGTCTAGGCTGTTGGGCCACGATGGCCCGAAAGAGGCCAAGTGGGCCCGGGGGCCCATATGAGTAAATTGTATGATTGAGTAATAGATAGTGAACTAGACTATGTGAATCTCATATATGTGGCTAGGTTTGGGCTGAATGGGCCACACGAGTGTGTGGGCCCATTTGGGTCGAGAATGGGCCATAGGCCCATTTGATTCATTATCTCTGTTTAAAATGCTTGAGTCGTTCAAGACGACAGTGGACCTTCTCTTGGGTTGTTAATACCCTGATTTGTAAAATGACCAAAATACCCTTAGTTTACAAAATTATTGAAATACCCTAATTTGTGAAATTACCAAAATACCCCTGGTTTACAAAATTACTAAAATACCCCTGGTTTGTGAAATTACTGAATTATCCCTGGTTTGCAAAATTACCGAATTACCACCAATTTACAAAATTACCGAATTACCCTTGGTTTGTAAATGACCAAATTACCCCTAGTTTGCGAAATTACTGAATTACCCTGGTTTGTAAAATTACTGAATTACCCTTAGTTTGTAAAATTATTGAATTACCCCTGGTTTGCAAAATTACCAAATTACCCTCGATTTGCAAAATTACTGAATTACCCCTGGTTTGCAAAATTACTGAATTACCCCTGGTTTGTAAAATTATCGAATTACCCTTGGTTTGTGAAATTACCGAATCCCCTGGTTTGTAAATTATCAAATTACCCTAGTTTGCGAAATTATTGAATTACCCCTAGATTACAAAATTATCGAAATACCCTTAGTGTGTAATTATCGCTTTACCCCTAAATGACAAATGACCGTTGTACCCTCGTGGTAGTACTAATGTTGTCTGTGTTAATTGTATGATTGATTATGTTCGAGATGCACTGCATACATGGATTAGTTATGAGCAGAATTATCGAATTACCCTTGGTAGGTAAATTACTGAAATACCCTCAGTGGGTAGAATTACCGTTATACCCTTAGGGGTTGATTAGCGTGATTGTGTGTAAAATTCACACTTTAATATTATTATGTGTTATTAAATATTTGGGCTGAAAAGCCAAAATGGTTAGAGGGATCGATGTTATGCTACAATGGGCATGACCGAAATACCAGGTAAGTACCCTGTTGTTTATGTATGCGCTAATGATTGTATGCCATAATGATATTGTGTACTTGATGACTTGTCGCATTCATTTGACACTTGTATGCATGGGTTGGATATGATATTTTAAGGGAAGTGTAAGATCATCACTAGTGGTTTGGTACCACACGTGGGTTGGCCCCATATTCTTGATTCGTGACTAAGTCTCAGTGGTTTGGAACCACCAGTGGTTTGGTACCACATATATATTATTTTGTGACTCGTCCTAGTGGTTTGGTACCACAGTGGGTTGGCCCCACATATATTCATTACGGGATTGTCACCAGTGGTTTGGTACCACAAGTGGGTTGGCCCTATGTATTCCCTTTTGTGACATTTGTCACCAGTGGTTTGGAACCACCAGTGGTTTGGTACCACATATTGATGATTTCGTGACTCGTCCCAGTGGTTTGGTACCACAGTGGGTTGGCCCCACATATATGATTATCCGGATTGTCACCAGTGGTTTGGTACCACAAGTGGGTTGGCCCCACGTATTCTCTTTTGTGACATTTGTCACTAGTGGTTTGGAACCACCAGTGGTTAGGTACCACCAGTGGCTAGGGGCCACATATGGAGTGTAGCGGATGGAGGGTTGATTGTAAAATTCCCCACGGTATGGTTGGCTGGTACGGGTGTGTAGAGGATGGAAATCTATGTTGGGTTGGGTTTGCATCGCATTGTATACATTATCTGCTGTGACATATAATATGGGTTAAGGCTTCACCGAGGCTATTTTGGGCTAAGGCCCAATTGCCACCATTACTGTAATGGGCTTCGGTTCGGATTGTTGTGATGCATTTTCTTATCGATGAGGGTTGTATACACTAAGTTTTCATAAACTCACCCCCTCTTCTTATTAAATGTTTTAGGTAAATTCCAGTGATAGAGGATTGGGAGCCGTGGAGGACTCGGGGTGGCTATACATCGGAGATACTACTTGTGAACTTTAGTAATTTCGATTTTTACCTTTTCTTTTAGATTATTTATTTTGGGTTAATATTTTGTAACAAGGCCATTGGTTTATTTTTCTATGTTTTCATTTATAACTGTTAAACTTATAAATACGGGGTTTTCTTAAAACATTAACAATCATTTTCTAAAATATCATGTTTACGCAACGATGCAAGTTCAACTTTCATAACAAAACAATTTTTCAAAATAATAACAACTTTTAAACGGTCATTTAGCAAATCATGTTTTTCTCAAACAAACAATGAACTCGGAGTTCAAAAATCCGATAAAACTTTTCTAAACAATTGATTAGCTTTTCAACTTCCTTCAATGTGACACGCTAGATTCGGGCCTAACTTCTAGGCCGGGTTTGGGGCGTTACATACTTCGATGTCGAGTTGGCCGAAAGGTACTTTTTGCCCACATTTCTCTTTTCACCCGTTCTAGGTCTAAATCTTGTTTTCTTTGATCTAGAAAAATAAAATTTACTAATTTAATCACTTATAATTCATAATTCACCATAAACTACACTTTAGGCCAAAATGACTATTTTGCCCCCACATTTTGGAAAAATTATGATTTTATCGCTAGGCTCATAAATGAATTTTCGTTACATTTTCTTGTTAAACAAACTTAGTTGAACATTTAATCCTCTTACAACAACTCACAATTCCAACTATTTCATGCCTTAATGAACAAATTACAACTTTGGCATTTTAGTCCCAATTAGGTGTTTTCATGACAACACTTTTCACAAAAGTTGTTTCTCATCTTCCTAACATTCATTTTCTTCCATAAAAACTCAACAACCAGCATAAAATCTCTCATGGCAAGTCCCTAGACTCTCAACCATGTTGCAAGTTAGTCCCCCTATTAGCTAGTTTAAGCTTTGGGGACTCCAAAAGTATAAAATTATCAAGAAAGATCATCAAAATCACTTACTTGAATGGAGTAAAGCTTGCTGAAAACTTGAAGCTTTCAAACCCCTCCCATGGCTGATATTTTCGGTGGAAAGAGAGAAGAAATAAAAAGATGATAGCTCCTTGTTTATTTCATCTTATTTTATATCTCTTTTTTTTTTAAACTAATGTCACCCACTTCAATCATAATTAATGCTCTTGTCAGCCTTTTGCATATTATGGCCGGCCAATACACTTAACAAGGCCAAATTGTACATTTGGGGCCTCCAATCTACAACCCATGTCTCTTTGGTGCTTCTAACAAATAAAATAGAACTTTCGCACTTTATGCGATTTGGTCTTTTTCCCCAATTTAGCTAGAAATTGCTAAAATTAAGACATCAAAATTTTCATGCACCCTTATAAACATGTTATAAAACATAAAATGACATGAAAATAATTTTTTTCTAACCTCGAATTAGTGATTTTGAGATCACTATTCTGACTAACCCCTAAATTGGGCTGTTAGAATTCTCCCCCTTAGGGATTTTCGTCCTCAAAATCTTATCATGAGGAGTTGCTACTCACCTCCTTAAAACGTTTCCATAAACTCTTCAAAATCACAAATCCACTTATCCTCAAGTTCTCTTGTCAACAACCTTTAAGCTATCATTCACAGGGTCGAAGCATCACTTGCGACCTAGGTATTTCTTCCTCCAAGGTGTATGCTCAGTAATCCACTAATTTAGAACTCTGTACACGTCCAATGATCATTCGGATCCTTACCAGTCGATTTACGACAATTCGAATGGCATTCCCCTTCTTGGGAATTTTGTCAAGCCAAATTTTAAATCAATAAGGTTTTATCTCACTTCCTCGTTAAAGTATTCACAACTTTAATACTCTTGACTTGTACACTTTTTAAAAAACAACTCAGTTTTTAGTGGTCAATTACTTCTGACCATAAACTCAATCATATCGTAAAATGTATTCTAGTGTCAAAACATTTACGCACATAACTGTACTTCCTTATTCTTGCATCAATAGATATGCTACTACTAAATCTCATACCAAAACTTCTGCATAAGTTTTGGATTTATCATCATTCATCTTCTATCTCAAGGAAACATCAACAACGGAAATCTTATATAACCTTGATTTTATCATCTTAAATAAACTCATTCAGAGCTTATTTAAAATACCATTTACTACCTCGTTTTTTTTGAACTCCTTTACTCTGAAAGGAAGACTCGTTCTAGTCATTAACCTTGCTAAAACTAGGATATTACCAACTAAGATCCACCGAGTAACTAACTCGCTTTACTTAACATGGATCTTTCATTCAACACCTGTACTTTGTCTACTATCTGAGAAGTATTACAATAACTGTACTCTTCATTGTAATAGCTCAAGCCCTTTCCACAATTTCATTTTCAAGATCTTCTGTAGTATCCCTCACTCATTAAAATTCAGAAAGTACACATCAAGTTTCTCAGGAATCATTTCATAACACCTAACTCACAACACATACACAAAATTGATCATCTTTGGATCCCTAACCGGTCAACTCTTTTTCTCGATTCAGACTGAACTCAGTATTAGAAATTTTAATTAATAGTTCCTTCTATAGCTTTCAACCCAACCAGCACGGTTTGAACATTTCGATGAGCACATCCTTATATCATGCTCTCTACTCTCGTACACACAAATTTTATTCACTTCACTGATTCACGCGCAAATATACACAGAACTTGAATCATATCTCAATACATTAATCTATTTTTTTCCATACTGATAACATACCTTAAGTACATTCTCATCTAAGTTTCTTTTGCTATGCTAATCTAAAACCTTTACTATCGTCATATCTCACGATAGCAGGTACATCTCTATCGAATTCGTTAACTCTGTTTGGCTTGCTTGAAAACTCATCATACAATTCAAAACTCGTAATTTCACTTCTTATACTAGAATTATTCCCAACTTTTCCCTCCAAGCACTCGAATAGGGTTATGAGGAGATAAAGAAATGTTGATTTCAATTAACTAAATCAACAACCGCTTGGTCTGATTTCTCAATCAGCTAGCATTCTCACACAATCACAATTTCCTGAAAAGAACATCCACGTCACCTTGGAAGGGAAACAAGTATTAATACATAATATCCAAGGGAATCATTATAATTCATTCATGGTATTAATTAACCATGCACAGGTCACAGGCTTTAAGCTAATTTACTCATACCTACCCTTTATTAAGCAAATACTATGCCACACATCATACTCATTTCTTCGTGATTCGTTCACGAGTGCTTGTATTCACTCATTCACATGACTTTAGTACAATTCTCCTTTCTACTTCTAGACTCATATATCTGTCCCACTGAATTTTAGAGATAATCAAAGACACAAATTCATCATCATTCATGTAGGCATGAAACCAATGCCACACTCCCGAGGTGGTCTTATATGGAGTCACCTCTAAATGCTAATGCCATAACCTGGTTAAGGTCTTATATGGGTTTCTGCATCAGGGATCGATGTCATATTTCAAATATGGTCTCATACGATTCTCATATCCATTACCAAATCCACATTCTAGATGTGGTCTTATATGGAATCATAACTTGGCGCCGAGGCCATGCCTCGAACATGGTCTTATACGGGACCTTATCTATTTTATATCTTAATGATAGCCTTTTCATTATAGTCCCCTAGGACTTCAATCCCATGTTCAACAACAATTACTCTATCTAGCAAAGTGTCATGTATCAATGTGATACAAAGCATTCCCAGAATGCTAACATAAGTACTGTGTTAATTACATACAAACTTACTCAATTTGACTCTCATAACATCTCATCATAATTCGACAGTGTTAAGGAGGGTGGGGTCACAAAGCCCCTTAACTTGACTCTTGTGACTACATACATATGATTTAAAATTTCATCATCAATGAAATATCATCATAGTCACACAACTTGTCCCAAGTGAGTTTTCACATTCATCATGCTACATTTGTTTCTATCCCTCATACTTTTGAATAGTGATTTCAATTACTCAAGTTCCACGTTACTATCTACTTGAGTACTCAATATTTAACTCTATTTTCTCTTACCGTCACTTATCAATTAAAAAATGTCTTACGGGTTTGAGTACGTCATTTACTTGATTGCCATAGTCCAACTATGGTCTTACTCATATCACAACATTATAGCCCAGCTATTACTTTACATGTCGTCACGATGCCATAGCCTCGCTATGGTCTTACACGAAATCTCATATCAACACCAATGCCATATCCCAGATATGGTGTTACATGAAAACTCATATTGATGCCAATGCCATATCCTAGATATGGTCTTATATGGGATCATGCATCGATGCCAATGCCATGTCCCAAACATGGTCTTATATGGGATCACATATACCGCCATGGTCCAACCATGGTCTTATTCACCATTTTATCATCGAACGACCGTACTCATCCTTGCATTCTACTTGGTCAAACTTCCTAATTTAACTCTCACACCATAACACGCGTGGTCTCACACAGAGTCACAAAATAAAACATCATACATCTTCTACTTTAACAGTCACACATGAGATTCAACTATGAGGTCATATTGATCATACATTATTCAAACAATCGTACATACACATATACCCCATTCTTTGGGTAAATTTACTCACTATATGCACCTGACCCAATAGGTTGAATACACAACACCTTATGCACATCAAGCCAATACAGAGAAGCTTATCATTTTATGATTCTCATTTCGTGTATTATCACTCACATGTCATGTACTTCTATTCATACTTTTTTTTGAATATCATCAATGCACAAGATCATTTCAATTACCTCATTATCACTTATAACATTATTGGACTTGGCTCAGTTGGGAACCATCTATGTCTTAACGAAGCAATTGCATTAGAGCCTGGAGATATCACACTATCACGGTCCACCTATGGCATGTAAAGCTAGACTCTTACTCATGCTAGATTAGTTCGAGAACCCACTAAACCATGCTCTAATACCACTAAATGTAACACTCCATACCCGAGTCCGAGGCCTAGACCGGATACTAGACATTACTATACTAGAACTTGCTTAATCATGAAATTACAGGCCATAAAATTTTGTTCCCGAATAAGAAACTTTCTCTCTCAAATAATTCATACCTCTCATGGGCCTACGAGGCCTTAAACTCATGTTTGGAAACTTTCAGAACTTAATCAAAAAACCTTTCTTGGAAGTAGGGGTCACACGCCCATGTGGTTTGGGGCACGCCCGTGTACCCCTAGACACGCCCATGTCCTCCAATCATGGGGAGTTACTGACTATACTTACATGGTCTTACACGCCCTGTCTTCTACTCGTGTGGAGTTATTGACTATACTCACACGGCCTTGACACGCCTGTGTCTTCTACCAGTGTGGAGTTACTGACTATACTCACACGGCCTTGACATGCCTATGTTATCCGTACGTGTACTGCACATGGCCCAAACGAACGGCCGTGGGTTTCACCCATGGTCTATTCTGACTTAAAATACAAAGGTACAGGGTACACACAGCCTAGAGACATGCTCGTGTGTCCATCCGTGTGGGCACATAGAGGCTATTTACCAAGCCAAATGCCACCCTGAAATCAAGATCAAATTCATTCTCGATTCAATACATTTCATACCTCATCACATAACTACACATAACATCGATATTACTCTTGAATTAAAGACATTTAATCATAAAAGAAATAAGGTCTTCATCCCATATACTAGGGAGAACTATTTCCCATGTAATTACAAACAACTGAGGCCCTCATCTATTGCTATATACTAACAAAACATAAGTTCTCTTGGGCCAACACAATTTGGCTACATCAATAATGACTTAATCAACCTTAAGTACTAGCCCTATACATGCCATGACTCATAAGGACTTGAAACCTCATATTGAGTGTTTGATCGATAGTGTGAAATCATCTCCAACGGTCTCCAACCCGAGCTAGCTAAATTAACCTATAAGAGATGAAAAAGGGAAAGAAGTAAGCAATAATGCTTAGTAAGTTCATCTGTATATAACTGATAAGCATTGATATTCATTAAATATACACAATTATAAGGCATTTCAATAAGTTTTTCTCATTAACACATGGCTGTTTACTCAACCATTCTTAAGGCTTACTCACTCCATCTTTTACCGTATTCTAACCGTACCACAAGCCAAATGCCCATTTAATTAACATACATTCCTACACTGATCACCACATGATCATATAAAAACAACACATCAAGCATTTTCAATAAGCCATTCATACTACTAATCTCTCGGTGGTTACGCACTTAGCCCACCATTGAATCTCTTATAGGGTGGTATCGCACACAGCCCACCATTCATTTATACCTAGGTGATTTCGCACTTAGCTCACCAATCATTCATAAGCAATGGCATCGCACACAGCCCATCGATTACTAATTAATCATGTGGTATCGCACACAGCCCATTGATAGTAATATGGTTGATGGTATCGCACATAGCCTATCAACAAATAATAATATATCAGGTGGTATCACACACAGCCCATCGATATTATACATTCACAAATATCCATCCTCATACATTTCTCTAATTCAAATGTTCATCCATAAGCATCCTCACTCACTATCATTCTTGCTTAACTTTCTACGATTCTCATTCGCATTCACACAATGCATTAACAAATCTATCTCATGCAACTAAGGTGCATTAATTATACATGTCCCACTAGGGTTCATCATATATTGAATTCATATCAATTCAGTTCTAACACATACTTGTGCTTCTCGTGGTACAATCACATACATTCAACATATCCGTTGAATCATTCAAATTATTAAATAACTATCTTGAGTCTCATACATATAGTTCTCATTGACATCATACCCCAATAGGGTCTTACATACATTAACATTTTGATACCATGTCCCTAACATGGTCTTATACGGATTCTTACGCCGAGGCCATATTCCAATAGGGTCTTCCACAAAACTATAACTATCATCATATAATGCTATATCCATTTCCCATTACTCCCAAATTCAATTCTCTTTATATCTCATTGAAAGATATTTCTTACAATCGTCTAGTAGGTATACATTCCATACAATATTGGAATACCAAATTAGCTTATACATAATTGCCACATTCACACATGAACTTACCTCGATGTCGAGATGGCCGAAAGGGACTTTTTGCCCACATTTCTCTTTTCACCCGTTTTAGGTCCAAATCTCATTTTCTTTGATCCAGAACAATAAAATTTACTGATTTAATCACTTATAATTCATAATTCACTATAAACTACACTTTAGGCAAAAATGACTATTTTGCCCCTACATTTTGGCAAAATTACAATTTTACCTCTAGGCTCGTAATGAATTTTCGTCACATTTTCTTGTTAAACAACCTTATTTGAACATTTAATCCTCTTACAACTACTCACAATTCCAAATATTTCATGCCTTAATGAACAAATTACAACTTTTTCATTTTAGTCCCAATTAGGTGTTTTCATGACAACACCTTTCACAAAAGTTGTTTCTCATCTTCCTAACATTCATTTTCTTCCATAAAAACCCAACAACCAGCATAAAATCTCTCATGGCAAGTCCCCAAACTCTCAACCATGTTGCAAATTAGTCCCCATTAGCTAGCTTAAGCTTTGGGGACTTCAAAAGTACAAAAATTATCAAGAAAGATCATCAAAATCACTTACTTGAATGGAGTAAAGCTTGCTGAAAACTTGAAGCTTTCAAACCCCTCCCATGACTAATATTTTTGGTGGAAAGAGAGAAGAAATAAAAAGATGATAGCTCCTTGTTTATTTCATCTTATTTTATTTCTCTCTTTTTTTTTCAACTAATATCACCCACTTCAATCATAATTAATGCTCTTGTCCCCCTTTTGCATATTATGGCCGGCCAACACAATTAACAATGCTAAATTGTACATTTGGGGCCTCCAATATACAACCCATGGCTCTTTGGTACTTCTACGAAATAAAATAGAACTTTCACACTTTATGCGATTTAGTCCTTTTCCCCAATTTAGATAGAAATTGCTAAAATTAAGACACCAAAATTTTCATGCACCCTTATAAACATGTTATAGCACATAAAATAACATGAAAATAATTTTCTCTAACCTCGAATTAGTGATTTTGAGATCACTATTCTAACTAACCCCTAAATCTGGCTATTACATATATGCTCACTCTCAAGCTATCAGCGTGCCTGCTTACACAAGCTGTTAGTCAAGACGTAGCTACACGGTGCTGCTCACACAAGCTGTCAAGTAGTCATAACACATCTTTGGTATACTCACCACCCAGAGGATGTACAAGATCAAAGACCTGATCACATAATCACAATAACCTCTAATACATGTCATTCGTATCCTAATCTATTCAAGGTTCAACTGGAATGCCAAATCATCGTCGAGTCATTATCGAACTTATTCGTAGTCTTGTATTCAGAGCATTTAAAATACATTTATAATGAAACTTATTACATATGAATTTACCTCGAACACTAAAATGGTAAAATAGGTCGATTAGTCGAGTACTTTATTTTCCCCCCGATCTAGATCCGAATTTCTCTTTTCTTGATCTATATGTAATCAAAATTAACTTATTTAATCATCATTCTATTCAATTTAGTCCAAAACTCACATTAAAGCACTTTTACATAGTTACCCCTAATGTTTCACATTTTTACAACTTAATCCTTATTCCATAAAATTACAAATTCATGCAATTCAATACTAACCCATGCTAGCCAAATTATAAATAAGTCCCTAGCAGCCCATATTTTCATTTATTTCACATTTTAACCATAAATTTTCCACATTTCACAATTTAATCCCTAATTTACATTTTCACTAAAAATCACTTAACAAAACTTGTATAACTATCACCAAACATTCATAGTCTATCATAAATCATCAAAACACATGCTTATTCATCAATGGTAGCTTCTTAAATCCTTAACAGTTTTGAAAAATAGTCCCTAGGCTAGCTAGACCTAGTTACAACGATCACAAAAATATAGAAATCATTAAAAACGGGACAAAAACCATACCTTAATGAGAAAAATAACATAGCTGAATGAAGAGAATAAAAATGGCTTTTTAAGCACTAATAATCGATTGATGAAGATGATAACTAAAAAGATTATAATTGTTTTATTTTATTTATTTATTCTTTATTATCTAATTTACTATTTTAACCTTGATTAATAACCATTAAAACACTTAATAATATGTCCATATATGTCCACTCATGTTTCAAATGGTCTAATTACAACATAAGGACCTCTAATTTAAGATTCCATAGCTATTAGATGCATTTAGCTAAACTGAGTATGTGTTGCCTTGGTCTTAATGCGAATATCGAACTGACGTAGTCGTCTGAGGGATTACTTCCTTAGAACTCTTCGATTGAGCTTGGTATGATTTACTCATTGCCATTTTCTTGCATCTCGGGCCTTACTCACAGCCTTTCCCATTTTCTTATTCAGTTCTTCGGCCTTACATACCCTATCAACTAACACTACAAACTCTTTTAACTCCAAGATCCCAACTAAAAGTCTGATATCCTCATTCAACCCATCTTAAAGCCTCTTACACAAGATAGCTTCTGTAGACATGCATTCTTGTGCATACTTCCTGAGCCTAACAAACTCGCGCTCATATTCTGCCACAGTCATTCTTCCTTACTTCAATTCAATAAATTCTTTCTATTTCTGGTCCACAAACCTCTAACTTATATATTTCTTTCGGAACTCTTCCAAAAAGAAGCCCCACGTCACTCTCTCCCTTGGAATCGCCAACGTCAATGTTTTCCACTAATGGTATGTCGAGTCTTTTAGCAAGGACATAGTGCATTTTAAACTCTCTTCAGGTGTGCAAGAGAGTTCATCAAACACTCTCATTGAGTTCTCAAGCCAGAACTCCGCCCTCCCAGGGTCATCGTCTATATTAGCTCTAAACTCTTCAGCCCCTTGCTTCCGAATCTTGTCTAATGGGGGCTTGGTTATTCTCGCTACATCTACACCTTGAGGAGCCACAAGAACTAGCTAAGGTATAGGAGGGGGTGGAGGAGGTTGTGCATTTGGATTTGCTCGTAGATACTCCGTGTACCAGTTAATCATCATTTGGAGAAAGGCTTCCCTGGCCTCTTCTCCTTGACTCCTAGTCTTGGGTCCACTCTCTATAGGCATGGTCCCTTGCAGGGAGCCAGCGCATTACTAGCTATGTCATCAGTAACTATTTGATCGGGATCCATTTACTATATAAAATTAAATTTTAGAATTGTCATATACCACCACACTATCAATATACGCTTATGGCATGTATAGCTAGACCCTAACACCCATTAGGGCGAGAACTAACTAAACCATAGCTCTGATACCATTAAATGTAACACACCTTACCCGTATTCTATGCCAAAATTGGGTACGAGGCGTTACCAAATTTCAATCCTAATTTAAAATTTCCCATCCACATATCTAACATCCTTATAATGGGCCTACGAGACCCTAAACACACTTCTGGAAGGTTTTGAAAATAAATCAGAAACTTGCGTGCACTTAGGAAAATTTTACCTAAATAGCGGCCACACGCCCGTGTGAGATGGGCACTCCCGTGTGGTATTTCACACGTCCGTGCCTTACATCCATGGTCGACACTGACTTGCATCACACGGTCAGCCGTACGTTCGTGTGCTGTACCCGTGGTTGATACTGACTTATTCCAGACGGCCTATAACATGTCCGTGTGCTTCAACCATGTTGCGATTTAAATTCCCAAATCTAGGTGTAGAATTCACATGGCCTGGGCACACACCCATGTTCGTGGTTGTGCCTTCCAAACGACTGAGACACACGGTCGTGTCTCTACCTGTGTGTTTACTTCTAAGCTTACTGACTTGAAATTCTAACATGCAAGGGGATACACGGCCTGGGCACACACCTATGGGACTGACTGTGTGTCACACATAGCCTAGACAGACACTCGTGTGCCTACTTGTGTGGACAAGAACAAGGCTATTTGCCAAGCTCTTTCATCACCCTAACTCACTCAAACATAATTCACCATCCACCAACAATTCAATCATGCATTTTCATAGCCAAACAAACCATTTATATACTCTGTAAAATCATGAATAACCTCTTTTTATCATTAATTAATAGTATCAAGCCATTAACTATGGCCATGTACAAAAGAATTCGTCTAAAAGGAGCCAACACACACTGTAACGTCCGATTTAGGGCCTAGTCAGAATAGTGGTGTGAGACCACAAATTTGAAGTAAAATACATGTTTAAATGATTTTTCCAGGCTTATGAATTGTGTGAAAATTTCATGAAGAAATTTTATGAATTAGTGAAGAATATGTCCATTAGGACTAAATTGCAAAAAAATAGAAAATTTGAGATTCTAAAAGATTTAAGTATGAAATAGCATCATAGAAATTATTAGAATTACTTATTTAACAATTAGACCATTATATAATAAGATGGAAGAAAATGGAGATTAGAAGGAAAAATCTCAAGAAAGGACCATTAAGGGCATTTTTGTCATTTGGTAAATAAAAGATTAAAAAGGGAAAAAGAAGTAAAAAATGGTGTCCATCTTCTTCCCTAGGTGTTGAAATTTGGAGAGAAGCCATAGCTAGGGTTTTTCTCATTTTCAAGCTCAAAGTAAGTGCATCCTAGTCCCGTTTTTAATGTTTTTCGTATTTTTGAAATCCTCGTAGCTCGATTTAGCTATTTCTAGCTATATTTTGAGCTAAGGATTATGTTAAAAAATTTACCCATGAATGACATGCATATATTTTGATGTTTTATGGAAGATTATGAAAGTTTGATGTAGGATAAACATCTTTTTCTAAGTGATTTTCATGAAAAATGCATAAAAGGACCAAATTGTAAAAGTTGTAGAAATGGTCATACATGAGTGAAATAGTGGGAACTGAATGTTGTTATAGTTAAGAATATGATTGGGCTAGGATTGAAATGAAAGAAAGTTGAATAAAAATCATTTTACGAGCTTAGGGGAAAAAGTGTAATTTTAAGAAAGTTTAGGGGCAAAAATGTAAATTTTACCAAAGTATGATTTATGAGTCAATTTAGTCAATGTAAGTATTAAACAAGCTAAATTATTATTATAGATCAAGAAACACGAAGCCCGGATCGTAACCGATGCAAGAACAAAGTTGTGGACTAAACTGCACATCTACACACATTTTGGAATACCATGGTAAGCTTGTATGAATTTAAGGTATCATGTGTATTATCATTAAACTACTTACTATGTTAATAACGTATGTTATTTTCATGAAGATGATTAATAATGCCTTAATAAGGAAGTCAAAAATAAATAGAAGTCTCGGTTGAAGTCTTGGAATAACGAGGATACCTATGTCATAACATGAGATAAGGAAAGCCCGTGTAAGACCATGTCTAGGACATGGCATCGGCATCAAGATATGTAGGTCCCGTGTAAGACCATGTCTGGAACATGGCATCGACACCGAACATAGATCCTGTGTAAGACTATGTCTAGGACATGGCATCAGCATCGAATAAGGTAAGGATATCATGTAAGTCCATGTCAAGACATGGCATTGATAAGTTACTATAATGCAAGGATACCATGTAAGACCACGCCAAGGCACAACATTGGTGAGTTCATAAGACAAGGATACCACGTAAGACCATGTCATGACATGGCAATGGTAAATTTCAAAGGAAACATATAAGGAAGATCTCATATAAGACCATGTCTGGGACATGGCATCGACATTAAGCTAAGGAATCTCGTGTAAGACCATATCTGGGATATTGCATCGGTACCATAAGGCGATCCCATGTATGACCATATCTAGGATATGACATTGGCATCGAGATACATGTTTGACAAGACTAAGTATCCTCCGACATTCCAAGTAATTCAACAGGCAAAAGCGGCAAGTATGAAAGAAGTAACAAGAAAGCTAAGTAAGCAAAATAATACAAGTTAAGTTAGTCAAGAATGGTAAAGAATTCTACCTAATTTAAGCAAGATAATGGTTTGATGTTCATGTTATATTAGCAAAAGTGCTAATCTATGTGATTAAGTGATACATGTACCCTAATTTAATTATAAGTATGAAATTATAATGTATTAAGTGATGAGAAAGAGTAAGTAAGAGTAAGTTCAAGTAGTTGAGATTTATATTGCTTTAGTCTTATGATGGATGAGTTTAACTGTAAGCTATTATATTGCTATGTTAAATCTTCATGCAAACTTACTAAGCTATATGCTTACCTCTCTCCTTTCTTTCTTTTTTCATGTAGGTTCGCCAAGTTAGCTCAAGGATCACTAACATCGGAGCTCGGATCACACCATCATCCACTAATTTGGTATAGTAAAGTTAATTAATTTTAAGTATGGCATGTATAGGAGTTTGATCATTTTGGTCATGTCATTTTGTAAGCTAAAGGCTTGGTTATTAAGATTATGCATTCTTTTGTATATGGCCATTAGAAATTGGACAATATTTATTAAGTTATATACCCTTTCATGATGATAAGTTTATGCATTTAAGTTTATGCAATGGATGGAATAATTGAGTTGTTTGAGATGGTATAAGTGTGTTGATGTTTCAGGGTGGCAATTGGCTTGGAAAATAGCCTCAAATTGTCCACACGGGCGTGAGTCTAGGCCATGTGTGACACATGATCAGCCCCATGGTTGTGTTGATAGGCCGTGTGTCCCCTGCATTAATTTAAGAAAATACGATTCGTCACATGGGCCAGCACACGGGTGTGTGCCATGGTCATATGCTATTAAGAGTATGATGATGTCATAAACAGAGAGCTCCACTTGTAGAGGACACGGGCTTGTCAAGGCCGTGTGAAGGACATAGGTTATAGACACATGTAATTAGATATCGATGCCACTGTCCCAGACAGGGTCTTACACAAATCAATATGATGCCAATGTCCTAGACATGGTCTTACACATAAATCTCATATCAATGTCAACGTCCCAGACGTGGTCTTACACGAAATCTCAAATCAATGCCAACGTCCAAGACGTGATCTTACATGTATCAAATAATGGACACCTATGTCATGACATATACTATCCTATCTATTCCTAGGTTCAAACAGGATTTCACATATGCACAAATTTCACATACATTCCATCTCAATGGATGTTCATGTCAATTCAAATTTCATATATGCACAAATAATTTAGTTCAAATACATTTATTTGTATATCGACTTACCTCAAGTTTGGTTTAATAGAAACGTACGGCTATTCAATGATTTTCGACTTTCTGCAATCTAAATCTATTTTCTTTGGTTCTTGATCTATACATATACATATTTAATCGATTCATTATCAAATCATTCAATTCTATCCAAAACACATATTTAGCGTAATTTACAAATTAACCCTCACATTATTGCATTTGGACAATTTAGTCCCTATTTCACAAAATCACAAAATTCACCAAATTTGCTTTTACCTATGCTTGGCCGAATACACACTATGCTCATATCAATCCATACATTTCATTTATTTCACAAATTGTCCTTCAAAATTTTATTTTCACAATTTAGCCCTAATTAGCTAACTTCACAAAAAATTCAAGAACAAACCATGTTCATTAAATACATATCTTTCATTTAACACCAATATTCATCACAAAGCTCACCATTTCATCAATGGCACCTCTCATAAACATCATCAATTCTTCAAATTACAACATGGGCTTAATAGTAAACTAAGCAACAATCTCAAAAACATAAAAATCATCAAAAACCAAAGTCAAAACATACCTTAATTTGGATCAAACCTAGTCGAAACCTTGAAATTTATTATTGTTTCTTTTCTTTTGTTTATTCAGCTAACAAGGATGAACATATGACTTATTTTCATGTTATTTTTATTATAACATTACTATTAATTCATTTACTATATTAACCTTATGTAATAATATTATAAAACATAGTTTTCAAGGTTATTATTGACCATAACCATCCACTATCTATATTAATAGGCTAATTTCCTTTTAAGGGCTCCCCATTTAAAAGCTTTCTCAAATTGGTGTCTTTTCATAAAGCATGCAATTTTTGCATTTAATGCAATTTAATCCTTTTATCAAATTAAGCACATGAACAGAAAAATTAACTTATGGAACTTTAACACATGCTTAACCACATATCAAAGGCACATAAAATAATATTAAAATATTTTACTAACTTGAATTTGTGGTCTCGAAACCACTGTTCTGACTAGGGTATAAACCGGACTATTACAATTCTCCCTCCTTAGGGATTTTCGTCCCCAAAATCTTACCGTTAAATAGGTTTGGATATTATTGTCTCATTGAATCTTTAGGCTCCAACGTAGCCTCTTCTATTCTGTGTCGATGCCAGAACACTTTCACTAACAGAATTTTCTTGTTTGTCAACTCTTTCATTTCACAAGCTAAGATACGGATTGGTTCTTCCTCGTAGGTCATATCAGATCAGATTTCAATCTTAGACGGGGGATTCACATGTGAATGATAGGATCGATATCTACGGAGCATCTAAAGATGGAATACATTGTGAATCTATAATATCCGGGAATTAGGGCTTGTGCATTTTTGCTCAATTGCATGTGCTTGTATGCCTGTGTATATTATGAATGTGCTTTATGAATTTCGGGAACAGTAGAATGTAGGAGAATGCCTTAGAAATTATTTAATTTTAAGTTTAAAAGAGGGACCTAAGCCTAAGAGGCCTTAAGAAAATTTATAGGGGAAATATGCCACTAAAATGGGCTTGTTTAAGTGGCTTGGAGGTGCCACTTAGGGCCTTAGTAAGTGACGCCACAAGCAAAGGGGGAAGGGCCTAGGTTCGAATCATAAGGGAAGCAAAAGGAGTTTTATTTTGCTACAAGGATGAGCAAGAAGATGGATGGCATATGGACTCGGAGAAAGGAGGTATAGATTGGGTTGGAAAGAGTTAAAGATTCAGCTAAGGTAGAGTGAAAAGGGGATTGAATGGAGAGAGGAGAGTTCAACGCCAAGGGACTCTCTTGGGTGGTATTTTCGGCCAAAGGGTAGAAGTGAGGCCATATTCATTCTTTTCTTTTCAATTGTGCCTCTGCCAATTCTTTAGCAAATTTTCTCTTCTTCTTTTTATTTTGTCAAGTCAAATACCTTGTGTTCTAGCCAATCTCCATCATCCATCTTTTCCTTCTTCTTTGCAAATTCACTCAAGCGAATAAAATAATAACCCCTAGCCGATTGTCCATTAAAACCTAAAAGCTAAAAACCCGTTGATCTCTATCTAAGTCTACATAGCCGAATCTCTGTGGGTTCAACAAGGAGCAGTCGACTTCTGTCATAAGGGTAAGGATCAACTTTTGATTCTTGTCTTTCTTTTCTTTAGCTTAAAGATGAAATCTAACCCCATTAATGTTCATGGCCGAAACTATGAAGGAAGTTTCAGGATTTCTATTGTAGCCGATTTCAAGGAGGCAATCTTGAGATTGGTGTGATCAAGGTAAGTAATATGTGGTATTCGCCAAGGGCCATTTGTTTGTGATTAAAGGTTAGGAATTGATCTAACATGTGTCTATAGGATTTCACAAATACCACAACCAAGGATATATTTTGGGATTTAAGATTCATAAGGTAAGTGACTATGTACATTCGGCCAAGGCCATAATTGGTGTTTCAGATCTATTTCGTATTTATTCAAAAAGCCGAAACTAACCAAGTCCAGTGAACTAGTGTTGGCTGATTTCAAGGAAGAAGTATCACGGAATTTCAGGATTTGATTAGTAATCAAATCGGCAGCAAGGTAAGATTTTGATTACGTTAATCCTTTGGGATTTGATTATTTAGCCGAATGGCTTTTTACTGAAGTACTTAAGGTTGGCCGAATGTAGGAACAAAGGATCTAAAGCATTAGATCGGGTTTTCGAGATTTCGATTGAAAGCGTTATGAACTAGGTGTGTACCTACACTAACTTTTAATAGATTTACTGACATCAATTTAATATATGTGTTTATAATGATGTGAAATGTGGCCAAAGGTACCATGCAATGGTACAAAGTACTCAGTGCACGTAACCTTAACATTATGTTAATAAATGATAGGAATATTTGGAATATGGCACATATGTGAATATTGATAAGAATGTGAAATAAGGCATAAGGCATGATGTTGCACGATTTGTATTACATGGGTCATATGGGAAATTATTTTAAAGGGGAAGTGATCTGGTGGTTTATACCACAATATTTGAATGTGGTGACTCATGTCACAAAATCTGAATGTGGTGACTTATGTCACAAATAATTATCTGGTGGCTATGCCACAATATATATAAGGGCGATGAGCATGTCGTCTGCAGCGACTACCTTCGATGATGTGTAGCAGTGGAGGGTCGACTTAGTAGTCCCCACGGTGTGATGGTTGGTAAGGGTGATGTGTAGCGGATGGTTATCGAGGCTTGGGTTTGGGTTTGCATCATTGATTATATGTGTTTCATATGTGTGATTTGACATGACTAAATTGATTGAGAGTTTGTGTTTGGTGGTTACACATTGAGTCTGCTTGACTCACCCGTTGTGGGATCTTTTTCAGTGACACTCAAGAATGGACCTGGATCAGCGGGGAGCTTTATGGTGGCCATGCTCAGCTCAGAAATTATTTTGTTTTGGACTTTCAATACTTAAGTATTTTGGACTATTTCGGGATTTGTTTTGATGTAATAAGGCTATAAGTATTAAACTGATTATGCATGCATTTTAATTATTTTTAGTATGGTACGATTTGATTTTTATCAATTTTAAAGTTCAAGTAATTTTTCTTAAGAACAAAGATTAAATGTTTTGACACCTAATCAACACAAATCAACTGTTCTTCAAAAACACACAAAAATTTTGGCAAAACTTCAAATAAGTTTCGAAAGATTTTTCCCTAGAAGCATGCCAGATCCGGTCAGGGCTTGTGGGCCGGGTTTGGGGTGTTTCAGAATCTTTTCTAATTCAGATGGCAACCACAATCTATAAGCAATAGGTCCAACTCACTCAATGATCTTATACAGTCTAATGGACCTCGGACTCAACTTGCCTTTACGTCCACATCTGAGTACTTTCTTCCACGGACATACTTTCAAAAACACTTTATCACTGATTTCAAATTCGATCTCTTTCTATTTCAAGTCTGCATAGGACTTTTGACGACCAGGCACTATTTTCAGATTATCACAGATCACTTTTACTTTTTGTTCAGTGTTTTTTTATCAAATCAACCCCTTGTAGCTTATTTTCATTGAGCTCGGTCCAATACAGAGGTGTTCGACATTTACGTCTGTACAAAGCTTCATAGGGTGCCATTTTAATGCTCGACTGAAAGCTATTGTTATATGCAAATTCAGTTAGTGGTAAGTATTATTCCCACATACCATTAATCTCAAGAATACAACATCTCAACATATTCTCGAGAATCTGAATAATCCGTTCAGACTGACCATCCGTTTGTGGATGAAAAGCGGTACTGAAATGCAATTTGGTGCCTAAAGCTTCTTGTAATTTCTTCCAGAACCTTGATGTAAACCTCGAATCTCTATCAGATACATTAGACAACAGGACCCCGTGCAATCTCACAATATCAGAAATGTAAACTCAGCTAACTTATCAAGTAAGTAATCAGATCGTATCGAATAAAATGGGTGGATTTCGTCAATCGCTCAACTACTACCCAAATCGTATCTTTGTTTTTCGAGTCAAAGGAAATCCAGAAACAAAATCCATCGTTACTCTATCCCATTTTCACTCAGGAATCAGAATCGATTGTAACAACCCAGACGGAACCTGATGTTCAGCTTTAACTTGCTGAAAGATTAAACATTTCGACACAAAGTCAGAGATATCTCGTTTCATTCCAGACCACCAATAGTGTTGCTTTAGATCATGATACATCTTCGTACTACCCGAATGAACAGATAGACGACTGTTATGTGCTTCATTCAAAATCAACTGAATCAACTCTGACTTTTTTAGAATACATAGTCGATCTCCAAATCTCAAGCAATCATCAACATCCATTCGAAATTCAGAATCAGAGTTCGAATCACATTGAGCTCGTTTCGCTAATATTTCATTATCAACTTTCTAAGCATCACATATCTACTGTAAAAACAACGGTTTTGCTTTCAATTAAGCTATCACTGAACTATCATCAGATAGATTTAATTGAGAATTCAAAACACATAGTGCAAACAATGATTTCCTACTCAGTGCATCAACAACGACATTTGCTTTACCTGGATAATAATCAATTACAAGTTGATAATCTTTCAATAGATCTAACCATCTTCTCTGTCATAGATTCAAATCTTTCTGAGTCATCAGATATTTCAGACTTTTATGATTTGAAAACATACGACATTTCTCACCGAACGGATAATGATGCCAAATCTTTAATGCGAATACAATCGCTGCTAACTCAAGGTCGTGTGTCGGATAGTTCTTTTCATGCTGCTTCAATTGTCTCAAGGCAGAAGCTATAACTTTTCCTTCTTGCATTAGTACATATCCCAGACCATTCAACGAAGCATCACTATAAATTACAAACTCTTTCTTGATTCTGGCTGTACTAAAATCGGAGCTTCAGTCAACAGAGTTTTAAACTGATCAAAGCTTTTCTGACACTTATTAGACCATTCATATCTCACATCTTTCTGAAGCAATCTAGTTAACGGAATAGCTATCATTGAGAATCCTTTTACAAACTGACGACAATAACCAGCAAGTCCCAGAAAACTACGGACTTCAGACACATTCCTTGGATATTTCCATTCTAAAATAGCAGAAATCTTGCTCAGATCAACTCTTATTCTAGAGGCTGATACAATATGTCCCAGGAAACTAATTTCATGCAACTAGAATTCACATTTACTGAATTTTGCATACAATTGCTTTTCTCGTAGAGTTTGCAACACAATCCTTAGATGTTCAGCATGTTCAGTTTCATCCTGTGAATAAATCAAAATGTTGTCAATGGATACAACAACAAATCGATCTAGGTATGGTTTTGAAAATTCTATTCATCAGATCCATAAATCTAGTAGGAGCATTTGTTAATCCGAAAGGCATAACTAAAAATTCATAATGCCCATACTTCGTTCTAAAAGTAATTTTAAGAATGTTTGAGTCTTTCACTCTCAACTGGTAGTAACCCGATCTCAGCTCTATCTTTGAAAATACGGTGGCTCCTTTTAGCTGATCAAACAAATCGTCAATCCTGGGCAACGGATATTTATTCTTTATGGTCACTTTGTTCAACTGACAATAATCAATGCACTTTATCATCATGCAATCTTTCTTTTTCACAAACAGAACGGGAGCACCCCAAGGTGAGAAACTGCTCGAGAACCTCCGTCACCAACTCTTGCAATTTGTGACTTTAACTCTTTCAACTCTGTCGGTGCCATTATATACGGAGCTATCAAAATAGGTGTCGTACAAGGCAATAGATCAATACCAAATTCAACTTCATGTATTGGAGGTAATCCCGATAATTCTTCAGGGAATACATCAGAAAACTCACAAACAACAGGCACTGATTCAACTTTTGTTTCAGATACTTTTTGAATGAATCACATAAGAAAAATATACTTCATACCCCTTTTTCACATAAATTTGAGCTTTCAACACAGATATCATAGCAGGTAATCTAACCAAATCATAGACTCAATATGAACTATTTCACCATTCTGACATCTCAAGTTGATGGTCTTTCTTTTGCAATTCACAACCGCATCATGTAATGTCAACCAGTCCACACCCAGAATTATATCAAACTCATCAAACGGTAATAGCATCAGATCAATAGGGAAACAGATATCTCAAAACATCAACGGACAGTTCTTGCATACTTTCTCAAATAGGACACTTTTACCTAAGGGGTTCGATACTTTTACAATAATCTCAGTAGACTCTACAGGCAAAGTCTTACTCGATACCAAGTTCATGCATATATACGAATGTGTAGAACCAGGGTCTATCAAAGCAATCATAGAAGTATCATAAAGAGTAAATGTACCCGTTATAACATTCAGAGATGAAGCTTCCTCACGAGCTCGGATAGCATACGCTCGGGCAGGCACTCTAGCTTTAGATCTCGCAACAGTATACCTCGTCGACCTCTAACTACCACTAACATTTCTTGTATTTCAAGAAGGTCTACTTCTCATTAGAGCATCATCGGATCTCAGATTCTGGACAATCTCTTGCTCAACAGACTCTGGGCAATCACAAATGAAATGATCTAATGATCCACATCTGAAGAAAGCTCGATCATTTAATCTACAATTTCCCGGATGCCTTTTTTCCACAATGTTTACATTCAGGTTTCTCAGATCGAACATTTCCAACACTTGCTATTGAAGTTGCTGGAGCTTTAGAACTCGAATGTGATATAGCTCGATCTCTACTAGAATGTCCCACATTAGCTCTCGGATGACTTTGTTCATCTCTAAATTTCTTCAAAGCAGACTGAAATGATCCACTCGAAAATCTCTTTCTCACATCTCTAACTTCAAACTCAGCCTTTCTTTTATCTCTCCCGAATGCCTCAGCTTTGCACGCTCGGTCAACAAGCACAACAAACTCTTTTATCTTAAAAATCCCGACTAGTAAGCAGATATCTTCATTAAGGCCATCTTAAAATCTCTTACACATTATTGCTTCAGATGATACATATTCTTGGGCATACTGACTTAGCCTCACGAACTCTCGTTTGTATTCAGTGACAAACATACGTCCCTATTTCAATTCCAAAAATACTTTCCATTTTTGATCGATGAATCTCTGACTAATGTATTTCTTTCAAAACTTAGACTGGAAGAAATCCCAAGTGACCCGTTCCTTTGGAACCACGAAATCAAAGTCTTCCACCACTGATAAACTGCATCTCGTAGTAGTGAAACAACACATTTAATACTTTCTTTTAGAGTCAAAGACATCTCAACGAATACTCGGATAGTGTTTTCTAGCAAAATTCGGCTTTCTCAGCACATCATCACTGGTAGCTCTGAACACTTCAGCCCCATACTTGCGGATTTTATCGATTAGAGGCTTATTCAACAAATTTATACCCATTACTGGAGCTACAATTGAGGTCTGAGGGGGATTAGATGGGGGCGGAGGTTGTGAAACAGTCAGATTATTTCTTACAAACTGAGTGAACCACTCACTCATCATTTGAAAGAATGCTTGTTTAGCTTCTCCCTCACGACCGATCGTAGTAAGTCTTGTAACGCCTTGAATTTGGGCCTAGAAGTATTGGACCTTGAGTATGGGTCCGTATGGAAGCTATAAATAAGTATTTAATTGTGCAAGAAAATGACACAATTAAATGTATGGTCAAGGGTCCTGAGAAGTATCGGAGAAGTCTTGGGGTTCAACCAGAACTCTAGCAAAAATTATAGTTTTTCCTTAAAGAGGAGTTGGCGTTAGTTGGAAGGCCTTATAAATTTGCTTGGTTAAAACATGGCACAAGGAAGTGAGTGGTCTAGCGGCAAGGAGTCATTAAGGTTGCAAAGGAATATGGGTTCAAGTCTTGGCGCTTGCAATTCATTTTGATTTCCTTTTAAATGAACTTACACTTTGGCCCATAGGCTTATATTTAGTTGTGCTTGTTTTGTTACACAAGGAGCTAGTTGGTAAGGTCGCTAGTGGCGTAGATTATGTTACAAGGGAGCCTGAGTTTGAAACCCCTTGCATGCGAAATGTGACTATTTTGCTAATTTGGGTCATTTTTGGATGATTGATGGAGGGATCCCACATCGAGAAGTTAGCATGAGAGTAGGCGAGATGCTGGCTTTAAAAAAGCGATCTATGAGGATAGTAAGCATACCTTAGTTGGCGTTTGGGCATAGGAGTGTTCGGAGCGCAAATTAGCTTCAGATTCCTATCAGGTGTGTATTTCGCACTACTCTAGCTGTAGAGCGACAAATGTCAAAATGCTGGTTATACGTGTGGGAGCTTCGACACGATAGTTGAAGCCATCATGAGTGTTCTTATGGGTTTAGACTATTTGGGTCACGATGGTCCGAAAGGGGCCATGTGGGGCCAATGGGCCCATGGGCCCAACAGGATAAGTTGTATGATTGGGTAGTAAATATTGGACTGGACTATGTGAATCTCATATCTGTGGCTAGATTTGGACTAAATGGGCCACACGAGCGTGTGGGCCTATTTGTTCGAGAATGGGCCCTAGGCCCATTCGCATCGTTGTCTCTGTTTAGAATACCCTCGATTTGTAAAATTACTAAAATACCCCTAATTTGCAAAATTATCGAAATACCCCCAATTTATAAAATTATCAAAATACCCCAATTTATAAAGTTACCAAAATACCCCCAATTTGTGAAATTATAAAAATACCATCAGTTTGCAAAATTACCGAAATACCCCCAATTTATGAAATTACCAAAATATCCCTGATTTGTGAAATTATTGAAATACCCCCGATTTGAAAAATTAATGAAATACCCATGATTTTCAAAATTATTGAAATACCCCCAGTTTGAAAAATTATCGAAATACCCCCAATTTACAAAATTACTAAAATACCCTCGATTTATAAAATTATCGAAATACCCTCAATTTGTAAAATTATCAAAATACCCTCAGTTTGTAAAATTACTGTAATACCCTTGATTTGCAAAATTACTGAAATACCCTAAGTTTGTAAAATTACTAAAATACCCTTGTAGGGTAGAATTATCGAAATACCCTTGTAGGGTAGGATTATCGAAATACCTTTATAGGGTAAAATGACTATTTTCCCTTGTAGGTAAATGACTGGCTTAGACTATGAGTTGACTAATTTTACTGTGGTTGTATGATTGATATGCTTTTATTACATGATTAAATGATTGTTACTGAGCGTGGCCATTTTGCATACACGTGTAATGATTGAACATGACATACACAACATATTGCATGGGGTTAAGACATTGATACGGAAGAAGTTCTGATAGGGTCACACGATTCACGTGATGAATATGGATCTAGTATTGTTCTGATAGGGTCGCACGGTCGCATGACGACTGTGAATCCGGTATTGATCTGATAGGGTCGCACAGGGCAAAAAGACTGTGGATCCAGTATTGATCTGATAGGGTCACACGGGTCGCGTGACGACTGTGGATCCAATATTAATCTATTGCGATTGCACGGGTTGCATGACGACTATGGACCAATGGACGGCTTAAAGCCACGTAATCTGATTTTGGCTCTGTGCCAACCTAAATATGGCCATGTGCCATCATAATTATGGCTTTGTGCTAATCGAATTTACCCGTGGCTATGTGCCTAACATATATATCGATGACTTTATGTCGATCATATTTACCCAATGCTATGTGACAATTATATTACCATCGCTAATGGCTATGTGCCAAACATAATACAGTTACTGATGGCTTTGTGCCAATTATAATACTACTACTGAAGGCTTAAAGTTATATATATACTAGCAGTTTTACAGCGATTTTGGTTAGGGCCGCAACTGGTTCTAACATTGGTGTGCTGGCTGGGTGGGTCGATTTTATCCCCACGTAAGTGTAGGGTTGGTACGGGTGGTGTGTTGGCTGGATCGGGGTGGGATGCTTCCTCATACTATTGCATACTTGTTTATGAGATCTGTCGCTGTACTGGGCTTAGGCCTACTTGTTCTATTATTGGTTTGGGCTAGGCCCAATTGATTCTGTATGGGATTTGACCAAAATGATATTGTAGTGGGCTTTGACCCACATATGCTCTGATCTGTGCTGTATTGTTACTATTAAAAGGGCTTTGGCCTAGACTGTTTAGGTTTCTATTTCTGTATACTGACTGTTACTCTAGTAAGGGGATTACACTAATACACCCATTTTTAACCGTGCAGGTAATCCTCAGCCTTAGATGGGTCGGTGTTACGAGGGACTCGGAGAAGACCACACACTACTTATGCTTGTCGTTGTGATTATTTACTTTTAAATATTTAATTTGGGTTATAATAATGCCTCTCTATTTTTAACTTATTATTTGTGATATTTATTTATGGTGTTTTCTAACTGCTAAAAGTGGAATACGATTTCCAAAATGATAACTGTCTTCAAAACATTTCATTTTCGCAATGTTTTCAAAATGCTTCTGCAACTCAATTTTTAAACATCACATTTTCAAAATGGTTTCGTGACTTAATCTTTTTTGTATATCAGTTACTTTCAAAATTAACTTCCGCAACTGAAAAGATGTTTTAAGAGTAAAACTAATAATTTTTCAATGTACCACATTTTAAAAATAAACTAATGTAACTGGGATTTTACTTAAGCCTTTAAACAAGAAGGGTTTTCAATGAAAACATGGATTTCGAAAAACAATTCAATGTGACATGCTAGATTCGATCCTCAACTTTTAAGCTGGGTTTGGGGTGTTATATTTAGTGGTATCAGAGCCTAGTTGTGAAACTTAAATGTGGATTGGGTTTTCAAAATTGAATTTCAAAAGTGTTGTGAAAAGGCTTGAAAATAAAAAAGTCTTGAAGATGTTTTGAAATGTTGTATTGACCGTTTTTTGAAAGTGTGGTACACCGAGTCTCTAACGCCGAATCTGTAAATTTTCTAAATACTTTTGTCATTTAGAAATTTAAATACAATGAGTTAGAAATACGATGGTTTCTTTAGATATTGGACTATATTTTTGGTATTTATTCTGTGTGTTTGGAAATGTTGGATGTGATGTTCTGGATATAGAAATTGTAACCTATCTGCTACGATAGGTGAATGTTTTGGATGTGTGTTAAAGATGTTGGGATCAGAGTTCGCAGTAGTAGCATAGTGGGATAGTTGTTACACGACTACCCTGTTAGCTGGAAATTTTGGGGACGAAATTTCTTTAAGGGAGGTAGAATTGTAACGCCCCAAATTTTGTCTTAGAAGTATTGGGCCTTGAGTATGGGTTCGTAAGGAAGTTGTAAACAAGTGGTCAAGGGTCCTAAGAAGTATTGGAGAAGTCTTGGGGTTCAACTAGAACTCTAGCAAAAATTTTAGTTTTTCATTAAAAGGGAGTTGGCATTAGTTGGAAGGTCTTATAAATTTGTTTGGTTAAAATATGACACAAGGAAGTGAGTGGTCTAGTGGCAAGGCGTCATTAAGGCTGCAAGGGAGTATGGGTTCAAGTCTTGGCGCTTGAAATTCATTTTGATTTCCTTTTAAATGAACTTAGACTTTGGCCCATATGCTTATATTTAGTTGTGCTTGTTTTGTTACACAAGGAGCTAGTTGGTAAGGTGGCTAGTGGCGTGGATTAAGTTACAAGGGAGCCTGAGTTCGAAACCCTTTGCATGCGAAATGTGACTATTTTGCTGATTTGGGTCATTTTTGGATGATTGTTGGAGGGATCCCACATCGAGAAGCTAGCATGAGAGTAAGCGAGAAGCTGGCTTTAAATAAAGCGATCTATGAGGAGAGTAAGCATACCTTGGTTGGCGTTTGGGCATAGGAGTGTTCAGAGCGCAGATTAGCTTCAGATTCCTATCAGGTGTGTATTTCTTACTATTCTAGCTGTAGAGCGGTAAATGCCAAATGCCGTCACACATGCGATGGTAGCTACACGAGTGTCGGCGCGTGTGGGGAGCTTCGACGCAATAGTTGAAGCCATCATGAGTGTTCTTGTGGGTTTAGGCTGTTTGGGCCACGATGGGCAAAGGGGCCATGTGGGGCCAATGTGCTCATGGGCCCAATCGGATAAGTTGTATGATTGTGTAGTAAATATTGGACTGGACTATGTGAATCTCATATCTGTGGCTAGATTTGGGCTAAATGGGCCCACACGAGTGTGTGGGCCCATTTGGGCTGAAAATAGGCCTTAGGCCCATTCGCATCGTTATTTCTATTTAGAATAGCCTCAATTTGTAAAATTACTACAATACCCTCGATTTATAAAATTATTGAAATACCCCCAATTTGCAAAAATTATCAAAATACCCCCGATTTGTGAAATTATCAAAATACCCCCAATTTATGAAATTACCGAAATACCTCCGGTTTGTGAAATACCCCCAATTTATGAAATTATCGAAATATCCCTAGTTTGTGAAATTACTGAAATACCCCCGGTTTGTAAAATTAATGAAATACCCTCACTTTGAAAAATTACAGAAATACCCCTGGTTTGTAAAATTATCGAAATACCCTTGATTTATAAAATTACCAAAATACCCTCAATTTGTAAAATTATCGAAATACCCTCAGTTTACAAAATTACTAAAATACCCTTAGTTTGTAAAATTACTAAAATACCCCTGTAAGGTAGAATTACTGAAATACCTTTGTAGGGTGGGATTACCGAAATACCCTTATAGGGTAAAATAACTATTTTGCCGTTGTAGGTAAATGATTGACTTAAAGTATGAGTTGACTAATTTGACTTTGGTTGTGTGACTGATATGCTTTTTTTATATGTTTAAATGATTGTTACTGAGCGTGGCCATTTTGCATACATGTGTAATGATTGAGCATGACATACACAACATATTGCATGGGGTTGGGACATTGATACAGAGGAAGTTCTGATAGGGTCGCACGGGTCGCATGACGACTGTGGATCCAATATTGTTCTGATAGGGTTACACGGGTCGCATGATGACTGTGGATCCAGTATTGATCTGATAGGATCGTACGGGTCGCATGACGACTATGGATCCAGTATTGATCTATTGAGGTTGCACGGGTTGCATGACGATTGTGGACCAACGGATGGCTTAAAGTCGCGTAATCTGATTATGGCTCTATGCCAACCTAAATATGGCTCTATGCCATCTTAATTATGGCTTTGTGCCAATCGTATTTACCCGTGGCTATGTGCCTAACATATATATCGATGACTCTGTATCGATCATATTTACCCAAGGCTATGTGCCTAAATATTTGATTTGGGTTATAATAAGGCCTCTCTATTTTTAACTTATTATTTGTGATATTTATTTATGGTGGTTTCTAACTGCTAAAAGTGGAATATGATTTCCAAAATGATAACTATCTTCAAAACACTACGTTTTCGCAACATTTTCAAAATGCTTCTGCAACTCAATTTTTAAACATCACATTTTCGAAATGGTTTAACGACTTAATCTTTTTCGTAAATCAGTTACTTTTAAAATTAGCTTCCACAACTGAAAAGATGTTTTGGAAATAAAGTAATAATTTTTCAAGGTACCACGTTTTAAAAATAGACTAACATAATTGGGATTTTACTTAAGCCTTTAAACAAGAAGGGTTTTAAATGAAAACATGGTTTTCAAAATATATTTCAATGTGACATGCCAGATTCGATCCTAACTTCTAGGCTAGGTTTGAAGTGTTACATGTCTCGAGTCAGATGGCACTGTCCCTTGCGCGGGAGCAGGCGCAGTACTTTCTACAACGTCAGCTACGGCTCTTTCGGGATCCATTACTATACTAAAATCACATTTTACACGCTAGGATTCATCACACTATCACAGTTCAGATATATGGCATATAACTAGACTCTCACATGCTACGTTAGTCTGAGAATCGAATAAACCATAGCACTGATACCAATCAAATGTAACACCCCTAACCCGTATCGTCATCGGATTAAGGCTAAAGGCGTTACCGGACATGTAACACCAAAACCGGTCTAGACGTTACGACCAGATCTGGTATGTCACAGGGAATGGTTATAAAAAGAAGACTTTGGAATTTTAAAGAAAAACCGTAAGTGTGAAACTTTCTGTTTAGGTGATATTATAAAAATAGTGATTTGTAGTTTTAAGAAAAATTTTCGAGTTTTAGTCGAATATTTGATACCTTTGTTGGCACTTGAGAGAAAACGATTGTTTATGTTACTTATGTTTTGAAAACTCCATCTTAAATTTTCATGTCAAAATATATATTGATTTCATATCATAAAAAAAACAAATATCAACTTAAGAAGGCCTTATTACATAACAATATCCCCAATTAAAATAATTTATGAAAAGGAAACGAGTTTATTTAAAAGAAACATTTTATGGCATACGAGTCCGCTTCTCGGCTCCTAGATCCACGATCTCATCGATTACCGCAAAGTTAAGCAGAGGGGTGAGTCACCAAACTCAGTGTGTAATTCCCCTTATATCACAAAAACAGCTTCAAGACCACAATCGCACATTGGACCTTAGCCCACTTAAAATGGCAGACACCAAATATGAATGTAATGTGACCCAGCCCAACCTAATTTTTCCGTGCTCTACATGCCACCCTACCAGCCCAATACACCGTGGGGATTTCTACAATCAACCCTCCATCCGCTACATGCCTCATATGTGGCACCAAACCACTGGTGGCAAAGTCACTAATTATAACACGTGGGGCCAACCCACTTGTGGTACCAAACCACTGGCCACAATCCCTGATAATGGTATATGTGGGGCTAACCTATTGTGGTACCAAACTACTGAGACAAGTCACAGAATCAACATATATGTACGTGGTGTCAAACCACCATGGTACCAAACCACTGGGACATGGTCACTGAATAGATATATGGGGCAAACCTACTATGGTACCAAACCACTGAGACAGTCTTTAAAAACACTTCCCCTTTCGTATCATATTCCAAACCCATGCATAACATACATATCAAATGAATGCAACATGCTATCAAACAAAGTAACAGATTACATCATACACTTATATACTCATAAATAGAATGGTATGTCACTTATTTGGTATCACCAACTTTACCTACCAGGGTATGATGGCTGTCTACCCAATCACTTCGACTTTTCAGCCCAAACAGTTAATAACATAAATTAATAGCAGGGTGTGGAATTTACACACATGATAATGCGTAATACTAGGCTTTCTACGTTGACACTTTTACTAGCAAGGACAATGGCTATTTGCCTATTCCAGGCAGACGTTGGTTCTCTACCATAGCCGGTGGAAAATCACGAACCGCCAACACAACTCCCTTCTTAAAGTTTGGAATGGACATTATGGGTACTCTCCCCTCCTCAACTTGGCCGTTTCATGTATCCATGAACAGACTTGGTCAGAGGTTAGAGAGAAACGTCGTTGTCTAATATGAAAATATTGATTAAGACACTAACCCAGAGGGAAAGTTAATCATGGAATATAATAAAATAATCCCTTACCTTGGTTACTGATGAACCGCACCATAACTACTTCACCCTCGAAATTGAGATAATTTGTGAGAGAGAGAGATTCGACCTAACAAACATAGGTGGCCCTTGAATATTTGGCTAATCGAAAGAGTCTTAAAGACAAATCAAAGGGTATTAGACAGATTTACCTTGCTTTGGAATCGGTGAAGAAAACCCAAGCAGATTCAGTAAAGCATAATCCCTCACACCCTAGGCTTCAATGATCTCGCAAGAGGGTGAAGTCGATTCAATAGACCAAAAGGCTATTCGGCTAAGAGAGAGAGAAAATGAGGCGTCAAAGAAGATGAACTATGGTTTCGGCTTAAGAAGGGAAATAAAGATGGAAGATGGAATACTAGGAAGTGGTATGGTGTTTTCGGTTGTGAAGTTAAAGGGAATGGGAAAAGAGTAAGAAGAGTTTTGGCAAGGATCAAATGGTTTCAGCTTTGGGGGAAAAGAAGGAGAATGGGAAGAATGCACTAAGGTTCGGTTGAAAAATGAAGAAAAGAATGCACAAATGGTCTTCTTAAATTCGGCCAAAGGTTCAAAGAAGTAAAAGTTTTCTAACACTTTCGACATATATGGAATAGGAATTCAAAGAGAAAAGAAAAAGAGCTCAAAAGGGTTTTAGCACAAATTGGCACTCCATACTCCCTTATTGACCGAATTCACTTTATAGAAAACCAAAGAGAAGCCTAAGACCCCTAAAGCTTTTCGGCACACCCCTCTCCTAGAACAAAATCAAAATTTCTCCCCCCTTCCAACACTCCATTTTTGGTCAACAACTCAATAAGCCACCACTCCCTTGTTCAGCTCCTACTTTTACTCCCATTCAACCATTTGAAATAGTTGACCAATTCAAATCTCCCATCACCTCTTAGCCACTCATTTCAAACTCTTTGACTCCTTCCACCAACCACCCTGAAGAGTCCCATTGAAGCCCCCTCCTTAGCTTCCTGACGCAAAAAGAGAACTTCCAAGTGCTGCCAACGCGACTTGAACTCCTTCCCTCATCTGCCCCTTTGTTGACGCCATCCTCCTTGCTCTCTAAATGGCATCACTTGCCACTCCACCACATCATCTTTTTGTGTCAACAAAACACAAGAAAATGCCATTAAGTCTTGCTCCAGCTGGCTCTCCCTAAGAGGGCTTAAAAATAAAAATTTTGCCAAGGCCCTGGCTTAACCCCAGGCCTTCCCAGAACCCCCCAAACGCACCAAATCAACATGCAGAACACCCAAACACACAAAATACAGAAACCCTAATTTAGGATGTTACAATTCTACCCCCTAAAAGAAATTTTGGCCCCAAAATTTACCTGATCAAAAGAGTTGAGGGTAATGCTGACGCATAACATCCTCCAGCTCCCACGTAGCTTCCTCTAAATAGTGGTTCCGCCACAAAACTTTAACCAATGGAACTGTCTTCCTCCTTAATACCTTAACATCTCGATCTAAGATCTGAACTGGTTCCTCCTCAAAAGATAACTCGGGTCCTACCTCGATCTCTTCCATTGGCACCACGTGAGAGGGATCTGAACGGTAGCGCCTTAACATAGATACATGAAATACGTCATGTATCTGCCTCAGTTCTGGAGGTAACTTGAGCTGATATGCTAATGGTCGCACACGCTTCGACACACGATATTGCCCGATGAACCTGGGGCTCAACTTACCTTTTCATCCAAACCTTAAAACCTTTTTCCACGGTGGAACATTTAGAAAGACCTGCTCACCCACTACAAATTCTATATCCTTACGCTTTAGGTCAGCATAAGATTTATGCCTGTCGGAAGCTTCCTTCAACCGAGCTCGAATCAACCTAACTTTTTCCTCTGTTTCTGACACCAATTTTGGACCTAACAATTGTCGCTCGCCTAATTCTATCCAGCAAGTAGGGGTACGACACTTCCAACCATACAACGCTTCATAGGGTGCCATCTTAATACTGGATTGGTAACTATTGTTGTATGCAAATTCTGCCAACGGTAAAAAGTCCTTCCAACTACCCCTGAAGTCGATAACACAGCCCCTCAACATATCTTCCAAGACCTGAATTACTCTCTCAGACTGACCATCAGTCTGCGGATGAAATGCCGTGCTGAAATCCAACCTTGTACCCATGCTTGATGCAACTCTTTCCAAGACCGTGACGTAAACCTGGGGTCCCTGTCTGATATGATTGACATTGGTACCCTATGCAACCTCACAATCTCTGCTACATAGAGCTTGGCTAACTTCTATAGAGAGTAGTCCACATGAACTGGTATGAAGTGAGCAGACTTCTTCAATCGGTCGATAATTATCCACACTGCATCTTTCCTCGTAGGAGCAAGGGGTAACCTACTAATGAAACCAATGTTATCCTCTCCCACTTCCAGAGAGGAATCTTCACTGGCTGCAGTAATCCTGATGGCAGTTGATACTCCTCCTTCATCTGCTGACACGTCAAACACTTACCCACAAACTCGGTCAGCTCTTGCTTCAATCCCGACCACCAAAACTGTTCCTCGCAGATCACGATACATCTTACTCCCACCAAGATGCATATCATATAGACTACTATGCGCTTCCTGTAAAATCTTCTGCCTTAACTCCGCATCCCTTGGCATACACGCTTTTCCATGAAAACACAAAACCTTATCACTGTTTAAACTAAAATCATCTGTCTCACCTTTTGCCACTAACTGGAACTTAGAACTCAATGATTCATCTAAAAATTGCTTTTCTTTAATCTGGCTCACCTAAGAAGGTTTCACTTGCAGTTCAGCTAACAAACTTCCGTTGTCATACAAGCTGAGATAGGCAACCATTGCTCTCAAGTCTGATACTACCTTATGACTCAACGTGTGAGCTACTACGTTAGCTTTACCCAGGTGGTACTCAATTGAACAGTCGTAATCCTTCAATAATTCAACCCACCTTCGCTGTCTTAAGTTCAGCTCCTTCTGAATAAGGAGGTACTTTAGACTCTTGTGATCAGTGTAGATGATGGACTTCTCCCCATATAGGTAGTGTCTCTAAATCTTTAGAGTGAACACTACCGCCGCTAACTCAAGGTCATGGGTGGGATAATTCATTTCATGCGGTCTCAACTGCCGAGTCCCATAAGCTACCACTTTCCCCTCTTGCATCAACACACATCCTAGCCCTGTGTGTGACGCATCACAATAGACGACAAACTCCTTCCCTGCTTCAGGCTGAATCAACACTGGTGCCTCAGTCAGAATCTTCTTTAACTTTTCAAAACTTTCCTGTTGCTTATTTGACCAAACAAAAGGTACCCCCTTCCGTAACAACTTAGTTAGCGGTGCAGCAATTAACGAAAATCCCTCCATAAACCTTCCGTAGTACCCAACCAGACCAAGAAAACTTTAAATTTTTACCACAGTCCTAGGCGGTTTCTAATCCAACACAGCTTCAATTTTTCGGGGATCCACCTTAATTCCCTCTGTAGAAACAACATGTCCTGAAAAGGCAACTTCTTTCAACCAAAATTTGTACTTACTGAATTTGGCATACAGCTGCTTTTCTCTTAAAATCTATAGAACCACCCTAAGATGCGAATCATGCTCCTCTTTCATCCTTGAATAAACCAGAATATTGTCTATAAATACTACAAAAATTGATCCATATAGGGTTGGAAGACTCAGTTGTCATATCCATAAACACAACTAGTGCATTCGTCAATCCGAACGGCATCACCAAAAACTCGTAATGACCACATCGAGTTTGAAAAGCTGTCTTTTGAATGTTCGCCTCCTTAACCTTAAGCTGATGGTACCTCAATCTCAAGTCTATCTTCGAGAAGACCGAAGCACCTCGTAACTGATCGAGCAGATCATCTATCCTCGGCAACGGATACTTATTCTTAATTGTCAACTTGTTCAACTGGCGATAGTCAATACACATCCGTATCGACCCGTCTTTCTTCCTAACAAATAACACCGGAGCTTTCCACGGAGATACTCTTGGTCAAATAAATCCCCTATCAAATAGTTCCTGAATCTGGGCTTTAAGTTCTATCAACTCCTTTGGTGCCATTCTATACGGAGCAATGGACACTGGCACTGTTCCCGAAAAAAGATCAATACTGAACTTTACCTCGCGATCTGGAGGTAACCCTGGTAGCTCTTTTGGAAAAACATCATTAAACTCTTTCACTGTTCTAACATCTCCTACCGAAAACTCTTTGGTTTCCAATGTGCTGACAAAAGTTAAGAAAGCCTTGCACCCTTTTCTCACCATCCTTTTAGCTTTAAGAGCAGACACCACATTGGATAGATAATTTTATTTTTCGCGCAACACAAGCACCTCGTTATCCTCGGGCATCTTCAACACCATATGCTCCGCAGGATAGTCTAAATTTGCTCGATACTTCACCAACCAGTCCATGCCTAAGATCAAATTGAACTCACCGAATGGCAGTTCCATCAAATCAGCCGAAAAAACTACCCTTGAACTTTTAAAGGCACCTTTCTAAAGAGTTTATTCACCACTACAGATTGTCCTAAACGGCTAAGTACAGTCATCTCCCTAGAACCAATCTCAGAGTCTATGTTCAGAGTTCTCGACACAGTACTAGAAACATAAGAATGTGTTGATCCAATATCAATCAACGTAGAAAAAGGCAATCCAAAAATTAAGAATGTACCGATTAAGACATCCGGTGCGTCGCCCTCCTCACAATGTCTGACTGCATAAACCAACCCAGGCTGTCTTGCATCTATGTTCCCAGCACCTATGCCTGGTGCTCCACGCCCTCGGCCAACACTATTTCCTCCCCTAGTGGGACCACGACCCCTCTGTGGTTGCTGACCACCTCTACCCGGCTGAACATAATTCTGACCCACTGGTCGCGCTCTACCCAACTCCTGTGGAAAATCTCTTACCCGATGATCCGTAGACCCACACCTAAAACATCCTATATTATTTGTCCAACACTCACCCGAAAGAAATTTACCGCATCTAGCACAACTCTGAGGCCGACTATCAACACCTGGTCTCGCAACACGACTCGACCCATCCAACCTGGGCCTCTTCTGAAAACCCCCAGCTGACCCCGACAATCCAAAATTCATTTTTTTCTACCTCTATCCCTCTCTTGATTATGCTTTTTGGACCGCTTCACCTCCTCTTCTATTTTAGCCTTTTCTACTAAAATAACAAATTCTCTTTCCCGCTGCAGAGCTATCAGCACTTGTAACTCATCCTTCAGACTATCCTCAAATCGAACTCAATGCTCAAGGTCTATAGATATAATACCCCGGGCATAATGACTAAGACGTAAAAATTTGCCTCATACTTGGCCACCGACTTATTCCCCTAAACCAAATTTAGAAATGCTTTACACTGTGCTGCGCATCCACATAACTTGATCCAATGTATTTTCCCTGGATTGCTATCTTGAAGAAATCCCAGGTAATACGATCAGCCACTGTACCATCCCTGACCATAAGCCACCACTGATACGCCTCATCCCGAAGAAGAGACACAACTCCTTTCAACTTCTCTTCCACTGTAAAGTCAAGATCATCCATAATATGCTCAACTGCTTCTAGCCAATACTCAGCTATGTTAGGAGCTACACCAGAAACGCCCCTAAACATTTTCGCACCATTGGCTCGGAGTCATTCAGACACAGATTTCTAAGCCCTTGATCCCATGCTCGCTCCAGCAACTCTCTCCAACACACGTAACATCGCCTGAGACACAGCATTGTCTTTGCCTGTCTGATCTTGAAAATCTATTTTCGCAACTGGCGGTGCTGGCACATCATTTTTTGACCCATGTCCTGATTCTAAGGGTCCAGACCCAACACTTCGGCCTCTACCACGGTCGCACACAACACGTCCACATCCCCTAATACTCACGGCTATTGATACGATTTAATCTGATTAAGAGTTTTATGAATTAGTATTTTCTTTCACTGTTTATTACCAAGCAGTCTTATGAAAAATAGCATTAAAAAGTAATTCTCGCAAATTCATATCTATACCTAAAGGTTTCAATCTCTAAAGTTTGGATCTCTTAATACTAGTAATCATAACACAACATAATTATTTCATGCAAAAATAACCAATGATTAGAACATTTACCGCATGGATTGGGTGTCAGTAGACTCGGGTGCCATACTCCAAACTAAAACATTTCCTTAAATAACATTTTAAATAGACTTTATAAAACATTTATTGAACCCATTCCACAGCCGAGTTTTGCAACTTGGCTCTGATACCAAAATTATAACACCCCAAACACGATCTAGATGTCATGACTAGATCTGGTATGTCACAGGGAAGGGTTATAAAAAGAAGACTTTGGAATCTTAAAGAAAAATCGTAAGTGTGAAACTTTCCGTTAGGTGATATTATAAAAACAATGATTTGTAGTTTTAAGAAAAATTTCCGAGTTGAGTTAATCGAATATTTGATACCTTTGTTGGCACTTGAGAGAAAATGGTTGTTTATGTTACTTATGTTTTGAAAACTCCATCTTAAATTTTCATGTCAAAATATATATTGATGCCATTATAAATAAAAAAAACAAATATCAACTTAAGAAGGCCTTATTACATAATAAAATCCCCAATTAAAATAATTTATGATAAGGAAACAAGTTTACGAAAAGAAACATTTTATGGCCTCCATGAGTCCGCCTCGGATCCCAGATCCACGATCTACTAATTACCTACAAAGTTCAGTAGAGGGGTGAGTCACCAAGACTCAGTGTGTAATTCCCTTTATATCACAAAAACGGCTTCAAGTCCACAATCGCACATTGGGCCTTAGCCCACTTAAAATGGCATACACCAAATATGAATGTAATGTGACCTAGCCCAACCTAATTTTTTCGTCCTCTACACGCCACCCGTACCAGCCCAATACACCGTGGGGATTTCTACAATCAACCCTCCAACAACTACATGCCTCATATGTGGCACCAAACCACTGGTGACAGAGTCACTAATTATAACACGTGGGGCCAACCCACTGTGGTACCAAACCACTGGGACAAGTCACAGAATCAACATATATGTACGTGGTGTCAAACCACTGTGGTACCAAACCACTAGGACTTGGTCACTGAATTAGATATGTGGGGCCAACCCACTGTGGTACCAAACCACTGTGACAGTCTTTAATAACACTTCCTCTTTCGCATCATATTCCAAACCCATGCATATCATACGTATCAAATGAATGAAACATGCTATCAAACAAAGTAACAGGTTACAGCATACACTTATATACTCATACATAGAATGGTATAGTCACTTACTTGGTATCACCAACTTTACCCACCAGGGTATTATGACTGTCTACCCAATCACTTCGGCTTTTTAGCCCAAACAGTTAATAACATAAATTAATAGGAGGGTGTGGAATTTACACACCTGATAATGCGTAATACTAGGCTTTCTATGTCGACACTTTCACTAGTGGGGACAACGGCTATTTACCTATTCCAGGCAGATGTTGGTTCTCTACCACAGCCCGGTGGAAAATCACGAACCGTCGACACAGCTCACCTCTTAAAGTTTGGAATGGACACTATAGGTACACTCCCCTCCTTGGCCGTTTCTTGTATCCATGAGTAGACTTGGTTAGAGGTTAGAGAGAAACATCGTTGTCTAATATAAAAATTTTGGTTAAGGCACTAACCCAGAGGGAAAGTTAATCATGGAATATAATAAAATAATCCCTTACTTTGGTTACTGATGAACCGCACCACAACAACTTCACCCTTGAAATTGAGATAATTTGTGAGAGAGAAAGATTCGACCTAACAAACATAGGTAGCCCTTGAATATTCAGCTAATCAAAAGAGTCTTAAAGACAAATCAAAGGGTATTAGATGGATTTACCTTGCATTGAATCCGTGAAGAAAACCAAAGAAGATTTGACAAAGCGTAATCCCTCACACCCTAGGCTTCAATGATCTCGCAATAGGGTGAAGTCAATTCAATAGACCAAAAGGCTATTCGACTAAGAGAGAGAGAAAACAAGGCGTCAAAGAAGATGAACTATGGTTTCGGCTTAAGAAGGGAAATAAAGAAGGAAGATAGAATACTAAGAAGTGATATGGTGTTTTCGGTTGTGAAGTTAAAGGGAATGGGAAAAGAGTAAGAAGAGTTTTGGCAAGGCTCAAATGGTTCCGACTTAGAGGGAAAAGAATGAGAATGAGAAGAATGCACTAAGGTTTGGCTGAAAAATAAAGAAAAGAATGCACAAATGGTCTTCTCAAATTCGGCCAAAGGTTCAAAGAAGAAAACAAGTAAAAGTTTGCCAACACTTTCAGCAAATAAGGAATAGGAACTCAAAGAGAAAAGAAAAAGAGATCAAAAGGGTTTTAGCACAAATCGACACTCCACACTCCCTTAATGATTGAATTCACTCTAAAGAAAACCAAAGAGAAGCCTAAGACCCCTAATGTTTTTTGACACACCCCTCTCCTAGAATAAAATCAAAATTCTTCCCCCTTCCAATACTCCAATTTCGCCAACAACTCAACAAGCCACCACTCCCTTGTTCAGCTCCTACTTTTACTCCCATTCACCCATTTAAACAGTTGACCAATTCAAATCTCCCCATCACCTCCTAGCCACTCATTTCAAACTCTTTGACTCCTTCCACCAAACAACCTGAAGAATCCCATTAGAAGCCACCTCCTTAGCTTCCTGAAGCAAAAAGAGAACTTCCAGTGCTGCCAACGCGACTTGAACTCTTTCCCTCAGCTGCCCCCTTGTTGATGCCATCCTCATTGCTCTCTAAGTGGCGTCACTTGCCACTCCACCACATCATCTTTTGTGTAAACAAAACACAAGAAAATGCCATTAAGTCCTGCCCTAGATGGCTCCCCTAATAGGGCTTAAAAACAAAAATTTTACCAAGGCCCTGGCTTAACCCCGGGCCTTCCCAGAACCCCCCAAACACACCAAATCAACATGCAGAACACCCAACACATAAACACACAAAATGTAGAACCCTAATTTAAGATGTTATAGGACAGATCGAAACTTCTATAGACATTTCATAAAACAATTCATTTATCATAATCAAAGTGTCCTTTTTATAGGTCAAGAGACCTTAATCATGCTTTAGAATAGGGTCGGGACTAAACTGAATACATACTAAAATTCTTGGAATTGAAAAACTTTTCTAAGTTACAGGAGTCACATGCCCATGTGGGCAGGCCGTGTGCCTCCCACGGCTACAAGACACAGCCATGTCTCTTGGCCGTGCTAAAATAGAGCATGTATACTGACTTATTCACACGGCCACCAGACACGCCCGTGTGCCATGGTCGTATAAAATTAGGCTAGCTACTAACTTATTCACACGGCCACTAGGCACGCCCATATGCCACAGCTGTGTATACAAAACAGGCTATTTGTAAGGCCAAAATGCCTCCTACAATAGGGTCAACCCTACAAGCAACATACCAAATCATTTCATGAATATTTGACAACCAAAGACATGTTAAATAATCAACAAATCTCCACATTAAATTTCATTTCCAATTATGCCAATTTGCACAACTGAAATAGATATCTATTCAAGCTTGATTCATCCACATTTACCTTTCATATAATCATTTCTTTGATCAAACATGCATACTCAAATTTCATCCTTATACTTACCATAAACTTAATCATATCATGGGATCATACCAAAACCAACATTATATAACACATTTACAATTACATATTGTCAACATTAAACTAACCACATCACATAGCTAATTACATATTTCAAAATTATACCAAAATGACTAGCCTATACATGCCATATTTAGCTATGTACACATTTTCAAAGTACCAAAACAAGTTTGAGTCGTGTAATGACAATCCTCGACGGTCTTCGAGCCTCTTGTAGCTTTAACGATCTATAAAAAAGAGCAAACATACACAGAGTAAGCTTTCAAAAGCTTAGTAAGCCATATACAAATAAACTTAGCTTAAAAAAATGCACATAACCATATTGATACAATGACATTTATAGTTCTCATAGCAAGTTCATCGCATATTCTTTGGCTCATATATTTAACCATATCTTACCACATTCTTCAACTCAAATATCACATATACATATAACTCATTCAAGCATATCTTCACATATGATCTCATCATTTCAATACACATATTCATCTTAGTAAGTTCATATAGACACTTACCTTTCATACACACGTAGTGTACTTTTCAAATGTACCTAAAATAGATATTCAACTCACATAATCGTTCATTTCTTAGATTTTCCCATTGAATCGTTCGAACTAAATAGGATATTCAGAAAGCTCAGGATGGTCATACAATGCCAATGTCCCAGACGTGGTTTTACATGTAATTAGATATCGATACCACTGTCCCAAACAGGGTCTTACACGAATCAATATGATGCTAATGTCCTAGACATGGTCTTACAAATAAATCTCATATCATTGTCAATGTCCCATACGTGGTCTTACACAAAATCTCGAATCAATGCCAACGTCCAAGACGTGATCTTACATGATATCAAATAACGGACACCTATGTCATGACATATACTATCCTATCTATTCCTAGGTTCAAACGAATTTCACATATGCATAAATTTCACATACATTCCATCTCAATGGATGTTCATGTCAATTCAAATTTCATATATGCACAAATAATTCAATTCAAATACATTTATTTGTATATCAACTTACCTCACGTTCGGTTTAACAGAAACGTGCGGCTATTCAATGATTTTTGACTTTTTGCAATCTAAATCCATTTTCTTCTATTCTTGATCTATACATATACAGATTTAACTGATTCATTATCAAATCATTCAATTCTATCCAAAACACATATTTAGGGTAATTTACAAATTAACCCTAACATTATTGCATTTGGACAATTTAGTCCCTATTTAACAAAATCACAAAATTCACAAAATTTGCTTTTACCAATGCTTGATCGAATACACACTATGCTCATAGAAATCCATACATTTCATTTATTTCACAAATTAGTATTTCAAAATTTTATTTTCACAATTTAGCCCTAATTAGCTAAATTCACCAAAAATTCAAGAACAAAACATGTTCATTGAACACATATCTTTCAACCAATATTCATCACAAAGCTCACCATTTTATCAATGGAACATCTCATAAACATCATCAATTCTTCAAATTACAACATGGGCTTGATAGTAAACTAAGCAACAATCTCAAAAACATAAAAATCATCAAAAACAAAGTCAAAACATACCTTAATTTGGATCAAACCTAGCCGAAACCTTGAAAGTTCTTATTCTTTCTTTTTGTTTGTATATTCGGCTAACAAGGATGAACATATGACTTATTTCTATGTTATTTTTATTATAACATTACTATTAATTCATTTACTATATTAACCTTATATAATAAAATTATAGAACATAGTTTTCAAGGTTATTATTGACCATAACCATCCACTATCCATATTAATAGGATAATTGCCTTTTAAGGGCTCCCCATTTAAAAGCCATCTCAAATAGGTGCCTTTTCATAAAGCATGCAATTTCTGTATTTAATGCAATTTAATCCTTTTATCAAATTAAGCACATAAATAGACAAATTAACACACGAAACTTTAACACATGTTTAACCACATATCAAAGGCACAGAAAGTAATATTAAAATATTTTATTGACTCAAATTTGTGGTCCCGAAACCACTGTTTTGACTAGGGTCTAAATCGGACTGTTACAAAAAGACTCAAATGTGTCAAGACTACATTTTGGACAAGGTATGGGCACCATGAATTTTTAGTCATGCCTTTTGGTTTAACTAATACTCCGGTGGTGTTTATAGATCTAATGAACTACATCTTTCGGCCATACCTAGATAAGTTTGTGGTTGTTTTTATTGATGATATATTGATATTTTTCTAAGATGAGCCTAAGCATGTCGAGCACTTAAGGAAAGTTTTACAAATTTTAAGAGATAATTAGTTATATGCCAAGTTCAGCAAAAGTGAGTTTTGGCTTAAGGAACTTGGATTCTTAGGGCATATTGTTTCGGGAGATAGAGTCTGAGTTCACCCAAGTAAGATTTCAGCCACAGTTGATTGGAAACCCCCGAAAAATGTATTTAAAGTTAGAAGTTTTCTGGGCTTAACTGGATACTATAGGCGGTTTGTCAAGGACTTTTCTATGATAACGACTCCAATGACGAAATTGTTACAGAAAAATGTAAAGTTTTAATGGATGGAAGAGTGCCAACAGAGTTTTGAGAATTTAAAGGCAATGTTGACAGAGGCTCCAGTTCTAGTACAACTTTAGTTCGGAAAAGAATTAGTGATCTACAGCTATGCATCCTTAAACGGACTGGGCTACGTACTTATGCAAGAAGGCAAGGTGATAGCGTATGCCTCTAGACAGCTAACGCCACATGAGAAGAATTACTCGACGTATGACGTAGAGTTAGCTGCTATTAATTTTGCATTGAAGATTTGGAGACACCATTTGTATGGTGAAAATTTTTGGATCTTCACTGATCACAAAAGTCTAAAGTGCTTGATGACTCAGAAGAAATTGAACTTAAGGCAACAAATATGGTTGGAGCTGATAAAAGATTATGAGCTAATTATTGATTATCATTTGGGAAAGGTGAATGTAGTCGCCGATGCTTTAAATAGAAAGTCTCTATTTACTTTGAGGGCTATGAACACACATATGAACTTGTCCGATGATGGTTTCATTCTAGCTGAGTTGAAGGATAGACCAAAGTTTCTTCAAGAGATTTACAAAGCTCAGCAAGATGATAGTGAGTTACAAGCTAAAAGAGTTCAGTGTGAGTCGGGTGTTGAGACCGACTTTCGAATCAATTTAGATGTATGCTTAATGTTTAGAGACAGAGTTTGTGTACTGAGGAACAATAAACTTATTCGTAAAATTTTGTATGAGGCACATAGCAGATGTTTATCTGTACATCCAAGTAGCACCAAAATGTATAATTATTTGAAGAAATGGTACTAGTGGCCGAGTGTGAAGAAAGATATTTTCATGTTTGTTTCAAAATGCTTAATTTATCAGCAAGTGAAAGCTGAACACCAAGTATCTTTAGGTCTACTTCAACCTATTATGGTTCCCGAATGGAAATGGTACCAAGTTATCGTGGATTTTGTAACGGGTTTGTCGTTGACACCGAGTAAGAAAGATGATGTATGGGTTAGCCCATTTTATACCTGTTCGAGTTGACTACTCACTTGATAAGTTGGAAAACTTGTACATTTTTTAGATTGTGAGGCTACACGAAGTGCCCTTATCGATTATATCGAATAGAAATCCAAGATTCACATCCAGATTTTGGAAAAAGTTTCAAGAGGCTTTGGGCACAAAGTTGAATTTTAGTACAGCCTTTCACCCCAAATCAACGGCCAGTCGAAAAGGTTGATCCAAGTTCTCAAAGATATGCTCAGGTGTTGTGTTCTTGAGTTTTAGGGCAGCTGGGAAAAGTACTTGCCTTTGATAGAATTTGCCTACAATAACAGTTTTCAGTCAAGATTGAAAATGGCACCTTACGAGGCTTTGTATTGGTGTAAGTTCGAACGCCTTTATATTGGACTGAGCTCAAGTAAAACCAGATCCATAGGGTTGATTTTCTTAGAGAAACCGAAGAAAAAGTAAAGGTAATTTGAGATTTCCTAAAAGCGACGTCTGATCGACAAAAATCCTACTCGGATTTAAAGAGAAAAGAGATTGAGTATCAAGTCGATGATAGAGTATTCTTGAAAGTGTCACCATGGAGAAAAGTTCTTAGATTCGTATGGAAAGGCAAATTGAGTCCGCGTATTATTGGACCGTATGAGAGGATAGGGCTGGTAGCTTATCAATTGGCTTTGCCACCTGAGTTAGAAAAGATTCATGATGTGTTTCACGTGTCCATGTTGCGACACTACTAATTAGACCCTTCACATGTGATTACACCGATGGAGGTTGAGATACAACTTGATATGACTTATGGTGAAGAACCAGTTAAGATTCTAGCCTGGAAAGTCAAACAATTAAGGAATAAAAGTATAGCTCTCGTGAAAGTCTTATGGCAGAGACATGGGGTAGAAGAGGCTACATGGGAGCCTGAGGAGGATATGAGGAATCAATAGTCAAACCTTTTTATCGGTAAGATTTTTAGAGATGAAAATCCCTAAGGGGGAGAATTGTAACAACTCGATTTAGGGCCCAGTCAAAATAGTAGGTTGAGACCACAAGGCTGAAGTAAAAATACATGTTTAAATGTTTTTCAAGGCTTATCGAGGTATTTGCATAATTGTGTCAAAATTTCATGAAGAAATTTTATGAATTAGTGAACAATTTGTCCATTAGGACTAAATTGTAAAAATTAGAAAATATGAGATTCTAGAAGATTTAAGTATGAAATAGCATCACAAAAATTATTAGAAATCCTTATTTAACAATTAGACCTTTATATAATAAGATGGAAAAAAATAGACATGGGAAGGAAAAATCTCAAGAATGACCATTAAGGGCATTTTTGTCATTTGGTAAATAAAAGATTAAAAAGGGAAAAAGAAGGAAAAAATGGTGTCCATCTTCTTCCCTACGTGTCAAAATTTGGAGAGAAACCATAGATAGGGTTTGTCTTATTTTCAAGCTCAAAGTAAGTGCATCCTAGTCCCGTTTTTAAAGTTTTTTCGTATTTTTGAAATCCTCGTAGCTCGATTTAGCTATTTCTAGCTATATTTTGAGCTAGGGAACATGTTAAAAAATTTACCCATGAATGACATGCATATATTTTGATGTTTTATGGAAGATTATGAAAGTTTTATGTAGGATAAACATCTTTTTCTAAGTGATTTTCATGAAAAATGCATAAAAGGACCAAATTGTGAAAGTTGTAGAAATGGTCATACATGAGTGAAATAGTGGGAACTGAAAGTTGTTATAGTTAAGAATATGATTGGGATAGGCTTGAAATGAAAGAAAGTTGAATAAAAATCATTTTACGAGCCTAGGGGCAAAAGTGTAATTTTAAGAAAGTTTAGGGGCAAAATGTAAATTTTACCAAAGTATGATTTATGAGTCAATTTAGTCAATGTAAGTATTAAAAAGGCTAAATTGTTATTATAGATCAAGAAACACAAAGCCCGGATCTTAACCGATGCAAGAACAAAGTTGTGGACTAAACTGCACATCTACACACATTTTGGAGTACCAAGGTAAGCTTGTATGAATTTAAGGTATCATGTGTATTATCATTAAACTACTTACTATGTTAATAACGTATGTTATTTTCATGAAGATGATTAATAATGCCTTAATAAGGAAGTCAAAGAGAACAAATAAATAGAAGTCTCGGTTGAAGTCTTGGAATAACGAGGATACCTATGTCATAACATGAGACAAGGAAAGCCCGTATAAGACCATGTCTAGGACATGGCATCGGCATCAAGGAATGTAGGTCCCATGTAAGACCATGTTTGGAACATGGCATCGGCACCGAACATAGATCCTATGTAAGACCATGTTTGGGACATGGCATCAGCATCGAATAAGGCAAGGATATCATATAAGTCCATGTCAAGACATGGCATCGATTAGTTACTATAATGCAAGGATCCCATGTAAGACCACGCCAAGGCACAACATTGGTGAGTTCATAAGGCAAGGGTACCACGTAAGACCATGTCATGACATGGAAATGGTAAATTTCAAAGGAAACATATAAGGAAGATATCGTATAAGACCATGTATGGGACATGGCATCGACATTAAGCTAAGGAATCCCTTGTAAGACCATATCTGGGATATTGCATCAGTACCATAAGGTGATCCCATGTAAGACCATATCTGAGATACGGCATTGGCATCGAGATACATGTTTGACAAGATTGAGTATCCTCCGACATTCTGAGTAATTTAACGGGAAAAAGAAACAAGTATGAAAGAAGTAACAAGAAAGCTAAGTAAGCAAAATAATACAAGTTAAGTTAGTCAAGAATGATAAAGAATTCTACCTAAGTTAAGGAAGATAATGATTTGTTGTTCATGTTATATTAGCAAAGTGCTAATCTATGTGATTAAGTGATACAGGTACCCTAATTTAATTACAAGTATGAAATTATAATATGGTAAGTGATGATAAAGAGTAAGTAAGAGTAAGTAAGTTCAAGTAGTTGAGATTTATGTTGCTTTAGTCTTATGATGGATGAGTTTAACTGTAAGCTATTATATTGCTTTGTTAAATCTTCATGCAAACTTACTAAGCTATATGCTTACCTCTCTCATTTCTTTCTTTTTTCATGTAGGTTCGCCAAGTTAGCTCAAGGATCACTAACGTCAGAGCTCAGATCACACTATCATCCACTAATTTGGTATAGTAAAGTTAATTAATTTTGAGTATGGCATGTATAGGAGTTTGATCATTTTTGGTCATGTCATTTTGTAAGCTAAAGGCTTGGTTATTAAGATTATGCATTCTTTTGTATATGGCCATTAAAAATTGGTCAATATTTATTAAGTTATATACCCTTTCATGATGATAAGTTTATGCATTTAAGTTTATGCAATGGATGGAATAATTGAGTTGTTTGAGATGGTATAAGTGTGTTGATGTTCTAGGGTGGCAATTGGCTTGGAAAATAGCATCAAATTGTCCACACGGGCATGAGTCTAGGCCATGTGTGACACACGGTCAGCCCTATGGTTGTGTTGATAGGCCGTGTGTCCCCTGCATTAATTTAAGAAAATACGATTCGTCACATGGGCCAGCACACGGGCATGTGCCATGGTCATATGCTATTAAGAGTATGATGACGTCATAAATAGAGAGCTCCACTTATAGAGGACACGGGCTTGTCAAGGCCGTGTGAAGGACACAGGTTATAGACACGGCGTGTACTCAATCGTGTGAAATAAGCCAGTGTTTTCCACGGGTGTCGAACATGGGCATGTCTTAGGGGCACATGGTTGTGTCTTTTGGACAACACAGGCGTGTAGCCCCTGTTTAGGCAAAAATTTTCAAGGAGTGCCAAAGTTTCCAGATGAATTTCGAAACCTTCTGGATGTATGTTTAAGGCTTTGGAGGCTATGAAAAGCATATTATTAGTAAGAAAGAGAAGTTTTAAGATGGAAAGAAATTTTATAGCTCGATAATACATGTTTAAGTAAAGTCAAGTACAATAATGCCTCGTATCCTATTCGGGCCTCGAACACGGGTAAGAGCTGTTACATTTAGTGGTATCAAAGCCACGGTTTAGTCGATTCTAGGACTAACGTAGTGTAAGTATGAGTCTAGCTATAGATGCCATACATAAAAGTATTTATATATTGATAGTGTGATGACTCCTGACGACTTAAATTGTATTTCATATGGTAAATGGTTCCCGAAAGAGTTGCAGCGGACTATGTAGAAAGTAATGCACCACTCCCACTGAAGGGACGATGCCAAATGAAAATGAGAATAGATCCACGACTGTAAGTTAGAGAGGAGGAGAAGAGGCTAGAGAAGCCTTTCTCCACATGATGAATGCTTGGTATACATAGTTCATTTGTACGAACCCGAATGCACCACCCCCTCCACCCCCGCCTATTCCTCAACCTACCCCTATAGTCCCTCAAGTGGTAGAAGTAGTAAGAAGAGAAAAGCCTCCGGTTGATAAAATTCGAAAGCAATGAGCTGAAGAATTTTGGGCTAGTAAAGATGATGATCCAAAAAGGGCAGAGTTCTAGCTGGAAAATACCATTAGGGTATTTGACGATTTATCATGCACACCTGAAAAGTGCATGAAGTGTGTAGTCTCTCTCTTAAGAGATTCTACGTATTAGTGGTGGAACACCCTTGTGTTGGTTGGACCAAGGAAAGGGTCACATGAGAGTTTTTCCAAGAAGAATTCAAGAAGAGGTACATTAGTAAGAGATTCATCGATCAGAAAAGGAAGGAATTCTTGGAACTAAAACAAGGTAAAATGTCAGTAATAGAGTATGAGCGTGAGTTTGTAAGGCTCAGTAAGTACGCCCGAGAGTGTGTATCCACTGAAGCTATCATGTGCAAGAGATTTGAAGATGGACTAAACAAAGACATTAAATTGTTTGTTGCTGTACTAGAACTGAAAGAATTTGTTGTACTGGTGGATCGGGCTTGTAAAGCCGAAGAATTAGTAAAAGAGAAAAGAAAAGTTGAAATGGAGCCTTGTGACTCGAGAAAGAGACAGTGGAGTAAGTCATTCCAGTCTTCATCCAAGAAGTCAAGAGATTTCTCTACCCGATCAGCTACTTTAGCCGGGTTTTCAAGCAAAGTCAAGAGTAAACTGTATTCAGGGAATAAGGCTCAGACTACTTCAGTCGCTAGTGTCGGGAATGTCCGATCTAATAGACCAGAATGCCCACAGTGTTGCAGACGACACCCTGGTGAGTGCCGAGCACATGAGAGTGCTTTTTTATGTGCAGTTCCCAAGATCACTTCATTAGAGAATGCCCCGAAATGGTTGAGAAAGATAAAGTTCAGAGTGCAATAGCAGGAAGCACTAATAGAAGAAGACCACAAAGGAACCTCGAAGTGGGGCAAGTAGTAAGGGTACACCCCGAGAGCAGGCTACAAGATCCAAGGGCAGAGCGCCTGCAAGGACTTATGTGTTCGCGAAGAAGCATCATCTCCTGATGTAATTACAGACACATTTTCTATTCATGATACTAATGTTGTTGCTTTAATTGATCCGGGTTCTACCCATTCATACATTTGCATGAAATTAGTATAAAAAATGAATATTCCCGTAGAGCCTATCGAGTTTGTGATAAAAGTGTCTAATCATTTAGGAAAAAGCATATTAGTTGATAAAGTATGCAATGATTGCCCATTGATGATTAGGGGTCGTTATTTTAAGGCTAATCTCAGGCTATTTCCATTTGATGAATTCGACATTATTCATGGTTTTGACTGGTTAATTGCTCATGATGTGACAGTGAATTGTGGGAAGAAATATATTGAGCTGAGATGTGAAAATAGGGATACTCTTTATGTTGAATCAGATTAATAGGACAGATCACCGATAGTGATTTCTCACATGTCGGCTCAGAGGTATGTATGAAAAGGATATGAGGCGTATCTTGCCTTTGTGATGAATGCCAAATAAATCGAGTTAAAGACTGAATCAGTACCGATAGCATGTGAGTACTCAAATGTTTTTCCCGAGAAATTACCAGGATTACCTCCGGTTAGAGAGATTGAATTTGGCATCGAGTTAGCTCCCAGTACTTTACCGATATCAATTGCTCCTTATAGAATGGCTCCAACTGAGTTGAAGGAATTGAAGGCACAGTTGCAAGAATTGACGGACAAAGGTTTTTCTAGACCAAGTTGTTCACCATGGGGTGCTCTGGTATTATTTTTGAAAAAGAAAGATGGCTCCATGAGATTGTGCATAGATTACAGGCAGCTTAATAAGGTAACTGTGAAGAACAAGTACCCATTGCCGAGGATCGGAGATTTGTTTGATCAATTGAAGGGAGCCACTGTGTTCTCTAAGAGAGACTTGAGGTTGGGATACTATCAGCAGAGAGTAAAAGTGTAACACCCCTAACCCGTATCTGTCACCGAATTAGTGCTAAAGGCATTACCGGACAGATTAGAAACTTCTATAGACATTTCATAAAACAATTCATTAATCGCAATCAAAGTGTCCCTTTTATAGGTCAACGAGACCTTAATCATGCTTTAGAATATGGTCGGGCTAAACCGAACACATACTAAAATTCTCAAAATTTAAAACTTTTTAAGTTACAAGGGTCACACACCAGTGTGGGTAGGCCGTGTGCCTCCAACGGCTACCAGACACCCCCATGTGTCCTGGCCGTGCTAAAACAGAACATGTATACTGAATTATCCACACGGCCACCAGACACGCCCATGTGCCATGGTTGTGTAAAATTAGGCTAGCTACTAACTTATTCACATGGCTACCAGGCACGCCTATGTTCCACAGCCGTGTATGCAAAACAGGCCATTTGCAAGGCCAAAATGCCTCCCACAATAGGGTCAACCCTACAAGCAACATACCAATTCATTTCATGAACATTTGACAACCAAAGACATGTCAAATAATCAACAAATCTCCACATTCAATTTCATTTCCAATCATGCCAATTTGTATAACTGAAACACATATATGTTCAAGCATGATTCAACCACATTTACCTTTCATATAATCATTTCTTTGATCAAACATGCATACTCAAATTTCATCCTTATACTTACCATAAACTTGACCATTCCATAATCATGGGATCATACCAAAATCAACATCATATAACACATTCACAATTGTATATTATCAACATCAAACTAGCCACATCACATAGCTAATTCCATATTTCAAACTTATACCAAAATGACTAGCCCATACATGCCATATTTAGCTATATACACATTTTCAAATACCAAAACAAGTTTGAGTAGTGTGATGACAATACTCACGGTCCCCGAGCCTCTCGTAGCTTTAACGATCTATAAAATAGAGCAAACACACACAGAGTAAGCTTTCAAAAGCTTAGTAAGCCATATACAAATAAACTTAGCTTAAAAAAATGCACATAACCATATTGATACAATGACATTTATAGTTCTCATAGCAAGTTCATCACATATTCTTTGGCTCATATACTTAACCATATCTTACCACATTCTTCAACTCAAATATCACATATACACATAACTCATTCAAGCATATCTTCATATATGATCTCATCATTTCAATACACATATTCATCTTAGTAAGTTCATATAGACACTTACCTTTCATACACATGTAGTGTACTTTTCAAATGTACCTGAAATAGATATACAACTCACATAATCGTTCATTTATCAGATTTTCCCGTTGAAGCGTTCATAACTAAATAGGATATTCAGAAAGCTTAGAATGGTCATACAATGCCAACGTCCCAGACGTGGTTTTACATGTAATTAGATATCGATGCCACTATCCCAGACAGGGTCATACACGAATCAATATGATGCCAATGTCCTACACATGGTCTTACACATAAATCTCATATCATTGTCAACGTCCCAGACATGGTCTTACACGAAATCTCGAATCAATGCCAACGTCCAAGACGTGATCTTACATGTATCAAATAACGGACACCTATGTCATGACATATACTATCCTATCTATTTCTAGGTTCAAACGGGATTTCACATATGCACAAATTTCACATACATTCCATCTCAATGGATGTTCATGTCAATTCAAATTTCATATATGCACAAATAATTTAGTTCAAATACATTTATTTGTATATCGACTTACCTCAAGTTCGGTTTAATAGAAACGTGCGGTTATTCAATGATTTTCGACTTTCCACAATCTAAATCTGTTTCTTTGGTTCTTGATCTATACATATATAGATTTAATCGATTCATTATCAAATCATTCAATTCTATCCAAAACACATATTTAGCGTAATTTACAAATTAACCCTCACATTTTTGCATTTGGACAATTTAGTCCCTATTTCACAAAATCACAAAATTCACCAAATTTGCTTTTATCTATACTTGGCCGAATACACACTATGCTCATATCAATCCATACATTTCATTTATTTCACAAATTAGTCCTTCAAATTTTATTTTCACAATTTAGCCCTAATTAGCTAACTTCACCAAAAATTCAAGAACAAAACATGTTCATTAAACACATATCTTTCATTTAACACCAATATTCATCACAAAGCTCACCATTTCATCAATGGCAGATCTCATAAACATCATCAATTCTTCAAATTACAACATGGGCTTAATAGTAAACTAAGCAACAATCTCAAAAACATAAAAATCATCAAAAACCAAAGTCAAAACATACCTTAATTTGGATCAAACCTAGCCAAAACCTTGAAATTTATTATTGTTTCTTTTCTTTTGTTTATTCAGCTAACAAGGATGAACATATGACTTATTTTCATGTTATTTTATTATAACATTACTATTAATTCATTTACTATATTAACCTTATGTAATAAAATTATAAAACATAGTTTTCAAGGTTATTATTGACCATAACCATCCACTATCCATATTAATAGGCTAATTTCCTTTTAAGGGCTCCCCATTTAAAAGCCTTCTCAAATTGGTGTCTTTTCATAAAGCATGCAATTTCTGCATTTAATGCAATTTAATCCTTTTATCAAATTAAGCACATAAACAGAAAAATTAACTTACGAAACTTTAACACATGCTTAACCACATATCAAAGGCACAGAAAATAATATTAAAATATTTTACTAACTCGAATTTGTGGTCTCGAAACCACTATTCTGACTAGGGTCTAAATCGGACTATTACAATTCTCCCCCTTAGGGATTTTCGCCCCCGAAAATCTTACCGTTAAATAGGTTTGGATATTGCTGTCTCATTGAATCTTCAGGCTCCAACGTGGCCTCTTCTATTCTGTGTCGATGCCAGAACACTTTCACCAACAGAATTTTCTTGTTTGTCTACTCTTTCATTTCACAAGCTAAGATACGGATTGGTTCTTCCTCGTAGGTCATATCAGATCGGATTTCAATCTTAGACGGGGGATTCACATGTGAATGATAGGATCGGTATCTACGGAGCATCTAAAGATGGAATACATTGTGAATCTTTTCTAATTCAGATGGCAACCATAATCTATAAGCAACAGGTCCAACTCACTCAATGATCTTATACAGTCTAATGGAACTCGGACTCAACATGCCTTTACGTCCAAATCTGAGTATTTTCTTCCACGGACATACTTTAAAAAACACTTTGTCACTGATTTCAAATTCGATCTCTTTCTGTTTCAAGTCCGCATAGGACTTTTGACGACGAGGCACTGTTTTCAGATTGTCACAGATCACTTTTACTTTTTGTTCAGTGTTTTTTATCAAATCAACCCATTGTAGCTTATTTTCATTGAGCTCGGTCTAATACAGAGGTGTTCGACATTTACGTCCGTACAAAGCTTCATAGGGTGCCATTTTAATGCTTGACTGAAAGCTATTGTTATATGCAAATTCAGTTAGTGGTAAGTATTATTCCCACATACCATTAATCTCAAGAATACAACATCTCAACATATTCTCGAGAATCTGAATAATCCATTTAGACTGACCATCCATTTGCGGATGAAAAGCGGTACTGAAATGCAATTTGGTGCCTAAAGATTCTTGTAATTTCTTCTAGAACCTTGATGTAAACCTCGAATCTCTATCAGATACATTAGACAATGGGACCCCATGCAATCTCAAAATATCAGAAATGTAAAGCTCAGCTAACTTATCAAGTGAGTAATCAGATCATACCAAATAAAATGGGTGGATTTTGTCAATCAATCAACTACTACCCAAATTGTATCTTTGTTTTTTGGAGTCAGAGGCAATCTAGAAACAAAATCCATCGTTACTCTATCCCATTTTCACTCAGGAATCAGAATCGGTTGTAACAATCCAGACGAAACCTGATGTTCAGCTTTAACTTGCTGAAAGGTTAAACATTTCAAACAAAGTCATAGATATCTCGTTTCATTCTAGACCACCAATTGTGTTGCTTTAGGTCATGATAGATCTTCGTACTACCAAGATGAACAGATAGACGACTGTTATGTGCTTCATTCAAAATCAACTGAATCAACTATGACTTTTTTAGAATACATCGATCACCAAATCTCAAGCAATCATCAACATCCATTTGAAATTCAGAATCAGAGTTTGAATCACATTGAGCTCATTTCACTAATATTTCATTATCAACTTTCTGAGCATCACATATCTACTGTAAAAACAACGGTTTTGCTTTCAATTCAGCTATCATTGAACTATCATCAGACAGATTTAATTGAGCATTCAAAGCACGTAGTGCAAACAATGATTTCCTACTCAGTGCATCAGCAATGGCATTTGCTTTACCTAGATAATAATCAATTACAAGTTGATAATCTTTTAATAGATCTAACCATCTTCTCTGTCATAGATTCAAATCTTTCTGAGTCATCAGATATTTCAGACTTTTATGATTTGAAAACACATGACATTTCTCACCGAATAGATAATGACGCCAAATCTTTAATGCGAATACAATCGCTGCTAACTCAAGGTCGTGTGTCGGATAGTTCTTTTCATGCTGCTTCAATTGTCTCGAGGCAGAAGCTATAACTTTGCCTTCTTGCATCAGTACACATCCCAAACCATTTAACGGAGCATCACTATAAATTACAAACTCTTTCTTGATTCTGGCTGTACTAAAATCGGAGCTTCAGTCAACAGAGCTTTCAACTGATCAAAGCTTTTCTGAAACTTATTAGACCATTCATATCTCACATCTTTCTGAAGCAATCTAGTTAACGAAATAGCTATCATTGAGAATCCTTTTACAAACCGACAACAATAACTAGCAAGTCCCAAAAACTACAGACTTCAGACACATTCCTTGGAGGTTTCCATTCTAAAATAGCAGAAATCTTGCTCAGATCAACTCTTATTCTAGAGGCTGATACAATATGTCCTAGAAAACTAATTTCATGCAACTAGAATTCACATTTACTGAGTTTCGCATACAATTTCTTTTCTCGAAGAGTTTGTAACACAATCCTTAGATGTTAAGCATGTTCAGTTTCATCCCATGAATAAATCAAAATGTTGTCAATGGATACAACAACAAATCAATCTAGGTATGGTTTTGAAAATTCTATTCATCAGATCCATAAATCCAGCAGGAGCATTTGTTAATCCGTATGGCATAACTAAAAATTCATAATGCCCGTACCTCGTTCTGAAAGCAATTTTAAGAATGTTTGAGTCTTTCACTCTCAACTGGTAGTAACCTGATCTCAGCTCTATCTTTGAAAATACGGTGGCTCCTTTTAGCTGATCAAACAAATCATCAATCCTAGGCAATGGATATTTATTCTTTATGGTCACTTTGTTCAACTGACAATAATCAATGCACTTTATCATCGTGCAATGTTTCTTTTTCACAAACAGAACGGGAGCACCCTAAGTTGAGAAACTCATTCTGGAGAACCCTCTGTCAGTCAACTCTTGCAACTGTGACTTTAACTCTTTCAACTCTATTGGTGCCATTATATACGGAGCTATCGAAATAGGTGTCATACAAGGAAATAGATCAATACCAAATTCAACTTCACGTATCGGAGGTAATCCCGACAATTCTTCAGGGAATACACCAGAAAACTCACAAACAACAGGCACTGATTCAACTTTCATTTTAGATACTTTTTGAATGAATCACATAAGAAAAATATACTTCATACCACTTTTTCACATAAATTTGAGCTTAAAACATAGATATCATAGCATGTAATCCAACCAAATCATAGACTCAATACGAACTATTTCACCATTCTGACATCTCAAGTTAATGGTCTTTCTTTTGCAATTGACAACCGCATCATGTAACGTCAACTAGTCCACACCCAGAATTATATCAAACTCATCAAACGGTAATAGCATCAGATCAGTAGGGAAACAGATATCTCGAAACATCAACGGACAATCCTTGCATACTTTGTCAAATAGGACACTTTTACCTAAGGGGTTCGATACTTTTACAACAATCTCAGTAGACTCTACAGGCAAAGTCTTACTCGATACCGAGTTCATGCATATATACGAATGTGTAGAACCAGGGTCTATCAAAGCAATCATAGAAGTATCATAAAGAGTAAATGTACCTGTTATAATATTCGGAGATGAAGCTTCCTCATGAGCTCGAACAACATATGCTCGGGCAGGCGCTCTAGCTTCAGATCTCGCAACAGTATCCCTCGTCGACCTCTAACTACCACTAACCTTTCTTGTATTTCGAGAAGGTCTACTTCTGACTGGAGCATCATCGGATCTCGAATTCTGGACAATCTCTTGCTCAACAAACTCTGGGCAATCACGAATGAAATGATCTAATGATTCACATCTGAAGCAAGCTCGATCATTTAATCTACAATTTCCCGGATGCCTTTTTCCACAATGTTTACATTCAGATTTCTCAGATCGAACATTTCCAACACTTGCTATTGAAGTTGCTGGAGCTTTAGAACTCAAATGTGATCTAGCTCGGTCTCTACTAGAATGTCCCACATTAGCTCTCAGACGACTTTGTTCATCTTTGAATTTCTTCAAAGCAGACTGAAATGATCTAATCAAAAATCTCTTTCTCACATCTCTAGCTTCAAACTCTGCTTTTCTTTTATCTCTCCGGAATGCCTCAGCTTTGCACGCTCGGTCAACAAGCACAACAAACTCTTTTATCTCAAAAATCCTGACTAGTAAGCGGATATCTTCATTAAGGCCATCTTCAAATCTATACATTATTACTTCAGATGATACACATTCTCAGCCATACTGACTTAGCCTCACGAACCCTCGTTCGTATTCAGTGACAAACATACGTCCCTATTTCAATTCCAAAAATACTTTCCATTTTTGATCGATGAATCTCTGACTAATGTATTTCTTTCAAAACTCAGACTGGAAAAAATCCCACCCGTTCCTTTGAAACCATAGAAATCAAAGTCTTCCACCACTGATAAACTGCATCTCGTAGGAGTGAAACAACACATTTAATACTTTCTTTTAGAGTCAAAGACATCTCATCGAATACTCAGATAGTGTTTTCTAGCAAAAACTCGACTTTCTCAGCACATCATCACTGGTAGCTCTGAACACTTCAGCCCCATACTTGTGAATTTTATCGACTAAAGGCTTATTCAACAAATTTATACCCATTACTGGAGCTACAATTGAGGTCTGAGGGGGATTAGATGGGGGTAGAGGTTGTGAAACAGTCAAATTATTTCTTACAAACTGAGTGAACCACTCACTCATTATTTGAAAGAATGCTTGTTTAGCTTCTCCCTCCTGACCGATCGTAGTAAGTCTTGTAACGCCTGAATTTGGGCCTAGAAGTATTGGGCCTTGAGTATGGGTCCGTAAGGAAGCTATAAATAAGTATTTAATTGTGCAAGAAAATGACACAATTAAATGTCTTGTCAAGGGTCCTGAAAAGTATCGAGAAGTCTTGGGGTTCAACCAGAACTCTAGCAAAAATTTTAGTTTTTCCTTAAAGGGGAGTTGGCGTTAGTTGGAAGGCCATATAAATTTGCTTGGTTAAAACATGGCACAAGGAAGTGAGTGGTCTAGAGGCAAGGAGTCATTAAGGTTGTAAGGGAATATGGGTTCAAGTCTTGGCGCTTGCAATTCATTTTGATTTCTTTTTAAATGAACTTAGACTTTGGCCCATAGGCTTATATTTAGTTGTGCTTGTTTTGTTACACAAGAAGCTAGTTGGTAAGGTGGCTAATGGCGTAGATTAAGTTACAAGGAAGCTTGAGTTTGAAAAGCCATGCATGCGAAATGTGACTATTTTGCTAATTTGGGTCATTTTTGGATGATTGATGGAGGGATCCTACATTGGGAAGCTAGCATGAGAGTAGGCGAGAAGCTGGCTTTAAATAGAGCGATCTATGAGAATAGTAAGCATACCTTGGTTGGCGTTTGGGCATAGGAGTGTTCGGAGCGCAAATTAGCTTCAGATTCCTATTAGGTGTGTATTTCGCACTACTCTAGCTGTAGAGCGGCAAATGTCGAAATGCTGGTTATACGTGTGGGAGCTTCGACACGATAGTTGAATCCATCATGAGTGTTCTTGTGGGTTTAGGCTATTTGGGCCACGATGGGCCGAAAGGGGCCATGTGGGGCCAATGGGCCCATGGGCCCAACCGGATAAGTTGTATGATTGTGTAGTAAATATTGGACTGTACTGTGTAGTAAATATTGGACTGTACTATGTGAATCTCATATCTGTGGCTAGATTTGGACTAAATGGGCCACACAAGCGTGTGGGCCTATTTATGCCGAGAATGGGCCCTAGGCCCATTCACATCGTTATTTCTGTTTAGAATACCCTTAATTTGTAAAATTATCGAAATACCCCGGTTTGCAAAATTATCAAAATACCCTAATTTATAAAATTACCAAAATACCCCCAATTTGTGAAATTATAGAAATACCCTTGGTTTGTAAAATTACCAAAATACCCCTAATTTATGAAATTACCAAAATATCCTCGATTTGTAAAATTACCTAAATACCCCGATTTGTAAAATTAATGACATACCCTTGATTTTTAAAATTACTAAAATACCCTTAATTTGAAAAATTATCGAAATACCCCCAGTTTGCAAAATTACTGAAATACCCTCGATTTATAAAATTATCAAAATACCCTCAATTTATAAAATTATCAAAATACCCTCAGTTTGCAAAATTACTGTAATACCCTCAGTTTGCAAAATTACTGAAATACCCTAGGTTTGTAAAATTACTAAAATACCCGTGAAGGGTAGAATTATCGAAATACCCTTGTAGGGTAGGATTACCGAAATACCCTTATAGGGTACAATGACTATTTTCCTTGTAGGTAAATGACTGACTTAGACTATGAGTTGACTAATTTGACTGTGGTTGTATGATTGATATGCTTTTATTACATGATTAAATGATTGTTACTGAGCGTGGCCATTTTGCATACACGTGTAATGATTGAGCATGACATACACAACTTATTGCATGAGGTTAAGACATTGATACGGAGGAAGTTTTGATCGAGTCGCACGGTTCGCATGATGAATATGGATCCAGTATTGTTCTAATAGGGTCGCACGGGTCGCAAAAGACTGTGGATCCAGTATTGTTCTGATAGGGTCGCACGGGTCGCATGGGTCGCATGATGACTGTGGATCCAATATTAATCTATTGTGGTCGCACGGGTTGCATGACGACTATGGACCAACGGATGGCTTAAAGCCACGTAATCTAATTTTGGCTCTGTGCCAACCTAAATATGGCCATGTGCCATCATAATTATGGCTTTGTGCCAATCAAATTTACCCGTGGCTATGTGCCTAACATATATATTGATCATATTTACCCAAGGCTGTGTGACGATTATATTACCATCGCTAATGGCTATGTCCCAAACATAATACAGTTACTGATGGCTTTGTGCCAATTATAATACTGCTACTGAAGGCTTAAAGTCGTATATATATACTAGCAGTTTTACTACAATTTTGGTTAGGGCCGCAACTGGTTCTAACATTGGTGTGCTGGCTGGGTGGGTCAATTTTATCCCCACATAAGTGTAGGGTTGGTACGGGTGGTGTGTTGGCTGGATCAAGGTGGGATGCTTCCTCATACTATTGCATACTTGTTTATGAGATCTGTCGCTGTACTGGGCTTAGGCCTACTTGTTCTATTATTGGTTTAGGCTAGGCCCAATTGATTCTGTATGGGCTTTGACCCAAATGATATTGTAGTGGGCTTTGACCCACATATGCTCTGATCTGTACTGTACTGTTACTATTAAAAGGGCTTTGGCCTAGACTATTTAGGTTTCTGTTTCTGTATACTGACTGTTACTCTAGTAAGGGGATTACACACTGAGTTTTCGTAAATACACCCATTTTTAACTGTGCAGGTAATCCTCAGCCTTAGACAGGTCGGTGTTACGAGGGAATCGAAGAACACCACACACTGCTTATGCTTGTCGTTGTGATTATTTACTTTTAAATATTTAATTTGGGTTATAATAAGGCCTCTCTATTTTTAACTTATTATTTGTGATATTTATTTATGGTGTTTTCTAACTGCTAAAAGTGGAATACGATTTCCAAAACGATAACTGTCTTCAAAACATTTCATTTTTGCAATGTTTTCAAAATGCTTCTGCAACTCAATTTTTAAACATCACATTTTCAAAATGGTTTCGTGACTTAATCTTTTTTGTATATCAGTTACTTTCAAAATTAGCTTCCACAACTGAAAAGATGTTTTAAGAATAAAACTAATAATTTTTTAATGTACCACATTTTAAAAATAAACTAATGTAACTGGGATTTTACTTAAGCCTTTAAACAAGAAGGGTTTTCAATGAAAACATGGATTTCAAAAAACAATTCAATGTGACATGCCAGATTCGATCCTAACTTCTAGGCTGGGTTTGGGGTGTTATATTTAGTGGTATCAGAGCCTAGTTGTAAAACTCAAATGTGGATTGGGTTTTCAAAATTGAATTTTGAAAAGTGTTGTATCAAAAAGGCTTGAAAATGAAAAAGGCTTGAAGATGTTCTGAAATGTTGTATTGATAATTTTCTGAAAGTGTGGTACACCGAGTCTCTGGTGCCGAATCCGTAAGTTTTCTAAATACTTTTGTCTATTTAGAAATTTAAATACAATGAGTTAGAAATACGGTGGTTTCTTTAGATATTGGACTATATTTTTTGCATTTATTCTGTGTGTTTGGAAATGTTGGATGTGACGTTCTAGATATAGAAATTGTAACCTATCTGCTACGATATGTGAATGTTTTGGATGTGTGTTAAAGACGTTGGGATTAGAGTTCGCGACAGTAGCGTAGTGGGGTAGTTGTTACATGACTACCCTGTTAGCTAGAAATTTCGGGGACGAAATTTCTTTAAAGGAGGTAGAATTGTAACGCCCCAAATTTTGGCTTAAAAGTATTGGGCCTTGAGTATGGGTTCGTAAGGAAACTATAAATAAGTGGTCAAGGGTCTTGAGAAGTATTGGAGAAGTCTTGGGGTTCAACCAGAACTCTAGCAAAAATTTTAGTTTTTCATTAAAAGGAGTTGGCATTAGTTGGAAGGCCTTATAAATTTGTTTGGTTAAAATATGACACAAGAAAGTGAGTGGTCTAGTGGTAAGGCATCATTAAGGTTGCAAGGGAGTATGGGTTCAAGTCTTGGCGCTTGTAATTCATTTTGATTTCCTTTAAATGAACTTAGACTTTGGCCCATAGGCTTATATTTAGTTGTGCTCATTTTGTTACACAAGGAGCTAGTTGGTAAGGTGGCTAGTGGCGTGGATTAAGTTACAAGGGAGCCTGAGTTTGAAAACCCATGCATGCGAAATGTGACTATTTTGCTAATTTGGGTCATTTTTGGATGATTGATGGAGGGATCCCACATCGAGAAGCTAGCATGAGAGTAGGCGAGAAGCTGACTTTAAATAGAGCGATCTATGAGGAGAGTAAGCATACCTTGGTTGGTGTTTGGGCATAGGAGTGTTCAGAGCAGATTAGCTTCAGATTCCTATCATGTGTGTATTTCTTACTATTCTAGCTGTAGAGCAGTAAATGCCAAAATGCCGATCACACGACGATGGTAGCCACATGAGTGTGCGAGCGCACGTGTGGGAGCTTCGATGCAATAGTTGAAGCCATCATGAGTGTTCTTGTGGGTTTAGGCTGTTTGGGCTAGGATGGGCAAAAGGGGCCATGTGGGGCCAATGGGCTTATGGGCCTAATCGGATAAGTTGTATGATCGTGTAGTAAATATTGGACTGGACTATGTGAATCTCATATCTGTGGCTAGATTTGGGCTAAATGGTCCACACGAGCGTATGGGCCCATTTGGGTTAAAATGGGCCTTAGGCCCATTCGCATCATTATTTCTGTTTAGAATAGCCTCAATTTGTAAAATTACTAAAATACCCTCGATTTATAAAATTATTGAAATACCCTCAATTTGCAAAAATTATCAAAATACCCCCGATTCACGAAATTACCAAAATACCCCCAATTTATGAAATTACTGAAATACGTTCGATTTGTGAAATACCCCCAACTTATGAAATTATCGAAATATCCCTAGTTTGTGAAATTACTGAAATACCCCCGATTTGTAAAATTAATGAAATACCATTAGTTTGAAAAATTACTAAAATACCCCTAGTTTATAAAATTACCGAAATACCTTCGATTTATAAAATTACCAAAATACCCTCAATTTATAAAATTATCGAAATACCCTTAGTTTACAAAATTACTGAAATACCCTTAGTTTGCAAAATTACTAAAATACCCCTATAAGGTAGAATTACTAAAATACCCTTGTAGGGTGGGATTACCGAAATACCCTTATAGGCTAAAATGACTATTTTGCCGTTGTAGGTAAGTGATTGACTTAAAGTATGAGTTGACTAATTTGACTGTGGTTGTGTGACTGATATGCTTTTTTTACATGTTTAAATGATTGTTACTGAGCGTGGCCATTTAGCATACACGTGTAATGATTGAGCATGACATACACAACATATTGCATGGGGTTGGGTCATTGATACAAAGGAAGTTTTGATAGGGTCGCACGGGTCGCATGACGACTGTGGATCCAATATTATTCTGATAGGGTCACACAGGTCACATGATGACTGTGGATCTAGTATTGATCTGATAGGGTCGTACGGGTCGCATAACGACTGTGGATCCAGTATTGATCTGTTGAGGTTGCACGGGTTGTATGACGACTGTTGACCAACGGATGGCTTAAAGTCGCGTAATCTGATTATGGCTCTATGCCAACCTAAATATGGCTCTGTGCCATCTTAATAATGGCTTTGTGCCAATCATATTTACCTGTGGCTATGTGCCTAACATATATATGGATGACTCTGTATAGATCATATTTACCCAAGGCTATGTGCCTAAATATTTGATTTGGGTTATAATAAGGCCTCTCTATTTTAAGTTATTATTTGTGATATTTATTTATGGTGGTTTCTAACTGCTAAAAGTGGAATACAATTTCCAAAACAATAACTGTCTTCAAAACACTACGTTTCCGCAACGTTTTCAAAATGCTTCTACAACTCAATTTTTAAACATCACATTTTCGAAATGGTTTCGCGACTTAATCTTTTTCGTAAATTAGTTACGTTCAAAATTAGCTTCTGTATCTGAAAAGATGTTTTGGGAATAAAGTAATAATTTTTCAATGTACCACGTTTTAAAAATAGACTAACATATTTGGGATTTTAATTAAGCCTTTAAACAAGAAGGGTTTTAAATGAAATCATGGTTTTCAAAATATATTTCAATGTGACATGCCAGATTCGATCCTAATTTCTAGGCCGGGTTTGGGGTGTTACATGTCTCTAGTCAGATGGCACTATCCCTTGCGCGGGAGAAGGCGCAGTACTTTCTACAACGTCAGCTATGGCTTTTTCAGATCCATTGCTACACGAAAATCACATTTTACATGTCAGGATTCATCACACTATCATAGTTCAGATATATGGCATGTATAACTAGACTCTCACATGCTACGTTAGTCTGAGAATCGAATAAACCATAGCTCTGATACCAATCAAATGTAGCACCCCTAACCTGTATCCGTCATTGGATTAAGGCTAAAGGTATTACCGGACATGTAACACCCCAAACTCGGTCTAGACGTTACGACCAGATCTGGTATGTCACAGGGAAAGGTTATAAAAAGAAGACTTTGGAATTTTAAAGAAAAACCATAAGTGTGAAACTTTCCGTTTAGGTGATATTATAAAACAGTGATTTATAGTTTTAAGAAAAATTTCGAGTTGAGTTAGTCGAATATTTGATACCTTTGTTGGCACTTAAGAGAAAACGGTTGTTTATATTACTTATGTTTTGAAAACTCCATCTTAAATTTTCATGTTAAAATATATATTGATTTCATATCATAAAAAAAAAAAACCAAATATCAACTTAAGAAGGCCTTATTACATAACAATATCCCTAATTAAAATAATTTATGAAAAGGAAATGAGTTTACGAAAAGAAACATTTTATGGCCTCCACGAGTCCGCCTCGGCTCCTAGATCCACGATCTACTGATTACCTACAAAATTAAACAGAGGGGTGAGTCACCAAGACTCAGTGTGTAATTCCCCTTATGTCACAAAAATAGCTTCAAGACCACAATCGCACATTGGGCCTTAACCCACTTAAAATGGCATACACCAAATATGAATGTAATGTGACCCAACCTAACCTAATTTTTCCGTGCTCTACATGCCACCCTACCAGCCCAATACACTGTGGGGATTTCTACAAGCAACCCTCAATCCGCTACATTCCTCATATGTGGCACCAAACCACTGGTGATAGATTCACTAATTATAATATGTGGGGCCAACCCACTTGTGGTACCAAACCACTGGTCACAATCCCTGATAATGGTATATGTGGGGCCAACCCATTGTGGTACCAAACTACTGGGACAAGTCACAGAATCAACATATATGTACGTAGTGTCAAACCAAGGTGGTACCAAACCACTGGGACATGGTCACTGAATAGATATATGGGGCAAACCTACGTGGTACCAAACCACTAAGACAGTCTTTAAAAACACTTCCCCTTTCGCATCATATTCCAAACCCATGCATAACATACGTATCAAATGAATGCAACATGATATCAAACAAAGTAACAGATTATAGCATACACTTATATACTCATAAATAGAATGGTATAGTCACTTACTTGGTATCACCAACTTTACCCACCAGGGTATTATGATTGTCTACCCAATCACTTTGGCTTTTTAGCCCACATAGTTAATAACATAAATTAATAGCAGGGTGTGGAATTTACACATGATAATACGTAATACTAGGCTTTCTACGTTGACACTTTCACTAGCAAGGACAATGGCTATTTGCCTATTCCAGGCAGATGTTGGTTCTCTACCACAGCCCGGTGGAAAATCACGAACCGTCGACACAGCTCGCCTTTTAAAATTTTTAATGGACATTATGGGTACTCTCCCCTCTTCAACTTGGCCGTTTCATGTATCCATGAACAGACTTGGTCAGAGGTTAGAGAGAAACGTCGTTGTCTAATATGAAAACATTGATTAAGGCACTAACCCAGAGGGAAAGTTAATCATGGAATATAATAAAATAATCCCTTACCTTGGTTACTGATGAACCGCACCATAACTACTTCACCCTCGAAATTGAGATAATTTGTGAGAGAGAGAGATTCGACCTAACAAACATAGATGGCCCTTGAATATTCAGCTAATCAAAAGAGTCTTAAAGACAAATCAAAGGGTATTAGACGGATTTACCTTGCATTGGAACTGGTGAAGAAAACCCAAAAGATTCGACAAAATGTAATCCCTCACACCCTAGGCTTCAATGATCTCGCAACAGGGTGAAGTTGATTCAATAGATCGAAAGGCTATTCGGCTAAGAGAGAGAGAAAATAAGGCGTTAAAGAAGATGAACTATGGTTTCGGCTTAAGAAGGGAAATAAAGATGGAAGATGGAATACTAGGAAGTGGTATGGTGTTTTCGATTGTGAAGTTAAAGGGAATGGGAAAAGAGTAAGAAGAGTTTTGGCAAGGATCAAATGGTTTCGGCTTAGGGGGAAAAGAAGGAGAATGGGAAGAATGCACTAAGGTTCGGTTGAAAAATGAAGAAAAGAATGCACGAATGGTCTTCTCAAATTCGGCCAAAGGTTCAAAGAAGAAAATAAGTAAAAGTTTTCTAACACTTTCGGCATATAAGGAATAGGAATTCAAAGAGAAAAGAAAAAGAGCTCAAAATGGTTTTAGCACAAATGGCACTCCACACTCCCTTAATGACCGAATTCACTTTAAAAAAAATCAAAGAGAAGCCTAAGACCCCTAAAGCTTTTCGGCACAGCCCTTTCCTAGAACAAAACCGAAATTCCTCCCCCCTTCCAACACTCCAATTTCGGCCAACAACTCAACAAGCCACCACTCCCTTGTTCAGCTCCTACTTTTACTCCCATTTACCCATTTGAAACTGTTGACCAATTTAGATCTCCCCCATCACCTCTTAGCCACTCATTTCAAACTCTTTGACTCCTTCTACCAACCACCCTGAAGAGTCCCATTGGAAGCCCCCTCCTTAGCTTCCTGACGCAAAAAGAGAACTTCCAAGTGCTGCCAACGCGACTTGAACTCCTTCCCTCATCTGCCCATTTGTTGACGCCATCCTCTTTGCTCTCTAAGTGGCATCACTTGCCACTCCACCACATCATCTTTTTGTGTCAACAAAACACAAGAAAATGCCATTAAGTCCTACTCCAGCTGGCTCTCCCTAACAGGGCTTAAAAGCAAAAATTTTGCCAAGGCCCTAACTTAACCCCAGGCCTTCCCAGAACCCCCCAAATGCACCAAATCAACATGCAGAACACCCAAACATGCAAACACACAAAATGCAGAAACCCTAATTTAGGATGTTACAATTTTACCCCCTAAAAGAAATTTTGGCCCCAAAATTTACCTAATCAAAAGAGTTGAGGGTATTGCTGACGCATAACATCCTCCGGCTCCCACGTAGCTTCCTCTAAACTATGGTTTCGCCACAAGACTTTAACCAACAGAACCGTCTTCCTCCTTAATCCCTTAACATCTCGATCTAAGATCTGAACTGGTTCCTCCTCAAAAGATAAATCAGGTCCTACCTTGATCTCTTCCATTGGCACCACGTGAGAGGGATCTGAATGGTAGCGCCTTAACATAGATACATGAAATACGTCATGTATCTGCCTTAGTTCTGGAGGTAACTCGAGCTGATATGCTACTGGTCGCACATGCTTCGACACACGATATGGCCTGATGAACCTGGGGCTCAACTTACCTTTTCATCCAAACCTTAAAACCTTTTTCCACGGTGAAACTTTTAGAAATACCTGCTCACCCACTACAAATTCTATATCCTTGTGCTTTAGGTCAACATAAGATTTATGCCTTTCGGAAGCTTCCTTCAACCGAGCTCGAATCAACCTAACCTTTTCCTCTATTTTTGACACCAATTTCAGACCTAACAATTGTCGCTCGCCTAATTTTGTCCAGCAAGTAGGGGTACAACACTTCCAACCATACAACGCTTCATAGGGTGCCATCTTAATACTGGATTGGTAACTATTGTTGTATGCGAATTCTGCCAACGGTAAAAAGTCCTTCCAACTACCCTTGAAGTCGATAACACAACCCCTCAACATATCTTCCAAGACCTGAATTACTCTCTCAGACTGACCATCAGTCTGAATGAAATGCCGTGCTGAAATCCAACCTTGTACCCATGCTTGATACAACTCTTTCTAGGACCGTGACTTAAACTTGGGGTCTCTATCTGATATAATTGACACTGGTACCCTATGCAACCTCACAATCTCTGCTACATATAGCTTGGCTAACTTCTATAGAGTAGTCCACATGAACTGGTATGAAGTGAGCAGACTTCATCAATCGGTCGACAATTACCCACACTGCATCTTTCCTCACAGGCGTAAGGGGTAACCTGCTAACGAAATCCATCGTTATCCTCTCCCACTTCCAGAGTGGAATCTTCACTGGCTGCAGAAACCCGATGGCAGTTGATGTTCCTCCTTCATCTGTTGACACGTCAAACACTTACCCACAAACTCGATCAGCTCTTGCTTCAGTCCCGGCCACTAAAACTATTCCCGCAGATCACGATACATCTTACTTCCACCAGGATGCATATCATATGGACTACTATACGCTTCCTGCAAAATCTTCTGCCTCAACTCCACATCCCTTGGCATACACGTTTTTCCATGAAAACACAAAACCTCATCACTGTTTAAATTGAAATCATCTGTCTCACCTCTTGCCACTAACTGGAACTTGGAACTCAATGATTCATCTGAAAATTGGTTCTCTTTAATCTGGCTCACCTAAGATAGTTTCACTTGCAGTTCAGCTAACAAACTTCCGTCGTTATACAAGCTGAGATGGGCAACCATTGCTCTCAAGTCTGATACTACCTTACGACTCAACGCGTGAGCTACTACATTAGCTTTACCCAGGTGGTACTCAATTGAACAGTCGTAATCCTTCAATAATTCAACCCACCTTTACTGTCTTAAGTTCAGCTCCTTCTGGGTAAGGAGGTACTTTAGACTCTTGTGATCAGTGTAGATGATGGACTTCTCCCCATACAGGTAGTGTCTCCAAATCTTCAGAGCGAACACTATCGCCACTAACTCAAGGTCATGGGTGGGATAATTCACTTCATGCGGTCTCAACTGCAGAGACGCATAAGCTACCACTTTCCCCTCTTGCATCAACACACATCCTAGCCCTGTGTGTGACGTATCACAATAGATGACAAACTCCTTCCCTACTTCAGGCTGAATCAACACTGGTGCCTCAGTCAGAATCTTCTTTAACTTTTCAAAACTTTCCTGTTGCTTATTTGACCAAACAAAAGGTACCCCCTTCCGTAACAACTTAGTTAGTGGTGCAGAAATTAACGAAAATCCCTCCACAAACCTTCCGTAGTACCCAGATAGACCAAGAAAACTTCAAATTTCTACTACAGTCCTAGGTGGTTTCCAATCCAACACAGCTTCAATTTTTTGGGGATCCACCCTAATTCCCTCTGTAGAAACAACATGTCCCAAAAAGGCAACTTCTTTCAACCAAAATTTGTACTTATTGAATTTGGCATACAATTACTTTTCTTGTAAAATCTATAGAACCACCCTAAGATGCGAATCATGCTCCTCTTCCATCCTTGAATAAACCAGAATATCGTCTATAAATACTACGACAAACCGATCCAAATAGGGTTGGAAGACTCGGTTGTCATATCCATAAACACAGCTAGTGCATTTGTCAATCCGAACGGCATCACCAAGAACTTGTAATGACCACATCGACTTTGAAAAGCTGTCTTTTGAATGTTTGCCTCCTTAACCTTAAGCTGATGGTAACTCGATCCCAAGTCTATCTTCGAGAAGATCGAAGCAACTTGTAACTGATCGAACAGATCGTCTATCCTTGGCAACGGATACTTATTCTTAATTGTCAACTTGTTCAACTGGCGATAGTCAATACACATCTGCATCGACCCGTCTTTCTTCCTAACAAATAACACCGAACTTTCCACGGAGATACACTTGGTCGAATAAATCCCCTATCCAATAGTTCCTGAATCTGAGCTTTAAGTTCTACCAACTCTTTTGGTGCCATTCTATACGGAGCAATGGACACTGGCACTGTTCCCGGAAAAAGATCAATACTGAACTCTACCTCGCGATCTGGAGGTAACCCTGGTAGCTCTTTTGGAAAAACATCATAAAACTCTTTCACTGTTCTAACATCTCTTACCGACAACTCTTTGGTTTCCAATGTTCTGATAAAAGTTAAGAAAGCCTCGCACCCTTTTCTCACCATCCTTTCAGCCTTAAGAGCAAACACCACATTGGATAGATAATTTTATTTTTTGCCCAACACAAGCACCTCGTTATCCTCAGGCATCTTCAACACCATGAGCTTCTCAGGATAGTCTAAATTTGCTCGATACTCACCAACCAGTCCATGCCTAAGATCAAATCAAACTCGCCGAATGGCAGTTCCATCAAATCAGCCAAAAAACTACCCTTGAACTTCTAAAGGCACCTTCCTAAAGAGTTTATTCACCACTACAGATTGTCCTAAATGGCTAAGTACAGTCATCTCCATAGAACCAATCTCAGAGTCTATGTTCAGAGTTTTTGACACAGTACTAGCAACATAAGAATGTGTTGACCCAATATCAATCAACGTAGAAAAAGGCAATCCAAAAATTAAGAACGTACCAGTTAAGACATTAGGTGCGTCGCCCTCCTCACAATGTTTGACTGCATAAACCAACCCAGGCTGTCTTGCATGTGTGTTCCTAGCACCTCTGCCTGGTGCTCCACACCCTCGGCCAACACTATTTCCTCCCCTAGCGGGACCACGACCCTCCGTGGTTGCTGACCACCTCTACCCGGCTGAACATAATTCTGACCCACTGGTCGCGCTCTACCCAGCTCCTGTGGAAAATATCTTACCCGATAATCCGTAGACCCACACCTGAAACATCCTTTATTATTTGTCCAACACTCACCCAAATGAAATTTACCATATCTAGCACAACTCTGAGGCTGACTATCAACACCAGGTCTCGTAACACGACTCGGCCCATCCAACCTGGGCCTCTTCTGAAAACCCCTAGCTGACCCCGACGATCCAAAATTCTTTTTTCTACCTCTATCCCTCTCTTGATTCTACTTTTCGGACAGCTTCACCTCCTCGGCTATCTTAGCCTTTTCTACTAAAATAATAAATTCTCTTTCCCGATGCGGAGCTATCAGTAGTCGTAACTCATCCCTCAGACCATCCTCAAATCGAACACAATGCTCATGGTCTGTAGCAACAATACCCCGGGCATAACGACTAAGACGTAAAAAATCTGCCTCATACTCGACCACTGACTTATTCCTCTGAACCAAATTTAGAAATGCTTTACGCTGCGCATCCACATAACTTGATCCAATGTATTTTCCCTGGATTGCTGTCTTGAAGAAATCCAGGCAATACGATATGCCACTGTACCATCCCTGACCATGAGCCACCATTGATACCCTCATCCCGAAGAAGAGACACAACTCCTTTCAACTTCTCTTCCACTGTAAAGTCAAGATCATCCATAATACGCTCAACTGCTTCTAGCCAATACTCAGCTACGTTAGGAGCTACACCAGAAACGCCCTAAACATTTTCGCACCATTGGCTCGGAGTCATTCAGACACAGATTTCTAAGCCCTTGATCCCATGCTCACTCTAGCAACTCTCTCCAACACACGTAATATCGCTTGAGACATAGCATTGTCTCTGCCTGTCTAATCTTGAAAATCTATTTTCATAGCTAGCGGTGCTAGCACATCATTTTCTAAACCATGTCCTGATTCTAAGGGTCCAAACCCAACACTCCGGCCTCTACCACGGCCGCACACAACACGTCCACGTCTCCTAATACTCATGGCTATTGATACGATTTAATCTGATTAAGAGTTTTATGAATTAGTATTTTCTTTCACTGTTTATTACCAAGCAGTCTTATGAAAAATAGCATTAAAAAGTAATTCTCGCAAATTCATATCTATACCTAAAGATTTCAATCTCTAAAGTTTGGATCTCTTAATACTAGTAATCATAACACAACATAATTATTTCATGCAAAAACAACCAATGATTAGAACACTTACCGCGTGGATTGGATGTCAGTAGACTCGGATGCCATACTCCAAACTAAAACATTTCCTTAAATAACATTTTAAATCGACTTTATAAAACATTTATTGAACCCATTCCACAATTGAGTTTTGCAACTTGGCTCTGATACCAAAATTATAACACCCCAAACTCGGTCTAGATGTTACGACCAGATCTGGTATGTCACAGGGAAGGGTTATAAAAAGGAAGACTTTGGAATTTTAAAGAAAAATCATAAGTGTGAAACTTTTCGTTTAGGTGATATTATAAAAACAATGATTTGTAGTTTTAAGAAAAATTTTCGAGTTGAGTTAATCGAATATTTGATACCTTTATTAGCACTTGAGAGAAAACGGTTGTTCATGTTACTTATGTTTTGAAAACTCCATCTTAAATTTTCATGTCAAAATATATATTGATGCCATTATAAATAAAACAAAAACCAAATATCAACTTAAGAAGGCCTTATTACATAACAATATCCCCAATTAAAATAATTTATGAAAAGGAAACGAGTTTACAAAAAGAAACATTTTATGGCCTCCACGAGTCCACCTCGGCTCCCAGATCCACGATCTACTGATTACATACAAAGTTCAGTAGAGGGGTGAGTCACCAAGACTCAGTGTCTAATTCCCTTTATATCACAAAAAACGGCTTCAAGCCCACAATCGCACATTATGCCTTAGCCCACTTAAAATGTCATACACCAAATATGAATGTGATGTGACCTAGCCCAACCTAATTTTTTCGTCCTCTACACGCCACCCGTACGAGCCCAATACACCGTGGGGATTTCTACAATCAACCCTCTATCCGCTACACGCCTTATATGTGGCACCAAACCACTGGTGACAGAGTCACTAATTATAACACGTGGGGCCAACCCACTTATGGTACCAAACCACTGGTCATAATCCCTGATAATGGTATATGTAGGGCCAACCCACTGTGGTACCAAACCACTGGGACAAGTCACAGAATCAACATATATGTACGTGGTGTCAAACCACCGTGGTACCAAACCACTAGGACTTGGTCACTGAATCAGATATGTGGGGCCAACTCACTGTGGTACCAAACCACTATGACAGTCTTTAATAACACTTCCTCTTTCGCATCATATTCCAAACCCATGCATACCATACGTATCAAATGAATGCAACATGCTATCAAACAAAGTAACATTACAACATACACTTATATACTCATAAATAGAATGGTATAGTCACTTACTTGGTATCACCAACTTTACCCACCAGGGTATTTTGACTATCTACCCAGTCACTTCGGCTTTTCAGCCCAAACAGTTAATAACATAAATTAATAGCAGGGTGTGGAATTTACACACCTGATAACGCGTAATACTAAGCTTTCTATGTCGACACTTTCACTAGCAGGGACAATGGCTATTTGCCTATTGCAGGCAGATGTTGGTTCTCTACCACAGCCTGGTGGAAAATCACAAACCGCCGACACAGCTCACCTCTTAAAGTTTGGAATGCACACTATGGGTACACTCCCCTCCTCAACTTGTCAGTTTCTTGTATCCATGAGTAGACTTGGCCAGAGGTTAGAGAGAAAAATCGTTGTCTCATATGAAAATTTTGATTAAGGCACTAACCCAGAGGGAAAGTTAATCATGGAATATAATAAAATAATCACTTACCTTGGTTACTGATGAACTGCACCACAATTACTTCACCCTCGAAATTGAGATAATTTATGAAAGAGAGAGATTCGACCTAACAAACATAGGTGGCCCTTGAATATTCGGATAATCAAAAGAGTCTTAAAGACAAATCAAAGGGTTTTAGACAGATTTACCTTGCATTGGAACCGGTGAAGAAAACCCAAGCAAATTTGATAAATCATAATCCCTCACACCCTAGGCTTCAATGATCTCGCAACAGAGTGAAGTCGATTCAATAGACCAAAAGGCTATTCGGCTAAGAAAGAGAGAAAACAAGGCATTAAAGAAGATGAACTATGGTTTCGGCTTAAGAATGGAAATAAAGAAGGAAGATGGAATATTAGGATGTGGCATGGTGTTTTCGATTGTGAAGTTAAAGGGAATGGGAAAAGAGTAAGAAGAGTTTTGGCAAGGCTCAAATGGTTCCGACTTAGAGGGAAAAAAATGAGAATGGGAAGAATGCACTAAGGTTTAGTTGAAAATTGAAGAAAAGAATGCACTAATGGTCTTCTCAAATTTGGCCAAAGGTTCAAAGAAGAAAATAAGTAAAAGTTTGCTAACACTTTCAGCAAATAAGGAATAGGAACTCAAAGAGAAAAGAAAAGAGATCAAAAGTGTTTTAGCACAAATCAGCATTCCACACTCCCTTAATGATCGAATTCACTCAAAAGAAAACCAAAGAGAAGCCTAAGACCCCTAATGTTTTTTGACACACCCCTACCCAAGAACAAAATCGAAATTCTTCCCCCCTTCCAATACTCCAATTTTGGCCAACAACTCAACAAGCCACCACTCCCTTGTTCAGCTCCTACTTTTACTCCCATTCACCCATTTGAAACAGTTGACCAATTCAAATCTCCCCTATCACCTCCTAGCCACTCATTTCAAACTCTTTGACTCCTTCCACCAAACAACCTGAAGAGTCCCATTGGAAGCCACCTCCTTAGCTTCTTGATGCAAAGAGAGAACTTCCAAGTTCTGCCAACGCGACTTGAACTCCTTCCCTCAGCTACCCCCTTGTTGACGCCATCCTCCTTGCTCTCTAAGTGGCGTCACTTGCCACTCTACCACATCATACTTTTGTGTCAACAAAACACAAGAAAATGCCATTAAGTCCTGCCTAGATGGCTCTCCCTAATAGGGCTTAAAAGTAAAAATTTTGCCAAGGCCCTAGCTTAACCCCGGGCCTTCTCAGAACCCCCCAAACGCACCAAATCAACATGCAGAACACCCAAACAAACAAACACACAAAATGCAGAACCCCTAATTTAGGATGTTATAGGACAGATCGAAAACTTCTATAGACATTTCATAAAACAATTCATTTATCACAATCAAAGTGTCCTTTTTATAGGTCAATGAGACCTTAATCATGCTTTAGAATAGGGTCGGGACTAAATCGAATACATACTAAAATTCTTGGAATTGAAAAACTTTTCTAAGTTACAGGGGTCACATGCCAATGTGGGTAGGCCGTGTACCTCCCACGGCTACGAGACACAGCCATGTGTCTTGGCCGTGCTAAAATAGAGCATGTATACTGACTTATTCACACGGCCACCAGGACACGCCCGTGTGCTATGGCCATATAAAATTAGGCTAGCTACTAACTTATTCATACAGCCACCAGGCACGCCTGTATGCCACAGCCGTGTATACAAAACAGGCTATTTGTAAGGCGAAAATACCTCCCACAATAGGGTCAACCCTACAAGCAACATACCAATTCATTTCATGAACATTTGACAACCAAAGACATGTCAAATAATCAACAAATCTCCACATTAAATTTCATTTCCAATCATGCCAATTTGCACAACTAAAACAGATATCTATTCTAGCTTGATTCATCCACATTAACCTTTCATATAATCATTTCTTTGATCAAACATGCATACTCAAATTTCATCCTTATACTTACCATAAACTTAACAATTTCATAATCATGGGATCATACCAAAACCAACATCATATAACACATTCACAATTGCATATTGTCAACATTAAACTAACCACATCACATAGCTAATTCCATATTTCAAAATTATACCAAAATGACTAGCCTATACATGCCATATTTAGCTATATATACATTTTCAAAGTACCAAAACAAGTTTGAGTCGTGTGATGACAATCCTCGACGATCTCCGAGCCTTTCGTAGCTTTAACGATCTATAAAATAGAGCAAACACACACAGAGTAAGCTTTCAAAAGCTTAGTAAGGCATATACAAATAAACTTAGCTTAAAAAAAATGTACATAACCATATTGATACAATGACATTTATAGTTCTCATAGCAAGTTCATCACATATTCTTTGGCTCATATACTTAACCATATCTTACCACATTCTTCAACTCAAATATCACATATACACATAACTCATTCAAGCATATCTTCACATATGATCTCATCATTTCAATACACATATTCATCTTAGTAAGTTCATATAGACACTTACCTTTCATACACACGTAGTGTACTTTTCAAATGTACCAGAAATAGATATTCAACTCACATAATCGTTTATTTCTCAGATTTTCCCGTTGAACCGTTCAGAACTAAATATTATATTTAGAAAGCTCAGAATGGTCATACAATGCCAACGTCCCAGACATGGTTTTACATGTAATCAGATATCGATGCCACTGTCCCAAACAGGGTCTTACACGAATCAATATGATGCTAATGTCCTAGACATGGTCTTACAAATAAATCTCATATTATTGTCAACGTCCCAGACGTGGTCTTACACAAAATCTCGAATCAATGCCAACATCCTAGACGTGATCTTACATGATATCAAATAACGGACACCTATGTCATGACATATACTATCCTATCTATTCCTAGGTTCAAACAGGATTTCACATATGCATAAATTTCACATACATTCCATCTCAATGGATGTTCTTGTCAATTCAAATTTCATATATGCACAAATAATTCAATTCAAATACATTTATTTGTATATCGACTTACCTCGAGTTCGGTTTAACAGAAACGTGCGGCTATTCAATGATTTTTGACTTTTTGCAATCTAAATCCGTTTTCATCTATTCTTGATCTATACATATACAGATTTAACTGATTCATTATCAAATCATTCAATTCTATCCAAAACTCATATTTAGGGTAATTTACAAATTAACCCTCACATTATTGCATTTGGACAATTTAGTCCCTATTTCACAAAATCACAAAATTCACAAAATTTGCTTTTACCCATGCTTGGCCGAATACACACTATGCTCATAAAAATCCATACATTACATTTATTTCACAAATTAGTCCTTCAAAATTTTATTTTCACAATTTAGCCCTAATTAGCTAAATTCACCAAAAATTCAAGAACAAAACATGTTCATTAAACACATATCTTTCATTTAACACCAATATTCATCACAAATCTCACCATTTCATCAATGGCACATCTCATAAACATCATCAATTCTTCAAATTAAAACATGGGCTTGATAGTAAACTAAGCAACAATCTAAAAAACATAAAAATCATCAAAAAAACAAAGTCAAAACATACCTTAATTTGGATCAAACCTAGCCGAAACCTTGAAAGTTCTTATTCTTTCTTTTTGTTTGTATATTCGGCTAACAAGGATGAACATATGACTTATTTTCATGTTATTTTTATTATAACATTACTATTAATTCATTTACTATATTAACCTTATATAATAAAATTATGAAACATAGTTTTCAAGGTTATTATTGACCATAACCATCCACTATCCATATTAATAGGCTAATTGCCTTTTAAGGGCTCCCCATTTAAAAGCCATCTCAAATAGGTGCCTTTTCATAAAGCATGCAATTTCTGCATTTAATGCAATTTAATCCTTTTATCAAATTAAGCACATAAACAGACAAATTAACTCACGAAACTTTAACACATGCTTAACCACATATCAAAGGCATAGAAAGTAATATTAAAATATTTTACTGACTCAGATTTGTGATCTCGAAACCACTGTTCTGACTAGGGTCTAAACTGGACTGTTATAAAAAGACTCAAATGTGCCGAAGACTACATTTTGAACAAGGCATGGGCATTATGAATTTTTAGTCATGCCTTTTGGTTTAACTAACGCTCCGGTGGTGTTTATGGATCTAATGAACTGCATCTTTCGGCCATACCTAGAGAAGTTTGTGGTTATTTTTATTGATGATATATTGATATTTTTCCAAGATGAGCGTAAGCATGTTGAGCACTTAAGGAAAGTTTTACATAATTTAAGAGATAATTAGTTATATGCCAAGTTTAGCAAAAGTGAGTTTTGGCTTAAGGAACTTGGATTCTTAGGGCATATTGTTTCGGGAGATAGAGTCTGAGTTGACCCAAGTAAGATTTCAACCATAGTTGATTGGAAACCCCCGAAAAATGTATCCGAAGTTAGAAGTTTTCTGGGCTTAGCTGGATACTATAGGCGATTTGTCAAGGGCTTTTCTATGATAGCGACTCTAATGATGAAATTGTTACAGAAAAATGTAAAGTTTTAATGGACAGAAGAGTGGCAACAGAGTTTTGAGAAATTAAAGGCAATGTTGATAGAGGCTCCAGTTTTAGTACAACTTGAGTCCGAAAAGAATTTGTGATCTATAGCTATGCATCCTTAAATGGATTGGGCTATGTACTTATGCAAGAAGGCAAGGTGATAGCGTATGCCTCTAGACAGCTAAAGCCACATGAGAAGAATTACCCGACGCATGACTTAGAGTTAGCTACTATTATTTTTACATTGAAGATTTGGAGAGACCATTTGTATGGTGAAAATTTTTGGATCTTCACTGATCACAAAAGTCTAAAGTACTTGATGACTCAAAAGGAACTAAACTTAAGGCAACGAATATGGTTGGAGCTGATAAAAGATTATGAGCTAATTATTGGTTATCATCCGGGAAAGGTGAATGTAGTCGCCGATGCTTTAAGTAGAAAGTCTCTATTTACTTTGAGGGCTATGAACACACATATGAACTTGTCCGATGATGGTTTCATTCTAGCTGAGTTGAGGGCTAGACCAAAGTTTCTTCAAGAGATTTACAAAGCTCAGCAAGATAACAGTTAGTTACAAGCTAAAAGAGTTCATTGTGAGCCGGATGTTGAGACCAACTTTTGAATCAATTTAGATGTATGCTTAATGTTCAGAGACAGAGTTTGTGTACTGAGGAACGATAAACTTATTCGTAAAATATTACATGAGGCACATAGTGGATGTTTATCTGCACATCCGGGTAGCACCAAAATGTATAATTATTTGAAGAAATGGTACTGGTGGCCGAGGATGAAGAAAGATATTTTCGTGTTTGTTTCAAAATGCTTAATTTATCAGCAAGTGAAAGCTAAGCACCAAGTACCTTTAGGTCTGCTTCAACCTATTTTGGTTCCTGAATGGAAATGGGACCAAGTTACCATAGATTTTGTAACGGGTTTGTGGTTGACATCAAGTAAGAAAGATGATGTATGGGTTCTAATTGATAGACTTACTAAGTCAACCCATTTTATACATGTTCAAATTGGCTACTCACTTGACAAGTTGGCAAACTTGTACATTTTTTAGATTGTGAGGCTACACGGAGTGCCCTTATCGATTATATCGAATAGAGATCAAAGATTCACATCCAGTTTTTGGAAAAAGTTTCAAGAGGCTTTGGGCACAAAGTTGAATTTTAGTACAACCTTTCACCCCAAACCGACGGCCAGTCAAAAGGTTGATCCAAGTTCTCAAAGATATGCTCAGGTGTTGTGTTCTTGAGTTTTAGGGTAGCTGGGAAAAGTACTTGCCTTTGGTAGAATTTTCCTACAATAACAGTTTTCAGTCAAGCTTGAAAATGGCGCCTTATGAGGCTTTGTATTGGTGTAAGTGTCAAACGCCTTTATATTGGACTGAGCTCAAGGAAAACCAGATCCATGGGGTTGATTTGGTTAGAGAAACCAAAAAAATGTAAAGGTAATTTGAGATTCCCTAACAGCGGCGTCTGATCGACAAAAATCCTACTCGGATTTAAAGAGAAAAGAGATTGAGTATCATGTCGATGATAGAGTATTCTTGAAAGTGTCGCCATGGAGAAAAGTTCTTAGATTCGTATGGAAAGGCAAATTGAGTCCGCGTATTATTGGACTGTATGAGATTACCGAGAGGATAGGGTGGTAGCTTATCAATTGGCTTTGCCACCTGAGTTAGAAAAGATTCAGGATGTGTTTCATGTGTCCATGTTGCGACGCTACCTATCAGACCCTTCACATGTGATTACACCAAAGGAGGTTGAGATACAACCTGATATGACTTATGGCGAAGAACCAGTTAAGATTCTAGCCTAGAAAGTCAAACAATTAAGGAATAAAAGTATAGCTCTCGTGAAAGTCTTATGGCAGAGACATAGGGGTAGAAGAGGATACATGGAAGCCTGAGGAGGCTATGAGGAATCAATACCCAAACCTTTTTACCGGTAAGATTTTTAAAGATAAAAATCCCTAAGGGGGAGAATTGTAACAACCCGATTTAGGGCCTAGTCGGAATAGTGGTGTGAGACCACAAGGCCAAAGTAGAAATACATGTTTAAATGTTTTTTCAAGGCTTATGAGGTATTTGCATAATTGTGTCAAAATTTCATGAAGAAATTTTATGAATTAGTGAACAATTTGTCCATTAGGACTAAATTGCAAAAATTAGAAAATATGAGATTCTAGAAGATTTAAGTATGAAATAGCATCACTAAAATTATTAGAAATCCTTATTTAACAATTATACCTTTATATAATAAGATGGAAAAAAATAGACATGGGAAGGAAAAATCTCAAGAATGACCATTAAGGGCATTTTTGTCATTTGGTAAATAAAAGATTAAAAAGGGAAAAAGAATTCAAAAATGGTGTCCATCTTCTTCCCTACGTGTCAAAGTTTGGAGAGAAGCCATAGCTAGGGTTTTTCTCATTTTCAAGCTCAAAGTAAGTGCATCCTAGTCCCGTTTTTAATGTTTTTTCGTATTTTTAAAATCCTCGTAGCTCGGTTTAGCTATTTCTAGCTATATTTTGAGCTAGGGAACATGTTAAAAAATTTACCCATGAATGAAATGCATATATTTTGATGTTTTATGGAAGATTATGAAAGTTAGTGTAGGATAAACATCTTTTTCTAAGTGATTTTCATGAAAAATGCATAAAAGGACCAAATTGTAAAAGTTGTAGAAATGGTCATACATGAGTGAAATAGTGGGAATTGAATGTTTTTATAGTTGAGAATATGATTCGGCTAGGCTTGAAATGCAAGAAAGTTGAATGAAAATCATTTTACGAGCCTAGGGGAAAAAGTGTAATTTTGAGAAAGTTTAGGGGCAAAATGTAAATTTTACCAAAGTATGATTTATGAGTCAATTTAGTCAATGTAAGTACTAAACAAGCTAAATTATTATTATAGATCAAGAAACACGAAGCCCGGATCTTAACCGAGGCAAGAACAAAGTTGTAGACTAAACTGCATATCTACACACATTTTGGAGTATCGAGGTAAGTTTGTATGAATTTAAGGTTTCATGTGTATTATCATTAAACTACTTACTATGTTATTAATGTATGTTACTTTCATGAATATGATTAATAATGCCTTAATAAGGAAGTCAAAGAGAACAAATAAATAGAAGTCCCGATTGAAGTCTTGGAATAACGAGGATACCTATGTCATAACATGAGACAAGGAAAGCCCGTGTCAGACCATGTCTAGGACATGGCATCGGCATCAAGGAATTTAAGTCCCATGTAAGATCATGTCTGGAACATGGCATCGGCACCAAACGTAGATCCTATGTAAGACCATGTCTGGGACATGGCATCGGCATCAAATAAGGCAAGGATATCATATAAGTCCATGTCAAGACATGGCATCGATTAGTTACTATAATGCAAGGATCCCATGTAAGACCATGCCAAGGCATGGCATTGGTGAGTTCATAAGGCAAGGATACCACGTAAGGCCATGTCAAGACATGGAAATGGTAAATTTCAAAGGAAACATATAAGGAAGATATCATATAAGACCATGTATGGGACATGGCATCGGCATTAAGCTAAGGAATCCCGTGTAAGACCATATCTGGGATATGGCATCGGTATCATAAGGTGATCCCATGTAAGACCATATCTGAGATATGACATTGGCATCGAGATACATGTTTGACAAGATTGAGTATCCTCCGACATTCTGAGTAATTTAACAAGAAAAAGAGACAAGTATGAAAGAAGTAACAGGAAAGCTAAGTAAGTAAAATAATACAAGTTAAGTTAGTCAAGAATGATAAAGAATTCTACCTAAGTTAAGGAAGATAATGATTTGTTGTTCATGTTATATTAGCAAAGTGCTAATCTATGTGATTAAGTGATACAGGTACCCTAATTTAATTACAAGTATGAAATTATAATATGGTAAGTGATGATAAAGAGTAAGTAAGAGTAAATAAGTTCAAGCACTTGAGATTTATGTTGCTTTAGTCTTATGATGGATGAGTTTAATTGTAAGCTATTATATTGCTTTGTTAAATGCTCATGCAAACTTACTGAGCTATATGCTTACCTCTCTCCTTTATTTTTTTTTTCATGAAGGTTCGCCAAGTTAGCTCAGGGATCACAGACGTCGAAGCTTGGATCACACTATCATTCACTAATTTGGTGTAGTAAAGTTAATTAATTTTCAGTATGGCATGTATAGGAGTTTGATAATTTTGGTCATGTCATTTTGTAAGGTAAAGGCTTGGTTATTAAGATTATGCATTCTTTTGAATATGCCATTAGAAATTGGTCAATATTTATTAAGTTATATACCCTTTCATGATGATAAGTTTATGCATTTAAGTTTATGCAATGGATGGAATAGTTGAGTTGTTTGAGATGATATAAGTGTGTTGATGTTTCAGGGTGGCAAATGGCTTGGAAAATAGCATCAAATTGTCCACACGGGTAGACATATGGTCGTATGTCTAGGCCGTGTGTGACACACAATTAGCCCTATGGGTGTGTTGATAGGCCGTGTATCCCCTGCATTAATTTATGAAAATATGATTCGTCACACGTGCCAGCACACGGGCGTGTACCATGGCCGTGTGCTATTAAGAGTATGATGACATCATAAATAGAGAGCTCCACGGGTTTTTCTAATTTCTTCTCTAGCAGAATTTGAGAGATTACCTTTTGATTTACTAGAAGCGGAGGAAGAGAGGACACGGGCGTGTCAAGGCCGTGTGAAAGACACAGGTTATAGACATGGGCGTGTGCTCAGCCGTGTGAAATAAGTCAGTGTCGACCACAGGTGTCGAACACGAGCATGTCTTAGGGGCACACGGGCATGTCCCTTGGAGCACACCGGCATGTGGCCCCTGTTTTGGCAAAAATTTTCAAGGAGTGCCAAAGTTTCCGGATGAATCCCGACACCTTCCGGATGTACATTTAAGGCCTCGAAGGCATATGAAAAGTATGTTATTAGTAAAAAAGAAAAGTTTTAAGATGGGAAAGAAATTTTATAGCCCGATAATACATGTTTAAATAAAGTCAAGTACGATAATGCCTCGTATCATGTCCAGGCATCGAACATGGGTAAAGGGTGTTACACACACACACTTGGCCAAAATACAAACATTTCACTTAGTCTAGCCCCTATACATGCCATACTCAAAATGCTAATTCAAAATATACCAAGAGCTGATAGTGTGGGTGATCTTCTGATTATCTTTGTATCCCAACCCGACTCTTTGGCTTTGTAAAACAAGGGAAAAGGAATGGGAGTAAGCTTTAAAGCTTAGTAAGTTTACATGTAAACAATAAACATCATAACATGTGCTAAACAATAAAAAGCATTTCACAATCCAATATCATGCTTACTCATTCATCTCTTACCACAATCCAACCATATCACACCAAATGCTCTTATTATTTAACATAAATCCCTGCACTTAATCACCACATGATTACATGAAACAACACATCACAATTACACAATAGTACACTCGGTGGTATCGCACTTAGCCCACCATTTATTATTAACAGGGTGGTATCGCACATAGCTCACCCACAAGAATATTTACGCTGGTATCACACTTAGCCCACGAAATAACACTAACGATGGTATCATACACAGCCCATCATGAATAAGTGATAAGGTGGTATCGCACATAGCCCACCAACAAAAATAATTAAGGTGGTATTGCACATAGCCCACCATTATTTACTACGGATAATATTCTGCATCTACATATCTATTTCAACACTCATATGGAATTTATTGATTGTCTACCCAACCCAATCCATTTAAATCATAAGTACTCTCAAACATACAATGCACCAATAAACAATAGCATATGAATTTAAGATGCACTATTTACACATAAACTTACCTCGGTGCAAAATGTGTTAATGTGCGGTTTAATCTAAAACCTTTCCTTTTCCCCGGTCAAGGTTAATTCCATGCTCTTCTTGATCTATAACAAAAAAATTCACTCATTTAATAATTTTATGATCATAATGCATCATAATCTCTACTTAGGAAAAAAAATGACCATTTTGCCCTTGTACTATGGCAAAAAATATGATTTTTCCCCTAGGCTCGTAAGTCATTTTTCAACACATTACCTCATTAAAAAAACCTAGCTGAACACTTATTCCTCTTACAACAATCCACCAATCTAACTATTTAATGCATTTATTACCAATTTACAACATATACAACTTAGTCCCATTTAGGTGTTTTCATGACAACACCTTCCACAAAAGTTATTTCTCATCTCACTAACATTCATTTTCTTCCATAAAAACTCAAATAACAACATAAACTCTCTCATGGCAAGTTCGGCAAGTTCCTAAACTTTTAAGCATTTCACAAATTAGTCCCCTCATTAGCTAGCTTAAGCTTTAGGGACTCTAAAAGTACAAAAATTATCAAATTAAACCACCAAAATCACTTACTTGCAAGGAGATAGCTTAGCTAAAAATTTGAACCCCAAAAACTCTATTTTTCTCTCCAATTTTTGGTGGAAGAAGGAGGGTGAATAGTGAAAGATGATAACATCTTTTGTTCATCTTATGTTATTCATTTTTATCACCTAATTTCCACCAAATTTGACCAACATTTAATATCTTGTCTCCCTAGACTCTATATGGCCGGCCATCACTCATCCAATAGCCTAATTTAACTTTAAGGACTTCTAATTTGATATTCTTTGGCTATTAGACACCTTTCCCACTTATAATGGAACTTTCACACTTTATGTGATTTAGTCCTTTTTCACAAGTTCACATACAATTTCTAAAATTAAAGCACCAAAATTTTTATGCATCCTTATAAACATGCTTTAATTCATAAAATATTATGAAAATAATTTTGCTCCACCTCGAATTAGTGGTCTTAAAATCATAGTTCTGAGTAGCCCCAAAATCAGGCTGTTACACACGATCTCATCGATGTACAACCTCGCCAACTTCTACAATGAATAGTCGGTGTGCATTGGTCAGAAATGGGTAGATTTCATCAATTGATCCACAATCACCCAAATAGAATCTTTCATGTACATCGTCAATAGTAGCCCACTAACAAAATCTATGGTGATACGCTCCCACTTCCACTGAAGAACTTGAATAGGCTGAAGTAAGCCCGAAGGAAATTGGTGTTCAGCCTTGACTTATTGGCACGTCAAACACCTTGCTACAAAGTTTGTCACCTCACGTTTCAGTCTTGTCCACCAATATTGCTCACAAAGATCTCTATCCATATTACTACCTCTAGGGTGCATATCATAGGGATTACTATATGCTTTTCGAAGTATAGATTGCCTCAACTCAAAATCAGAAGGCACACAGAATCTTCCACGATAACACAAGACTCCTTCAATATTATAAGTAAAATTTGAAGTCTAACCCTCCTTAACAAGCTTCTAATGACGAATCCAAAATCTATTTCAACATAATCTCTTCAATAAATATAACAATCCGATTTAGGGCCTAGTAGGGATAGTGGTGCGAGGCCACGAACCCGAGGTGAATTTATGAGTTTTTCAAGTTTATGCCATGTTTGCACGTTAGTCTGAAAGTTTTGTAAAGCAATTTTATTAAGTTGAGGTCAATTGGTCCAAAAGGACTAAATTGCAAAAGTTACAATATATGAGTTTCTAGAAGCTTTTTGCATGAAATAGCTTTAGAATAATAATTATGAGCCTTTAAATAGCAATTTTCCCAAAAATAAAATTTTGGACAAAATTGACCTTGAGATGGTGTTAAATAAAATTTTTATAAGGAAGGGCATTTTGGTCATTTGCCTATTAAGTGTTTTAAATGGGAAAAAGATGAGAAATATTCACTCATCTTCTTCCTTGTGCTGCCAAAAATTTGAAGGCACCATAGGTAGGGTTCTTCATTTTTTTTCAAGCTCATAATAAGTTCATCTTAGCCCCGTTTTTAATATTCTTCATATTTTTAAAGTTCTCGTATTATGAATTAGCTAATTTTAGCTATAAAATGAGCTAAGATGCATGTTCAAAAATTTACCCTTGAATGATATGCTTGTTAAATGATGTTTTATGTAAGTTTAAGAGAGTTTGATGTTAGATAAACATCTTTTCCTTAATGAGTTTCATGAAAAATGGTAGTAGGGACCATTTTGTAATAGTTATAAAATTGGTCATACCTACTAGAAATAGTGAGAATTGATGATTGTTATAGAAGAGAAAATGAATCAGCTAAGCATAAAGTTTAAGAAAGCTGCATGAAAAATCAGTTTACGAGAATTGGGGTAAAAGTGCAAATATTAGATAGTATAAGGGAAAAATAGTAACTTTGCCATAATATGAATTATGTGTTAATTTAGTCAATATGATTATTAAATGATCTATTTATGATTATAGATCAAGAAAAACGAAGCCCGGGTCGAAACCGAGGTAAGAACAAAGTTGTGGACTAAATTGCATATCTATATACATTTTGTATATTGAGGTAAGTTTGTATGATTTCTAAGATTTATGATTTTTATCATTAATTTGCTTAGTATAATGTACAATAATTGTATGAAATGATCATGTTATGTTCAAGCAAGAAAACACGATAATAAGTACGAGCAAGTCTCGATTGAAGATGAATTTCCTAGGATACTCGATCTACCACACAAGATATCATGTAAGTCCAAGGAAAGCTTGGCATTGATCAAGATATCATGTAAGTCCAAGGCAAGCATGGCATTGATCAAGTTATCATGTAAGTCCAAGGCAAGCTTGGCATTGATCAAGATATCATGTAAGTCCAAGGCAAACTTGGCATTGATCAAGTTAGCAAGCAAGTTATCATGTAAGTCCAAGGCAAGCTTGGCATTGATCAAGATATCATGTAAGTCCAAGGCAAGCTTGGCATTGATCAAGATATCATGTAAGTCCAAGGCAATCTTGGCATTGATCAAGTTATCAAGCAAGTTATTATGTAAGTCCAAGGCAAGCTTGGCATTGAGTATGCTATCAAGAGCAAGACTTCATATAAGTCCATGTCAAGACATGGCCTTGAAACCAAGATGAGATATTCCATGTAATACCATACCAAAGATATGGCTTTGGTATCAAGTTATGTGGGTCGAGATTAAGTATCCTCGGTTATTCGCAGAAATTCATCGGGCAAACGAGTAAGTCAAAAAGAAGATATCAAGAAAGCTAAAAAGCAAAGTTAGTATCAAGCTGAAATTGAGTATTATTCATGTTATGAATGAGGAAGTAAAGATTATGATTATTATTAAAGTATAATGATCAATGTGATCAAGTGATACAGGTACCATGTTTACCTTACAAGTATGAGAATGTTAAGTATCATAATAAGAATCAAGTATGAGTAAGTAAGCTTTATAGCTGAAATTATGATACCATTGTAAGCTAAATGGTTTATGTTAAGCAAGTATATTGATATGTGTTGGACATACAAACTTACTAAGCTATATGCTTACGTTATGATTCTTTCTTACTATGCAGTCCCGCCAAGCTAACTAGTGGATCATTAAAGTTAGAGCTCGCAGCACACTATCAACTCTTATTTTGGCATAGCCAAGTTACTTTACTAAGTATGACATGTATAAGAAGCATTCATTTTGTGTATATGCTTTAAGAAAGGCCATTGTATAGGCTATCAAGTTCATTATTCTTTTGTATTTGACTAATTATGTATGTTTATTGGGATCAATGAAGCATGTAGTATTATTCATGAAAGATGGGTTGTTATTGCATTGTTGATTTGAGTTTAAGTATGATCTTCTTTTCAAGGTGGAAAATGACTTGGTAAATAGCCTTTAAGTGCCAGCACGGTTGGACACACGGGCGTGTGTCAAGGCCGTGTTAACCCTGCACCTTAGTATTATTAATCAGAATAGGCCACGGGCAAATCCCACGACCGTGTGTGTATGTGTAAGACACACGGTTTGGACATGGGCGTATGCCCAGACCGTGTTAATTTAGTCAGTATATCAAGGATTAACACACGGTCTAAGCCCACTGGCGTGTCATGGCCGTGTGAAATTAGTCAGTAACCTCCCACAGTTGGAAGACATGGGCGTGTCTAAGCCGTGTGGAAATAGTCAGTAGCTCTCCATGGTTTTAGGGCATGGGTGTGCTTAAGGGTACACGGGTGTGTTCCAAGTCACACGGGCATGTGATCCCTGCTTCAAAAATGAGTTATTTGATTTAATTCTAAAAGTTTTCTGACATGAGTTAAAGGCCTCGTAGGCCCTTGTTATATGTGTTGACTAAGAAAGTGAAGTTTTTAAGTCGGAACGAAATTTTATAGCCCGTAAGTACATGTTTTAGTGAGTTCAAGCATAGTAATGTCTCATATCCAGACCTAGTATCGGTCTTGGGTGCCAGGTGTTACAATAAAAGTTGGTCACACTTGTAACTCTGCAAGCAAACTACCAATATTAGTTACACTCAACCTAGCAAACATTGTGCTCAACTCTAACATGGACTTCCTACTCAACGCATCTGCCACAACATTAGCCTTACCCGGATGGTACTCGATGGTACAGTCATAATCTTTTAGAAGCTCAACCCACTGCCTCTATCTTAAGTTCAACTCTTTTTGCGTGATAAGATACTTAAGAATCTTATGATCTGTATAGATGACACATTTTTCCCCATAAAGATAGTGCATCCATATCTTAAGAGCGAATACCATAGCAGCCAATTCCAAATCATGCGTTGGATAATTGCACTCATATGGGTTGAGTTGCCTCGAAGCATAGGTCATAACCTTCCCGTCTTACATCAACACACAACCAAGACCAGGATGGGACGCATCACTATAGACAACATAATCTTTCCAAGACTCAGGTTGGAACAACACAGGTGCCTGAGTCAAAACTGTCTTAAGCTTCTCAAAGATAACTTGCTACTCACCATTCCACTTAAACGATATAGTCTTTCTCAATAACTTAGTCATTGAAGCTACAATTAATGAAATCATTCACAAACCTCCTATAATAGCCAACAAATTTGAGTAAACTCTGAATCTCACTAACATTCTTTGGTTGCTTCCAATCCAAGATAGCATCGATTTTCTTTGGATCCACATGAATACCTCAAGCAAATACTACATGTCCAAAAAACATCACTTCTCGGAGCCAAAACCCACATTTACTGAGCTTCGTATACAACTTTTTCTCATTTAAGGTTTGAAGGACTAACCTTAAGTGCTCATCATGCTCCAACTTACATTTGAAGTAGATTGGGATGTCGTCAATAAAGACTACAATGAACTGGTCAAGGTAGGACTGAAAGACTCTATTCGTTAAGCCCATAAATGTCGAAGGAGAATTCGTAAGACCAAAGGGCATCACTAAGAACTAGTAGTGCCTATACCAAGTCATGAAAGTATTCTTCGACACATCAACCTCCTTCATTTGCAACTGGTAGTATCTCAACCTCAGATCGATCTTAGAGAAGACCATATCTCCTATGAATTGGATTTAGAGACATTATACGATGCATGGGAGAGATACAAGGATATTTTGAGGAGATGTCCACACCACGGATTACCTTTGTGGCTACAAGTCCAAACTTTTTACACTGGTGTAAATCCCTCAACGAGACAACTAATAGATTCAGCTGCCGATGGAACTCTGAATAACAAAACTCCTGAAGTAGCCTACGAATTCATTGAAGAGATGTCACTTAACAACTATCAGTGGCAAGTTACAAGGACAAAATGAACAAAATCAGCCAGAATTTTCAACCTTGACGCAGTAACCATGCTATCAACACAGGTAGAGATGATGAATAAAAAGCTTGATAGTTTGTACATAGCCCACCATTATTTACTACGGATAATATTTCGCATCTACATATCTATTTCAACATTCATACGGAATTTATTCATTGTCTATCCAATCCAATCCATTTAAATTATAAGTGCTCTCAAACATACAATGCACCAATAAACAACAGTATATGAATTTAAGATGCATCATTTACACATAAACTTACCTCGGTGTAAAATGTGTTAATGTGCGGTTTAATCTGAAACCTTGCCTTTTCCCCGGTCAAGGTTAATTCCATGCTCTTCTTGATCTATAACAAAAAAATTCACTCATTTAATAATTTTATGATCATAATGCATCATAATCTTTACTTAGGAAAAAATGACCATTTTGCCCTTGTACTATGGCAAAAGTACAATTTTTCCCCTAGGCTCGTAAGTCATTTTTCAACACATTTGCTCACTAAAAAAAACAAACCTAGCTGAACATTTATTCCTCTTACAACAATCTACCAATCTAACTATTTAATGCATTTATTACCAATTTACAACATTTACAACTTAGTCCCATTTAGGTGTTTTCATGAGAACACCTTCCACAAAAGTTGTTTCTCATCTCATTAACATTCATTTTCTTCCATAAAAACTCAAATAACAACATAAACTCTCCCATGACAAGTTCCTAAACTTTTAACCATTTCACAAATTAGTCCCCTCATTAGCTAGCTTAAGCTTTGGGGACTCCAAAAGTACAAAAATTATCAAATAAAACCACCAAAATCACTTACTTGCAAGGAGATAGCTTAGCTAAAAGTTTGAACCCCAAAAACTCTATTTTTCTCTTCAATTTTCGGTGGAAGGAGGGTGAATAGTGAAAGATGATAACATCTTTTGTTCATCTTATTTATTCATTTTTATCACCTAATTTCCACCAAATTTGACCAACATTTAATATCTTGTCTCCCTAGTCTCTATAAGGCCGGCCATCACTCATCCAATGGCCTAATTTCACTTTAAGGACCTCTAATTTGATATTCTTTGGCTATTAGACACCCTTCTCACTTATAACGGAACTTTCGCACTTTATGCGATTTAGTCTTTTTTCATAAGTTCACATACAATTTCTAAAATTAAAGCACCAAAAATTTTTATGCATCCTTATAAACATGCTTTAATTCTTAAAATATTATGAAAATAATTTTTGTTCAACCTCGAATTAGTGGTCTCAAAACCACAGTTCTGAGTAGCCCAAAATCTGGTTGTTACACACGATATCATCGATGTACAACCTCGCCAACTTCTACAATGAATAGTCAGTGTGCATTGGTAAGAAATGGGTAGATTTCATCAATTGATCCACAATCACCCAAATAGAATCTTTCATGTACGACATCAATAGTAGCCCACTAACAAAATCTATGGTGACATGCTCCCACTTCCGCTGAAGAACTTGAATAGGCTGAAGTAAGACCGAAGGAAATTGGTGTTCAGCCTTGACTTATTGGCACATCAAACACCTTACCACAAAGTCTGTCATGTCACGTTTCAGTCTTGGCCACCAATACTGCTCACAAAGATCTCTATCCATGTTACTACTTCCAGGGTGCATATCATAGGGATTGCTATGTGCTTCTCGAAGTATAGATTGCCTCAACTCAAAATCAGAAGGCACACAAAATCTTCCACGATAACACAAGACTCCTTTAGTATTATAAGTAAAATTTGAAGTCTAACCCTCCTTGACAAGCTTCTAATGACGAATCAAATCTATTTCAAAGATAATCTCTTCAATAAAAATTGGTCGCACTTGTAACTCCGCAAGCAAACTACCAACATTAGTTACACTCAACCTAGCAAACATTGTGCTCAACTCTAACATGGACTTCCTACTCAACGCATCTGCCACAACATTAGCCTTACTTAGATGGTACTCGATGGTACAGTCATAATCTTTCAGAAGCTCAATCCAATGCCTCTATCTTAAGTTCAACTCTTTTTTGCGTGATAAGATACTTAAGACTCTTATGATCTGTATAGATGACACATTTTTCCCCATAAAGATAGTGCCTCCATATCTTAAGAGCGAATACCATAGCATCCAATTCCATATCATGCGTTGGATAATTGCACTCATATGGCTTGAGTTGCCTCGAAGCATAGGTCATAACCTTCTTGTCTTACATCAATACACAACCAAGACCAGGATGGGATGCATCACTATAGACAACATAATCTTTCCAAGACTCAGGTTGGAGCAACACAGGTGCCTGAGTCAAAACTGTCTTAAGCTTCTCAAAGCTAACTTGCTACTCACCAGTCCACTTAAAAGGTGTAGTCTTTCTCAACAACTTAGTCATCGAAGCTACAATTAATGAGAATCATTCCACAAACCTCCTATAATAGCCAACAAATTTGAGAAAACTCTAAATCTCACTAACATTCTTTGGTTGCTTCCAATCTAAGATAGCATCAATTTTCTTTGAATCCACACGACTACCTCAAGCAAATACTACATGTCCAAAAAACATCACTTCTCGGAGCCAAAACCCACATTTACTGAGCTTCGTATACAACTTTTTCTCACTTAAGGTTTGAAGGACTAACCTTAAGTGCTCATCATGCTCCAACTTACACTTGAAGTAGATTAGGATGTCGTCAATAAAGACTACAATGTACTGATCAAGGTAAGGCTGAAAGACTCTATTCGTTAAGCCCATAAACGTAGAAGGAGAATTCGCTAGATCGAAGGGCATTACTAAGAATTCGTAGTGCCTATACCTAGTCTTGAAAGTAGTCTTCGACACATCAACCTCCTTCATTTGCAACTGGTAATATCTCGACCTCAGATCGATCTTAGAGAAGACCATATCTCCTATGAATTGGTCGAATAGGTCATTGATACTTGGCAACAGGTATTTATTTTCACGGTCAACTTGTTCAACTGACGATAATCAATGCACAGCCTCATAACCCACCTTTCTTCTTCACCAACAAAAAAACTGGAGCTCCCTACTGATACACTTGGCCTTATGAAGCCACGATCCAACAACTCTTGTAATTGAGCCTTAAGCTCTTTGAGCTACTTAGGAGCCATATGATAGGGTGCAATGGACACCAATGTTGTCCTAGGCAACAACTCAATACCAAACTCGACCTCACGCTCAGGAGGTAAACCAGGCAGCTCCTCAGGAAAGACGTTAGGAAACTCTTTTACCACATGAATATTCTGCAATGCCGTACTATCCATATTCGTGTCCAAGAAGTACGTGAGATAAGTGTTACATCCCTTACGAACCAATTTCTCCGCTACTAAAGCATCACATTAACGAGATAGTTCTGATGTTCCCCAACAATGATAATCTCATTCTCAAAAGAAGTCCTCAATGTAATTTGTTTACTGTCGCGCCTAAGCTGACTCGATGTTCACTCAACCAGTCCATTCCCAAAATGAGGTCAAATTCTTCGAAGGGTAGTTCCATAAGGTCGACAGAAAATATCTTACCTTCTGATATGAGCAGCTCGGTCCAATTTAAAGGCCTCAATAGAGATAGGATTAGTTTCCCTTAATGCCCAATCACGAGATCCAAATCCCAGGTAGCTAAAGTCAAACCTCAACTTATTCGTTCAAGACTTTATCACAAAAAAAATTTGAGAAGAAGAGTGGAAGCTTCAAGACAATGGAATTTGGAGCGAGGATGAATTAAAAGGGATTAATTTTGTCTGTAGGCCTAAACTCTCAATATATTATGATAAGACCATGTGGAGAATGTTAACAAGCTTAGGCGTTTCATTTCAAGGACCCTAATCAATCCCACAAGCTTAGGCGTTTTATATTGGGTTGAGGTCCTAGGCTTAATTTTTACTATACATGAGTCCAATATTGTTTTTATTATCTCTTATTATTTTATTATTATTTTATTATGAATATTTTATAATTATTAAGTATTTAAAGTTATTTAGGATTTTTATGTTAACAAGAAAGTTTTGTTTAAAAGTACTTCTTATTTAGATTAATTATAGTTTTAGTATACTTTAGAGTTTTATGTGGATGTACTTAGCTAGCCTATATAAAGGCTTCTTCAGTGTTCATTAAGGACACAATTGTTTTTATTATTAAAATTTTCAACTCTAGGAGTTTTTATCTGTGCAAGATTTCTTTCGTGTGATTTTTAGAAGTAGATGTCTTCTTGATTTTCTTCAAGGAGTCGTGGGAATTCCTTCTTCACTTTTCAATTTTCCAAGGATTATTTCTTGGAGGGTTGATCAGAGCCATTAATTGAGTTTGTTGGGAATTATATCTCAAAAGGTTCAATTGGACATTTATCCTTCTATCCATCATAGCCCTCATTTTATTCAATCCATCTTCCACTTTTAAATTTCGTCTATTTTTTTATATATTTTTATTTTTTTCTTTGTTCTCAGATTTATTCTTTTACTATTTTCTACTTCTTTATTACTAAATTTATTTATTTCTTGTTTTCAGGTCAGATCCAAATCTTTCCTTTTCAAGTTGAAAAACTTGAATTCGATCATTCTTCCGCTTCTTTTACCTTCATTCAGTGTCATTTGGTATCAAATTCAGGTGTTTTAGGTGTTCCTTGTGTTCTTATAAACTAATTTGCAACAAAAAATTTTAAAACAAATTTTTTTCCTTTTACCTAGAAAATTTTCAAAAAAATTTTTAGTTGGTAAACATTTTCAAATAATCTGAAATTTTATATACTATTTTTGGAACTATTTTAGACTATAAAAATATTTCCCACAAAAAAAAAGTGATTGAAAAAATACAAAAAAAAAAAAAAAAAAGAAAAAATAAAATATTCTGTTGGTTGAATTTTGTGTCGAAATTTTCTAGATCATATTTACATTATTTGAGGAGACTCCAATTTAAATTTTGGGATTTTTGGAAATCGGGAACACCTCAAACGAAAAATATTCAAGTTGTTTTCCATTGTTTCAAGTTTTCGGTTGGGTAGTTTATTTGCTTTGATTCTAGCATTAGGTTTTCTTTTCTTTTAGCTTTTTTTATTCTATTATACATTCTAACACATTTTTTGTAACACCCCAAACCCGGCCCATGAGTCTTGACCGGATCTGGTATGTCACGGAGTAAAATAATTTGAATCATTTTGAAAGTTTGGTGAAAACTTGATAAAATTTGGCTAAGGTATGAAAACGGTGTTTGAAACTCAGTTGGGCTTTTTATAAATACAGTTGGGTTGATAAACCCTTTTGAAAACGGTTGATCATGTAGCATTTTAAAATCGTTAAAGTTATAGTTGACTTGGTTTAATTTTTGTTACCCGATGGTAACATCTTTAAAAACTCGTAGACTTTATTAAGTTTGAAAAAAAAAATTACTTTTAGCCAGTTCACTTAACATTTAAAAACTTCATTTGTAACATAACATAAGTAAAATAAAATAACATCCAAATAATAAATAGTGGCCTTATTACAATCCCAAAATAAAAAGACTTAGAAAATTAAATCATATTAACTAATACAAAATAAATTCAAATCCAACGATAAGCATGGCCGCCTCGAGTCCTCTCCGGCTCCATCTCCGCGTTCTACTCATCTGCAAAATGGTAAGGGAAGGGGTGAGTCACCAAGACTCAGATGTAAATCCCCCACCCGGAAAATACAACTCATACACAATTTATTAATAAACATGCACATGCAACCCAACTAACCATCCACACTCCTTTTCTACCCCGTGTGGTCAAAACCATTGGTGGTCAAAACCATTGATGACTAGTGTCACAAAATAAATGATGGGGCCAACCCATCATGTGGTCAAAACCACTGATGACCATAGGTCACAATTTATCGTGTGGTAAAAACCATCGGTGGTACCAAACCACTGGGACTTAGTCGCAATTTATCAATCGATGTGGTCAAAACCACTGATGACCATAGGTCACAAATAATCTGATGGGGCCAACCCATCTTGTGGTCAAAACCACTGGCGACAGTCCACAAAATCATCCCCCTCCTCTCATCAATCCCACCATTATCATGCTTACATATCAATTCCATATATCATGCATTTAACAGCATATGATGGCATACTCAATCATATTTCATAAACAAAATAATAGGGGACTTACCCGGAATTCGATCTTATGCCCACAAGCAAAACTGGCAAAAATATAAAAAGGCAACAATATAGCAAAGTCTACTAATAAAGTGTGTAAAGAGTTTACACACCTGATACCACCACGAATCCTAGATCCCGAAGATCCGATCTATGACGCTAGATCTCTTGACCTATAATCGGCCAATCATCACTGTTAGTACTATAAGCCTATTCGGCCATATTAACTTAATACCAAAGGCTCTTACCTTAAATGGATTTGGTTCCCAAACGAATCCCGAAGACTTAATTAGCCCCTAAATCCATGGCACATATTAGTTTCGATATTTAAACATAAATTTCTTTAACAAATGGCCCTTGGCCGGATGTGTCTTATTCACCTACCCCACTTACCGAAATCCCAAAATTATCACTTGAGTATTCGAGATCCCTACCAAAACACATGTTAAAAATTGGCTTGCACAATCACTCATAATCAAGGCCTATGGCCGACTGTCACTTACCTCTTTACCTTGGGGAATCAAATCCCGAAAGATCTCCTTCTCCTTTAATGCTATCCTCTTTGACTACAAAACAAAACGTGAACCCAAGGTCTTAATAAGGTTCGCCAACCCAAAAATACATGGTTAAGCCTCATGGTTTGGTACCCAAAACAATAATAAAAGAATTAAACTTAGAGATCCCTTACCACACTATTGAAATCGGCAGACCCTTGGGTAGGGATGTGAGATTCGCCTAAGATCCTTCTATGAGAGAGATATTCGGCTTAAAGAAAAGGGAAGTGGAATTTTAATAGAAGGAGGTAGGTTCGACTAAGAAGAAGCAAGAGAAGTCGGAAGTTTTGAGCAAATTTTGGCAATGTAACAATGGGAGAATTCGGCCAGCACTAATGAAGAGAGAAAAAGAAAAGAATTTGATAAATTCTTGGCACTTCTTTGCTATACAAACCGAATGTGGACAGCCCCCCAAGGAGTCCTTAAGTCGGCCATCACCTTCTTTTTGGTGATAATTTCCAACTTTTAATTATCAAAAGATAAAACAAGATTTATCTTTCATTTATCTCCTAATCTCCTCAAACAATTTAAATGAAAATAGGCTACTAACTCCCACTCCTCCAGCCAAATTTTAGAGCAAAAATTAAGCTCATCCTCGTCACTTTTAAGAGTCCAAAATTAAGCCATCACCTCCCTCGCCAGCTTGCAAAAAAAAAAAAAACCAAATCTCGCTTTCTTTGGTTCGAACCCACGCCTCTTCTTGCATGACCCTCTCTTCTAATGCCCTGTGCCATTTCTCCTATTTGACTTTCATGTCATGAACCCCTCCATTTAGTTTTAAAGCCTTCCTACCTAGCCCCTTTCCTTTAATGCCAAAAGCCCAAAAATAAAATACCCTTATATCCATCATGACTCGAACCCGAGTCCTTATACTAAGGCCCTTAAGTGGCGCCTAAGCCACTCCAATCGAACCGATTTTCATGTCATATACCTCACCTTTTAATTTTTGAAGCTTCCCTACTTAAGCCCATCACCTCATATATAAAAATAAAACGCCAAAAACACTGCTCCAGCCATTCGAACCTATGACCTGCGCCCATCTTCACCTCTAACATCTTAGGTGGCACATGAAAGCCACCTTGCCACTTAATTCTTTGTGTCATGCTTATCCCGAAATTTTACTTAAGCCCTATCTCACCTAGTTCCTTCCTTTTAAGCATTTAAAAAGAAATTTTAGTCCTAAATTTGACCTAGCTCGAGGTTAGTTCTAGGCCCTAAAACATGCTTAATAATCATAGTATTCAATTCTGCAAGTACACACATGGGAAAAATAATTAAATTTTAGGCAACCCTTAATTCAAGATGTTATAGTTCTACCCCCCTTAAAAAGAATTTCGGCCTCGAAATTACCTGGATCAGAAGAGCTGGGGGTATTGCTGCCGCATCACATCCTCGGGTTCCCATGTGGCCTCCTCTGTACCATGATTCCGCCACAACACCTTCACCAAAGGCACTGACTTCCTCCTCAAAACCTTGACATCTCGATCCAAGATCTGTACCGGCTCCTCTTCGAAAGACAAGTCCGGATTCACTTCAATTTCCGTAACCAGCACAACGTGTGAGGGATCCGATCGATAGTGCCTCAGCATCGAAACGTGGAAGACATTATAGATCTGGCTTAATTCTGCCGACAACTCAAGCTGGTAAGCTATCGGTCCCACACATTTCAACACTGTGTACGGTCCGATGAATCTAGGGCTTAGCTTGCCCTTCCAGCCAAACCTCAGCACCTTCTTCTAAGGTGATACCTTCAAGAAGACCTTATCACCCACTACATATTCAACTTCTCTGTGCTTAAGATCGGCGTAGGATTTTTGCCTGTCCGACGCCTCCTTAAGACGAGCCTGAATTACTTTAACCTTATCCTCTGTCTCTGCAACTAACTCTGGACCCAACATCTGTCACTCTTTTAGTTCCATCCAACATGTAGGGGTTCGACATTTTTGACCATACAGCGCCTCATACGGTGCCATCTGAATGCTCGCTTGATAACTATTGTTATAAGCGAACTCTGCCAAAGGTAGATACTCCTCCCAACTACCACGGAAATCCAAAACACACCCCTCAACATGTCTTCCAACACTTGGATTACCCTCTCGATTGTCCATCGATCATGGATGAAAAGCGTCTTTGAAATTCAACTTTGTGCTTAACTCACGATGTAAAGCCTTCCGAATCTCGGCGTAAACCGAGGATCCCGATCCGAGATAATGGACACTGGTACTCCATGTAATCGCATTATCTCTGCGATGTACAACTTGGCAAACCTTTGGAGTGAGTAGTCAACCCTTACCGGCATGAAATGAGCCGACTTAGTCAACCGTTCTACTACCACCCAAACGCATCTTTCTTACTGGGCGTAAGGGGAAGCCCACTTACTAAATCCATAGTAATCTCTTCCCACTTCCACTGTGGGATCTTTACTGGCTGTAATAGCCCCGATGGCAATTGATGCTCAGCCTTAACTTGCTGGCATGTCAGACACTTGCCCACTAGCTCGGTTACCTCCTGTTTAAGACCCGGCCACCAAAACTGCTCCCTTAAATCCCGATACATCTTGCTGTTTCCCGGGTACATAGCGTACGCACTGCTATGAGCTTCTTTAAGGATTCGCTGCCTCAACTCAATATCTTTAGGCATGCATACTCTCCCCTGAAAGTACAACACTCCATCAACATTCAAAATTGAAACCTTCTACTCACCATTCTCAGACTTGCAACCTTCGAGTATTCAAAGCTTCATCACCATCTACCTTTCCTTGACCTCATTAATCCAAGATGACTTCACTTGCAATTCCACCAAAAGGCTCCCATCCTCATAGAGACTTAGATGAGCAAACATTGCTCGCAACTCGCTACCACCTTTCGCTCAATGCATCAGCTACCACATTAGCCTTCCCTGGATGGTATTCGATTGAGCAATCGTAGTCCTTCAGCAACTCAATCCACCTCCGCTGCCTCAGATTTAAATCTTTCTGAGTCAAGAGGTACTTTAGACTCTTGTGATCTGTGTACACTTCCGACTTCTCCCCGTACAGGTAGTGCCTCCAAATCTTCAAGGCGAACACCACAGCAGCCAATTCCAGGTCATGCGTCGGGTAGTTAGCTTCGTGAGGCCTCAATTGTCGTGATGCATAAGTGACCACCTTCCCTTCCTGCATCAACACACACCCTAAACCAGTATGTGATGCATCGCAATATACAGTGAACTCCTTTCCTGCCTCAGGCTGAGTTAAGACCGGTGCTTCTGTTAGAATCCTCTTCAGCTTATCAAAACTCTCTTGCTGCTTCTCAGTCCACACAAACGAAACCCCTTTTCTCAACAGCTTAGTCAATGGTGCTGCGATTAAGGAGAAATTTTCCACAAATCTCCTATAATATCCTGCCAACCCAAGAAAACTCTGAATTTTCGTAACTGACTTTGGTGGATTCCATTCTAATACCGCCTTAATCTTACGGGGATCCACCCTGATGCCCTCAGCTGAAACTACATGCCCTAGAAAAGTTACCTCCTTGGGCCAGAACTCACATTTGCTGAATTTGGCGTACAACTGTTTTTCCCTCAGAACTTGCAGAACCATATGAAGATGTGCGTCATGCTCCTCTTCCGACTTCGAGTACACCAAAATGTCGTCTATGAAGACCACGATGAATCGATCCGAGATAAGGTTGGAAAACCCGATTCATCATGTCCATAAACACCGCTTGCATGCGTTAAATCAAACCAAATGGCATTACCAGAACTCGTAGTGGCCATACCGAGTACGGAATGCCGTCTTGTGGACATCAGCCTCCTTCACCTTAAGTTGATGGTACCCTGACCTAAGGTCAATCTTAGAAAATACCGATGCCCCTTTGAATTGATCGAACAGATCATCAATCCTGGGCAAAGGATACCGGTTCTTTATTATCAACTTGTTCAGCTGCTGATAGTCTATGTACATCCTCATTGTCCCATCCTTCTTCTTGACAAACAGCACTGGAGCTCCCCAAGGCGATACACTTGGTCGGGTGAACCCTCTATCCAACAGTTCCTGAATCTGCGCCTTCAACTCTACCAATTCTTTCGGCACCATCCGATACGGAGCTATAGATACGAGCGCGATTCCAGGTAACAAATCTATACCAAATTCAACCTCACGGTCCAGAGGTAGACCCGGAAGCTCCTCTGGAAACACATCAACATAGTCCCCCATAGTCCGGACATCTTCCACAGCAACATCCTTAGCTTCCAAGGCACAGACATGCACCACATACGCTTCACAACCCTTCCTAACCATCCTTTCTGCCTTTAATGCCAAAACCACATTAGACAGGTAATCCCTCCTTTTACCTATCATCACCACCTCATCACCTTCTACGGTCTTTATTACCATGTGCTTAGCTGCGTAATCCAGGCTAGCCTGATACTTTACTAGCTAATCCATCCCGAGAATTAGGTCGAACTCCCGAAATGGTAGTTCCATCAAATCAGCCAAGAACACGACCCCTTGGAGTTTCAGGGGTACGTCCCTATAAAGTTTACTTACTTCTACAGAGTGACCTAGAGGGCTTAATACAGTCATCTCTAAAGAATTCCCAGGTGAGATTTTCTGCCACCGTTCCATCCCTTACAGTGAGCCACCACTGAAATGACTCATCCCGAAGCAAAGAAATTATACCCTTTAATTTCTCCTCAGCCTAAAATCTAGGTCATCCATGATCCATTCTGTTGCTTCCAACCAGTACTCCGCCGCACTAGGTGCCACTCCAAAAACTCCCCTAAATACTTTTGCTCCTTTAGCTCGGAGTCGTTCAACCACAGATTTACGGGCTCCTGCACCCGTGCCTGCCTCAATAACTCATTCTAATACCCATAATACAGCTTGAGATACTACATCATTGCCACCCGTCTGATCTTGGAACTCAGTTTTCACGGCAGATCCCAAGATCTCATTTCGGACCCGTGACCAGACCTTGTCGGCTTAGACAAGGTCATCCTACCCTACCACAACCACATCTGGACGCTCACGACCTCTTGAACTCATTCTAACGATTATGTTTATCTGTTTAAGAATTTTATGCATTAGTATTTCACTTGGTTACCCGCGAAGAAATTTTATGATAGAAGTTTTAGGAGTTGTTCTTTCGTATCATACATGCATACAGTTTTCCATTCATTCATTCAAAAAGACGTTGTTGATTTCATTGTGATTGTTTTTCCACTACCTGGGGTATTTTTCCTGTCCTCTGTGGGTATTTTCGTAATTTTTCAAAATTAAAAATTTTCGGATGATTTTGTCAAAAAGTATTTTGAAACTCTTAAATTCACGGAATACTTTGAAAAATTTTTGAAAACCGGGGGTATTTTAGTGATTTTAAAGCTTAGGGGCATTTTGGTAATTTTTCACAAGTCAGGGTGAATCTGTAAAATTTAATAATTCAGGGATATTTCAAAAGTTGTAAATCTTTGAGGGCTCTTTTTGAGAATTGCATTTTTCCAAAATAGTGATGTTGCAAAATTTTGAATATTAGGGTTATTCTGGTCATTTTGTTGATCAGGGGCAATTTTGTAATTTCACCATTAGGGGTATTTTAGTAATTTTTCATAAAAAGATTTCCAAAATTTGGTTCTAGTTGATTTCACAATTGAAGGATATTTTGAATTTTTCTGTTTGAAAATTTTTTTCATACGGAGGGTATTTTGGTAATTTATAAGCCAGGGGTATTTTGGTCATTTTTCAACTGAGGGGTATTTTAGTCATTTTTTCTCTTTTTAAAACAAGATTTTAATTATTTCAAAAACAAAATGGCTAGTCCCTTTCAGGTTTTAGTTATCGAGTTTAGCCTGTGAGTGTGTCGTCTCGGTTGGGATGAGCAGTCACTACGCACTGTAGGATTCAAGTGAGTAGGAGGTGAGACACGAGGACCGCTAAATACTGTGCCCCAATGAATCCAATCCTAGACATGCGTATAACGATTGCCACATCCCTTGCTCAGTGACAACTCACAGGGTTGTTTAGGGTATTATTAAATCTTATGCATGGTTTGTTGGGGTATGCTAACCCTAGGGTTCAACAATTTCTATTCTAATAGTCTACGTTCCCAATCTTACCCTTCTACCCCTCATCAAATATTCACAAAAATGGATAGAAGTACTTACCTGGGCGGATAGGTGCCGGAGACTCGGTGCCATGCCGTTCAAGCCAAAAACAGTTTCAAAACATTCCAATAAGGCCTACTAATCAAAAACAAAACATTTTGGGCCTTGGGCCCCACAATGAAGTTTTGAACCTGACTCTCGATACCAAAAATGTAACACCCCAAACTCGGCCCATGAGTCCTGACCGGATCTGGTATGTCACGGAGTAAAATAATTTGAATCATTTTGAAAGTTTGGTGAAAACTTGATAAAATTTGGCTAAGGTATGAAAACGGTGTTTGAAATTCAGTTGGGCTTTTTATAAATACATTTGGGTTGATAAACCCTTTTGAAAACGGTTGATCATGTAGCATTTTAAAATCGTTAAGTTGTAGTTGACTTGGTTTAATTTTTGTTACCCGATGGTAACATCTTTAAAAACTCGTAGACTTTATTAAGTTTGAAAAAAATTACTTTTAGCTTGGTTCACTTAACATTTAAAACTTCATTTGTAACATAACATAAGTAAAATAAAATAACATCCAAATAATAAATAGCGGCCTTATTACAATCCCAAAATAAAAAGACTTAGAAAATATATCATATTAACTAATACAAAATAAATTCAAATCCAACGATAAGCATGGCTGCCTCGAGTCCTCTCCGGCTCCATCTCTACGTTCTACTCATCTGCAAAATGGTAAGGGAAAGGGTGAGTCACCAAGACTCAGTGTGTAAATCCCCCACCCGAAAAATACAACTAATACACAATTTATTAATAAACATGCACATGCAACCCAACTAATCACCCACACTCCTTTTCTACCCCGTGTGGTCAAAACCACTGGTGGTCAAAACCACTGGTGACTAGTGTCACAAAATAAATGATGGGGCCAACCCATCATGTAGTCAAAACCACTGATGACCATAGGTCACAATTTGTCAGGTGTGGTCAAAACCACTGGTGGTACCAAACCGCTGGGACTTAGTCACAATTTATCAATCGATGTGGTCAAAACCACTGATGACCATAGGTCACCAATAATCTGATGGGGCCAACCCATCTTGTGGTCAAAACCACTAGCGACAGTCCATAAAATCATCCCCCTCCTCTCATCAATCCCACCATCATCATGCTTACATATCAATTCCATATATCATGCATTTAACAGCATATGATGGCATACTCAATCATATTTCATAAACAAAATAATAGGGGACTTACCCGGAATCCGATCTTATGCCCACAAGCAAAAATGGCAAAGAGATAAAAAGGCAACAATATAGCAAAGTCTACTAATAAAGTGTGTAAAGAGTTTACACACCTGATACCACCACGAATCCTAGATCCCGAAGATCCAATCTATGACGCTAGATCTCTTGACCTATAATCGGCCAATCATCACTGTTAGTACTATAAGCCTATTCGGCCATACTAACTTAATACCAAAGGCTCTTACCTTAAACGGATTTGGTTCCTAAACGAATCCCGAAGACTTAATTAGCCCCTAAATCCATGGCACATATTAGTTTCAGTATTTAAACATAAATTTCTTTAACAAATGGCCCTTGGCCGAATGTGTCTTATTCACTTACCCCACATACCGAAATCCTGAAATTATCACTTGAGTCTTCGAGATCCCTACCAAAACACATGTTAAAAATTGGCTTACACAATCACTCATAATCAAGGCCTATGGTCGAATGTCACTTACCTCTTTACCTTAGGGAATCAAATCCCGAAAGATCTCCCTTCTCCTTTAATGCTATCCTCTTTTGACTACAAAACAAAACGTGAACCCAAGGTCTTAATAAGGTTCGGCCAACCCAAAAATACATGGTTAAGCCTCATGGTTTCGGCTGGCCAAAACAATAATAAAAGAATTAAACTTAGAGAGATCCCTTACCACACTATTGAAATCGACAGCACCTTGGGTAGGGATGTGAGATTTGGCCTAAGCTCCTTCTATGAGAGAGATATTCGGCTTAAAGAAAAAGGGAAGTGGAATTTTAATAGAAGGGAGGTAGGTTCGGCTAAGAAGAAGCAAGAGAAGCTGGAAGTTTTGAGCAAATTTTGGCAATGTAACAATGGGAGAATTCAGCCAGCACCAATGAAGAGAGAAAAAAGAAAAGAATTTGATAAATTCTTGGAACTTCTTTGCTATACAAACCGAATGTGGACAGCCTCCCAAGGAGTCCTTAAGTCGGCCATCACCTTCTTTTTGGTGATAATTTCCAACTTTTAATTATCAAAAGATAAAACAAGATTTATCTTTCATTTATCTCCTAATCTCCTCAAACAATTTAAATGAAAATAGGCTACTAACTCCCACTCCTCTAGCTGAATTTTAGAGCAAAAATTAAGCTCATCCTCATCACTTTTAAGAGTCCAAAATTAAGGCATCACCTCCCTCGCCAGCTTGCAAAAAAAAAATAAAAACCAAATGCTGTTTCTTTGGTTTGAACCCACGCCCTTACTGCCGCAGCCCTCTCTTCTAACGCCCCAGGCCATTTCTCCTATTTGACTTTCATGTCATGAACCCCCTCCATTTAGTTTTAAAGCCTTCCTACCTGGCCCCCTTTCCTTTAATGCCAAAAAACCCAAAAATAAAATACCCTTGCGTCCATCATGACTCGAGCCTGAGTCCTTATACCAAGGCCCTTAAGTGGCACCCCAAGCCACTCCACCGAATCGATTTTCATGTCATATACCTCACCTTTTAATTTTTAAAGCTGCCCTACTTAAGCCCATCACCACATATATAAAAATAAAACACCAAAAACGCTGCTCCAGCCATTCGAACCTATGACCTGCGCCCATCTTCACCTCTAACATCTTAAGTGGCACATGAAAGCCACCTTTCCACTTAATTCTTTGTGTCATGCTTATCCCGAAATTTTACTTAAGCCCTATCTCACCTAGTTCCTTCCTTTTAAGCATTTAAAAAGAAATTTTAGTCCTAAATCTGACCTAGCTCGAGGTTAGTTCTAGGCCCTAAAACATGCTTAATAATCATAGTATTCAATTCTTCAAGTACACACATGGGAAAAATAATTAAATTTTAGGCAACCCCTAATTCAGGATGTTACATTTTTCGTTTCTTGTGTTAATAGGTAAGAAAAGAGTTGCCTCTCCTTTCTTCGCACAACTTACTTCCTTTGGAGTTGAGGTTTTCTTTGGCTTCTTAGAGCCTTAGGTTAACTTTGTTAGAAAGTGATCCCACATCTTTTTGAATATTATTGAGTTTGGTTACTCTTTAAAAGTTACAAGCGAGAAAATATTAATTTCTTTTCTTTGTCTTTTAGAGTTTTTCTATTATGAGTGTATAATGGTGATGTTTAGTTTTCTTTGATCAATATTTTTTCAGAGTGTTTTTGATTTCAGCCTCTGATAATGGTAAGTACACATAGTAAGGACGAGGAGGTTAATTTATCCATGGTTACCATGGGCCAACTTACAGCAATGCTCGACAAACTTCAACAAGAATTTAAAGAGGCACAACAAAGTTTGGAAAATAAGTTCACCACATTGCAAGCTCAAGTCCTTCATCACGAAGTGGTCCAACAAAAATTCAGTCAAACTTTAGCTCGAATGGAAACTAACAATGATGATGATGATGAGCAACATCTTTGTAACACCCCTAACCCGTATCTGTCATTGGAATAGGGTTATGGAGCATTAATGGAACCTTCAAAACATTTACAAATAACTCATGTAAATTACTATTCATTTACCGAGATTATTGGTATCATCCCTTAGATGGACCCTCGAGGCCCAATACAAACATTAGAGTAGAGTCGGGACTTAATCGAAAAATCTAAGAATTTTTTGCGAAATTACAAAAAAATTTCCAAGTTGTAGGGATCACACGCCCGTGTGGTCCGAGGGACACACCCGTGCTACAGGCCATGTTCGACCCCGTGTAACTCTCTGACTTGTGCACACGGCCATGCCACACGCTCGTGTGCTAGGTCGTGTGGTTAATTAAATTCTTTTGAAATTAGGTGCAGCTTTCAGACAACCAAGACACACGCCTGGGTTCTAGGTCTTGTAGCACACACGGCTGAGACACACGCCCCTATCTCTGCCCGTGTGCTCAATTATGAGCATTCTGTTTCTCAAAATTTAGGTGCAGGGGACACACGGCATAACCACACACCCATGTACCAGGCCGTGTGTCACACACAGTCAAGACACACGTCCGTGTGTCTGCCTTTATGGATAAAATAAAGCCAGTTCTAGCTTCATTTCTCACCCAATATCACAGCAATGTCCTGCACTAAAACTCACATCCAAATATCAACCATTGCCAGCATTCAAATTAAGCAAACTCTACCATTTCACAAGGCATATCATTACATACATACATGTTTATAATCTTACTTTGGTTTAATCCATATGTTAGACATAATTTGATCAATTACTTAACATATATGAAGCTTCTATATTATGACATTATAAGTATATCAAAACAACCATTACTAGCCATTCCAATGGCTATATTACAAACATTATTATCAAGCCACTAATGGCCAAGTTGTCCTATACAAGCCATTATACCAAAATGATTTTACTATGTATACCAAAAATAAGCTAGTGGATAGTGTGACAATGCTCCAATAATCTCCAACCTTCGAGAGCTTCAGAGCACTATAAAACAGGGGAAAATAAAATGGAGTAAGCATTATATGCTTAGTAATAAACTATAAAAGTAACATATTTTAATCCCACATTCAGCATACTTTTGGATGATTTATTCCTTTATTTATGTAAAAAGGTTCTCTTAATCCTTTCTTTTCATGTTTTATTCTCAAGAAAGCACCTAGGGACGAAAAGAACGAGAAACAGGCTTAAAACGGGCCAATTTGGGCCAAAGTGGAAATCGACACTGCCTGGACTTCAATTTACACGGCCATGCCTCAATCAACATAATCGAAACATGACCTAACCACGATTTACACCGTCGTGCCTAAATCAACAGAATCAAAACACGGCCTGAAGTCGATTTACACGGGCATATGCCATGGCCGTGGCCTTATCGTGGAAAAGAGGAATTTCACTCGGAAAAAGATACTTAGGGAGAAAGAAATGCATTCCAAGAGCCTATATAAAGACCCTAAGTGTAACCTGAAAGGGGACGGTCAGTTAGGCAGTCAGCTAGGCCAAGAAGTCAAGCTAGAAGGCCAGATTTGTGGGAATTACTCGAAGATAGCCAGTTGATTCATCTCAAGAAGCCAGAATTCTACTCAAGATGGCAGATCTCTCCTTCAATTCCTTCAGGGGGTTTTAGGGATTTCTTATGTTTTGTTTTATCTTTTCTCTTGAGATGTTTTATTTTATCATTATGAACTAAACCCTTCAGATACCTGAAGGGGTTGAAACCTAGATGAATCTTGTTATTGTTTTTGAACTATATGATAAATACTTAGTTTGTTCTTAATTATGTGTGCTTAATTATTGTGTAAATATTTCCAGAATATTGTTTCAATTCGAATGTGCTTAGGTTGTGGAGCAAAAGTCCCTGCTTAAGAGTAGATCTAGCATAATTAAGCGGAGTTGATCGCGCGCCTAGAGATAGGGTGACAAGATTTTACCGGATTAGGGTGAAACCTAATATGGGTGTCCATAGATCAAGTTAATGTGATTCTAGGGGTTTTAATTAGAAAGGGATTTCAATTAATCAACCTAGGTTTAGACGTTATTCGCCTTGAAAGAGAGTTTAATATAAATTAGGGAGTCTTATGGATCAAGCTAAGTGAGTAAATCATCTGGTTCAGTGTTAGATAACAAGTGAAGTCTAGGTGGATTCCTTCTAGGGTATCGTCGTAATCAATTGAGTTCTTTTAAAATTTATTTCTTCAATTCGTTCTTTTTGTCTTTGTGTCTTAGTTTAGTAATTAGCTAGTTTTTAGTTTAATCAATCAATCACTTCAAATTTAGGCTAAATAATAGAAAGAAAGTGAGTATTAGTACTTTTAATTCCCTTAGGTTCGACAATCCGGTCTTGCCTAAAGTATACTATTGTTCGATAGGTGCACTTGCGCTAAGTCGTTGTCAGAGTTAGTTTCTAGGTTTGATCATTCCGTTTTTAAATTTTAAAACTCGACAATTCTAGACGATCAAGTTTTTGCGCCATTGCCGGGGAATTAAAATATTAAGAAAACTCTACTTCTATTACTTTAGCCATTATTTTTTTATTTTTCTCAATTTAATTTAATTTATTGTTTTTTCTAATTTTATTTCTTTCTTTGCCTAGTAGGTACCTCTAGTTTATGACTAGAAGGAACCGACAGTGCCTCTAATATACGATAGTGATATCGAAGCTACCGCTCGTAGGACTCGTAGAGAAATCAGGCGAGCCTTAAATTACCAAGAAGGAGAATCCAATCCTACTGAAGGGATGGATGAAAATAATCAACCACGAGATGTGGCAGAGAATAATGCTCCGCGTATTATGTATGATTATGCTAAGCCTCATTTAACAGGAGCAGAATCTAGTATTGTTAGGCCTTCTATAGCTGCTAATAATTTTGAATTAAAGCCTAATGCTATACAAATGATTCAACACTTTGTTCAATTTGATGGTTTGCAGGACGAAGACCCGAATACTCATGTAGCTAATTTTTTAGAGTTCTGTGATACTTTCAAAATAAATGGCGTTTCTGACGATGCCATACGGCTTCGGTTATTTCCCTTTTCATTAAGGAATAAAGCTAAACAATGGGATCAAATGATCGAGAAATATTTATTAAAATATTTCCCACCAACCAAAACGGCCAAATTACGGAATGATATTTCTTCTTTTGTGTAGATGGATTTAGAGACATTATACGACACATGGGAGAGATACAAAGATCTCTTGAGGAGATGTCCACACCATGGATTACCTTTGTGGCTACAAGTCCAAACTTTTTACAATGGTGTAAATCCCTCAACGAAACAACTAATAGATTCAGCCACCGGTGGAACTCTGAATAACAAAACTCCTGAAGCAGCCTACAAATTCATTGAAGGGATGTCACTTATCAACTATCAGTGGCAAGTTACAAGGACAAAATGAACAAAATCAGCCAGAGTTTTCAACCTTGAAGCAGTAACCATGCTATCAACACAGGTAGAGATGATGAATAAAAAGCTTGATAGTTTGTGTTCTTCGTAGGTACATCTAGTAATGTAGTACGATGCAAGTGGAACTGTGGCGAATCCTGAGTACCCACCCTACCAACCGAGCACAGAAAGTGAACAGATAAACTATATAGGTAATAATTTCAGATCTAACAATAATCCTTATAATAATACTTATAATCTAGGTTGGAGGAACCACCCAAATTTTTCGTGGGGAGGTTAAGGAAATCAAGGAAATCAAAGACAACAACCTCCCCCAATTTCCAAAATCATCCCTATCCACATGAAAAGAAGCCCAACCTCGAAGAGATGTTGACAAAATTCGTGGCAACCACATAAAATAGTCTTCAAGACACCGAGGTGACACTGAAAACACAACGAACATTGATGGAAGGGATCAAGAACCAAGTTGGGGAACTTAAAAAGTTAGTCGAGGAAGTTACAAAGGCAGTTGGACAACTTGCAAAGTTAATGTCCGAACGACCGCAAGGGCGTCTACCAAGCAACACCGAGATTAACCCAAATGAGCAAATCCAAGCCATAATAGCTCAGGAAAATGTAGGGTTAGATGAACCCAATTCAATTCAAGAAAGTGAGGTAGAAGAAGGTAAATTTGAGGTAACACAAGAAAAACCAAAACCGATAATTAAAGAGTACCAACCTTGCATACCTTATCCCGAAGCATTGAAGAGAGACGATACAGAGGAACAGTTTGGTAAGTTTCTTAAACTTTTTAAAAGAATCACATATTAACTTACCACTTCTTGAAACTCTGTCACAGATGCCAGATTCGGGAAAATTTTTAAAACAACCCTTAACGAACAAGTGTAAGTTAAACGAGGAACCATATGTGGGCCCAGCAGCAGATGCTCAAAGAATGTTGCAAAATAAACTACCACAAAAGTTAAAAGATCCAGGGAGTTTTGCAATTCCATGTTTAATTGGTAGAATAACCATTGATAATGCATTAGCTGATTTAGGGGTAAGTATAAATGCCATGCCTTATAAAATGTTTAAACAATTAGGTCTAGGGAAACCCAAACAAACTAGGATGAGTATACAATTAGCTGATAAAACTGTTAGAATTCCTAGGGGCATTATTAAAGATGATCTCGTAAAAATTGAAAAATTTGTTTTCCCAGTTGATTTTGTTGTCTTAGACATGGATGAGGACAATTCGATTCCTTTAATTTTAGGAAGACCCTTTTTAGCAACTGCCAAAACTAAAATTGATGTTGGTGTAGGAGAAATTATACTCAGTGTAGGTCATGAATTGATTAGATTACAAGCTCTTGACTTGTCCAGGACATCGAATGATGAAGGTGCAAAAGTAAATTTAGTTGATAACAATTAAATTCAAATTTCACCATAGGAAAAAGCACAAAGCTACAAACCTGGGCCGGATCATAAACCTCATCCCAACAAAGAAGAAATATATGAGGAACGAAGCCTTGAGTTCAACAAACTAAGGGAGTGGAAGACCCACTTTAAAGAAGAACCAGAACCATACGAAGTAAAATCGAAGGAACCCCTAGAAGAACCCGTAGGGATATCGAATCACTTCAAAATAGGAGATCAGGTATGCTTAGATAAATTAAATCCTCGCATCATCACACCAAACCCAAATTCAAACGCTGACATCCCTCTCGAGGTATGAAATATCTTCCCATACGGAACAGTCGAGGTAAGTAATCCCATATTTGACACTCTTAAGGTAAATTCTTCCCGACTTAAAATTTATCATGAATATAAAATCAATAGCATGAGGGAAGATGTTCAAACCTTCAAACCACCATGATTATACAAATGAAAGAAAAGTCTAGCTTAAGACTTTAAGTAAGTGCTTCTCGGGAGGAAACTTGAGCATTAACACTATCTCTTTATTCCTATTTTTGGTTATTTCTTTTCTATTTTTATTTTCTCCTTCTCCAGAATTTTAATAAATCAAAAGTACAGATTCCCAGACCACACGGCCTAGCACACGCCCGTGGCCGTGGTCGTGTGGGTACTCCAGATCACTATACTGACATGGCAGGGATTGTATGAGTCAGAACAAATCAATTTTTCAAAGTCACGGACCCAACCACAGCGCCACGGCCATGCGATGCAGCCGTGGCCGACACTGAGAGATCATACACGACCGTGGAAAATTATACATGGACGTGGGCAAAACGATATGCCCTACACCATAGCCGTGTCACGCGGCCGTGGACGACACTGACTTGCCAAACATAGGCTGGACATGCCCGTGCTACCCAACCGTGCCAACATACTGACTTTTCACCAACTGGCGTGGCTTACTGAAAAATGGGCATAGAAAATCAACACGCTTAGACACATGGACATGTGAGGTGGCCATGTGGACTGACATGCCCTCTGGCCACGGGCGTGGGAACGTACCAGAATTAAGCCCCTATTTAAACACCAACCCCACCCTCCTCATTCTTCTACTTTCCACCTCTCTTCTCCCTTCCCACTACTAGATTTCTCTCCTCTCCTTACAAATTCTTTAGACCCTTAAGCTATATCATGAAAAGAAGCATAAGAGGCCAACCACAATCTCCTCAAAAGAGACCGATTCATATGAGTTCATACCGGCAGCTTCAGCTACTCAACACGCCAAGGGTCTTCGAAACCTTTTCGGTTTTATTTTTCGTTTCTCATCTCTTTTATTTTCCTTCCCTTTGACTATCTTATGCTTAATTTAGTTTATTTTATTCTAGTTTCTTTGTTTTAGGTTCTAAAGGCTGCTAGGGAATCATGCACCATAGCCTTAGAAATCACCCCCACTTCGCGAACCATTTATCAATAAGGACTCCTTAGTCCATTAATCTTTTCTTTTAATTTTAGTTTTCCTCTTAGTCTCCTTCTTTTATTTTATTGTCCTTAATTATATTATTAGTATATTTTTAACGTTTATCGAGATTTCCTGGTTATATCTTTCCAGGCTACCCAATTTCTTTATCTAGCACAATGCTTGTCGGTAGCCACCCCACTAGGACCATAAAAAATGCCACCACCGCACCTCCAACTCATCTTCTACCACAACCACTAGAAACTCCCGAAGTCATCCAAAATTCAGGAAGTGTTCATTCTCCCCTTCTCTTTTGATTTTATTACATGGTTATTTATCTATCTTTGTACATTGAGGGCAATGTACATCCTAAGTGTTGGGGGTAAAGGTACCTAACTTTTTGCATTGTTCTCAAAACCCTAAACTTTATCTCGTTTTTAAGTATTTTTCCCATATTACTAATTAGGGTGGAATTTCTAATGATTTATTATTTTTTATTAATATGTTTTGGATTAAGTCATAGTTAATTTGCATTGATGATTTAAATTTTAAAATACTAAAGAATCAAGCATGATAAGTCTATTTTTCAAGAATAAAAAATTTTTTAGGTTGTTGAACTGAATTTGAATATTACCTTGAAGTTTGAAATTTACAGGGATTGATGCCAAATACCCATAATTTTTGTGAGATTTGAGCCTTATAGAGCATATATTCTTTTCCATGCTCACTTTATTGATTATGAGTGTGTCAACACTGAATTGTTATTCTAGAACTTGTCTCAATTATACATGTCAAGACCACATTATTGATTTGATATACTGAGATGATAAAAGCACTTAAGTTTTAACCAACTCACTCCACTAAAAAGCCTACCTACGTAATTAACCCCTAGTGAAACCCGTTGATCCTAACAACCCTTTTTATTGATTCACCCACTAATATTAACCAAAAACCCTTTGTATTTGTTATCACCATTCTTTTTTACTACCCTTCTATCGAGAATTGATTTGACCAGTTGCCTAATTAGTTTATTTCAGTTGATAAATTTCTCTCTTTATTATATATTCATTTAAGTTTGTTCTAAAAAATTAAAAAAATAAAAAAATCAAAGTATATTCATTATTAGTAATATAAAAAGTGTGCTTGTACATCTAAATTTCAATTATAGAAGAAAAAGCTCGTATTATTAGTTTCAAAGTTTCAATTGATGTAATCATTTATTTTCTAGTTCATTGTTTTTAGTTAGGCAATTTGTCAATTCAATCTCGATTCTAAAACCTTTTAATTCAGCCTTTATCCACACCTTCAACCCAAGCCCCATTACAACCCTGTTAAAGACCTTTTGATTTGTGTATCATATCATATTACAGTGGTGGAGATTTGATTTTCAGGCAAGCTTATGGGATTAACTTTTCAGGTTCGACTTATGAGTGCTTTTTCTTGAACCTTAAACACTTTGAGTGCTTTGAGTGAATCTTTAGTGAGGATGTCAATCCTTGTCGATTTTGAATCAGAGGATCCTTGTCGATTTTGAATCAGAGGAAATCATTTAGATAAGGGGAGACACCTATGTTTTCATGCTACAAAATACATGACTTAGAATTGTTTGAATCTTTAGGAGTCTTTGAGTTAAATTATTAATGTATGAATTATCTATGAATTATGAAGAGGCATTGTTGATGAGAATTATGAATTGTGGAAAGTTCATTTTAATTGTAAGTTGAGAATTTTGCTTGGGACAAGCAAAAGCTTAAGTGTGAGGGAATTTGAGAAACCGTAAAAGTAACATATTTTAATCCCACATTTAGCATACTTTTGGATGATTTATTCCTTGATTTATGTAAAAAGGTTCTCTTAATCCTTTCTTTTCATGTTTTATACTCAGGAAAGCACCTAGAGATGAAAACAATGAGAAACGTGCTTAAAATGGGCCAATTTGGGGCAAAGTGGAAATCGACACGGCCTGGACTTTAATTTACACGGCCGTGCCTCAATCAATAGAACCAAAACAAGGCCTAACCATAATTTACATGGCCATGCCTAAATCAACCGAATCGAAACACAGCCTAAAGTCGATTTACACTGGCGTGTGCCATGGCCGTGGCCCTGCTGTGGAAAAAAGAAATTTCACTCGGAAAAGGATACTTAGGGAGAAAGAAACGCATTCCAATAGCCTATATAAAGACCCTAAGTGTAATATGAAAGGGGGCAGTCAGTTAGGCAATTAGCTAGGCCAAGAAGCCGAGCCAGAAGGTCAAATTCATGGGAATCACTCGAACATAGCCAGTTGATTCATCTGAAGAAGCTGGAATTCTACTCAAGATGGCGGATTTCTCATTCAATTCCTTCAGGGGGTTTTAGGGATTTCTTATGTTTTGTTTTATCTTTTCTCTTGAGATGTTTTATTTTATCATTATGAACTAAACCTTTCAGATACCTGAAGGGGATGAAACCTAGATGAATCTTGTTATTGTTTTCTAAACTATATGATAAATACTTAGTTTGTTCTTAATTATGTGTGCTTAATTTTTGTGTTAATATTTTCGGAATATTGATTCAAGTTGAATGTGCTTAGGTGGTGGAGCAAAAGTCCATGCTTAGGAGTAGATCTAGCATAATTAAGTGGAGTTGATCGCGCGCCTAGAGATAGGGTGACGGGATTTTGCCAGATTAGGGTGAAACCTAATATAGGAGTCCATAGATCGAGTTAATACGATTCTAGGGGTTTTAACTAGAAAGAGATTACAATTAATCAACCTAGGGTTATACGTTATTCACCTTGAGAGAGGGTTTAATATAAATTAGGAAGTCTTACGGATCAAGCTAAGTGAATAAATCATCTAGTTCAGTGTTAGATAACAAGTGAAGTCTAGGTGGATTCCTTCTAGGGTATCGTCGTAATCAACTGAGTTCTTCTAAAAGTTATTTCTTCAATTTGTTATTTTTGTCTTTTTGTCTTAGTTTAGTAATTAGTTAGTTTTTAGTTTAATCAATCAATCACTTCATATTTAGGCTAAATAATAGAAAGAAAGTGAGTATTTGTACTTTTAATTCCCTTGGGTTCGACAATCCGATCTTGCCTAAACTATACTACTATTCGATAGGTGCACTTGCCTTAAGTCATTGTCAGAGTTAGTTTCCAGGTTTGATCATTCTCTTTATAAATTTTAAAAGTCAAAAATTCCAGACGATCACTTAGTAAGTTCGTATAATGGAAAACTAAACTTACTGATCCTGTTTATTAAATGTAAGCATACAATATCATGTTTTCCATCCATTTGGCAAAATAACATGTTAGTCACAAACTTTACATATACATCAAGTAAGGATAGATGAGCTCATCATGCAATATTCTTTCAAGACATTATCATTTCAACTCATAATTCTCAAATCATGTCAAGAGGTTTGTGTCCGTTGAATCATTGAAATTTCGATGGATGTTCAAATGGTACACTCAAGGTGTACGATTCAACAACCCGTCAATTATTATTCAAGAGTACCCATTAGGGCATTTAATCATAGAACACACTCTCGAGCCACATATCGTGTAACAGGATTACCAATCTAGGCTAAATCCTTTTTATAACGTATACTTAAAAAAGCTCAATTTGGATTACCAGTCCAGGCTAAATCCTAATTGTAACGTATACTCGAGAGGTATTGTATCAGGATTACTCGTTCGTGCTAAATCCTTTCTATATTGAGGTCACTAGTATTACTCGTCTGAGCTAAATCCATCAGCAACAAATGCAGGACCTCATTCATTTCGGAAAAGCACATATATTCATCGGAATTTAATATTCAAACGGGACTTAACCTTTTTCACCATTTCAAGCATGTATTCAATTTCTCAGTATACTAATCAAATAATTCACATCAATATAAGTCACATTACATACAAATACAACATTCAATTAAACATATTCACATGCTCGATTAAGTTACACGAACTTACCTCGACACTTGTTCGCGTATATAATCTACTAATCCGAAATCTTTTCTTTTCCTTGGTGTAACCTCAAATTTGTGTTGTCCGAATCTACATAAATAGCTTTAATCATCAATCTCTCATATTTCATACTCATTTGGACTCAATTTATGTCCTAGGCAAAATTACCATTTTTCCCCTAACTTTTCCATAAATTCCAATTTCATCCCTAGGCTCGAAAACTGAAATTTATGTAATCTACTCCCTATTCCAAGCCTAACCAAAATTTCAATGTAGAATTTACAGGGCATATTTTCTATAAATTTTAGAATTTTCATCAATTTTCACAACTTTACATTTTAGTCCCTAAATCATGTTTTCATCAAAAATCACTTTGTAAAAGTTGTTTATCTATCAACAACCATTCATTTTCTACCATAAATTTCAAATTTTCAGCATATTCATCCATGATCCAAGTTTCATACTTTGATAACTCTTCAAATTGATCTCCCAAATAGATAGATTAAGCTATTCCAGTTTTAAAAATATCAAAATTACTAAAAATGGAACAAGAAAACTTACCCAATTAAGCCATGAAAGTTTCTTCTCTCTCTCCTAGGATTTCCATATATTTTAGGTTGAAGATGACATAAAAAATAAGATGATATCTTTTATCATCTTTTAATTAATTTAATTATTTCAATTTCCAATTTAGTCCTTTGCCTTTTTCTAAATTTCCATGGATGAGTCACCAAATATCTACATACTTTTCTTTAATGGTCTAATTACCATATAAGGACCTCTAGTTTTGAATTCCATAGCTATTGTCGAAACCATTTTTATTTTAAGTTTGGAAAAATGAGGATCGACTTTAAAAATAGGAGTCACCACCAATCCTTTTTGTTTAAGTGTGATTGGGTCACCTATAAAAATGTTCTGGTCTGCAAAATTCAAGCAAATAGGTTCAGGAGTCGATTACGCACGAGGAAGGGTTAGCACCCCCATGCGCCCCTGGACGGGTACCAAATCGAGTAATTAATGTCCTTGCGTTGAAAATTTGGAAACGTTATAAACTTTCTAAGGAAAAGTAATCAATATTGAATTTGAATTTCAAGATTAACTCGTTTCGAAGGAAATAAAAATATCACATCCAGTGCTTTAGGACATAACACCTTTATACCCCGACATTGAGATCATCTTTGATCTTCAAAACATGAAATTAAAGAAGGTTATTTGTTTATCTGGTTGGACAGAAAATTGACACCCAGTACGTTAGGGCATAATTTTTTGACTTTCCAAACGCACAAACATTGCCTTATTTTGGAGAAAAACAAATTTTATATTAGGCTTAAAATGCATTTAAATAAAATAAAAACAACTTAATAAAAAAAATAGAACATATTAGAATTTGAGGAGTAACAATAATAGAATGCATAAACATTAATCATGAAATATACACAAATTAAAGGTCGTATTAACAACATGCTATGAAATGCAAGTTTTCTTAAAGAAAGTTAGTTTATATTGAATCTTGAACTTCAAGATTAGCTCGTTTCGAAGGAAATAAAAATATCACATCCAGTACGTTAGGACATAACACCTTTATACCTCGACACCGATATCATCTTTGATCCTGAAGATATTTAATTAAAAAGGATATTTGGCTATCTGGTTGAACAGAAAATTACACCCAGTACGTTAGGGCATAATCTTCCATACTCCCAAACATACAAACATTGCCTTGTTTTGAAGGATTTTCAAATACACAATTTTAAGAATTGGCTCAAAATGCATTTTATTCAACCACTATTCGAGAATGAAAAAAACAAAATATGATATCAAACATGGAATAATAATATGCGAATACAACTTCGTACAAATGGATAACAAAAATAATAATATGAACATACAATCCAATATATACAAAATCAATAATCTCACCACTCATATTTTGAAACATACTAACATTATTAATCAAGAATCAAAGATTGAAAATATAACTAATTAAGAATGAAATAAAATATAGCACATTTTAAAATAAATAAGCAAATATTATACATAAAATAGTATGTGTCAAGTTAAATAATATATACATAATAAAACTTGATAAAATATACAAAAATAATAATGATATATAAAAGTAATTGGAATGAATAATATACTGAATAAAATTTTAACCAAAACGTGTTGATCCAAAATTGATAATATATATAAAATGAAACATAATATAAATCATTTATGTAGGAAAATAATAATGCATGAAGGTTTTGAAATAAACAAAATGTATAATGAAGTATAGACTTAAGAGTAAATAAATTATATAAATAAATAAATTTAAAATACACCTATACATATAAATAGATTTAAAAGAAAGTATATGTATGAAATCCATAATGTATAAAAATAATTTTAACACTTATTATATATGTATATATAAATTAATAATATACAAGAGTATTTAAACAAATATTTAAAGCAAAGTAATAAGAAAAGGAATTGTAAAAAATATATAAATGAAAATATCAAAACAACGTAAAATGAATGAAATAGTTCAACACCTTATATATTAACACAACATTTTTAATGAATAATTTATAACAAATAAGCAAGCATAATGAAAACCTAAACATACTTAATTGCAAATAAAACAAAATTAAAAGAGTAATTTTAAATAAATAAAGTCATGAAAGCTGGATCTAGGACCTAAATAGAATGCGCCTAAACTAAAGGGGATTAGAAACACAATTTACCCAGGCCCTTCCATGTAGCGTTTACAAAAGGACTAAATTAAGACTGTCCCAAAATTACTGGGCAGAATTTAAAAGAAAGAAAAGAAATAAAAAGGGCCTAATCGAATAGCGGAGTAAAAGAAAAGGGTCCAAGCACGTAAATATTCCCACTAGAGAAAATGTTGCGTTTAAAAGGGGACTAAAACAAAAATAGAACAAAAATTAAAGGCAAAATTTAAATAAAATAAAACTTAATTAAAAAGAAGTAAAATGTGGAAGGACTAAAATGGGAAATAGCCCATCCAAGGAATAACGAGCGGATCCTGCCCCGGGTCGGGTGACGCGCACGTGGGTTGCCATTAAAACGGCGTCGTTTTGTATTTAGAAAGCCCCTGATAAAACGCTGTCGTTTTAATAGGTATAAGAATCATTTTTTTTTTATCTTCATTTTCTCCTCTTCTCTTTTCAAAAAAAAAAAACCTAAATCACTCTCAAATATCCCTCTTCCCCTTTTCGGTCTTTTCCTAGTCCGGCCTAGGGCCTCTGGTGTCCGTCGCACCGCCGTCGTGGGCCAATGGCCAGCGTTGCACGAGGATTCTCCGGCGACGCGACCACGGGCAATTTTCGGTAAGCCCTCCTTACTTTCTTTTCATTTATTTCAAATATATATATAAAACATAAAAAAAAGGAAAATAAAAAATAGAAGTAAAAAGGGGAGGAACACGAGCGAAAAAGGGTTAATCACCTTTTCAACCTTTTTTTTGCATAAATCGTTGTTCGTAAATACAAAAAATCAATTCTCTCTTTTCGATTTCTATGTCTCAAAAACCCCTTACAATGGTTGTATTCACTTCTTTATAGCCAAGAAAATGTAAAATAAAAATATCCTATTTTTCGTTGTTTTCTCTGCTATTATTTTCTATTGTCGTCTTTTCCTTGTGCAGTACAGTGGCTTGGCAACAGACGGAGGTCATACGATGTAGACGTGGCGGCGCTGGCGTGGTCACATGGCACGACTGAGGCGTTGGAGGCTGAGTTGCTTGAGGTGCTCTTGTGGGGTTAGGTTCTAGGGTTTCAAATTCAAACCAAAAGTTGGGCCATTCGGCCGCTCAAAATTGGGCCATTGAAAATTTGGGTAGTTGTTTAGTTTGTTTGGGTTTTAGGGCCTGTTTTGGTTGGGCTGCAAATGGGTTGGGTTTATTGCAATTGGGTAGGCTAGTTTGGATTGTAAATTTGTAATGGACATGGACTTTTATGGACTTTATTATTGGTTTTTTAATATTTTTGTTTGGTTTTAGTTTGGTTAATATGGACCCGGGCATAAATGGGTTCTTACAGCTATTTAATCCTTATAGCGACTAGAATTCAACTTTTACATTTTATGCAATTTAGTCCTTCTCGTAATTAAACACATAATCGATAAAATTTTCTTATCAGAATTTTCACATGACATTTCAAACATATCACTTTTTCCTCGGTTTCACGGACTAAGTCAACTCCGTGTAGCTTTTTCTCACTGAGTTCAGTCTAATACAATGGAGTTCGACATTTGTGTCCATACAAGGCTTCATACGGTGCCATTTTAATGCTAGACTGATAACCATTATTATAAGCAAATTCAACCAAAGGCAAATACCTTTCCCAATTACCTTCAAACTCAAGTATACAACATTGAAGCATATCTTCCAAGATCTGTATCACCTGTTCAGATTGACCATATGTCTGGGGATGAAATGCAGTGCTAAAGTGTAACTGAGTACCCAGAGCTTCTTGTAATTTGCTCTAGAATTGAGATGTAAACCGAGGATCTCTATCTGAAATAATGGAGACAGGCACTCCATGCAATCTGACAATCTCAGAGACATATAATTTAGTCAATCTATCTAAGGAAAAATCAATACATACTAGAAGAAAGTGTATAGTCTTTGTCAACCAATCGACAATCACCCAAATGGCATCTTTCTTTTTTGGAGATGAGGGTAACCCCGATACAAAGTCCGTGGTAATTCTTTCCCATTTCTGTTCTGGTATCGTAATTCGCTGTAATAGTCCAGAAGGCAACTGATGTTTAGCTTTTACTTGCTAAAATATCAAACATTTAGATACAAACTCAGAAATATCTAGTTTCATTCCCTGCCACCAGTACATCTTGTTCAGATCATTGTACATTTTATTACTACTAGGATGAATAGACATGTTACCTTTATGAGCTTCATTCAAAATCTTCTGCACTAGTTCTGAAGTTTTCGGTACACAAACACTGTCTTTAAACAACAAACAACCATCAATCCCGATCTAAAATTCTGAGTCAGGAGTCGATTCACTTTGGATCCATTTTGCTTGCAACTTACTATCATTTTTCTGAGCTTAAGAGATTTCCTGTAAAAACATTGGTGTTTTAACTCAGCTATGATTAAACCATCATCAGATAATGACAACCGTGTTCATTGCTCACAAAGCATACTGAGATTTTCTGCTCAGAGCATCTACCACTACATTGGCATTTCCCAGATGGTAGTCAATAACAAGATCATAATCTTTCAGTAATTCAGGCCATCTGCACTGTCTCAAGTTAAAACCTTTCCGTGACATCAAATACTTCAAACTTTTATGATCAGTGAATATGTGACATTTTTCACCAAACAAGTAATGCCACCAGATTATCAATGCAAACACTATAGCTGCTAATTCAAGATCATGTTTCGGGTAGTTCCTTTCACGTGGTTTTAACCGTCTTGAAGCATAGGCTACAATTTTCCTTCTTGCATCAAAACATAGCCTAAACCATTCAATGACGCATCACTATAAATTATGAATTCCTTACCCGATTCAGGCTGAACTAACACTAGTCCTTCTATCAATAAAGCCTTTTATCTGTCAAAACTCTCTAGGCATTTGTCATTCCACTCAAAATTTACATCTTTTGCAACAAACCGATCATTGGAGAAGCTATCATTGAAATTTTTTTACAAACCTCCTATAATAACTAGCTAGTCCCGAAAACTTCAGACTTCAAACACATTCCTCGGTTGCTTCAAATTAAAAATGGCTGAAATTTTATTCAGGCCTACCCTGACACCTTCAGTAGATACTATATGCCCAAGAAAACTAACTTCCCATAGCCAAAATTCACATTTACTGAATTTGGCATACAATTGTTTCTCTTGTCGAGTTTGCAACACTATTCTCAAATGCTCAGTATATTCATTTTCATCTTGGGAGTAAACCAAAATATCATCTATAAATGCCACCACGAACCTATTTAAATATGGGCTAAAAATTCTGTTCATCAGATTCATAAACATTGTAGGTGTATTTGTCAAGCCGAATGGCATCATAAGAAACTCATTGTGTCCATACCTGGTTCTAAAAGCTGTCTTGGGTACATCTGAATATTTTACCTGTAATTGATAGTAACCAAAACGGAGATCAATATTTGAAAATACAGTGGCACATTTTAACTGGTCAAACAAGTCATCAATACGAGGCAATGGATACTTGTTCTTTATTGTAACTTTGTTGAGCTATCTGTAATTAATGCACAGCCTCAACGATCCATCTTTTGTTCTTTACAAATTGAATCGGCCCATCCCAAGGTGAGAAATTGGGTCGAGCAAAACCTCTGTCAATCAATTCTTGCAACTGTGCTTTTAGCTCTTTTAGTTCAATAGGAGCCATCCTGTAAGGTGCTATGGATATAGGTGTTGTACCCAGAATAAGATCTATAGAGAATTCCACTTCTTTATCTGGTGGTAAACTAGGTAATTCTTCTGGAAATACATCAGAAAATTCACATACAACCGACACTGACTGGATTTTTAACTCAAGTACTTTAGTATCCAACACATATGCAAGATAAGCGTCATACGCCTTTCTGACATATTTCTGTGCTGATATTGCTAAAATTGCATTAGGTAATCCATCCAGTTTATCATATTCAACATGAAGTAATTTACAATTTTGTCATTTCAATACAATATATTTTTGTTTACAATTCACCACTGCAACATATTGGGTTAACCAATCCATTCCCAAAATCACATAAAATTCATCGAATGGTAATAACATCAAGTCATCCGAAAAGAAATAACCTTGTATCATCAATAGACAGTTCTTACAAACTTTATCCACCATAACACATTGGCCCAAGGGGTTTGAAACTTTAACCACAAATTCAGTGAATTCAATAGGTAAAATTTTAACAGTCACTAAGTTCGTGCATATGTATGAATGTGTGGAACCAGGGTCAATCAATGCAGTAATATCAGTATCAAGTAGAGAAAATGTACCAGTAATGACATCGGGAGAAGATGTATCTTTTCTAGCATGAATAGCATATGTTCTTGCAGGTGCTCATGCCTTAGATCTAACTACTGTATCCTTGGTAGTACCTCGACTACCACTAACATGTCTGGGGTGACGGGGTGGTCTACTCTCGAGACAGGATTACTAGGATCTAGGTGGGTTCTATTTCTTTTCCAACTATTTCTAGACAATCTCTGAGAAAATGATCAAGTGACCCGCATCCATAACAAGCTCCACTTCTAGATCGACATTCCCCATGATGAAATTTGTTACAATGTTTACATTTTAGTTTGGGATTACCGACACTAGTCACAGATGGAGATGAAGAGCTCGGGTTAGAACATTGAGAGCCCCGCTCTCTTCTAGAATATCTTGCAGAGGTGGTAACACGATCATAATACTTTTTAATTTCTTAGAAGCAAATGACTATGACTTACTGTAACATCCCAAAGTCCCAAACGCTTCGACCGGATCTGGTATGTCACTAGGGAAATATTGAGAAAATTTTTTGCGAAATTTCAATTTTAAGTCTCTTTGGAAATCCCAAGTTTTGAGGCTCAGTTGAAAACCCACTGTTTAATAAACTAGAAAATTAAATAGTGGGCCTTTTAATTAGGTGATATTTAAAAACATTTACCTATTTTTCAATAATTAAGTTTTTGATAAAAACTATTTCTGAAAGAAGCATCATTGACAGGTTGTAAAATTTTAGTTTGCATTATAAATTCTCGAGTGTTCCATTGAGCAGTTTGCAATTATTATAACCAAAGTTTAAAACTCAAAAGAAAATTACCGAATTTTATAATGGCTTTATTACAAACTCAAAATAAAAATATGTAAAATAATAAGTCTTAATAAAAATAGTGTTTACTGATAAAATCCATGCCTGGCCACCTCGAGATCCCTCCAGCCCAGTCCGATAAGCTAAAAATCACCTCCAATTGTTAACCGAAAGCATGAGTCACAAGACTCAGTGTGCAATTATTCCACGTAAATCCACATATGGGCCGAAGCCCTAAAACACCACCAGCCGAAGCCCAATTCATACGATGCAACAATGATTAACATGATAACCCAACCCAACCTAACTTTCCATCCTCTACACTCCACTTCATCTATCCATCCTCAACACACCTGGGGATTTCTACAATTGACCCTCCATCAGCTATAGTCCACTTTGGTAGTCATGCTAACAGTCATGCTGCGCAAAGATAATAAAACGTAGCCTAGCCACCGATCACTACGTGACCAAATAACTATTCACTAGGTGATCAAATAACCGATGCCAAAATGAGGCACCTAAACATCATTCCGTGTGACTGTGTCACTGATGTACACTTCCCCTGTATAACGTTAATAACCCAAGTCCCATGCTCATGCAATGTAGTATAACAACAGGTTATAAGATGTCATCCACACAATATTTTATGTATGCATATCGTCACACTATCCACAAAAATAATGAAAATAGCGTGATAATTACACACCTGTAAACCTGAAGAACTAAGCTAATGATCTCACTAACATCCTCACTCGTGGGGATCACAACAAACTGCTTATCTCTTTCAAAAGCCGGCCCACAACCTGGTTGCCAGTTTTGAACTACCGACACCGCCCGCTTCTTGAATTTAGGGGATGGAATCACGGGTTCAATCACCTCGTTTGCTTGACTGATATTTGATTCCATAAAGAAACGATCTTGGTAAGAAGACCGAGTTAAATCCATTGAATAAGATAATAGCGAAATAACTATTCCAAATGAAAAAGCCTTTACCGAATTGACAGAACTTGGGGGTTATACACTTGTCTTGATAGATCACCAAAGTTAAGAACCCGAACCCTTCCTATATTCGTCCAACCTACCCAAGGAACAAGATCAAAGCCTTTGTTTTGGCAATCAAAGGAGAAGGAAGATTTTAAAAGAAAAGAAGAGAGCACTTACCACCACTAGGAAGAATCCAATTGAGAAGATCGAGAGGAACAATGAATTTCAGCTTGGATGACAAATAAAAGAGAGGTTCCAAAATAGGGGAATTGAGAAATAGGTTCGGCTATGATGAGCAATTGAAGAAGAGAAAAATAGGGGAATTGAGAAATAGGTTCGGCTAAGGGGGTTTAAAGGTGTGATCAAAATATGGATAAAAGATAAATGGCAAGAAAAGAGAGAGTGAGTGTTAGGGTTCAGCTTTTAGATGAAGAAGAAAAACTCACTTCTTACCAAAAATGATAAGAGGAAGAAGAAAGAAAAGAAAAAGAAAATGAAATGATGATAGAATGTTCGGCCTAGAGGTTACCAAAAGAAAACACCTTTGACAAAAGAATATGAGGGACCTATTTCAGCTTGATCGTGAGGGAAAAAGAACTCAAATAGCAAAAGAGAAGAGAGGAGGAGAATTAGTTTCGGCTTAGGCAAAAGGAGAATGAATAAAGCTCTTAGGGATTTTTGGCTATACACATGTGAGAACCAAAAGTGACCAAGGTGCAACACACTCTAGATGCCGAAAAAGAAGCTCACCACCTAGGCTACTCTTAACAAATTTTCGCACCAACATCCCCCTAGAACTGAATGCCTAAGCCACCTAACACACCCTTCAAAAATTTAGCTAGCATCCTACCTCCCTTCAATCCCCCAACTTCCTCCTTGAAACACTCTTGAACATACATTTTAAAATGGTTGGCCTATTCAAAATAATTTGAAAGTTCCAAATCCCCCTTTTTACTCTTGTCCAACCTTTCAAAAAATTTGACCAAGTCACCTCCACTCTTCAAGGCTCCCAACTGATTCCACCATCCAGCCCTATGACACATGAGCAAAAATAAAAGCTACTCTGCTGACAATGTAAATTGACTTGAGGCGTCACTCCCTTGCTCCCTAAGTGGTGCCTCCTTACCACTCTTCCATCTTAACTCTTATGTTAACATACCCAATCAAAATACCTTAAGCCCTAGCCCCAGCCAGCTTCCCTCTTAAAGTGCCCAAAAAAAATAAAATTTTGGCCAAGGTTCTTACTTAACCCCAAACCTTCCTAGGGACCCCAAACATACTCAAACAACATACCAGCACACAAAACAATATAAATGCGCAACCCTTAAATCCCAGATATTATAGTTCTACCCCTCTAAAAGAAATTTTAGCCTCAAAATTACCTGATTAAAAGAGATGAGGGTATTGCTGTCGCATCGTTTCCTCTAGCTCACATGCCTCCTCTTCCACTCCATGGTTTCGACACAGCAGTTTAACCAACGGGACTGATTTCCTTCTTAGCACCTTGACGTCTCACTCCATGATCTGGATTGGTTCCTAAACATAAGACAAGTCTAGTCCTACTTCAATTTCTTCTATTGACACAACATGAGACGGACCCGAATGGTAGTGCCTTAACATTGAAACATGGAACACATCATGAATCTGCTTCAACTCAGAAGGTAACTCCAGTTGATACGCCACTGGGCCTACACGTTTCAAAACTCGATAAGGCCCGATGAACCTGGGACTTAGCTTCCCCTTCCATCCAAACCTCATCACCTTTCTCCGTGGCAAAACCTTCAAAAAGACCTGGTCACCCACTGCAAACTCTATTTCCTTTTGTCTCAGATCTCCATATGACTTTTGTTTGTCAGATGTTTCCTTCAATCGAGCCCTAATTAACTTAACTTTCTCTTCTATTTCTACAACCAATTCTGGACCCAAAACCCAACGTTCACCCAATTCTATCCAACAGGTAGGGGTACGACACCTTCGGCCATATAACGCTTCATAGGGCGCCATCTGAATACTAGATTGGTAGCTGTTGTTATATGAGAATTTCGCCAACGGTAAGAACTCTTCCTAACTACCCTTGAAGTCCATGACACATCCTCTCAACATATCCTCTAAGACCTGAATTACCCTCTCAGACTGTCCATCTGTCTGCAGATGAAATGTCATGCTGAAGTCTAACTTTGTATCCAATGCCTGATGCAACGCTCTCCAGAACCGCAACGTAAACCTAGGGTCTCTATCTAATATGATTGATACTGGTACCCCAAGCAACCTCACAATTTTTGCCACATACAACTTAGCCAATCTTTGAAGAAATAGTCGACATGAACAGCTATGAAATGAGCGGACTTCATCAATCGATCAACAATCACCCATATCGAGTCTTTCTTAGTAGGCGTGAGGGGTAGCCCACTCACAAATCCATAGTGATCCTCTCCCATTTCCACTACAGAATCTTCATCGGCTGCAACAACCCTGAAGGCAACTGATGTTCAATTTTGACTTGCTGACATGTTAAACACCTTTCCACAAATTCTGTAACTTCTCATTTTAATCCAGGCCACTAAAATTGTTTACACAGATCCCGATACATCTTACTTCCTCCAGGATGCATAGCGTAAGAGCTACTATGTGCCTCCTTAAGAATCATCTGCCTCAATTCCACATCCCTCGGCGTGCAGACCTTTCCATGAAAGCACAAAACCCCATCGCCATTCAAACTATAATATTCTACTTCACCATCCTGAACTGGCAGAAGTCGAGTATTCATGCAACATCCTTAAATCGGGGCCTTTGTTTTTTTAATTGTTTATATGCAAATGGTATGAATGTGATGCTAGTTTAGGGTGTCTGCAGGGTCTAGGCTTAGGCTGGGGATAAGCTAGAGCCTTGACAAAAATTTTATTTTTGGGCTTCTAGAAGGGGGAGCTGAATGAGTTAGGTGTTAAGGATAATTGGAAGCTAGATGTGACACAAGAAGTGCCTTGGCAAAGTGGCATGGAGGCGCCACTTAGCGCATAAGGAAGTGATGCCTCAGGAGATTGGGAGAGCCTTGGTTCAAGCTGTAAGAATCCCTCTTTGTGCATTTCTTTTTGACGCCAAGGCCAGGGAGGAATTGTGCTCAGGATGGACTGTGATGGATATGTGTTGAAGGAGTCAACACATTTGAGTTGGTAGAAAAGAGAAAATGTAGGAAGTTGAAACATTCAAATGTGTTTGAATGGATGATCAGGAGAAAAAGGGGGAGAAAAAGAAGGGATTGGGTTGGTGTGTGTAGCTGAATCTTGTAGTAGCTAAGGGGTGTTGGAGCATTCGATTTTGGGAGTGTGGGATGGTGTGCCAGAATTGGTTAGCCTTAGGTGATATTTTCGGCATTTGGTGTGTGTGCTTCACATTGTTTTTTTTTTTTTTGCTAAAGTGTTTCTCTCATCCTCTTTTGTGCCAAAAATCACTTGGCATTTCAACTTTTCTCTCATCTTTTGTCAATTGCCGAAACCCCTATTGGTTCTTTTACATTATTTTCTTCTTCTTGTAAAGCCAAATACCTTTTTGATCATACTTTTTCTCCCATAGCCATTTTCATCTCTTCTTCTTCTTTTGCTTTTATCTCTAAAATCGAAAACCCCTAACTCCCTTATCATCTTCAACCTCTTCACAATAGCTGAATATCCCTTGTCTATATTCTCTTTTCTTCTTTATGCGTTCCCTCTTAATCTTCTCTGGTGCCGAAAACTATTTCTCTCCTTTTGGTCTTCAAAGCCGAAATCTCAATCCACAATAGGGTAAGATCGCATTGCTCTCTCTTTTCTTCTCTTTTGGTCTAGGGTTGAATCTTTCTAGCATTCACACCTCTCTATTTCATTTTCTTTATATCAATTTCTATAGTAAAGAAAAGCCGAGATTGGGCATTCATTTTGAACAGGTCTTATTCAACTAGAAGCCAAATTCCTTTGGCACTCATAATCATTTCCTTTGGGTTTTGTGATAGCAGATTGTCGCTATCTGATCCCCACCATTCTTAATCAATTTTGCTGGTCTTGAGGTAAGTGGTCCTACCTCTCAATCATCTCTTATTGCGCTAATGTCGAAGGCAAAGATCCAATTCTATTTGATGCTTGGCCGAATGTAGGAGGGGTGAGTTGATGCCATTTTGTGTGAACTTTCGGGATTTGTGGTTTGTGAGTCAAACCTGGAACCTCATGTTGTGTCGATTTAAGTAAGCGTTCTAACTTTGGGTTTTAGTTCCTTGCATTTTGTTTCACTACTTTAACCCGATTTAGTGACCAATGTGTATTATAGACTCTAATACCGGTCAAGCGGGAGGATGGGTTGGATCGGTAAACCCACCCCAAATTCAAGAAGAGGGCTGTATCTGCAGTTCGTGATTGGCCACCGGGGTGTGGACCAGCATCGAAACAGGAGAGTAGACAGATAGCGGTAGTGTCGATTAACGACAGTGTCGACGTAGAAAGCGTAGTCTTGCGAGTAATTAGGTGTGTATCTCCTACACACTTTGTATGTAAATATGTTAATACCATGTATGTTCTTAAAAGCCGAAATGACTGTGGAAATGGATATGTTGCCCTTATGGGTAAAAGCAAGGATCTCGGGTTATAAGATGTCATCCACACAATATTTTATGTATGCATATCGTCACACTATCCACAAAAATAACGAAAATAAAACATACCATACTAACCTGAAGTTTCGGTTTTACCCATCCTGGGTAATTCAATCACCATTGCTGATATTTTGGTTTTCAACCATAACACATATATGTTTTAAACACAAAAGGAAATAGCATGATAATTACACACCTATAAACCTAAAGAACTAAGCTAACGGTCTCACTAATGTCCTCACTCGTAGGGATCACAACAAACTGCTTATCTCTTTTAGAAGCCAGCCCACAACCTGGTGGCCAGTCTCGAACTGGTGACACCGCCAGCTTCTTGAATTTAGGGGCTAGAATCACAGGTTCAATCACCTCGTTTGCTTGACTGGTATTTGATTCCATAAGGAAACGGTCTTGGTTAGAAGACCAAGTTAAATCCGTTGAATAAGATAATAGCGAAATAACTATTCAAAATGAAAAAGCCCTTACCGAAATCGATAAAACTTGGGGGTTCTACACTTTTCTTGACAGATCACCAAAGTTAAGAACCCGAACCCTTCTTATATTCGTCAAACCTGCCCAAGGGATAGGATCAAAGCCTTTGTTTCGGTAATCAAAAGAGAAGGAATATTTTAAAAGAAAAGAAGAGAGCACTTACCACCACTAGGAAGAATCCAATTGAGAAGATCGAGAGGAATAGTAAATTTCAGCTTGGATGACAAATAAAAGAGAGGTTCCGAAATAGGGGAATTGAGAAATAGGTTCAGCTATGATGAATAATTGAAGAAGAGAAAATTCTACGGAGTGGTGTTGGAGTGGAGAAGTTTCAGCTAAGGAGGTTTAAAGGTGTGATCAAAATATGAATAAAAGATAAATGGCAATAAAAGAGAGAGTGGGTGTTGGGGTTCGGCTTTTAGATGAAGAAGAAAAACTCAATTTGTTACCAAAAAGGCTAAGAGGAAGAAGAGAGAAAAGAAAAAGAAATGAAATGATAATGGAATGTTTGGCCTAGAGGTTACCAAAAGAGAACACCTTTGGCAAAAGAATATGAGGGAGCTATTTCGCTTGATGGTGACGGAAAAAGAACTTAAAATGCAAAAGAGAAGAGAGGAGGAGACTTAGTTTTGTCTTAGGCAAAAGGATAAAGAATAAAGCTCTTAGTGATTTTCGGCTATACACATGAGAGAACCAAAAGTGACCAAGGTTCAACACACTCCAGATGCCGAAAAAGAAGCTCACCACCTAGGCTACCCTTAACAAATTTTCAGCACCAACATCTCCCCTAGAACCGAATGCCTAACCCACCTAGCACACCCTTCAAAAATTTGGCTAGAATCCTACCTCCCTTCAATCCCCCAACTTCCTCCTTGAAACACTCTTGAACACACATTTGAAAATGGTTAACCTATTCAAAATAATTTGAAAGTTCCAAATCCCCCTTTTTACTCTTGTCCAACCTTTCAAAAAAAATTTGACCAAGTCACCTCCACTCTTCAAGGCTCCCAACCGATTCCACCATCCAGCCCTATGACGCATGAGCAAAAATAAAAGCTACTCTACTGACAACGTGAATCGAACCTGCTCCCCTCTGCTCCCCTTGAGGCGTCACTCTCCCTAAGTGGTGCCTCCTTGCCACTCTTCCATCTTAACTCTTGTGTCAACATACCCAATCAAAATACCTTAAGCCCTGGCCCCAGCCAGCTTCCTTCTTAAAGTGCCCAAAAAAAAAAATTTTGGCCAAGGTTCTGACTTAACCCCGAACCTTCCCGGGGACCCCAAACACACTCAAAGAACATATCAGCACACAAGACAAGATAAATGCACAACCCCTAAATCCCAAATATTACACTTACTAATAGTTCTTTTCCAAAACCCGAGCCTCTCTTTCAGCTTGTTTATTCTCTTTTCTTAATTCTTCAGCTTTATGTGCTCGTTCAGCTAGTACCATAAATTTTTTTATTTCGAGAATTTTGATCAACAATTTGATGTTTTCTTTTAAAACCTCTTCAAAGAGTTTACACATCTCGGCCTCAGACTGGACCCATTCTCTGGCATATTTACTCAGCCGAACAAATTCTCGTTAATATTCAGACACAGTCATATTTCATTGCTTGAGCTCTAAAAATTCTTTCTTTTCTTGTCCATAAATATCTGGCTAACATACTTCTTCTTAAATTTAGCCTCGAAGAATTCCCATGTAACATTCTTCCTCGGTACCACCAAAGTTAAGGTATTCCACCAGTGATAAGTTGTATCTTTCCGTAACGATACTGCACATTTCAAATATTCAGCAGGCGTACAAGATAATTCATCAAAAACCCAGATAGTATTTTCTAGCCAAAATTCAACCCTTTTCGGATCATCACCTGCGGTAGCTCTAAATTCTTTCGCCCTATATTTTTAAATTTTATATATCGGGGGCTTACCAGTTCTAGCGAGTTCAGCAACCTGTGGTACCTCGGGAATCGATTGAGGAGCAGGTAAGGGAGGTCATGTTCTTAGATACTGTGTAAACCATTCATTCATCATTTGAAAGTAGGCTTGTTTTGCCTCCTCACTTCGCCCCTCAGACACGGGCCTTTTACTATCAGATGCAGAAGTAACTCTTTAAACTGAAGCTGAAGCATTGCTCTCAGCTTCCTCGGATTCAGCTATAGCTCGGTTGGATGACATTACTACATGAAAATGCATTTAAAATGAGCAGGAGTCATCACACTATCACAATTTATATAATGGCATGTATAGCTAAACTAGTGTTTGTTACGTCAAATCCGAGAATCGGCTAAATCGTAACTCTGATACCACTAAATGTAACACCCCTAACCCGTATCGTCGACAGAATAGGGTTATAGAGCATTACCAAAAATTTCAAAACATTTACAAATAATTCATGTAAATTACTATTCATTAATCGAGATTATTGGCATCGCCCATTAGATGGACCCTCGAAGCCTAATACTAACATTAGAGCCTAGTCGGGACTTAATCGAAAACTTTAAGAATTTTTCGTGAAATTACAAAAAAATTCCAAGTTGCGGGGCTCACACGCCCGTGTGACCCTAGGACACGCACATGCTACAGGTCGTATTCGACCCCGTGTAACTATCAGACTTGTGCACACAGCCATGCCACACACCCGTGTGCTAGACCGTGTGGTTAATTAAATTCTTTCAAAATTAGGTGCATGTTTCACACGGCCAAGACACACGCCCATGTTCTAGGTCGTGTAGCACACACGATTGAGACACACGTCCGTGTCTCTTCCCATGTACTCAATTCTGAGCATTATATTTCTCAAAATTTAGGTGCAGGGAACACACGGCCTAACCACAAGCCCATGTACCAGGCTGTGTGTCACACACAGTCAAGAGACACGCCGGTGTGTTTACCCGTGTGGACAAAATAAAGTCATTTCTAGGTTTGTTTCTCACCCAATGTCACAGCAATGTCGTGCACTAAAACTCATATCAAAATACCAACCATTTCAAGTATTCAAATCAAGCAAACTCTACCATTCCACAAGGCATATCACATGTTTATATTCTTACCTTGGTTTAATCCATATGTTAGACATAATTTGATCAATTACTTAACATATATGAAGATACTATATTATGACATTATAAGTATTTCAAAACAACCATTAGTAGCCATTCAATGGCTAGATTACAAACATCATTATCAAGCCACTAATGGCCAAGTTGTCCTATACAAGCTATTATACCAAAATGATTTTACTATGTATACCAAAAATAAGCTAGTGGACAATGTGACGATGCTCCAATGATCTCCAACCTTCGCAAGCTTTTGAGCACTATAAAATAGGGAAAATAAAATGGAGTAAGCATTACAAGCTTAGTAAGTTCGTATAACGGAAAACTAAACTTGTCTATCCTGTTTATTAAATGTAAGCATACAATATCATGTTTTCCATTCATTTGGCAAAATTGCCTAAACACATGCATCCAATCAAACATGTTAGTTATAGACTTTACATATATATCAAGTAAGGATAGATGAGCTCATCATGCAATATTGTTTCAAGACATTCTCATTTCATCTCATAATTCTCATACCATGTCAAGATGTTTATGTTTGTTGAATCATTGAAATTTCAATGGATGTTCAAATGGTACACTCGATGTAACAGCACGATTTTGGGGCTAGTCAGAACAATAATTTCGGGACCACAAATCTGACATAGAAAAATTTATTTTTATTACATTTCTATGGTCTACATTTTTACAAAATGATTTTTCAAAAATTTTCTTAAAAAATTTTGACGTTTGGACACTCAATTTAGTAAAAAGGACTAAATTGTAAAAAGTACAAAAGTTGAATTCTACATGCTAGAGGTGTATAATTTCGATGAAAATTTAAATTGAAGGTCCTTAGATGGTAATTGGACCATTTTTAAGTTAGTGGACAAAAATGGACATGGTGAGATAAAATTTCAAAGTTTAAAGTGAAGGGCATTTAGGTCATTTTGGTAAATAAAAGAATAAAAAGGGAAATTAAATCCAAAATTTACTCATCTTTCTCCAACCTTGGCTGAAACTTGGGAGAGCACCATAGCTAGGGTTTATTCATATTTCAAGCTTGATTGTAAGTACATCATAGCGTCGTTTTTAATGCTCTTTATGTTTTTAAGTCGTTATCACTCGATCTACCTATTTCTACCACTAATTTAAGAAAAGGTCAAGGTCTAGGGTTTGAACCATGTTGGATATTTGTGTATTTTGATGTATAATCATAGATTATGCATGTTGGATGTGTGATGAACAACTTTTGCTAGGTCGTTTTTGACGAAAATGTCAAAAAGGACCTATTTGTAAAAAGATTATAAAATGTGTGTAAAAGTGCAATTAAATGAACAATATGGACTTCTATAAGTATAAAAGAGGATCAGCTAGGCTTGGGAATCGAATAACTTGAATGGATTTCATTTTTCGAGCTTAAGGGAAAAATGTAAATATGTTAAAGTTTAGGGGCAAAAATATAATTTTGCCATAATGTGATTTTTGGACTTAATTGAATAACATGAATAATAAATGAGTTAAAATTTCTATTATAGATCAAGAAAGACGGGGTTCGAACCTTGATCACGTGAAAAATAAGGTTATTAACGATTAGGTCCATTTTCGCTATTTTTGTAGTGGGGTAAGCTTGTATGTAAATAACGCATTTTTATTTGTGCTTTAATTTCTTCATTATTATATGAATTTTGATTTACTCTTGAATGAAATTGACAAAGTTCGACAAACAAGAAATCCTGGTTGAACCTTAGGAATAGGTAGGATACAAATGTCATGACATTAGGGTTATTTAAGATTACGTGTAAGACCAATCTTAGATATGGCATCAATATGGGATTTTGTGTAAGACCATAGCTGGGCTATTGGCATATATAAGACCATATCTGGGATATGGCATTGGTATGGCACTATGTTTGTGAGATTTCTCGAGTATCTTTTAGTATTCGAAGTGGTTCAATGGGAAACGTAACAGAAATGTTAACGTTGTGAAAGACCATGGTGTGTTGCCAATTGGTACAGGTATGTACGTAGAACTTATGCCTAATGAGCTCGATATGTGAAGAATCTCTAGGTAAGGTTATGATTGTGTAAGATATGACATCTATGTTAATTCATTTCATGTTAGTTGCATGATAAATGTGTGTTTATGATGCTTATGTTTTGCATGGGAACTTACTAAGCTTTAAAGCTTACTCCCTTTTCTTTTCCCTTGTCTTATAGTGTTACCAAGCTAGCTCAGGGATTGGAGACTGTTAGAGATCCATTCACACTATCAAATTATCATTTTGTGTACTTATGATTACAATATTTTGAGTTATGGCATGTGTAGGGACTTGGTCTTTTTGTTATGTGTCATAATTGATTTGGCCATACGTGTTGGCTTCAATAGTTGATAATTCATTTTGTAAATGACCATTTGATATTGGCTAATATTGGTTAAATATATATACAGATGATGACATTTTCATGAATGTGGGAAATTGCATGGTTTGATATGCTAATTATGTGATGTTTGTATGTGATAAATTATAGCATGTAAATGATATGTGGATGCCTTGAGTATGGCTGATTGGGTTGAAAGTATATACTTTAATTGGTACTATGCTTCATTGTGTAGGTTGGTGCATGGAAGGGTGGCAAAAAGGCTTGGTAAATAGCCTTATATTTGTCCACACGAGTAGACACATAGGCGCGTGTCTAGGCCGTGTGCGACACACGGTCTTCCCCACGGGCATGTATTTTGGCCGTGTGTCCTCTCATCTTAATTGTTACAAAACAAAATGCTTAGTAATGAGCACACAGGCGTGTGTCTCAATCGTGTGGATGGCACGACCTCGAACAAGGGCGTGTGCCCTGGCCGTGTAAAATTTGCACCTATTTTATGAAAAATTAGAAAAATTTAATTGATCACATGGCCTAAGCACACGGGTGTGTGACTTGATCGTGTGACCTTAATTTGATGATGATGTCATAAATAGAAAGCTCCCCAATTTGAACACAGCCTGAAACATGGGTGTGTCTTAGGGTCACACGGGCGTGTCCCGAACCCACACGAGCGTGTGACCCCTTTTTCATGAAAAGTTTTCTAAGTTTTCCAAAAGTTTCCAAAGTTTTCAGTTTAGTCCCGAACCACTTTCAATGCATGTTTTGGGCCTCGTAGGCTCATTTTAGGGACGATATGAAAGTTTTTAAAAAGTTTTAAATTTGAGTAGAAATTCAGGCCTCAATTTTGAATGTATGCTTGTGAGTAAGTCCGATAATGCCTCATACCCTATTCTTGTGTTGGATAAGAGTAAGGGGTATTACATTTAGTGGTATCAGAGCTACGGTTTAGTCAATTCTCAGACTAACGTAGCATGTGTAAGAGTCTATCTATACATGCCATAAATGAATTGTGATAGTGTGATGACTCGACAACTTTAAATTGTGTTTTCATATAGTAATGAGTCCCAATTGAGCTGAGGTTGATGAAGTCAAAAGTAATGCACCAGCTGCCGCTCAAGGGGCAGTACTGTCTGATAGTAGACCTCCTACGGTTACTCAAGAAGAAGGAGACAGAGAAGCCTTTCTCCTTATGATGAATGAGTGGGGTATACAAAATTTGTTCGAACAAATCCGATTGCCCAACCTCCTTCACCCCCACCCATTCCTCGACCGCTCCCTAGCCTCACAATGTATGGACTTTGTAAGAATGAATAAGCCCCTGATCGATAAGATCCGAAAGCATGGGGCTGAAGAGTTTAGAACGAATATGGATGATGATTCCGAGAGAGCTGAGTTTTGGCTCGAAAACTCTATCAGGGTATTCGATGAGTTGTCCAGCACACCAGATGAGTGTTTAAATTGTGATATATCGCTTCTGAGAGATTCTGTATACCACTAGTGGAATACACTAGTATCGGTGTTACCAAGAGAAAGGGTTACATGGGAATTCTTTCAAGAAGAGTTTCGAAAGAAATATATTAGTCAGCGGTTCATCGATCGAAACTTAAGGAATATCTTAAGCTGAAACAAGGTTGTATGACAGTGACCGAGTATGAGCGAGAATTCACCAGACTTAGTAAATATGTCCGAGAGTGTGTTCCATTGAGGCTATCATGTGCAAGAGATTTGAGGATAGATTGAATAAGGATATTCGTGTGTTAGTTGGGATTTTAGAGCTGAAAAAATTTGTGGTATTGGTTGAACGGGCTTGTAAGGCCGAAGAGTTGAACAAAGAGAAGATAAAAGCTGATCTTGAAGCTAGAGATTCAAAGAGAAGAAAGATAAGTAAGTTATTTCCATCTCAGTCCAAGAAGTCTAAAGAAATGTATTCTCATTTGAATTTTTCAGTGGGGTATTCACGCAGAGATCATAATAATCAACATCTGAGTTTTAAATCTCAAGCTGCCTCAATGGCGAGTGTGGGCTATGTAAAGTCTAACAGAGCTGAATGTCAATAATGTGGAAGAAGACATCCTAGTGAGTGTAGGATGAATGATCGGGCTTGTTTCAAGTGTGGCTCTCAAGAGCACTTTATCCGAGATTGTCCTCAAATGGCTGAGAAGGAAAAATTTCAGAGTGTGAGGCCGAGTAATACTACTAATAGAGGTAGGCCATCGAGAAATACCAGAAATAGAGCTAGCAGTAAAGGTTTGACGAAAGATATGACTGTAAGATCCAAAGCTCGAGCACCTGCTAGAGCTTATACCATCCGTGCTCACAAAGAAGGGACATCTCCAGATGTTATCACTGGTACTTTTTCTCTCTATAATACTAATGTAGTTGCATTGATTGATCCTGGATCGACACATTCTTATGTTTGTGTGAAATTGGTAACTAGAAAGAACTTTCCTGTTGAATTTACTGAGTTGTTGATTAGAGTGTCAAACTCTTTAGGCAAACATGTACTAGTTGATAAAGTTTGCAAGAATTGTCCATTAATGATTCGAGGTCACTATTTTATGACAGATTTAATGTTGTTGACATTTGATGAAATTTTGGGCATGAATTGGTTGACATTTCATGATGTCGTAGTGAACTGTAAAAGAAAGATTATTGAATTGAAATGTAAAAATGGTGAAATTCTTCGGATTGATTTAGATGAACCTAGTGAGTTACCCGTTGTAATTTTTTTGATGTCTACCCAAAGATATGTAAGGAAAGGCTATGAAGCTTATCTTTCTTATGTGTTGAATACAAAAGAGTTTGAATTGAAAATTAAATCAATGCTGATAGTTTGTGAATATCCAGATGTGTTCCCCCAAAGAGTTACATGTGTTACCTCCATTTAGAGAAATTGAGTTTGGTATTGACTTAGTATTAAGGACCTCGCCGATATCTATTTCTTCGTATAGAATGGATCCAACTGAATTGAAAGAGTTAAAGACTCAGTTGCAAGAGTTGACAGTTAAGGGTTTTGCGAGACCAAGTTATTCTCCCTGGGCTGCTCTAGTATTGTTCGTAAAAAAAAAAGATGGGTCTATGAGACTTTGTATAGATTACCAACAGCTCAATAAGGTAACCATAAAGAAAAAGTATCCTTTGCCGATGATTGACGATTTATTTGATCAACTGAAAGGAGCAACAGTGCTCTCGAGGATAGATTTGAGATCTGGTTACTATCAGTTGAGAGTAAAAGAAGCGGATGTGCTAAAAATCGCTTTCAGAACAAGGTACGGACACTATGAATTTCTTGTTATGCCTTTTGGGTTAATGAATGCTCCTGCAGTTTTTATGGACCTAATGAATCGAATATTTAAACTGTATTTTGACAAGTTTGCATTGTTTTTATTGATGACATACTTATTTATTCTCGTAATGAGTTCGAGCATGCCGAACACTTGAGAATTGTTTTGCAGACTTTGAAAGATAAGAAGTTGTATGCTAAGTTCAGTGAAAGTGAGTTTTGGGTCCGAGAAGTCGAATCCTTAGGACATATTGTTTCAGGTGATGGTATTTGAGTTGATCCAAGTAAGATTTCAGCAATTGTTAATTGGAAACCACCAAGGAATGTATCTGAAGTTATAAGCTTTTTGGGCTTAACCGATTATTACCAACATTTTGTCAAAGGATTTTCAATGATTGCTACCCCAATGACCAAGTTGTTGCAAAAAGATATTAAATTTGTATGGTCCGAAAAATGTCAGTAAAGTTTTGAGAAGTTAAAGGCTTTATTGACTGAGGCACCGGTTTTAGTGCAACCTAAACCGGGAAAAGAGTTTGTGATTTATAGCGACGTGTCACTAAATGGATTAGGATGTGTGTTGATGCAAGAAGACAAGGTGATAGCCTATGCCTCAAGACAATTGAAGTCGCATGAGAAGAAATATCCGACACATGATTTGGAACTAGCTACTATTGTGTTTACCTTGAAAATTTTGAGACATCATCTGTACGGTGAGAAATGTCATGTTTTTACTGATCATAAGAGATTGAACTACTTGATGACTCAAAAATATTTGAACTTACTTTAACAGCTCGATTTTGACCCTAATCAGAACAGTGGTTTGGGACCATAAATCTGAGTCTGAAAAATATTTTAATATTATTTTTTGTGTTTATTATGTGTGAATTTATATGTGAGAAAGTTTCGTGAATTAATTTTATTGTTTGTGTGTTTAATTTGAGAAAAAAGACTTTATCGCGTAAAATGTAAAAGTGGATAATTAATGTGTAAATGCAGATAATTAATGTGTAAATGCTAAATTGCTAATGTCTTTATAAAATAAATTCATTAATAGGAAATTAGACCACTATTAAGGTTAGTGGACGGCAATGGACAAGAATGACCTTGTATATATATATATATATATATATATATATATATATATTAATTAAAACGTTAATTTAGTAATTAAGTTAATAATATCATTATAATAAAACAAAACACATATTAAAAGCCATTCTCATGTTTTTCAACTAGCTAAATGTGAAAGAAAAGAAAAAGAAAAGAGCAAGCTTAGGTTCGGCCAATATCAAGCTTGATTAAAGTATGAAACTAGCTCGATTTTTTATAATTTTTACATTTTTGAGATCGTTGCTAAGTTATATTCAAAGCCCATGTCTTAATTTTTGAATTTGATGATGATTTTGTGTTTTTCCATTGATGATAGTTTGTGATTTTTGTTATTTGACAATGAAATATTAAAGATATTTGTTAGATTATCGTGTTTTGTCTTTAGATTTTAATGAATTTGAGTAATTTGGACTAAATTGTGAAAATAAATAATTGGAGGGACTAAAATGTGAAATAAATGAAATGTGTAGACTTAGATGGACTATAGGAAGATTCGTCCCTAGCATGGTATATGCAAATTTTATGTATTTTGTGTTTTATGCAATAGGGACTAAATTGCAAAAAGTGTGAAATGTTAAGGGCAAAATGGTAATTTGCTCATTTTTGTGTTTTTGGAGTAAATTGAATAAATATGTGGTTAAATTAATTAAATTTGAATTTATTTAGATCAAGAATCAAAGAAAATGGAATTAGATCGAGGGAAATCAAAAGTAGACGAATAGTCGATTAAACCGTTCGACGACATCCGATGTAAGTCAATAAGCATTTAAATGTTGTTAAATTGAGAATATATAAATGTTATGTGATGATTTGAAATATTCGAATATATATGTGTGTGTGTGTGTGTGTGTGTGTGCTTTGGCCTAATGTGACTTTGAGATAGGGAGCTATGTTTTGAGTTCGATTAGATCAAGATTCAATGTTCGAAAGTCCCGTACGAACCCTAGGAATAGATAGGATACATATGTCATGACATAGGATTCTGATATGTGTTTTCATGTAAGACTGCGTCTGGGACGTTGGCATCGACTTATGTTTACGTGGAAGACCATGTCTGAGACATTGGCATCGTATCTGATTCGTGTAAGACCTTGTTTGGGACAGTGGCATCGATATGTGCTTACATGTAAGACCATGTATGGGACGTTGGCACTGTATGAGCTTTCTAATTATCCACGTATCCTTTTTAATTCCGAATGGCTCAATGGGCAATGTGAAGTAAATACCGAATATGAAATCGAATTACAGGTTCATGTTCGTGCTAGTTAAATGTTATAAGGAAACAAGGTAAGTTGATTACTTGAATTGATATAAAGTTATGTGAATATGGATTTTGTGTTAGCATATTTGAAAATATAAGTGAATTGGCCTATTGATGTAGTTGTGATATTAGAAGTGAAAATATATGTGTATATGATTGTTTATATTCGTCCATTGATATGTATGAGTGATTAAAGCATGACCTTTGTAGTAAATGATATCTTTGTATTGGAAATTATGTGTATTCAACCTTAGTAGTAAAATGTTAATATGCCTATGTTATATAAATGTTTTTGCTTATGAATTACTAAGCCTAAATAGCTTACTGTGTATGTGTTCTTGTTTATCTCTGTTTTATATATTTTGAAGTCACGTTATGAGTTCGAGGATCGTCATCAAAGCCTATCAAAATATCGAAATTTTTTGGTATTTTACTAAGTTAAATTTGGGCATATGGCATGTATAGCATATATTGAAAGTTTGATTTTGGGATATGTATATATTTATAAATAGCCATGCGAAAGTGGCTAAATATGATGTTTAAGTTTATTAAATTTGGTCATGATATATATGTGTGTGTTATGTTTAGTATGATTTGTCAGATGTTTGATATGATTTGATTCAAGAGAATTAGGTATGGTTAGTGAATGAGTATTATGTATGGGCTAGTCACTTTGTATTATGTTTGAAATATGTATATAGATATGTGATATGGCTAGTTGAATGGTTGTGATGTGTGTAACAACCCAAACCCAGCCCAAACTTTATGGCCGAATCTAGCTTGTTACAGTAGAAAACATTTTAAAGAAAGTCGTTTTTCTAAATCGGTTTATGTTGTTGAAAACCTTTTTGTTTGATTGTTTTGTAAAAGCTTTACTTAGTGCTTATTTGAGAAATTTTATTTAAGCCGAGTTATAATAAAACTTTGAAGGTGCCCGATGGCACGTTAAAAACAATTGTCGTTTTAACTTGGAAAACATATGATTTAAATATTAATAACAAAGTTTAAAACAAAGTATCCAACGTATGAAAAGTAGCAAAACAAAATATCAGGAGGCCTTATTACATCCAATTAGAATAAAAACCCAAAATAAAAATATCACAACTGAAATTAAAGTTCATTTAAATTAAATCCACTGCATGGCCACCTCGAGTCCATCCGGCTCCATATCCGCGATCTATGCATCACCTGAAAAATTAACGAGAAGGTGAGTCACCAAGACTCAGTATGTAACCCTTCCCCCGATTTTAAACATTTTCATACACAACATATAACAATTAATGTGCATAATATTATGTGCCCCAACCTAGCCAACCAATCGCCACAGCCTACCCTGTTGTGGTACCAAACCACTGGTGACATATAGTCACGATGTGATGCCAAATCACCGGAGGTGCCAAACCTCGGTTCCATAGACACGATCGATTGATGGGGCCAACCCATCGTGTGATGCCATATCACCGTGTCAATCCCTTAAGTAATATGTGGGCCAACCCAACGTGGTGCTAAGCCATGGGACGAGACGCAATGAGGTACCAAACCTCCGAGGTACCAAACCTCCGTGATCGTAGTCACGGTGTGTTACTAAACATCTTGGTGCCCGTCGGCACAATAATATCGCCCTCCACTCATTAATCCCACATCACCATGTATACATATCATGTATCAATACATCATGCTTACCAAAAGCATCAATAACACATTCATATTAATGTGTACTTACCGTAATCACCACTCATACCATTATAGTATTAATCCGATGCTACACAAGTCAAAGTTAGCATACATAACACTCAAAGACATTTAAATAATTATACGTGTGTATGTACACACTGTCACCTTTGGATGCTCTAAATCCCAAAAGAAGAGTCGGCCACCCTAGATCTACTTGTCCCTATATTCGGTCATAATAGAGTTAGTGATATGGGCCATTCGGCAAACCAAATAATTTGAGAAGGGTTCCTTGTGAACCCGAATCTTACCTTTATCCTTTCGGTTCCTAATCACAAAGACTCAATTCCCGATTCGCTCGCCAACCACCATCGATTAGTAACACACCGATAGCCTTGACTTTTAATCATTAATCGACTTACTAGAATAGCACTCTATTTACCATAAATCCTTACCACCTACTTACCAATCGATTGACTAAGGAATGGAAGATCCGCCTTTACGCTTTGAGATCCCTGAGTGTCCTAGAAAGAAATCGGTTTCAAAAGGGTGTTAATACACTATCGAAATCGACACTTACCCCCCTTATGGATGTCGACAGAGACACAGAAGAGAAGGAAACAAAATAGTATTCGGCTAATACTTCTTACCTCTGCTTCAATATTCGGCCAAGTCTATAGAGTAGAGGAAGGGAATTTGAATGTGGGGTTTCGGAAAAAAGAAGTAGAGAGGGCTTTTTAGTTGAAAAGGGAGTGAAAAGATTGGAGAGATGGAATATGGAAGTAGAGAGGAAATTCGGCTATTGCCAAAGGAGTAAAAAAAATAAAAGATGAAAGAATGCTTGAAGAGAATTTCAAACTTAGCAAAATGACAAAAGGCAAACAAGGTGACAAGGTTGAACCTTTTATAGGCATTCGGCATCCCCCTAGTGGCCTTGCAGTCCACCTCCCCATGAGGTGTTTAAATTTTGGCAACCACTTACAACCTCTCCGCCACTCATTTGATTTAATTCAAATCATTTGAAAAATAATCCAATAATAATTCATAATATCCTTGATTATCACTAATTATCCTTAGATAAAAATCTATTAATTCCCAAATAATCAAATAATCTCTTAATAATCCAAATAATTTCCTTATTATCACCTATTATCTTATTTATCTAAATAAACTAATATCATCCTAATTATCCTTAGAATTAAACAATTAAAATGCTCATATTATCCTTTAATATTGAAATAAAATTTGAGCATTTTCTCTCTTTGTTGTCATCCAAACAAGGTGCCAAAAGGAGAATTTCATGACTCAACCAAGGCTCTCCCTCACCCCTTGTGGCGTCACTACTAGGCTCTTAAGTGGCCCTCCTTTGCCACTTATTATAGGCTCATTTTATGACAAATTATCCCTTACTTATTCTTATAACCCCACTTGTTAAGGCTCCCCACCTTTAAAGCTAGAAACTGAAATTTTTACCAAATTGAGCCTACTCAAGGCCTTTGATTAAACCATATATTTCCATAAATAATATCACAGCAGTTCCATCATACCAAATAATTACTCAATCACAAATAGCCCCTAACTTAGGATGTTACAATGTGTATGAGTGATCAAGCTATATGATGTTTGGTTTGGTATGATTTGTTAGCTAGTGAAATAGTCAAGGTGATAGTAAGCTTGTTGATGCAAAATTTTGTATATATATTTGATGTATAGATGTTATGTTGTAGAGGTAAGTTGTGGATGATTTATGCTTAGAAATGTTTGTGAATAAGTTGAGCTAAATGGTATATAAGTAGGTATGTTTGAAGAATACTTGAATGAGTTAAAAAGAATGACTATTTAGTATTTTTTTTTTTTTTTTTTTGCCAATTATGTTCAGTATGATAATTTTATGTGTTTATATAGATGACCAAAAGTGTGGGTGGAATTTTGGCCTTGAAAATGGCCTACATTTGCCCACACGGTTGAGCACACGGGCGTGTGGCTCGACCGTGTCCATCGTGGTTTTGTTTCAAAAAAAGTCAGACTCGACCACGGGTTGGACACACGGGCGTGTGACTGGCCGTGTGGATCAAGTCAATGTCGACCACGGGCGTGTCTTAGGCTGTGTGGACAAGTCAGTATGTATGCCCTATTTTGACACGGCTTAGACACACGGGCGTGTCTGAGGCCATGGGAGGCACACAGCCTGTCCACGCGGACGTGTGACCTCTATCACTTTGAAAAAAATTTTAAGTTTTCGAGAATTTTTGTATGTGTTCGGTTTAGTCTCGGCCCCTTCCTTAAGCATGTTTAAGGTCTCGTAGACCTATTTAAGGGACACTTTGATTTGATTTATTAAATTATGCTATGAAATGACTGTGAATGTTTCTATTTGTTCGGTAATACCTCTTAACCCTATTCCGGTGAAGGTTATGAGTTAGGGGTGTTACACTTTCCGCAACGAAGATGGCTTGAGTTACTGAAAGACTATGAGTTGGTGATTGACTATCACCTAGGTAAAGTGAATGTGGTCGCCAACTCCTTAAGTAGGAAATCTTTGTTCGCTTTGAGAGCGATGAATACACAGTTGACTTTGTCCAGTAATGGTTCGATTCTAGCCGAGTTGAGAGCTAGACCGTTGTTCCTTCAACAGATTTGTGAAGCTCAGAAATATGACTGTGATTTGCAATCTAAGGGAGCTCAGTGTGAATCAGATAGTGATTCAGATTTTCATATCGGATCAGATAGTTGTTTGATGTTTCAAGGTAGAATATGTGTATCGAAAAATGATAAACTTATTCTTAAAATTCTCCTTGAGGCACATAATGGTTGCTTGTCTGTGCATCTGGGTAGTACGAAAATGTATAACGATTTGAAGGCATTCTACTGGTGGTCAGGTATGACACAAGATATTTCAGAGTTTGTTTCGAAATGTTTGATTTGTCAACAAGTAAAAGCCGAACACCAAGTACCTTCAGGTTTACTTCAGCCAGTGATGGTACCCAAATGGAAATGGGACAGAATTACGATTGATTTTGTAATGGGTTTACCTTTGACTCCAAAAGACAAAGATGTCGTCTGGGTTTTTGTCGATAGATTGACGAAATTGGCTCATTTTAATCTGGTACGTACCGATTATTTGCTTGATAAGCTAGCTAAGTTATACATTTTGAAGATTGTAAGATTGCACGGGGTGCCTATTTCGATTATTTCGGATAGAGATCCGAGGTTCACTTCGCAATTTTGGAAGAAGTTGCAAGAAGCTTTGGGTACGAAATTAAATTTTAGTACCACTTTTCACCCGCAAACCAACGATCAATCTGAGAGAGTAATTCAAATTCTTGAAGACATGCTCAGATGCTGTGTTCTAGAATTTGAAAGTAGTTGGGAGAAATATCTACCGTTGATTGAATTTGCATATAACAATAATTTTTAGTCAAGTATAAAGATGGCGCCTTATGAGGCATTGTATGGCCGCAAGTGCCGAACACCTTTGTATTGGACCGAGCTTAGTGAAAGACAGATTCACGGGGTTGACCTGGTTAGGGAAACTAAAGAAAAAGTAAAGGTAATCTGAGATTGCTTGAAAGCTGCTTCAGATTGACAAAATTCGTATGCAGACTTGAAAAGAAAAAAGTATCGAATTTTAGGTCACTGTCAAAGTCTTTCTGAAAGTATCTCCGTGGAAGAAGATTCTAAGATTTGGCCGTAAAGGCAAGATGAGTCCACGTTTCATTGGGCCGTATGAAGTTATTGAAAGAATAGGGCCAGTGGCATATCGGTTAGCTTTACCGACAGAGTTGGAAAGGATCCACAACGTGTTTCATGTGTCTATGTTACGTCGTTATAGATCAGACCCTTCACATGTGATTTCCCCGACAGAGGTTGAGATTCGACCCGATATGACTTATGGTGAAAAATCAATCAAGATTTTTGCTCAGGAAGTTAAACAGTTGAGAAATAAGAGTATAGCCCTAGTGAAAGTTTTATGGCAATAGCATGGAGTTGAAGAGGCTACGTGGGAACCTGAGGAAGCTATGTGAAAACAGTACCCAAACCTATTCTCTGGTAAAATTTTCGGGGACAAAAATGCCTAAGGGGGGAGAGTTGTAATAGCCCAATTTTGGGGCTACTCGGAACAATGGTTTCGGGACCACAAATTTCACATAGAAAAATTTATTTTTATTACATTTTCATGGTCTATAATTTTACGAAATGACTTCACGAAAATTTCATTTGAAAATTTTGACGTTTGGGCACTCAATTTAGTAAAAAGGATTAAATTGTAAAAAGTACAAAAGTTGAGTTCTACATGCTAGAGGTGCCTAATTTCTAGGAAATTTTAAATTGAAGGCCCTTTGATGGTAATTAGACCATTTGTTAAGTTAGTGGACAAAAATGGACATGGTGAGATAAATTTTCAAAGTTTTAAGTGAATGGCATTTTGGTGATTTGGTAAATAAAAGAATAAAAAGGGAAATTAAAGCCAAAATTTGCTCATCTTTCTTCAACCTTGGCCGAAACTTGGGAGAGCACCGTAGCTAGGGTTTTGTCATCTTTCAAGCTTGATTATAAGTACATCCTAGCCCCGTTTTTAATGCTCTTTATAGTTTTTGAAGCCGTTATCACTCGATCTACCTATTTCTACCATTATTTTAAGAAAAGATCAAGGTCTAGGGTTTGAACCATGTTGGAAATTTGTGTATTTTGATGTATAGATTATGCATGTTTGATGTGTGATAAACAACTTTTGCTAGATGATTTTTGATGAAAATGTCAAAGGACCTATTTGTAAAAAGATTATAAAATGTGTGTAAAAGTGTGATTAAATGAAAAATATGGACTACTATAAATATAAAAGAAGATCGGCTAGGCTTGGGAATTGAAGAATTTGAATGGATTTCATTTTTCGAGCCTAGAGGCAAAAATGGAAATACGTCAAAGTTTAGGGGCAAAAATGTAGTTTTTTATAATGTGATTTTTAGACTGAATTGAATAATGTGAATAATAAATGAGTTAAAATTGCTATTATAGATCAAGAAAGATGGGGTTCAGACATTGATCGGTGGAAAAACAAGGTTATTGACGATTAGGTCCATTTCCGCTATTTTTGTACCGAGGTAAGTTTGTATGTAAATAATGCATTATTATTTATGCTTTAATTGATTTATTATATGAATTGTGATTTACTCTTGAATGAAATCGACAAAGTTTGACAAACGAGAAATCCCGATTGAACCTTAGGAATAGGTAGGATACAAATGTCATGACATTAGGGTTATTTAAGATTACGTGTAAGACCATAGCTGGGATATGGCATCGATATAAGATTTCGTGTAAGACCATACCTGGGCTATTGGCATCGATATGAGATCCCATGTAAGACCATATATGGGAAATGGCATTGGCATGGTACTGTGTGTGATATTTCCCGAGTATCCTTTAGTATTCGATGTGGTTCAACAGGAAACATAACGAAAATGTTAACGTTGCGAAAGACCATAGTGTGTTGCCAATTGGTACAAGTATGTACGTAGAACTTATGCCTAATGAGCTCAATATGTGAATAATCTCTCGGTAAGGTTCTGATTGTGCAAGATATGACATTAAGGTTTCTAATAATATCCATGTCAAGTTGGACTATGAGATTTTTAATGACAACTATGTTAATTCATTTCATGTTAGTTGCATGATAAATGTGTGTTTATGATGCGTATTATTTACATAGGAACTTACTAAGCTTTAAAGCTTACTCCCTTTTCTTTGCCTTTGTCTTATAGTGTTACCAAGCCATCTCGGGGATCGGAGACTGTTAGAGATCCATTCACATTATCAAATTATAATTTTGGGTACTTATGATTACAATATTTTGAGTTATGGCATGTATAGGGACTTGGTCTTTCTGTTATGTGTCATAATTGATTTGGCCATACGAGTTGGCTTCAATAGTTGATAATTCATTTTGTAAATGGTCATTTGATATTGGCTAATATTGGTTAAGTATATATACAGATGATGACATTTTCATGAATGTTGGAAATTGCATGGTTTGAGATGCTAAGTATGTGATGTTTGTATGTGATAAATGATAGCATGTAAATGATGTGTGGATGCCTTGAGTATAGCTGATTGGGTTGAAAGTATATGCTTGAATTGGTACTATGTTTTGTTGCATAGGTTGGTGCATGGAAGGGTGGCAAAAAGGCTTGGTAAATAGACTTATATTTGTCTACACGGGTAGACAAACGAGCGTATGTCTAGGCCGTGTGCGACACACGATCTGCCCTACGGGCATGTGTTTTGGACGTGTGTCCCTTGCATCTTAATTGTTACAAAACAGAATGCTCAGTAATGAGCACACAGGTAGAGACAAGGGCGTGTGTCTCAGCCGTGTGGACGGCACGGCCTCAAACACCAACGTGTGCCCTAACCGTGTGAAGTCTGTACCTATTTTATGAAAATTATAAAAATTTAATCAATCACACGGCCTAAACACACGGGTGTGTGACATAAATTTAATGATGACATCATAAATAGGAAGCTCCCTAATTTGAACACGGCCTGAAACACGGCCGTGTCTTAGGGTCACACGGGCATGTTTCATGAAAAATTTTCTAAGTTTTCCAAAAGTTTCCAAAGTTCTCAATTTAGTCCCGAACCACTTTCGATGCATGTTTTGGGCCTCGTAGGCTCGTTTTAGGGACAATATGAAAGTTTTTGAAAAGTTTGAAATTTGAGTAGAAATTCAAGTCTCAGTTTTGAATGCTTGCTTGTGAATAAGTCTGGTAATGCCTCGTACCCTATCCCGGAGTCGGATACAGGTAAGCGGTGTTACACTCAAGGTGTATGATTCAATAACCTATCAATTCTTATTCAAGAGTACCCATTAGGGCACTTAATCATAGAACACACTCTCGAGCCACATATTGTGCAACAAGATTGCCAGTCTAGGCTAAATCCCTTTTATAATGTATACTTAAAATAGCTCAATTAGGATTACCAATCCATTCTAAAACCTAATTGTAATTTATATTCGAGAGGTATCGTATCAAGATTACCCGTCCAGGCTAAGTCCTTTATATATTGAGGTCAATAGGATTACTTGTCCGAGCTAAATCCATTAGCAACGAATGCATGACCTCATTCATTTTAGGAAAGCACATATATTTATTGGAATTCAATATTCAAATGGCACTTAACCCTTTTTCACCATTTCAAGCATGTATTCAATTTCTTAGTATAGCAATACAATAATTCACATCAGCAAATGTGAGTTTGGGCTCTGAGAAGTTGGATTTTGGGGCCTATTGTTTCAGCTGAAGGTATTAGAGTTGACCCGGTAAGATTTCTGCTATTTTTTATTGGAAACCTCCCAGAAATGTGTCTGCAGTCCGTAGTTTTTTGGGCTTAGCGGGCTATTACTGAAGATTCGTGAAAGGATTTTTGATGATTGTGACACCAATAATTCGATTGCTTCAAAAAGATGTGAAATTTGAATGGTCGAAAAAATGTCAACAGAGTTTCGAACAGTTGAAAGTACTGTTAACTAAAGTACCAGTTCTGGTTCAACCTCAATCGGGGAAAGAGTTTGTGATTTATAGTGACGCGTCATTTAACGGTCTGGGATGTGTTCTAATGCAAGAAGGAAAAGTTATAGCTTATTCTTCTCGACAACTAAAACTTCATGAAAAGAACTATCCCACACATTAGTTGAAGTTGGTTGCAATTGTGTTCGCATTGAAAATTTGGATATACAATTTATACAGCGAAAAATGCCACATTTTTACGAATCAGAAAAGCTTAAAATATCTGATGTCACAAAAGATTTAAATTTGCAACAACGAAAATGGCTCAAATTGTTAAAAGATTATGAATTTGTGATTAATTATCACTAGCGAAAAGCTAATGTTGTTGTTGATGCCCTGAGCTGAAAATCTTTGTTTGGATTATGAGCAATGAATACCCAATTGATGATTTGTGATGATGGGTCTATTTTAGCTGAATTAAAAGCTAAACCGATATTTCTTCAACAAATTTGTGAAGCTTAGAAAGATGACTGTGAATTGCAATTTAAACGAACTCAATGTGAGACTATCCCTAATTTAGAGTTTCAAATTAGAGCCAATGATTGTTTAAGGTTTCGAAATAGAATTTGCATATCGAGAAATTCAGAACTTATTCAAAAGATTTTGCATGAAGCTCACAATAGTTGTTTATCTGTTGATCCAAGGAGTACCAAAATGTATAACGATTTGAAATAGTTTTACTGGTGGCAAGGCCTGAAACGAGCTATCTCCGAATTTGTTTCTAAATGCTTGATTTGTCAGCAAGTCAAAGTTGAACATCAAGTACCATCGGGTTTACTGCATCCTGCGATTATTCCCGAGTGGAAATGGGATAGAGTTACAATGGATTTTGTATAGGGGTTGCCCCTAGCTCTAAAAAAGAAAGATGCTATCTGTGTTTTCATTGATCAACTAACGAAATCTGTTCATTTCATACCAGTACATACATATTACACACTTGATAGATTAGCTAAATTGTACATTACTGAGATTGTTCGTTTGCACGGGGTGCGACTATCTATTATTTCTGATAGAGATCCGAGATTTACGTCACGATTCTGGAAGAAATTGCACGAAGCTCTAGGTACGAAGTTGAATTTCAGTACTGCTTTTCATCCTCAGACTGAAGGTCAGACTGAGAAAGTTATTCAGATTCTCGAAGACATGTTGAGATGTTGTATTTTATAGTTTGAGGGCATTTGGGAAAAATACTTACCATTGATTGAGTTCGCGTATAACAACAATTTTCAGACGAGTATAAAGATGGCACCGTATGAAGCTTTATATGGTCACAAATGTCGAACTCCGCTATACGGGGTTGAATTGATCAGAGAAACTGAAGAAAAAGTGAAAACAATTCGCGATAGTTTAAAAATAGTTTTAGATCGACAGAAATCATGCACGGATTTGAAACGTAAACAAATTGAGTTTCAAGTCGGGGACCGAGTGTTTTTAAAGGTGTCACCGTGGAAAAAGGTTCTTCGATTCAACCGTAAAGGAAAGCTGAGTCCGCGATTTATCAGACCATATGAGATCGTCAAAAAAATAGGGCTTGTAGTGTATCGACTAACTTTACCATCAGAACTTGAAGAGGTTCATAATGTCTTTCACGTTTCTAAGCTACGCCGATACAAATCTGATCCGTCACATGTGATTTCTCCAGTAGATGTTGAGATACAGACTGATTTGAAGTATAGTGAAGAACTGATTAATGTTTTAGCTCGTGAAATCAAAGAATTGAGAAATAAACGCATAGCCCGAGTAAAGGTTCTTTGGCATAAACACGGGATCGAGGAAGCTACATGGGAACCCGAGGAAGCTATGAGATAATAGTACCTAACCTATTTACCAAGATTTTCGGGATGAAAATCCGAGTAAAGGTTCTTTGGCATAAACACGGATCGAGGAAGCTATGAGACTCCATTTTAATTATGGTGACCTTAAATGGTAATTAAGCCATTTGAAAGGTAAGTGGACATTAATGGACTTGTATAAATGAAATCTAAGAAGAATATAGTAGGAGACTCCATTTTTGGTTTTTTAGGGTTCGGTCACTTTGATCTTCAATTGTAAGTCCATTTTTATTCGGTTTTTAATGATTTTTATGTTTTTGAGATCGTTGCTTCGTATTCTAGCTAGCCCGTACCTTAGATTTCAAAAATTTTAAAGATTTATCATGTTTCTATTGTTGAATTTGTGAGTAATTTGATGAATAATGATATATTTGGAAGGTTTAATGTTAGATTAATAGCTTTTGTAAAGTGATTTTTGACAAAAATGTCCAAAAATGATTAAATTGAGAAAATGTGAAATGTGGTGGTTAAAAATGTGAATAAATAAAAGATATGGCTTGCAGGGACTCCATTAAAATTTGGCTAGCATAGTTAAGGGTCTAATTGCATGAATTTGCATTTTTACGAGCTAAGGACTAAATTATAAAAATGTCAAAATAGTAGGGGAAAAAGTGTAATTTTCCATAAGTTGATTTTTGGACTAAATTGAATAGACTGAATACTGAATGTGCTAATTTTAATAATATATAGATCAAGATAAGCTGGGATCGGGATTAGATAGGGGAAAAAGGAAAGGTTGACGATTAGTCGATATTTCTATCCGAGCAACTCGAGGTAAGTTCGTATAATTAGAATCAAACTTTTAAATACTTGTAATTATTTGAAATGAATGTGTAATTGAATGAATGATCCAGTTAAAATAAGAATGCCTTATTGATAAAGTTTGATGGTTACCAAGCCCCGTTTGAACCGTAGGAATTTGTAGGATACGAGTGACATGTCACTAGGGTTACCGTTTAGGTTGAGATCCTGCATGTGTTGCGAACTCACTGTAGCTCGTATGAGCTTACCGATGTATCAGCTCGTAAGAGCTTACTGTTCTCAGCTCATCAGAGCTTACCGTTTCAGCTCAATAGAGCTTGCTGTCCATTAGCTCAGGAGGAGCTTACTGATCATAGCTCGAAAGAATGAAAATGATAATGAATTAAAAGATTATTGATTTATATGTTATGTATATCACCCGAGTATCCTTGAAATTTTAATAGGTACAACGGGCATAAATTCTATTATTGGTTATGTGAAAAAGCTTTGTGTTTATATGGATGAGTTACTGTTATCCAATGAATTATTATTTATATGATTGAGAGTGAATTGTTACAAATGATTTATCTGATATATGAATTTGATGATACAATGTATTGAGTATTAAATTGAGTAATGGATGATTATATGCACTTATGTGACTAACTTGTTGGTGAATGCTTGTGTTTAGGCATTTGGTAATTGAATTGGGTATACCTTAATTATTTACTTGATTAGGTATAAATGGTAAGTTTAATTCTAAATTACACGGACTTACTAAGCTTTAAAGTTTACTCTGTTTCATTTCTATGTTTTATAGAGGTTCGATAGCTCGCTCGATTCGGATAAAGTCGGAGTTACGCATTACACTATCCAGTTGTTGATTGGTACTTTTGAACTCATGGATATATGTAAATATGGCATGTATAGGCTAGTTATAAAGATGATAGTTATGGTTACTTGAGATAGTGATTTTGGTACATGTTGTGGTATAAGTTAAAGCCATGTGATTTGGCTTAACTTGGTATAATGTTTTGGTTGTGTATAAGTATTCAATATGGTACGTTTTGGCAAGTAGTAGATGGAATGGAAATATTCAAATGTTGTCTTGATATGTAGTAGACTTATGAATGGAAAATGCATGGTACGAATTAGGTATTTGAGTACTATGTTAAGCTGGTATAATATGTGTATGAAATGTTATGGATTGCCTGCCAATTGGGTTGTAAAATATTGCAATTTATGCTTGTACAGGTATGTAAAGATAGGGTGGCAAAATGGCTTTGCAAATAGCTTATTTTTGTCCACACGGGTAGAGACATGGGCGTGTGTCTCACCGTGTTCGACACACGGTCAGTTACACGGCCATGTGACCCATAGAGTTGAAATTAAAATCAAGTCAGTATGATCCACACGGTCTCACACACGGGTGTTTGACTAGCCGTGTAGTACAAGTCAATATACCCCCTAATTGGTACACGGCCTAGCACATAGGCGTATGACTTAGCCGTGTTGCATAAGTCAGTATACCCTACAAGATTGGCATGACCTAGCACATGGCCTGTCACACGGGCGTGTGTGGCCACTTCGAAGGGCACACGGGCTAGACATATAGGCGTGTGAATGGCCGTGTGACCCAAATCAGTATGTACCCCTTGTTTTCACACGGCGGGTGACATGGGTGTGTGTCCCCTGTTTTGAGAAATTTTTCAAAGTTTCGTGCAAGTTTTATAAGTTATCGGTTTAGTCCTGAATCACTCCTAAAGTATGTTTAAATCCTTGTAGGCTATTATAAGGGACATATTGATTGAGATGGAGTGATGATTGTATTAATTGATCGAATGTATGAGATAAGTACGGTTATATGTGTTATAAGTCTGGTAATGCTCCGTAACCCTATTTCGGTGTTGAATATCGGTGAGGGGTGTTACAGTGGAGTTCCATTAGCTAAAGGTATTCAATAGCTATGGAATCTTAATTTAGAGGTCCTTCTGTCAAATTAGACCATAAATAGCTTTAGGGGACATATAAGGACAAATATTAAATGTTTTAGTTAGTTTAATGTTAAGGTTAATATAGTAATTGTATAATAACTTAAGTAATAATAATAATAACATAAAATCATCATCTTCATTTAGTCATTAACACCAAAAATTAGGGCAAGAGGAAGCCATGGTTATCCTTCTCATTTGGCTATGCTAATTTTGCTCATTAAGGTACGGTTTTCATCCCTTTTTTTAATGATTTTTATGTTTTTGAGATTGTTGCTTCGTATTCTAGCTAGCCGGTACCTTAGATTTCAAAACTGTTAAAGATTTATTATGTTGCCATTATTGAATGCTTGAGTAATTTGATGACTTATGATATATTTGGAATGTTTTACATTAGATTAATAGATTTTGTAAAGTGATTTTTGAAAAAAAAATGTTAAAAAGGGATTAAATATAGAAAATGTGAAATGTGGTGGTTATAAGTGTGAATAAATGAGAAATATGGGCTAATATGAGTACTAGAGAAATTCGGCTAACATGAGTTGTGGTTAAATTGCATGAATTTGTGATTTAATGAAATAATGACTAAATTGCAAAAGATGTGAAATATTAGGGGCAAATGTGTAAAAATGCCTTAAAGAGAAAGTTGATTAAATTGAATAGAACGAATGCTGAATGTGCTAAATTTGATAATTAAGATCAAGATAAGTTGAGATCGGGTTTAGATCGGGTAAAAGGAAAAGTGGATGAACAGCCGATAATTTCCATCTGAGCAACTCGAGGTAAGTTTGTATATTTAGAATTGAATCTTTAAATACTTGTAAGTTATTTGAAATGAAAGTATAACTGGCTAAATGGTTACTGAGTTTGAATGCCTATTGATGATAATTATTGAATACCGAGTCCCGTTTGAACCGTAGAAAGTCATAGGATACGAGTGACATGTCACTAGGACTAGGGTTATCGTATTGGTCGAGATCCTGCATATGTTGCGGACTAACCACAGCTCATATGAGCTTACTGATATATCAGCTCGTAAGAGCTTACTATTTTTAGCTCATCAGAGCTTACCGTTTTAGCTCAATAGAGCTTACTGTCCATCAGCTCAGGAGGAGCTTACTGACCATAGCTCGAAAGAGTGGAAATAATAATGAATTGATAGATTACTAATTATTACATGTAATGTATATCACCCTAGTATCCCTCGATATTCTAATAGGTTCAATGGGCATAAATTTTCTTATTAGTTATGTGAAAAAGCTAACTATTTATACGGATAAATTACTTTTTTATGGATGAAGTATTGTTTATACAGATGAGTTACCGTTATTGAATGAATTATTGTTTATATGATTGAAAGTGAATTGTTACAAATGATGTATATGATATATGGATTTGATTTGATACAATGTATTGAGTATTAAATTGAGATAAAGGATGATTATATGCACTTATGTGACTAACTTGTTGATGTATGCTTATGTTTAGGCATTTGGTAATTGAATTGAGTATACCTTAATTATTTACTTGATTATGTATAAATGGTAAGTTTAATTCCAAATTATACAGGCTTAATAAGCTATAAAGCTTACTCTGTTTCTTTTTCGTGTTTTATAGAGGTTCGATAGCTCGCTCGATTCGGATAAAGTCAGAGATATGCATCACACTATCCAGTTGCAAATTGGTACCCCTGAACTCATGGATATATGTAAATATGGCATGTATAGGCTAGTTTTAAAAATGATAGTTATGGTTACTTGAGCTAGTGATTTTGGTACATGTTGTGGTATAAGATAAAGCCATTTCATTTGGCTTAACTTGGTCTAATGCTTTGGCTGTAGATAAGTATTCAAATATGTGTGTGAAGTGTATGGATTAGCTACCTATTGAGTTACAAAATGTTGCAAATTATTCTTGTGTAGGTGAGTAAAAATAGGGTGGCAAAATGGCTTTGCAAATAGCCTATTTTTGCCCACACTAGCAGAGACATGGGCGCGTGTCTCAACCATGTGTAACACACGGTTATGTTACACGGTCGTATGTCTCCTGGTGTTGAAATTGCAATGAAGTCAGTATGGTCTACACAGTCTCACACACGAGCATGTGATCGGCCATGTGGCACAAGTCAGTATACCCCCTAATTGGCACACGGCCTAGGCCATGTTGCATAAGTTAGTATACCCTACAAATTTGGCAAGGCCTTGCACACTGCATAGCACATGGGCATGTGTGGCCACTTCGAAGGGCACACGGGCTAGACAAATGGGCATGTGGTTGGTCGTTGGACCCAATTCAATAACCTCACTTGTTTGGACATGGGGTAGGACACGGGTTGGGACATGGCCATGTGCTCCCATTTCGAATGTCCATATAGTCTGTGACATGGGCATGTCTGGTGGCCGTGTGAGACACACGGCCTGGCCACATGGGCGTGTGTCCTCTTTGGAGAAAAATTTACTAAGTGTTGAAAAATTTCCGAGTTATCGGTTTAGTCCCGAACTACTCCCAATGCATGTTTAAGGCCTCGTAGGCTCGTTTTAGGGATACTATGATTGGTTATGATTGAATTATATTTGATTTGATAAATTGTATATAAATTGTATGTTTAAAAGTGTTGTAAGTCTGGTAATGCTCCATAACCCTATTCTGGCGTTGAATATGGGTGAGGGGTGTTATACAGCCTAGCACACGGGCGTGTGGCTAGTCGTGTGACATGAGTTAGAGAGTTACACGAGTATGGACACAGGCTGGGACATGATCGTGTGCCTTACGTCGAATGCCCACACAGCTTGAGACACAAGCGTGTCATTGGCCGTGTGGCTCACATGGCCTACCCACACGGGCGTGTGTCTCTGTATTTAGGAAAATTTTTGAAATTTTGTGAAAAATTCTTTGAGTTTCTGATTTAGTCCCGACTTGCTTCTAATGTATAAATTGGACCTCAAGGGTTCATTTAAGGGACAATATGATTGGATATGATTGGTTTCAGATATGAACAATAAATAACATGAATTAATTGTATTTGTTCTTTAAACTCGGTAAGGCTTTGTAACCTTATTCTAGTGATGGATATGGGTTAGGGGTGTTACAACCTGCTCCGATACCAATAAATGTAACACCCCTAACCCGTATCCATCGTTGGAACAAGATTACGGAGTATTATCCGAGTTTTAAGATCAAACAAACATAAATTTCAAACATTTCAAACATTTCAAATCATATCAATAATCATAGTAAAACCAATCCAAAACATATATATTGTCCCTTAAACGAGCCCTCGATGCCCTAAACACACGTTAGCAACAAGTCGGGGCTAAAATGGAAACTCAAAGAAATTGTTAGAAATTAGTGAAAATTTTCAACATTGCAAGGGTCACACGGCCGTGTGGGCATTCAAGGTAGAGACACATAGCCGTGTCCCAGACCGTGCTCATGCCTGTGTAACTCAATGACTTCGGTCACTCATCCAAGTCAAACGCCCATGTGACAGGCCGTGTGCTTGGTCATGTAATAGCTTAAAATGCAACCCTTTGAAAGCTATAAGGGATACATGGCCGTGTCGCTTGGCCATGTATCACACATGGCTGAGACACACGCCTGTGTCTATACTTTGTGGATGAAAAACAGGCTATTTTCAAGCCATTTTTTCTAACCCAAACTAGCATGTACCTATATGCATATTTGCACACAATTACAAGCCATAACAAGACACCAAAATCATGCATATTATAGCTTCACACATATGGTATACTCACATACAACCAAGATGGCCTTAGGCACCTCAAATGACAACATGTAAACATGTATAATCATGTACTCTATTTGACCAAAATACTCAACTAACTTTTAGGCATATTTGTATCAATACAAACCATTGAATTTACTAGCCAAAAACTTACCAAATGGTGCCAAATATACCATTCAAAAAATAACACCAATAGCCATATAAGCCATTCAAACAAAGTACAAATTCTCAACATTTCCAACAAATTACAAGCCATGTATAATATGCATATTTAAACAATAACTTCATCTTCCATAATTCAAGCATATCAAGCCAAACATCATCCATATTAAGGCTATCATTTATATACCAAAACTAAGTTCATTTTATCACCAAAATGCCATAACACAAGCCAAACCGATTGGCTATTTCAACAACCAAAACACATTGGCCAACATTAGCCAAAATGCCTATACATGCCATTAAAACTAAAATTAAACAACCGAAAGTACCAAAAGAGCTGATGAATAATGTGATATAGCTCTGACAAACTTCCAAATTGAACGAGCTTCTGATACACTATAAAACATGAAAAATGACACAAAGTAAGCATTTAAGCTCAGTAAGTTCATATAACTTAAAACATAACTTACCATTTAATCACAAAATAGGTATGATAAACATAGTATATCCCAACATAATTTGGCCGAATGCCTAAGCACATATACACCAACCATGTTAGCAATGTAAATACATATACAAACCGATAATCATGGATGATAACAACAATTGATTAAGTTTCATATACATGTATCATCCAATTCAATTTTCCATATACCATGTAACAACATTTCCATATAATTCATATGTACCTCTATAATAGTCCGTAATGAGCCCTTAACATTTCATATCAGAATAATGCCTGTTGAACCATTTAGAATACCGTTGGATACTTGGGATAGCTCACACATAGTCTGCTAAATCATATAACTATAATCTGTCAAATCTTGTACATGTATGCTCACACGAGCTGTGAATCGGTATGCTCACACGAGTTGTAAAAATGGGCCTGCTTACATGAGTTGTGGGTCAGAACATAGCTACATGATACTACTCATACGTGCTGTGGAGTACCTATAACACATGCCGAACCTCAGACATCGGTAGGACATTCAGGACCAACACTCAAATCATGTTAACCCTAATGACATGTCATTTGTATCCTATGAATTCCTGAGGTTCAAATGGGTCTCGATAATCGTCGTACGTCATTGGATATGTATTCAGTATAAATGTATGACATTTCACAACACATGTATAATTCAATTAAAAACATATAAACTCGATTTAATTACACAAACTTACCTCGACGAGTATACGTAGATACGGAGGCGATTAATCTGAAACTTTCCCTTTACCCCGATCTAAAGCCATATGAGGTCTATCTTGATCTATATGGATAAATTTAACTCAATTTAGTATATATTTCATTCAATTTAACTCAAAGTCATATTTTGGAAAAATTATCATTTTTGCCCCTATACTTTTAATTTCTTTCAATTTAGTCCCTAGCTCATAAAAAGGAAATTCTTGAAATTTCACCACAACCCACTATGACCGAATATCAAATAGGTCCCTAGAAAGCCCTATATTTTGTTTATTTCACAATTTCACCATGTATAATTTTATATTTTTCAATTTAATCCTTATTTGACAATTTCACCAAAAAATCACTTAAGAAAAGCCGTTTATCAAACAAAAACTATCCATTTTCTATCATCAAACATCAAAAATCATGTATATTCATTAATAGTAAAACCCTAATAGTTTAACAGTTTCACAAATTAGCCCCCAGGCTAGCTAGATTAAGCTACAATGATCCCAAAAACATAGAAATCATTAAAAGCGAAACAAAAATCACTTGCCAATCAAGAAAACAAGAATGGACGAGCCCTAGATCAACAATGGCTTTTTCTCTCTCTAATTTTTGGTTGAAGACAAAGTTTAAAAATGATGACTTATTTTTAATTTTAACTTATCACTTAGTTACCAAATTACGTAATTAACCTTTAAAACATTATTAATTTCACAAATGTCAAGCCATCACTTTCCACTATCTTCATTAGTGGTTTAATTACTATATAAGAACTCAAACTTTAAAGTTCTATAGCTATTTAATACCTTTAGCTATTAGAAATCAACTTTTGCACTTTAAGCGATTTAGTCCTTTTTATCGAATTGAGCATGTAAACAATAAAATTTCTTAACAAAATTTTTATACGACACTACTATCATGCTGTAGGCAATAAAATAATAAAATAAATTTTTTGACTTCAAATTTCTGGTCCCGAAACCACTGTTTCGATTTCATTAAAAACGAGTTAGCCATTATAGAACTCAATTTTTTTCCTTAAAGTTTATTTTATTTTCAATTTTGCAAACCGTGTAGTTAAATATTTGTTTGTTAATTATTGTTGACTTCCTTGCAGTTTGAATAATATTTTATGTTTCATTGTCCTTCCTTTTGTGCGTGACATGTGGTGTTCTTTTAATTTTAACTAAGTATGACTTAACTCTTGATGTGAACCCTTATTAATGAAAGCCTTAATTGTTTGCGATCCTAGTTAAAGTATGTGAAACTCTAGAATGTGTGACCCTTCTTGTTGTGAACTTATGTTATTCTGCGAACCTATATTATTATGTGAACCCATGATATTATGCGAACCTATGATTGCATAAAGTATGCAAACCTTTGTTGACGTACGAATATTAATATTAAGTTCTAAGTACATGTGTATTATTATTCAAATATGCGAACCCTAAAAATCTCTATGTGAACCCTAAGTCTTTGTTGTTTGTTGGCTTGCGAACCCTACCTCTTTACGTAAACTTTATATGCTCACAAGTTTTATATTTCATTCATATTATTATGACATTCCGCTACAATTATGATAACTTAGCACATTTTTACGTTGGAAATCCATGGAGTGTTGGAGGTTAGGTTGGGAATTAATGGAGAGTCACTTCGGTGGCTAATGTGGCACGCCGGATTCGGGTCAAACCAACTCGGCCGGGTTTAGGGAGCTACAACACGTTTCATAATTTTATTTGTTCAGAGAGTTTTTTAACCAGAGTTAACGTTTTAAATATTTTTATTTAATTAAAAAATAGACTCGTATCATAATTTGATTGGTTCATAAGCTTTTTAACTGGAGTTAACAGTTGATACCTGAAGTGGTAACAAAATAAAACTTTGACTACCTACTTTGACCCAAAAACTTTAGATACCTATATGAAAAAGTTACATAATTTGAATCCTTATTCTCCATATAAACCATTTAATAATGTTACATAGAAAACACCTCATGACATACTAATAAATAACTTGTGAGCCACAAGTACAAAGTATTACATATAAAATAAAATAAAAACAATGTATAACATTAAAAATTTATTGATAATAGAATATAATAATAACTTTTATGATTATTATAACAATAAAATTTACATAACTTATTAGTTAAGTAAAATGATATATTTTTATATATATCTCCAACTTTAAGATACTTAATTGGAACTATATTTATATTCAAAATATAAATTTTTAAATGACTTAGTCAATTATTGATTATACTTTTGAAGTTAATTTTTATTATAAAATATTGTAATATTTATATTTAAATAAATCACATCCAAATGCATGGATAAGCATATACAGATATGAATGATTACGTTTATAGGTTGGCCTCTAGTTTGCATGAAATAATAATATGCTGTGAGTTGCTTGAAAGCCAAAGTTGCATCAACTTCTGAATACTTGTAGCATTCTCCTCAATTTCCTCTTATCTTCACACCACCTCTTTTACGAACCGAGTCTCCAAAAAGATCCAAACTTTTAGTTAAACTGACAAAGTCATTAATATTAGGGTTATCTTGTTCTTATATGCCTGCCTACTTTACACCGCCATTCATTTCCCATATATATATTTAACTCTCTATTGGGAGACGAACTTGCGACATTTTGCGTTCCCAAAAAAGAAAAGGTAAATATAAAAAGAGAATCAAAGGAAGAAAGAGTGGGTTGATTTGAGGAGGAACTCAGATATGGTTAAATTTTTGGTGAGAGCGATTCTCCTAGTCCTGGTGAGGAAATTAACGAAATGGAGGCGCTGGAAGATGAAGAAGAATACGAGGAGGAAATCAGCTATGAGGAGCTGAAAAAGCGAATGTGGAAGGATCGTATACGGCTGCAAAAGATGCAGGAGAGGCGTATGAATGAGGAGCCTGATAAGTTGTCAGAGGCCAAGCAAGAAGCATCTCGGCGTAAGAAGATGTCTAGAGCACAAGATGCCATTCTCAAATACATGATGAAAATCATGGAAGTTTGCAAGGGTAAAGGGTTCGTTTATGGGATAGTTCCAGAGAAGGGTAAGCCAATTACTGGTTCATCTGACAGTCTACGCAAGTGGTGGAAAGAGAAGGTTCACTTTGACAAAGATGCTCCTCTGGCGATTTCTGAATTCCTTCCAGCAATTATTGAACAAAGTGAATTGGACCCTATTTCTTGTATGCATCTTCTTCACGAATTGCAGGATACTACTCTTGGGTCACTTCTTTCTGCTCTTATGCAACATTGCGTGCCTCCACAAAGGAGATTTCCACTAGAGAGGGGTCAAGCCCCTCCTTGGTGGCCAAAAGGGAACGAGCTTTGGTGGGGTGAACAAGGGGTATCCCAACAATATGGCCCTCCTCCATACAGAAAGCCTCATGACCTTAAAAAGGCTTGGAAAGTCAGCGTGTTGGCAGCAGTCATCAAGCACATGTCCCCAAATTTGGATAAGATAAGGAGGCTGGTGAGACAATCCAAGTGCTTGCAACATAAGATGACAGCGCACGAGACCGCAACTTGGTCCAAAGTGGTCAACAATGAAGAGGCCCTTTCAAAACTCACTGACAAGTGTCTCAAAATCTCACCTTCCAAAGATGATAGAGAAGAAGACGATTCACAGCATAGTCCACCAGCTGATAACCGCAGGCGTGGTAAGCGGATTGCCAGCTCTGGAGAAAAAAGGAAGTGTGCTCAAACTTTTGAGGGATATTGCAGTGAATTTGGATTAGGTTTCTTAAACAAGAGCTCGAGGACTGATCATGATGAATCTAGTAGTTCCTACGATAGTAGTGAAGAAACCAATCCTGAATCTGATCTATATGACAATAATCTCATTCCATATGGTTATTACTCATTTAGTCCTCAGACCATATCGCAGACAAATACCAAGGATGATGCTCAGAATCTACTTTTTGGGATTGATCGGCACAATATGGAACTCACAAAGGCTGGTGAGCAAATGAATGAAGTTGCGAATGCGGATATATCTAGCTTAACTATGCAAGATTATTTCGACTATTTGAGTGGTACAATTGAGTATCTACAATTTCCTGAAGAACTTCAAATTCAAAGAGGAGACATGGACTTAAATATGTTCATGGTATTGCGAGAGAACATGGACGATGATCAAGGAGTAACTTCAATTTGGGATATGGGATTTGAATGAGTTACAAGATTTTTGATCATTGCAAACTCAACACATGATTTTTCAAATGCTGGAGGAACTTCACTTACAGCTGAAGATCTAATATGCTCAAAGAAATCTGTTTATTTGTAGAAATTGTTTGACCTTTTTTTTTTGGTCTTTTGTTTTCCTACCTTTTCTAACCTTGGTGTTCCGCGATGTTGTATAATGTACGTTTAAGGTAAAAAAAATAGCTGTAAAAAAAAATCAATAATCAATTAAGCACATAAAAATTTTGGGCATTTGACAAATAAAACAATTAACTAGGTCTCGTAGTTGACGAATTTGATCGCTAATGTAACTAATGGAAGCTAACATGTTATATCTGGTGACACCTCATACCTAATCAAACGATTCTTGCTGATAGGTAATATCACAACGACACAACGGTTTGTTTTAATTTAAAAAAAAATTAACCAAAAAATTTGTATTATCAAAATCAATATTTGCTCGGCTTAACAAAATCCCATAAGCAAATTTCAACATTTTCAAAGATTGTAATAGCATATGAAAATATTTTCTAGGTGCTCTAATAACAAATACAAGCAAACTTTTGGTTGCTCAATCGACTTTAAAACACAAATCATGTTGTAAATAAAGAACAGAAATCTTACTTAACATCAAAGTCACTTTACACTTTTTAATTATTTATTATCTAGCTCCTATATCACTTTACAAATAATTTCTAAAGCTCTATTACGAAGCAACTATATTTAGAACTTATCCAAACCTTTTTTGAGGCACAAAAACAAAAGTTTTAAGCATCAAAATTGTATAGCTCGACACATTCATGTAGCATAATTTAGGTATTGACTTTAATGTCTCGAATCCAAAATAGCCTAGCCTTGAGAATTGAGAGTTGATGTAGGGGACCTCAGAATAAAACATTTTTAAACCCTTAAATAACCTGAAATTATTATCCAAATCATCATAAGTTCAGTCAAAACACACTTTGCAAAGAACTTAAAGAATCGCTTAATACAATACTTACTATATGTACTTAAAACTATGTACTTGCCATTTTAGAGTTCATAAATTATACCAAAAGTTTGAGCTTGAATTCTTGAGAGGGAGCGTTGTGATTGAAATAATCAACTCCTCAATACTTTCCTCAAATGAGTCTTCCACTTATGTGTTTAAATAATTAACATGTTAAGCTCGATAAACTCAGTAAGTATTTAAGAAAATCATTACCTTACCTATATCTCAAAGTGTGAGGTGAGTCTTTTATGATATAAGGAATACAACTCCAAATTATACTATACACATACATATAAGCATTTAATTTCTTTTCACTTATTAATTACAACACAGCAACAATGCTTTTGAACCTAGTTCATTACAAGTATTCACTCATTCCATCTCATTTCTCTAACAATTATGATTTATTATCCACTACTCATTGATTGAGCATCCCAAATCAAGCCAGTCCATCTTTAGATCCGTAGCTTCAATTCATTCTTATTCCATCAATCTAATACCATAATTCTTGCAACAATTCATAGTTGCATTACTCTAGTTCTCTTTTCCCATTATGCACGTAAGAATTTAATGCTATGTTCTAAGTTCATATTCTCATAATTTAATTACTCGATTAATTAGTATCACCATCTTTATTTTCTTAGCCTTTAATAATCATAAGTAAAATGAAAGTCGGAACACTTGGAATTTATTCAACCAGACATATCAAATATATATTAACTAATAGTGCATCCAACCATTACGCAAAATATAAAAATTTATGGGCCCAACACTATGCACTTATGTGCTATGCTATGTAATGCTATTAAGGTATCAAATTACTCGTTCTATTCAATATCATTGCTAATAAACCATAAACGTAATATATTTTAATTTCATGCTTGGCATATTTTTGGATGATCTATGATGAAAATTAGTGAATTTAATGCTCCCAATCCCTTAATTTCATGTTTCTATACTTAGGAGAGCATTTGGGAGCAAAATGAGCAAAAAAGGGGCCAAAATCGGAGTTTTCAGGATCCACACGGCTTGGGCACACGCCCATGTTCCATCCCGTATCAATTTCGTACCTTATTTTCCTGTTACGTGGAAAAACCTAATTGTAACATCCCTTACCCATAATCCCCATCGGAATCGAGCACGAGGCGTTACCGTACAAAACTACTTGATCGCCACTTAGGTTCAACGCGACTACTCTGCTTGAGTCACTAGAACAACCTTATTTTTTACTTACGAGACCTCACTCGTACATACTAGGGCTCTCGAGGCTATATCGAAAGCTCCTACGATCCATAAAATTTCTTTCTCAACTAAACAGGAGTACATGCCCGTGTTAGAAGACACAGACGCTCGTGTGTAGTCTCACATGCCCATGTGCCCAAATCGTGCCTTAAAACCTCATCATTCTGCCAAAGTCCGACGGCTAAGGCACACGCCCATATGGAATAAGACACGCTCGTGTACCCTCAAGACATGCCCGTGTCTTTCATTCGTGGTCGACACTGACAAATTTCACACGGCCTGGACACGCCCGTGTGGCTAGTCCGTGGTCAATCCTGACTTAAAATGCTAACATGCAGGAGATACACGACCAGGTTGCACGCCCGTGGGCTGACCGTGTGTCACACATGGCCTAGACACACGCCCGTGTGCCTACCCATGTGGAGGAGAACGAGGCTGTTTGCCAAGTTCTTTACATTCCCGTAGCTCATACCACATAACTTTATTCATCATACTAATAAACAATTCATGATTTCAATATAAACTTCCATAAGTAACTCATAATTTCATAAATGATAAGGTGAGCCATCAACATTGGCAATTTACAAAATAAGTGTCTTAACAATAATCAATACACCTTTGGCCAAAATAACAAAATAATCTAACTAGTCTAGCCCCTATACATGCCAAACACAAAATCACTAAGTCTAAATATACCAAGGTAAGCAAATAGTGTGGGCGGACTCCTAGTTATCGACGTACTCGGCTCGACTTTTTAGCTCTATAAAACAAGGGAAAGGAAGGGGAGTAAGCTTTAAGCTTAATAAGTTTACAGGTAAACAATATATCATTTTAACATGTATTCAACAATTTCATAGCTTTATATACTAAGCAAGAAACAATCTACATTCATGATCATGCTTACTCATTTCCTCTATTCACACATTCCAACCATATCACTAGAAAAATGTATACATTCATTGACAGGTTCCCCTACACTTAGCATCACAATGTTACAATATACAGCACATCACAATCTCTTATTCTATTACTTAGAGTCAATTTATTTGATGGTTCCGCACTTAGCCCACCAAAAGGTTGGTTATGGTGGTATCGCACATAGCCCACCAAATGATAAGTAGACAATGGTATCGCACAAAGCCTATTATAAATAAGCAATAAGGTGGTATCGCACATAGCCCACGAAAAGATAATTAGACAATGGTATTGCACAAAGCCCGTCATAATTAAGCAATAAGGTGGTATCGCACTTAGCCCACCATCAAGTGTTGTCTTTACACTTTTATACGATTATTCCTTCATTCACACAATAATTATTCAATGACTACCACATTCAATCCACTTGAATCATATATGTTCTCAATCATGTCATAAACCAATTAGCAGCACAATGTATATAAGTAAATTGTATTGTTTACACATAAACTTACCTCGATGCAAAACGTGTTAACTGGCGATTTACTCAATCACCTTGCCCTTCCCACGGTCATGGTTGATCCTACGCTTTTCTTGATCTATAACAATGAAATTCATTCGTTTAGATCATTCTATGATCATAATACATCAATTTCTACACTTGGGCAAAAGTGACCATTTTGCCCTTGTACATTGGCCAAATTATGATTTTCCCCTATGCTCGTAATTTATTTTTCAACACATTTTCTCATTAAACAAGCCTAGCTGAACATTTATTTCTCTCACAACTACTCAAAATTCCAATTATTTCATGCATTTATGACACAATGTCACTCTTTACATTTAAGTCCTACTTAGGTGTTTTCATGCAAACATCTTTCACAAAAGTTGTTTCGCATCTCCCTAACTTTCATTTTCTCCCATAAAAACTCAGTTAACATCATAAATACTCCCATGGCAAGTCCCTAGACTTTCAACCATATTGCAAATTGGTCCCCTCATTTGTTAGCTTAAGCTTTGGGGACTCTAAAAATATAAAAATCATCAATTAAAACCACCTAAATCACTTACTAGTAAGGAGATAGCTTGGCTGAAAGTTTAAACCCCCAAAATCTCTATTTTCTCTTCAATTTTTGGTGGGAAGAAGGAGGGTGAATATTGAAAGATGATAACATCTTTTACTCATCTTATTTTATTTATTAACCACCTTACACAATCAAATTTGACCAAAATTTAATGCACTTGTCCCCCTAGCTTCCTATGGCCGGCCAACACCCTCAAAATGGCCTAATTGCACTTTAAAATCCTCCAAATTACATTCTATAGCTATTAGGTACCTTTATCTTATAAAATAGAACTTTCGCATCTTATGTGATTTAGTCTTTTTCACAATTAAGCATGCCATTGTTAGAATTAAAGCACCAAAATTTCCATATAGCCATATATTAATATCATAATACATAAAATAATACTAAAATAATTTTCCTCAACCTCGGTTTAGTGGTCCCGAGGCCACTATTCTAACTAGTCCCAAAAGCGGGCTATTACAACTCTCCCCCCTTTATGGATTTTTGTCATCGAAAATCTTACCGGTAAAGAGGTTTGGATATTGCTCTCTCATGGATTTTTTCGGTTCCCACGTAGCCTCTTCTACACCATATCTTTGCCACAACATTTTTACTAAGGCTGTGTCTTTATTCTTCAATTGTTTCACTTCTCGAGCTAAGATTTTAATCGGCTCTTCCTCATATATCATATCCGATCGTATCTCAATTTCTGTTGGAGGAATCACATTCAAAGGATCGAGCGATAACGCCTTAACATTGATACATGAAACACGTTGTGGATTTTCTCTAACTCTGCCGATAAAGCCAACCGGTATGCCATTGGCCCAATCCTTTCGGTAATCTCATACGGCCTTATAAATCTTGGACTCAGTTTACCCTTTCGACCAAATCTCAATATTTTCTTCCACGGGACACTTTCAAAAATACTTTGTCGCCCACTTGAAACTCAATTTCTTTTCTTTTCAAATTCGCGTACAACTTTTTTCTATCTGAAGCAGCGTTTAGACCATCCCGAATAACCTTCACCTTCCCTTCAGTCTCTTTAACTAAATCAACCCCATGGATTTGTTTCTCACTCAGCTCGGTCTAATACAAGAGAGTCCGACACTTACGACCATATAAGGCTTCATACGGTGCCATCCGTATGCTCGACTGGTAACTATTGTTGTATGCGAATTCGACCAAGGGTAGGTATCTTTCCTAACTACCTTCGAATTCTAACACACAGCATCGAGCATATCTTCAAGAACTTGAATTACTCTCTCAGATTGACCATAAGTCTGAGGATGGAATGCAGTGCTAAACTTCAATCTTGTACCCAAGGCCTCCTGTAACTTCTTCTAAAACCTCGAAGTAAATCTCGGGTCTCTGTCTGAGATAATAGATACAGGCACTCCATGTAACCTTTCTACCTCCGCAATATACAACTCAGCTAACCTTTCCAGCAAATAATCAATACGCACTGGTATAAAGTGAGCCGACTTCGTTAATTTATCAACGATAACCCACACAACATCTTTCTTTTTCAGAGTCATAGGCAACCCCGTCACGAAGCCCATGGTGACTCGATCCCACTTCCACTCGGGGACCATCATTGGTTGAAGTAATCCCGAAGGCACTTGATGTTTAGCTTTCACTTTTTGAAAAATTAGTCATTTTGTTACATACTCCGAGATATCTCTTTTCATTCCTGGCCACCAATAAAATTTTTCAGATCATTGTACATTTTTGTACTGCCCGGGTGTACTGACAAATAACTATTATGTGCCTCTTGTAAAATTTTTTGGAATAACTCTTCATCCCTAGGTATACAAATTCTATCATGGAACATTAAGCAACCATCCAAACTTACTCGAAATTCAGAATCAGCTCTTGATTCACACTTATACTATGTTTGGTTGGGGGGAATAGTAATGCATTCCCCCCAATTCGGTGGGCCCACCACCATACCTTTGTTTGGTTGGCTGTAATGACATTACCGCTACACATATACATATACATATAACTTCCTTTCATCACCCAACCCATGCAAACATGTACAATAATTTAAGAAACATGTACAACAATTTACTTGTAACATATAATCAGATTATTTACTAACTTGAGGGTTCGCTGTTTAAATCCGAGATTTTGACTTTTAATGTAACATATAAAATTTATGAACATATATATATATAATTAATCAGATCTAGACGGTGGGGAAGTATTACACACCTGATAATGCTAAATCCAATATTCTTAATCGATGTCCTTGCTATCCGGATCTATTATCCTCAATCTATAACTTTGCTTAAAAGTTGAGAAAACTGTGAAAATATGCCCTCTCCTATATTCAACCATGGTTAGTATTCTACCCGATTATATATATATAAATTAACAAATCCTATTACCTTGAAATCCTGAAAGTAACACGATTCTATAACTTAGAGATCTAAACGATTGGCCTCCATCTTCAAATCCCGGAATGCCGAAAAGAAGTGTGAAATAAGAGATTAGTTTCTAATAGCCATTCGGCTAAGAACTTTGAAAAGCCGAAAGAACATTAAAATCCCTTACCTATTGTTTCTTTTAGATTCGCACAAGAAGACTCCATTAAAGAGGATTCGGCTTATATGGACAAAGAGGGAAATCGATAGGCATTAGTACACATGATAGGTTAGATCTTGGGAAAAGAAATAGTGAAATCGAATAGAACAAAATCCTGAAACTCACCAAATAATAGAGGTGTATTCGGCTTACAGTGCACCTTCAGGAAAAAGAGATCTCACCTAATGGTTCGGCTAAGGAGGAAGAAGATGTGCACCAAAAGTATTCGGCCTTTAGAAGGGTTTTCGAGGAGAGGAGAAACACTAAGGATTTTCGGCTTATGATGTGATTTCAGGAAAAAGAAAAGAAAGAAAACTTAGAGGGAGAATGGAGTGGAGATTTCGACAGAGAAAAGAAAAGATGGAGAGAATTTTTGTTAGCAGAATTTTGGCTAGCCTATACTAAACCGATTTCCCCCTCCTGTAGTTGAGTTTCAGCCAACTCTTTCCTCTTTTGATAGCCTTTAAATCTCATGATAACTCAATCCTTATCTTACATTTAGGAGAGCCCACATTAAAGCCAACTCCTCCCTTTTTAATTATCAATTTTTATCACATAAATTAAAAGAAAAAGACTCCTAAAAAAAAGAAGCCTAATTGCCGTCCAACCCCTTTTTTTCTTAGTGTCAAAATTTTGCCCCAACACTTGGGCCTCAAGTGGCCACACATAGCCCAATAACCTTCCTCCTTGTGACGCCACCATTATTGTCCACTTAGATCACCTTTTGTCATCGGGCCACAAGCCCAGCTTGCTACTAATCTATTATCTAACTTAAATTATGAACTAACACCATCTATCAACCACCTAACCCAAATTTTAAAGCCCAACCTATCACTTAAACTACCTAGACCCTAATCCACATATTTAATTAAGGCATCTGCCCGAGCATATTAAACCAACATCTCACATAAATGCACAAGCCCATATTTAGGATGTTACAGTTCTACCCCCTTAAAATAAATTTCGGCCCCGAAATTTACTAGTAATCTTACTACCTAAGTCTCACCACTAGACTTTCATTGCAAGACTCTAATTCTAAAGCCAAAATAAACACTTAGTATATTATGGTAGGGTACGCACCATTATTCGTGATCCGAGTGTCTCCGTCCCCTTGGCGATGTCTCGATAGACCAAAGTCGGTGCCTTGCCTCAACATAACCTGTACCTCCACCTGGTGCTTCACGACCACCTCTTGCGCCATTGCCACCTCTGGCTTGACCACGACCCCTTGGTCCAAGCTGACCACCTCTCCTAGCCTGATCAGAACTTTGGCCCATTGGTTGTCCCTAATCCATTTGAGAACAGTCCCTCATCAGATGTTCTGTGGATCCACACCTAAAGCATCCACCGATTTTCATTCTGCACTCCCCATAATGGGTTCTCCCACAAGTAGAACATGTTTGACTTTGGCCCGATGGAGCATGAGCTGGCCCATCACCCAGGCCTCTTTTGAAAATTCCCAGATGCTCCCGATGGCCCAAAACTTCTCTTATTCTCACCCCGATCCTTATCCATTTCTTGTCTTTCAGCCTGTTTCACTTCCTCAGCTATTTTGACCTTATCCACCAAAACTGCAAAAATTCTCTCTCGCTGTGGTACAATCAGAATCCTTAACTCATTCCGTAGGCCATCCTCGAACCGAATGCATCATTCGTACTCCGTTGCTACCATTCCCCGAGCGTAACGACTCAAGCATAAAAACTCAGCCTCATACTCAGCCACAGGCGTACTCCCTTGCACCAAATTCAAGAATGCTTTCCTTTGAGCATCCATATAACTAGCCCCAACGTATTTTCCTCGAATGACTCCTTAAAGAAATCCCATCAATCGTCCGCGGCAGCACCCTCTTTCACCGTGAGTCACCATTGGTAGGCCTCGCCTCAAGAAGAGACACGACCCCTTCTTTCTCCTCCATCGTGAAGTCTAGGTTATTCATTATACGTTCCACTGCCTCTAACCAATATTCAGCAGAACTCGGGGATACGCCAAAGACTCCCCTAAATACTTCAAATTTCATTATTCCTCACCTCTCAGCATGATTTTCGGCTCCTATGCCCATACCACCTCACCACTCTTTCTAAAACCTCAAGACAGACTGAGACACCACGTCCTCTCCACCTGTCTGGTCCTGAAATTCCACTTCAGCAGCTGGTGGAACTGGTATCTCACTTCCGGCCCCATGACCTGATCCTACGGGTTCTGAAATGGTCATCCTACCTCTACCATGACCACATGGCAGACATCCTCGACCTCTTGTACTCATTCTTCTAGTTCGTGTTTATCTGTTTTAAAAGTTTTATGAGTCATTAATTGTTTCCACTAATTTTCCCCGAACAATCTTATGAAACATAGTTTAAAAGTGATTCTTTCGAATTCGAACCTATCTACAGTTTTCAGTCTTCCTATTCTAGGAGTTATGCATACACAGCGTTCATACAAGTAACATTTATCACCTAAGGGTATTTTTGTCATTTCGCTACCCAGGAGTATTTTCGTAATTTTATCCTACAGGGGTATTTTCGTAATTTTTTTCAAAATATGGTTCCGGGTGATTTTGTAAAATAAAGGTATTTTGGTAATTTTTTCAAGTTGGGGGTATTTTGGTAATTTTGCAAATTTGGGGGTATATCGATAATCGATAATTTTGCAAATCTGGGATATTTTGGTAATTTATAAAATCTAGGGTTATTTCAGCAATCTTGCCAAACAGGGGTAATTTGATCATTTTACAAATCAGGGGTGTTTTGGTTATTTACAACTCAAGGGTAATTTGATAATTTTACAATTCAAGGATATTTTGATGTTATTGCTATTTTTGTTTTCTATGGAAAGATTCTGTTGACTTTGTAAATCGGGGTATATTTGCAAATCATGGGTACCTTTTTCAAAATAAGGATATTTTAACAATTTTGTGAGATAAACAAGTGGCTGGTCCTTTTCGGGTTTTAATTATAAGTTTTGGCCTATCAACACGTACTCGTAACTAGGGTGAATAGTCACTATACCAGGTAGGATTCTAGTGGAAAGGAGGTGAGTCACTAGGACTGCTTAAATACCAAGCTCTCCCTGTATCCACTCCTAGACATGCGTATGTTTGTTGCCACACCCTAACTCGGCGACTAGTTCACAGGATTTATTTTGGTAAATTAAGTCTTATGGAATTTAAGAAGTTGTTTGAGTTAAGCCTATAGTTCATCAAAGTCTAATTAAACTAGCCTATGTCCCATAAAGCCCATCAAGCCCACATATATATATCACACAATGGTTTAGAGTACTTACTTGGTGGACTTGGGTTAGAGACACAGGTGCCATGCCGAGCTAACAAACCTGTTATCATTTAAAAAAATATGCAAGTTTCAAAAGCCCACCTTTAGAAAATGTTTTGAGCCCAAAAACACCAAAGCTGAGTTTTGAACTAGGCTCTGATATCAATTTGTAACACCCCAAACCCGGCCCAAACACTACAACCGGATCTAGTTTGTCATTAAGAAAATTTTTGTAAAACCAATCGTGTCGACAGAAAGCCCAAATGAAAATTTTATAAAATGTGCCTTAATAATCAAAAGCCCAAAACTGAATTACATGTTTTTGAAAGAAATTAAAAAAAGAATAAATAATAAAGGCCCATAATAAAACTAAAATGTAAAATAATGGCCCATGGCCTTATTACAACGTAGTTTGAATCCATAACATAAAATACTTTGAAAAAAACTATTAAGTGGGAACTTTTCACCGGATCCACATATTCTTTTGCATGGCCACCTTGCGTTCCACTCCGGCTCGGTCCGATGCGCTAATCGTCACCTGAAAGGTTAGTTTAATTGGGTGAGTCACGAGACTCAGGGTGCAACCCTCATGCACCACTAGATTTAGGCCCCATAATACATAGTAATAATTTCATTTACATAGGTAACAAATAATATGCAAAACCCAACCCAATTGCCTAGGTTTCCATCCGTTACACGCCCCCGTACCAACCAACACACCATTGGGGATTTCTACAATCAACCCACACCGCTATAGGCCAAGATGGCAGTCATGCTGCTCATCAACATATATTCGCTGAAGCCTTTGTAACAGATCACGGCATTAGCCGCTACAGTAAATCACGGTAAAAATCGCTACACATATACATATACATATAACTTCCTCCTTTCATCACCCAACCCATGCAAACATGTGCAATAATTTAAGAAACATGTACAATAATTTACTTGTAACATATAATCAGATTATTTACTAACCTGAGGGTCCGCTGTTTAAATCCAAGATTTCAGCTTTTAATGTAACATATAAAACTTATGAACATATATATATATATAATTAATCAGATCTAGACGGTGGGGAAGTATTACACACCTGATAATGCGAAATCCAATATTCTTAATCGATGTCCTTGCTATCCGGATCTATTATCCTCAATCTATAACTTTGCTTAAAAGCAGAGAAAACTGTGAAAATATGCCCTCTCCTATATTCGGCCATGGTTAGTATTCTACCCGATTTTATATATATAAATAAACAAATCCTCTTACCTTGAAATCCCGAAAGTAACACGATTCTATAACTTAGAGATTTATGCGATTGGCCTCCTTCTTCAAATCCTAGAATGCCGATAAGAAGTGTGAAATAAGAGATTACTTTCTAATAGCCATTCGGCTAAGGACTTTGAAAAGCCAAAAGAACATTAAAATCCCTTACCTTTTGTTTCTTTTAGATTCCGGCACAAGTAGACTCCATTAAAGAGGATTCGGCTTATATGGACAAAGAGGGAAATCGATAGGCATTAGTACACATGATTCGGTTAGATCTTAGGAAAAGAAAGATTGAAATCGAATAAAACAAAATCTTGAAACTCACCGGATTACAGAGGAGTATTCGGCTTACGGTGCACCTTCGGGAAAAAGAGATCTCACCTAATGGTTCGGCTATGGAGGAAAAAGATGTACACCAAGAGTATTCGGCCTTCAGAAGGGTTTTCGAGGAGAGGAGAAACACTAAGGAGTTTTGGCTTATGATGTGATTTTAGGAAAAAAGAAAAGAAAAAAACTTAGAGGGAGAATGGAGTGGAGATTTCGACAGAGAAAAGAAAAGATGGAGAGAATTTTTGTTAGCAAAATTTCGGCTAGCCTATACCAAACCAATTTCCCCCCTCCTGTAGTTGAGTTTCAGCCAACTCTCTCCTCTTTTGATAGTCTTTAAATCTCATGATAACTCAATCCTTATCTTACCTTTAGGAGAGCCCACATTAAAGCCAACTCCCCCCTTTTTAATTATCAATTTTATCACATAAATTAAAAGAAAAAGACTCCTAAAACAAGAAGCCTAATTTTCGCCCAACCCCCTTCCCTTCTTAATGCCGAAATTTTGCCCCAACACTTTGGCCTCAAGTGGCCACACATAGCCCAATAACCTTCCTCCTTGTGACGCCACCATTAATGTCCACTTAGATAACCTTTTATCTTCGGGCCACAAGCCCAGCTTGCTACTAATCTATTATCTAACTTAAATTATGAACTAACACCATCTATCAACCACCTAACCCAAATTTTAAAGCCCAACCTATCACTTAAACTACCTAGAACATTAATTTAAACCCTAATCCATATATTTAATCAAGGCCTCTGCCCGAGCATATTAAACAAACATCTCATAGAAATGCACAAGCCCATATTTAGGATGTTACATTTTCTCTTCTTCTTCAACTCTTTTTGTAACATCCTAAAATTTGAGAATTTAATTGATGCATGTTTTAGTGCTTAACTTGAGTATAATAAAAGTTTTCATGTTTAGTATGGTCTTGAGAAGACTTGAGAACTATTCGAATTAGAATAAATTTTAGTAAGGAGTATTTAATTGAAGTGGATCAAGTGACCTTGAGGTTTAAGTAAAATTAAGTGTTAAAAACTAGCACAAGAGAAGCTAGTAGTAAGGTGGAGTTGGCGCATGCATGTTTGCTTGAGGGGAGAGGTTTGAATCTCCTAGCATGCAAGTTGAAGCTTTTATTTTACTTTTCCTTAGCAAGTGTCAGTCATGGATACGGATTGATGAGTTGGATTAATTTTTTTTATGGCAAGAAGATCATGGGAATAAGGCAAGTGATAACTTAGGGAAAGGAATCATATGGAAAAGGCATGTAAGGGGGACATAAGGCTTAAAACAAGGGCTCTGTTTTGGAAAGCTTTGAATGGCTAATTGTCCATGAACTTGGATGGTTTTAGGGGCTAGGGGGGATGGCCGAATTTTTGGTTAGCATTAGGTATGGTAGATGCTAGCTTTGTTCATTTTCATTTTGGCATTTTGGTGTATCAATAGCTTTCTCTCCAAAATCTTTCTCTCCAAACTTATTCCCTAGCCGAATATGTCTTGAACAATAGGTAAAATTTGTGTTTTGTTTTGGCCAATTCATTTTGACCATTTCGGTATTACCTTACTTTCTCCTAAAAATCTTTTTCTCCTTGTGCCGAAACCATACATTCTTGAAGGGCATTTTCTTTTCTTTTTCTTTTCACCCTTGCCGAATGTACCATTGTCTTAACCACTCTTTCTTTGCTTTTCTTTTACCATTGATAAAAGAATTATAAACCTATCATCTTCTTTCTTTTTCTTTCTCTCTTCTCTCTTGGAAACCAAATCAACATCATCTCTTTCTTTCATCTCTCATGGCCGAATGTTGCTAAGCACTATCTCCTTCAATTTTTCCTTCATAATCGAATCTTTTTTCTACTCACAACTTAATTAATCAGTAAGTGGCTAGTATAATATTTTGGAATTTGTTATTCTTTTGTGCCGAATCTTGTGGTGTGGGATGATCTTTTGGATTGAGATCATCATCATACCATATCTAATTCCAACCTTTTCTCTATCATAGAAATTTAGCAGAGGGCCAAAACTCAAGTGTTCATAAATATTGTGGATCGTTGAAATCGGATTTAAAGTGTTAACGGTAAAGGATTTTCAAGGTAAACCGATTACACTATCAAGTCTTTAGTTTTAAGATTTTGAAAAATATTGTTAAGACTAATGATTCCTTGTCTTTGAAGACAATCAAAATAGGGACGAAAAGGGCAGTAAATAGTGTTCGAAAGAGGGGTGGTTCTATTAATCCCCCTAAGTTTAAGAGAAGGACTGTTTCGGGAATCCGAGATTTTCCATTGGGTTGTGGACCTTCATCCGGTGAAAATTAATTATTCGAAGTCGTACGTACTCCCGAACCACTATTTACTCGGGGTATTGAACCTTTGATCAGAGAGAGATCGTAACTAGTGGTTGTTCGAGATTCCGAGGGTAAGATCTAGATCGCTTAATATTAGAATAGTTTATTATTAAATTTTAGTGTTCTAATCCTTCGTAATGTGTGTTTAGATATCGACGAGCGGGAGAGTGTAGTTTTCACAGTAATCAGGTGTGTAATTTCACACTATATCTCATGGGTTAGATGACTATACAATGATTAAAGTTGGATGAAAAATCGCAAAGTTGGTGAAATCGAAAAATATGGTATTATTGACACTTTAGTGTTAAGACCGTGAAATCGGTATTAAGATCGTGAAAATTTTGGAAATCGCCCTTAATGGCTAAAACATTAATAAGTGATAAATTTGGGCCATATATGTGATATTTGGCAAATTTGGGCCATATATGTGATATTTGTTTGGGCCATATATGTGATATTTGGCAAATTTGGGCCATATATGTGATATTTGATAAATTTGGGCCATATGTGATATTTGATAAATTTGGGCCATATATGTGATATTTGGTAAATTTGGGCCATATATGTGATATTTGGCAAATTTGGGCCATATGTGATATTTGATAAATTTGGGCCATATATGTGATATTTGGAAAATTTGGGTCATATATGTGATATTTGGTAAATTTGGGCCATATGTGATAATTGAGAATTTGGGCCATATGTGATAATCGATAAATGGGCCTTAAGTGAAAATTGATAATTGGGCCATTTATGATAATGGATAAATGGGCTATATGTGAAATGTGTTTTAATGGGCCAAAATTCATAAAGTATAATATGGTTTTCTTTACAAATATTTTGTAATGCATAAACATGATTGCATGGGTTGGGATCAATGATGAAGAGAAGAAAGGCTTAATGCCAGAATTCTAGATAGGTAACTCTGTCACAATGGCTGCTGTCGAAATCTAGATCGATGGTTTTACCACAATTATTTAAATGGTCGCTGCCACAAATATGATATTGGGCTTAAAGCCTACTTTGGTGTGTTGGCGGGTGGGTGACTAAAGCTCCCACAGTGTGTTTGGTTGGGCACGGGTGTGTAGCGGATGGAAATCTAGGTTTAGTTTTGGGAATTGCATATCATTTGCATTATTATTTTTAAATGATAAATTATATTTTTTATATTTTCAATGGGCTTAGGCCCAAATAAGTGTTTAAATGGTCTTGGCCCAATGGACTATGGTAAGTGAGTTACACATCGAGTTCTAAGTAACTCACCCCATTTTTTTACCCTCTCGTAATAACAATTGATGGAGACTTGGGTGGAGATGACTTCGTGGGAGGCTATATTACAAATGGTGGTTTATAAAACTTTGAGACTTCTTTTATGATTTTTATTAAGTGCTATTTTTAATGGCAATGTAATAAGGCCTTTTAATTATGGATTTTATGATATGGATGGATTTATTATGTTTTAGTTTTATTAAGTTGGATTGATTTAGTTTTTTTTTTTAAATGTTTTCTATAACTCTCGATAAATAAAAGTTTTTCTTAACTAGAAACTTAGTAAATTCTTTTAAAACTTTTCGATGAAATATTTCACTAAAAAGTCCAAAGTTTTTATCAAATACTTTTATATATCAAACGACAAATTCTTGTGTTTTTAATTATGGTTTTCAATGAACTTTGATTTTTCGATAAAGTCACTCTCTTAATTGTTTTGAAATTTGATTTCTACATTGTTAAATGTTTTTGAATGTTCGTTAAACTTGTGTGGCATGCCGAAATCAGGGCTTAATGCATAGGCCAGGTTTGGGGTGTTACACTTTTTCTCTTCAATATATTGACAAAGTTGGAAATTCTTGATAGCTTAATCCATTGAAAAAAGAAGTGAAGCATTTTTCGGTCGTGTCGCAGGATAAAAGAACTGGTAAGTTTTAATTGCACCCAAATTTCAAATGCCCTAGATCTGCATGAGTTTTAAGAGGAAAATGAAAAGGGGATTTCAGATAAAACTCTCTTTCGCCTTCTATACATTCCCTATCTAATTAATTTCCAGGAAGTGTTTCTATTTTGCATTTTTGGGTTTGCTTCTTTTGCTGGTTATTTTATTTATTTTTCTTGGTTTTTGATTTAATGCCTTTTGGCTTGCTTAGAAACTCCGTTTGGTGTCTACTAACTTAAACTTACTATCATTTTGGATTCACATGATGTTCGTTTTAGTTTAGTGTATGGTATGGCGTCGAATTATGTAATTTTAGTTGAAGCTGTTAATGCTTTAATGGGCTTTGTGGGCTTAAAACAATAATTTATTCGATGTAAATTGTTGATTCCAAACTCTATTGAATTTATACCATTGATAACATCTATAGAAATGATGTTTCATAGTATACATGCTTCCTGGTGTTGGAATCTTGGATGTTCATTTATACTATTGATTGCATTTGATTTTTTTTCTTAATTTTCACTGGTTCAGTTAATTTCTTGTAAGAATGGCTGCAACCAAAATGTAGAGAATAGAATATTAAAACAAGGGTATTTAGTTGCTTTTATTTTTACACTAATATTTCTTATGTTATGGTTGGAACTGTTAACTATCTCTATAGGTTTGGTTTAGTGTAGCACTTTTGAGAAATTAAATGCCATACGGTGTTATTGTTAAATCATTGTCTGCTATTTGTGTATTTGGTTTATGTAACAGGTTAGAATAGTTTGTGGGATGTAATGGGTTTGATAGGCTTTGTTACGGCTAATTTTTTTGTTTAAGCTATAAAGTCAATGACTTTTAGCTTATTTTAGGCAGTTCGCAGTGCATAGTGAAAAGGGTTGAATGTTGATTATGGAACTGTTAATAATTTTATTGTTTCTCGGCTGTGATATTATTTAGAAAAGCAGCTAGTTAGTAGTTATTGGGAAAGGTATGATTTTGGTGTTGGTATTTGATATAGTTAAGGTAATCATGCTTGCTTGTTTTAGCTGTTGGTCTCTAGTAGTCTGAAAGTTTGCTTCGTGTTGCTTGTTTTGCAATTTTTCTTTTCTTTTCATCTAAGTGTGTGTATCTCATTTTAACCTTCATAAGCTCTTTCTCGATCTGTTTTCACTTTTCACCTTCTCTCTCGATAATATATGGTATGGTGTTTATTTACTCATATTTTGCTTTGTTGCATTTGCTTGATTAGTCTAATTTTTAAATAAAAACTAATATACAGGGACTTCCATGATACTTTTACCAATCTTGTGCATGAGCCGAAAAGAATTACAAATATAGAGCAGAAACTTTTATTTCTAGATTGGCCAATATTGTGCATGAGCAGAAAAGAATTACAAATATAGAGCACCAATCTTGTGCACGAGTTGAAACTATGAAATGCATATAAAAGTTACCGTAACTTCATTCATTTACTTTTGTGAATCCTTGACAATCTATGGGAGAAGTGTTTTATTAAATTACAATATAATTGATAACTTAGTTACCAAACATTACAGCCTATATTACCTTATGAGAAACATAATTATATGTACTAGTACTGCTTTGTTGCATTTCCCAAAATATATAGAAAAAAAAAAGAATTAAATGAACCCAATAGGACCAATTTTTTTAAAGTTTTCCTTGTGGAAATCAAACTTGGTGCTGGTCTTCCTTGAAAACTCTTGAGCTAACCTTCTTAGCTCCCTTGTTAATCCTGGTGTACCACAGTAAAATACTCCTACAGGTAAAAGAAAAAAACGTACATGTAAATTGTTACCTAAACCATGTTAAAACTATCCATGGTGTCATTTGACTTTGTCAACATTGAGTAATATTTTGGTAAAAGTATCATGTAGCCTTTGTCTACATTGATAGTTGACAAGGAATTATCTAACTTGAATGAGCAGCCAAGCTATCAAAATTGCGTAATATCTCCTGCAGTTGAAGGAAACCCATAGTCATCAAATTTGTTCAGCATAAAAATCTGCAGTTGAAGGAATTATCCCATGGTGTTATTGCCAGTGTTGTTTTATTTTTGGTTATGTTCAATATGTTTGTTATTGCCACTGTTGTTTTATTTTTGGTGCCAGATGTTAAATTGTTTATTTATCTAGTCTTTTGACCACAATGTTGCAGGTTACAGAGGGTGCAAAATCAGCTGGCGCCTCTAGAGTAATTGGCGTAGTTAGGTTTAGGGTAAAAATAGTAAATGTTACGTTGTTTATGTTTTTTCATGTATCTAGTTTATGAAACTTTGGTGGTTTTTGAATTATTTTTTTTTGTATCGTACTAGACTTGTTGAATGATAATTTATTTTCCTTTGATTCTTCATGTGTTATAATTGTAATGACCCGAATTTTACGGTCATCGAAAAAGTGTATTTTCGGGTCTCCGTTGCTGAAAAATGGATATGTAAATATCTATTAAAAATATTTAAGAAGTTAAGTGATTGGTTAATTAAAGTTTAATAAAGTGAATTAGCTTAAATTAAGGATAATTAGGAGAAAATGATTAAATTGAATAAAGTGTATATGTTTAGTAAAGTGAATTAGCTTAAACTAATAAAATCATGTAACTTTTTGTTAATATATGAATATTAGTGAAATATAATTCTCAAGTTAATTAATTACTTCTAATATTTTTTGTAGAGTAATTAAATTATTTGTTTCAAGAATGATATTTTAACACATATATGTACTGCAGCTTTAAAATAATAAAATAGATTATATATATTTTTATAGTATTATATATTTTAATTTTTAATTCATATAATAATAAATATATTAAGCATGTTATTAAATTATATTTTTTATTAAATTATATTTAATAATAATTATGTTAAAATATGATTAATTATTTATTATTTTATTAAATTATTTTCAATAAAAACTTTATTAAAATTTAATAACAATAATAATAATCATCTACCTAACAAAAATTTCGCTAAGGGTATTCGTTATTTTAGTTCTTTTCCTTATGCTATTACAACATCAGTCCATTCAACCAAACACAAGAATTCTATTACAGCTATATTCCATTCCATTCAACCAAACAGTTGAATTACCTATTACAGCTCTATTCCATTACACCTTTATTCAATTACAGCTCTATTCCATTACAGCGAACCAAACGTGGTGTTAGCTCTTTTAGCTAGTATCTCGCTATCATTCCTTTGAGCTTCACATATTTGTTGAACAAATAGTGGTCTAGTTCTCAACTCAGTCAGTATAGCACCACCATCGAATAATGGCAAACTCGTGTTCATAGCTCTCAAAGCATACAAAGATTTTCTACTTAAAGCATCTGTAACTACATTCGCTTTCCCCGGGTGATAATCGATTACTAGCTCGTAGTCCTTCAATAATTCAAGCCATCATCGTTGCTGTAAATTTAACTCCTTTTGATTCATCAAGTACCTCAAACTCTTATGATCTGTGAAGATTCGGCACTTCTTACTGTATAAGTAATGTCGCCAAATCTTCAACGCGAAACCAATCGCGGCCAACTCTAAATCATGAGTCGGCCAACTCCTTACCCTCTTGCATCAACACACAACCGAGACCATTTAACAATGCGTCACTGTAGACCACAAACTCTTTTCCCGACTCAAGTTGTACCAAAACTGGTGCCTCTATCAATAACGTTTTCAATCTCTCGAAACTCTATTGGCATTTTTTATTCCATTCAAACTTAACATCCTTGTGCAATAGTTTTGTCATCGGAGTAGCAACCATAGAGAATCCTTTCACGAATCGCCTATAGTACCCCGCTAAACCCAAAAAGCTTCTGACTTTCGACACGTTCCTCGGCAATTTCCACTCCACAATAGCCGAGACCTTTCCCGGATCAACTCTAATACCCTCACCCAACACAATGTGTCCTAAAAATCCAACTTCTCGAAGCCAAAACTCGCTCTTACTAAATTTAGCATGTAACTGCTTGTCTCTCAAAATTTGTAAGACAATCCTTAGATGCTCCGCATAATCACTCTCATCTCCGGAGTAAACCAATATGTCATTAATAAAAATAACTACGAACTTGTCCAAATATGGTCGGAAGACATGATTTATTAAGTCCATAAAAATCGCAGGAGCATTCGTTAAACCGAATGGCATGACTAGAAACTCATAATGGCCATACCTTGTCTAAAATGCCATTTTTAGAACATCTTGCTCCTTAACCCTCAACTAGTAATAACTGGATCTCAAGTCAATCTTGGAGAACACCGTAGCTCCCTTCAGTTGATCAAATAAATCATCTATCCTCAATAAAGGATACTTGTTCTTCACAGTTACTTTGTTGAGCTGTCTATAGTCTATACACAATCTCATCATCCCATCCTTCTTCTTTACAAAAAGTATTGCAGCACCCCATGATGAATAACTCGATCTTGTAAAACCCTTATCCGTTAACTCTTGCAACTAAACCTTCAGTTCTTTCAACTCTAGTGGGGCCATCCTATACGGAGCAACGGAAATAGATGCCATTTTCGAAACCAACTCAATTGCAAACTCGACCTCTCTAATAGGGGGCAATCCGGGTAACTCTTCTGGGAATACATCCAAATACTCACATACAACCAGAACTGTTTCAATCTTCGCTTTAGACTCTTGGGTGTTTAGTAAAAAAGTGAGATATGACTCACATCCTTTTCTCAAATATTTCTCAGCCACCAAGGAAGAGATTATCATTGGTAAATTATCTGACTCACCTGATTCAACTCGAATAACATCTCCATCTTCACATTTCAATTCAATGAATTTACTACCACAATTCACTAAAACACTATGGGTATTCAACCAATCCATACAAGAATCAGATCAAAATCATCAAACGACAACAGCATAAGGCTTGTCGAAAAACAATGACCCCTAATTGTCAAGGGACAGTTACTACAAACCTTGTCCGCTAACACATGTTTTCCTAACGGTTGGACACCTTTACCACAAATTTAGTAGACTCAATAGTCATATTCAAACTAGATGCCAACCTCATACAAATATAAGAATGGGTCGACCTCGGGTCAATCAAAGTAATAACAAAGGTGCCATGAAGAGAAAAAGTACCCGTTATTACATCTGGCAATGATGCCTCTTCTCGAGTGCGAATAGCATAGGTTCTTGCTGGCACCCGACCCTCTGACCTCACAGTAGAGTCTCGTGATACACCTTTACCACTAGTCCCACCTCCTGGTTCTTTTGTGGCCTTACTCTAGAGGATTCACCACATTTGTAACAATTTCGATTGTTTCCCTAACACTCCCCAGTGTGATGTCTGCCACAACTTGGGCACTCCGGTCTGGACTTTAGATTGCCCACACATGCCATCGAGGTGGCCTGAACTCTTGAACCTGAGTAATTGTTGCCTCGTTCCCTTTGCGAATACCCAACTGATGTAGTCACCGAGAGTTCACTTCCTTGGACCTCTTAGATTGAGCTTGGTAACATTTACTCATCGGTCTTTTTCTTGCGTCCTGGGCCTCACTAACGGCCTTCCTCTTTTCCTTACTCAATTTTTTGGCCTTATTGGCCCGATCCACCAATACCACAAACTCCTTTAACTCTAAAATCCCAACTAAGAGTCTGACATCTTCATTCAACCCATCTTTAAATTTCTTGCATAGGATAGCTTTCGTGGACACACATTCTTGTGCGTACTTACTGAGCCGAACAAATTCACTTTCATATTCCGCCACAGTCATTTTTCCTTGCTTCAGCTCAAGAAATTCCTTCCGCTTCTGATCCATAAACCGTTGACTTATATACTTCTTTTAGAACTCCTCCAAAAAGAAGTCCTATGTTACCCTCTCCTTAGGAACAATTGAGGTCAACGTTTTACACCAATGGTATGTCGAGTCCCTCAGCAAAGACACAGCGTACTTTAAGCTTTCCCCAGGTGTACAGGAGAGTTCATCACAAACTCTCATTGAGTTTTCAAGCCAGAACTCCGCCCACTCGGGGTCATCATCTATATTAGCTCAAAAATCTTCAGCCCCTTGCTTTCAAATTTTGTCTACCGGGGGCTTAGTTGTCCTCACCATTTCTACACCTTGGGAGCCAAAAGTACGGACTGAGGTACAGGAGGAGGTGGAGGAGGTTGAGAATTGGGGTTTTCTTGTACATACTCAATGTACTAGTTACTCATCATTTGAAGAAAGGCTTCTCGAGCCTATTTTCCTTGACCCCTAGTATCAAGTTAACTCTACAAAGGAGCAGCCCCTTGCGCAGGAGCCGACGCATTACTAGCTGCATCATTAGTAGTCGACTGATCAGGATCCATATACTACATAGAACAAATCTAAAATCATCAAAAGTCACCACACTATCATCATACGCTTATGGCATGTATAGCTAGACTCCTACACATTCTACGGTAGTCCTAGAACTAATTAAACCATAGCTCTGATACCACTAAATGTAACATCCCTTGCTCGTAATCCCCATCGAAATCGGGCATGAGGTGTTACCGTACAAAACTACTTGATCGCCACTTAGGCTCAATGCGACTACTCTCCTTGAGTCACTACAACAACCTTATTTTTGACTTACGAGACATCACTCGTACATACGAGGGCTCTCGAGGCTACATCGAAACTCCTACGATCCATAAAATTTATTTCTCAACTAAACATGGAGTACATGCTCGTGTGTAGTCTCACACGCCTATGTGCCCAAACTGTGCCTAAAACCTCATCATTCTGCCAAAGTCTCAGGGCTAGGGCACACGCCCATGTGGAATAAGACACGTCCGTGTACCTTCAAGACATGCCTGTGTCTTTCACCCGTGGTCGACACTAAAAAATTTCACACGACCTAGACACGCCCATGTGGTTAGTCTGTGGTCTATTTTGACTTAAAATGCTAACATGCAGGGGACACACGGCCAGGTTGCAAGCCCGTAGGCTGACCGTGTGTCACGCATGGCCTAGACACAAACCCGTGTGCCTACCCATGTGGAGGAGAACGAGGCTGTTTTCCAAGTTCTTTACATTCCCCTAGCTCATACCACATAACTTTATTCATCATATCATGATTTCAATATAAACTCCCATAAGTAACTCATAATTTCATAAATGATAAGGTGAGCCATAAACCTTGGCAATTTACAAAATAATTGTCTTAACAAGAACCAATACACCTTTGGCCAAAATAACAAAATAATCTAACTAGTCTAGCCCTTATACATGCCATACACAAAATTACTAAGTCTAAATATACTAAGGTGAGTAGAAATTATGGGTGGACTCCTGGTTATCGACGTATCCCGGCTCGACTCTTTAGCTCTATAAAACAAGGGAAAGGAAGGAAAGTATGCTTTAAGCTTAATAAGTTTATATAACATTTTAACATGTATTCAACAATTTCATAGCTTTATATACTAAGCAAGAAACAATCTACATTCATGATCATACTTACTCATTTCCTCCATTCACACATTCCAACCATATCACTAGAAAAATGCATACGTTCATTGATAGGTTCCCCTGCACTTAGCATGACAATGTTACAATATACAGCACATCACAATCTCTTAGTCTATTACTTAGAGTTAATTTATTTGATGGTTCCGCACTTAGCCCACCATTAGTTTTTATTGGGGTGGTAACGCACTTAGCCCACCAAAAGGTTGATGACGGTGGTATCGCACATAGCCCGCCAAATGATAAGTAGACGATGGTATCGCACAAAGCCCATTGTAAATAAGCAACAAGGTGGTATCACACTTATCCCACGAAAAGATAAATAGATGATGGTATCACACAAAGCCCATCGTAATTAAGCAATAATGTGGTATTGCACTTAGCCCACCATCAAGTGTTGTCTTTACACTTTTATATGACTATTCCTTCATTCATACAATAATTATTCAATGACTACCACATTCAATCCACTTGAATCATATATGTTCTCAATCATGTTATAAGCCAATTAGCATCACAATGTATATAAGTAAATTGTATTGTTTACACATAAACTTACCAAGATGCAAAACGTATTAACTGGCGATTTACTCAATCACTTTGCCCTTCCCACGGTCAAGGTTGATTCCATGCTCTTCTTGATCTATAACAATTAAATTAATTCTTTTAGATCATTCTATTATCATAATACATCAATTTCTACACTTGGGTAAAAATGACCATTTTGCCATTGTTCATTGGCCAAATTACGATTTTGCCCCTAGGCTCGTTATTTATTTTTCAACACATTTTCTCATTAAACAAGCCTAACTAAACATTTATTTCTCTTACAACTACTCAAAATTCCAACTATTTCATGCATTTATGACACAATCTCACTCTTTGCATTTAAGTCATACTTAGGTGTTTTCATGCAAACATCTTTCACAAAAGTTGTTTCTCATCTCCCTAACTTTTATTTTCTCCCATAAAAACTCAGTTAAAATCATTAATACTCCCACAGTAAGTCCCTGGACTTTCAACCATATTGCAAATTGGTCCCCTTATTAGCTAGCTTAAGCTTTGGGGACTCCAAAAATACAAAAATCATCAATGAAAACTACCTAAATCACTTACTAGTAAGGAGATAGCTTGGATAAAAGTTTAAACCCCAAAAGCTCTATTTTCTCTTCAATTTTTGGTGGGAAGAACGAGGGTGAATAGTGAAAGATGATAACATCTTTTACTCATCTTATTTTATTTATTAGCCATCTTACATCATCAAATTTAACCAAAATTTAATGCACTTGTCCCCTTAGCTTCCTATGGCCGGCCAACACCCTCAATATGACCTAATTACACTTTAAAATCCTCCAAATTACATTCTATAGCTATTAGGCACCTTTATCTTATAAAATAGAACTTTCACATCTTATGCGATTTTGTCCTTTTTCACAATTAAGCATGCTATTGCTAGAATTAAAGCACCAAAATTTCCATATAGCCATATATTAATACCATAATACATAAAATAATACTAAAATAATTCTCCTCAACCTCAGTTTAGTGGTCCCGAGACCACTATTTTGACTAGTCCCAAAATCGGGCTGTTACACTAATTTTTAGGGTTTCTGAGCCTTCTAAAGTCTATAAATACACACTAGAAGAGGACAAAAGGGAGGGCGTAGAGTAGAACAAAGAAATTACTCAAAGGAAGCCGTCGAAATCATCTTGGAAGTAGATTCACACCAAGATTGAAGATCTCCATCAAGTTTTTTAGAAGTTTTTGGGTTCTTTATGTCTTGTTGTTTTCTTTATTCTGAGATGTCTTCCTTTTATGTTATGAACTAAACTCCCTAAATACCTTGGGAGGATGAAACCTATGATGAATCTTATTATTTAATTATTTGAATTACAAGATAAATACTTGTTCTTATCCTTAATTATGTGTTCTTAACCCTTGCTTTAATATTTTCAAGATATTAAGTCAAGATTGATGTCTTTATTCAGTGGAGTAAAAGTCCCTATTTAAGAGTAGAACTCATGTAATTTAGTGGAGTTGATTGCAACCTTAGAAATAGGATGACACAAATCTTCCGGATTAGAGTCAAATCTAATAAGAGAATCCAGAGATTGAGTAAATGTGACGATAGGGGTTTTAATTAGAAAGAGATTTCAATTAACCAACCTAGAGTCAGTTGTTTTTAGTCTCAAAAGAGATATTAACATAATTTAGTGATTTCTATGGATCAAGACAAGTGAATAAATCATTTAATTCATATTTAGAATAATAAGTGAAGTCTAGGTGGATTCTTCTTTGGGTATTGTCTTTACTCATTGGTTTATTCAGTTATTTTCTTTACTCTTTGTTGTGTTCATAGTAAACTAGTTAGTTAAATTTTAGATTAAAACGAAACCCCTTAACTGTTAGGCTAAATAATAAAAAGATAGTTATTACTAGTAATTTTATTCCTTAAGGATATGATATTTCAGACCCATCAAAGCTATACTACTGTTCGATAGGTGCGCTTGCCTTTGTCAAAATATTAGTTAGTTTTGAGCCTATCAAGTTTTTGGCGCTGTTGCCACGGACTAAAATATTAGGAACACTTAATTTTTATTGCTTTAACCATTTTTTACTTTTATTTGCAATTTATTTTTTATTTTAATTTACTAAATTTTATTTACTTCTGGTAGGTATTTTTAGTTTATGACTAGAAGAAACCCATCAGGACCATTACTTTTTGACAATGAGATTGAAAGTACCACTTATAGAAACCGTAAAGAAATAAGGCGAAGTCTACAGTATATAGAGGAAGAACAAGAGAACAATACCAATATTGCCAAGGAGATGGCTGATAACAATCTACTACCTCCTGTGTTTACCGTAAATCCAGTGAATGAAAATCCTACTCCTCGTACTATGTATGATTATGTTAAGCCCAATTTAACTAGGGCTGAATCGAGTATTTTAGACCTGATATTGCTACAAATAATTTTGAATTAAAACCTAACACTATTCAAATGATTTAACAGTTTGTTTAGTTTGATGATTTGTAGGATGAGGACCCAAATACTCATTTGGCCAACTTTCTAAAGTTCTGTGACACTTTTAAGATTAATGAAATTTTGATGATGCCATTTGCCTTCGGTTGTTTCCTTTTTCTTTGAGAAATAAAGCTAAACAGTGGTTGAACTCGTTACCATGAGGTTCCATCACTACTTGGGAACAAATGACTGAAAAGTTTTTATTAAAATATTTTTCGTCGGCTAAAACGACAAAGTTGAGGAATGATATCTCTTCTTTTGTGAAGATGGATTTAGAAACTTTTTATGATGCATGGGAGAGATATAAAGACTTATTGAGAAGGTGCCCTCACCATGGGTTACCTTTATAGCTACAAGCTCAAACTTTTTACAATAGTTTAAACCCTTCAACTAGGCAACTGATTGATGCAGCCACCGGTGGAACTCTGAATAACAAAACACCTGAAACGACTTATGAGTTTATAGAGGAGATGCTGAAAATTATCAGTGGCAAGTCATGAGGACAAAGCTTAATAAAGCGCCAATGTTTTCAACCTTGACGCAGTCACCATGCTATCTAACCAGGTAGAGCTTTTAAATAAAAAAATTAATGGTTTATGTGTTTCTACGCAGGTACATACGGTGATGCAATGCGACACAAATGGAGGAGGGATGAACACCATAGAATATCCATCTTACAACCCGAGCACAGAGAATGAGCAAGTCCACTATATGGGTAATAATTCTAGGCCTTAGAATAATCCCTATAGTAATACTTACAATGTAGGTTGGAGGAACCATCCCAATTTCTCATGGGGTAGTCAAGGAAATCAGAGACCGCAACCCCCTCCGGGATTTCAACAACAGCCCTACCCGTAGGAGAAAAAGCCGAACCTTGAGGAGATGCTAACAAAATTCATCTCGGTGTCAGAAACCCATTTTCAAAACACTAAAATAGCACTAAAAAATTAGCAAGCGTCGATTCAAGGGCTCGAGAAAAATAGGTCAGCTTGCTAAGCTAATCTTAGAACGACCACAAGGTAGCTTGCCAAGTAACACCGAAACTAACCTGAGGGAGAAACTCCATGACATCACTATGTGGGACAAAGAAGGGTTAGTAGAATCTAAATCTGAACCAAAGCAAGAAATTGTGGTAAGTAAAGGTAAGGTTGAGGTGAGACACAGTGCATAGAAACAGGTAAGTAAAAAATATAAACCTCGCATGCCATACACGAATGCGACAAAAAAAAAACCATACCAATGAGCAATTTGGTAAATTTCTTAAACTCTTAAAAAAAATTACATATTAACTTACCGTTTAATGAAGCTCTTTCGCGGATGCCCAACTCAGTTAATTTTTAAAGGAGCTTTTGGCAAACAAACGAAAGTTAGATGATGCATCGCACATGGAGCTAAATGCAGTTGCTCAGCCATTTTACAAAATAAACTACCCAACAAATTAAAGGATCCAGGGAGTTTTACTATTCCTTATTTAATTGGTAGTTTAAATGTAAATAATGCTTTAGCTGATTTAGAGGCAAGTATTAATGTCATGCCTTACAAAATGTTTAAACAGCTAGGTCTTGGGAAACCCAAACAAACTAGGATGAGCATTTAATTGGTAATAAAACCATTAGATTTCCTAGGGGTATTATTGAAGATGTACTCGTAAAAATTGATAAATTCATATTCCTAGTTGACTTCATTGATTTAGAAGTGGATGAGGATGGTGATGTACCTTTAATTTTAGAACGACCTTTTTAGCAACTACTAGAACTATTATAGATGTTGGCACATGTGAATTGATACTTCGTTTAGGCGATGACACGATTAAACTCCAAGCTCGTGATTCTGTTATGATATCTAGTAATCGAGATGATATTGCAAGTTTTTTTTTATGTGAGTAACATTGTGGCTCAACCTTCTTTGCAGGAAATTCCTCAAAAAAGGTGATAGAGCCAGAGTCCAGATCAACTAACAAAAATAGAATAACTCATGAAGAACGAAGGTTTTAGATCGATGAACAAGATGAATGGGCATGTTAAGGAGAAACCAAGGATACACGATGTAGAACTTAAACAACACCATGTCGAGCTTAAGGATAGAACCAATCAATTTAAGGTTGGGGACCAGGTACTATTAGATAAAATGGATCCTCGAGTTGTCACTTCAAAGCCTAATGTAAATGGAGCAACTCTCTTTACGATACTAAATGTCTTTCTATACGGTACAATTGAAGAAACTCATTCTAAATTTGGTACTTTTAAGGTAAATAGTACTCGAATTAAACCTTATTTTGATGTTAAAACTGATAGTAGGAGAGAGGAGTTTCAACTCCTCAAACCACCATGACCATACGAATGAGAGGTAAGTCGAGCTTAAACTCTAAATAAGCGCTTCCCGGGAGGCAACCCGAGCACTAACACTACTAATTAGTTTAATTTTACTTCTTTTCATGTTTAAAAGTAGGTTTTTGATCCACACGGCCTGGACACACGGGCATATCCTTGGCCATATGGAAACAGGCTACAATTTTCCCAAAAATCGATAGAGACACGTCTTAGAACGCCGGCACCCCTATGGCGCAGCAAAATAAAATTAATCCCGGCGATCCAAACCATGGATCCATGTGTGAGGAACGAATCGGGGTGAAATAAAGGTTTCAAAGTTATCGAAATTTCAATCTGAGTAGACAGCGACACCTCGGGACCAAGAGTTCTGATCTACTGTCAAACCAAGCCGCAACCTTTACGATGTTTGCCTCTACGTAATCCAACTGGTTTGACTATGAACGGCAGAAATCTCCAAAACTGTTTTAGAGGTTTTTTTTTTTTTTGCTTAACGACTGCTAGACTTTTCAAGCAAATTCTTAAGGTTTTCTTAAAAGTTTGTATCACTTATTACCTTTTATAATCTGTATCTCATTAATGAATTATAAAATTAAATAAATATACTAATATTTTAACCGAAAACTATAATTACATTAATTACACCCAAAAGTTATAATTACATTAATTATAACATGGATTTTGGTAAACTATATTTATTTAAATTTATATACTAACAAAATTCATATATTAATTCTCATTATGTGTTCAACATCCTTGTACATATAATATATTCAATATTTGATTGCCCAATTAAATTAATTCTTTAATTAATTTAATTCATGTGACAATCAAACACAATACTAACTATTTTTTATTCTGTTCATTTCAACCATAGGGTGTGACCCTGTAGGTTTTTGTAATGTCAGCAGTAATACTAGAATGATTCTAATGTCACAAACAAAGAGTGGCATCTAGCAATGCATCATTGCTACCTAAGTTACAAGAAGTCATGATTCGACATAACTTTTTTTGTGATTAACCTTTCATGCATTAATCCTTAAGTCCTTCATCACTGGAATGGACACAAGTCATGGAATAGTCACACTTGTATAGTCCATCCCATGTTTCTTTATATCTTGAGTAGACTATGATATACAAATTAGTATGACATCTCATGTCAACTTATTTGAGCATGGCGATGCATTTCTAGTCTCACTCAATCAAGTGTCCTAAGATATTACTCCCATTATGTGGGAGGGACTTATCCTATATTGATCAATAATATCCCTCTACATAGATTGTGGTATATCCAACATCAGCCTTTATAGAACAACCAGTTATGGTGTACGTTTGACTGTATTAAAATATACGACTCACGATGTTGGGATAATGATTATCTCAAGTCTGAGGATCATTTACATATTAATCACTATGAGTAATGTTGTGATAATTACATAATAATCCAAGAAACATACTCATAGCGGGTCAGTCCAATATGTTGTTCTCTAACACACATATTAATGCATTGATTTTGACACTACATATCAATGACAACTTTTTATCATCAATCAACTACATGTTAGACTTAATGCATTATTGTTGTCATAGTCAACAATAATACTTGACTAAGGATCTTTTAAGAATAAACATATTATTCTCAGGACATTATTATAAAATAGTTTATTTGTACACACAGAAAGGAAAAACTGAAATAATAATGTGTAACATCCTAAAATTTGAAGTATTTATTTGATGCATGTTTTAGTGCTTAACTTGTGTATAGTAAATTTTTCATGTTTAGTATAGTCTTGAGAAGACTTGAGAACTATTCAGAATTAGAATAAATTCTAGTAAGGAGTATTTAATTGAAGTGGATCAAGTGATTTTGAGGTTTAAGTAAATTTAAGTGTCTAAAATTAGCATAAGATGAGTAATTGGCAATGTGGTGTTGGCGCATGAGTAATTGCATGAGGGGAGATGTTCGAATCCCTTGGATAGCAATTAGATGATTTCTATTTTTGCACTTGTATGGCAAGTGTCGGTCAAGCAATACTTATGGTAAGGATGGACTTTTCATTTATGGAAAGTAGACTAAGGGAATAAGGTAAGTACTAACTTAAGGTATGGAATCAAGAAGTTTTGGTATGATAAGGGACATAAGGCTTGGATTAAGGAAGATGTTTTGGAAACTTTTAATGTCCTATTGTCCATGTATTTGGACGATTTTGGGGCTAGGAGGTTGGCCAAATTTTGTTAGTAGCTTGATAGGGATTAGTAGCTAGTTTGGTCAATTTTTTAGCAACATGAGCATTTTTTCATTCTCTCAAAACCCTTATCTCTAGCCGAATGTACTTGTAACCATTGGCAAATTTTTGGTTGTTTGGCCATTTCTTTTGACCAATTAGTATCATTTTCTTCTTTTCTCTTTTGTGCCAAAACCATGCAACTTTGAAGAAACCTAATTCATTCTCTTTTTCTTTCTTTTGGCCGAATATACACTAACTTCAAGACCCATTTCTTTGTTCATCTTTCATCCTTGAAAAATAGATACATAAACCCTCTCTCTATTCTTTTTGTTCTTTCATTCTTTTTGAAAAGACTCTCAAATATCATCCCCTCTCTCATTCTTCATTATCGCTGAATGTTGATGGTAAAACCTTAGCCGAATCATTCTTTTCTTTTATTTTAATATTTTCCCCTTCAAACAAATTCTTCTTTCTTTGTAGTGGTATAGTGGAGTGCCGATTTCTTTTCTACATCTTAAGTTATTATAGCTATTATAGATCGGGTGAAAAAGGAGATTTCATCAGTCAAGGTAAAGGATTTTAAAGGTAAACCGATTACACTTTCAAGTCTTTAGTTTAAACATTTTCGATAGTTTATTGTTAGGACTAATGTTTCTTTGTCTTTGAAGACAATCAAAATAGAGATGAAAAGGGCAGCATATAGTTTACGGAAGAGGGGTGTTTCTATTAATTCCCCTAAGTTTAAAAGAAGGACTGTTTCGGGAGTTCGAGATTTTCCACCGGGTTGTGGACCTTCATCTGGCAAAAATCAAATATTCGAAGTCGTACGTACTCCCGAACCACTGTTTACTCGGGGTATAGAACTTTTGGTTGGAGAGAAATCGTAAATAGTGGTTATTCGAGATTTTGAGGGTAAGATTTAGATCGTTCAATATTAGAATAGTTTAATATCAAATTTTAGTGTTCTAGTCCTTCGTAATGTGTGTTTAGATATCGACGAGCGGGAGAGTGTAGTTCTCACCGTAATCAGGTGTGTAATCTCACACTATATCTCATGGGTTAGATGACTATACAATGGTTAAAGTTGGATTAAAAATTGCAAAGTTGGTGAAATCGGAAAATATGACATTATTGACACTTAGTGTTAAAATCTCGAAATTGGTAGTAAGATCGTGAAATTTTGAAAATCGCCCTTAATGGTTAAAACGATGATAAGTGATAAATTTGGGCCATATGTGATATTTGATAAATCTAGGCCATATGTGTTATTTAGCAAATTTGGGCCATATGTGTTATTTGGCAAATTGGGCCAGATGTGATATTTGGAAAATTTGGGCCATATGTGTTATGTTATTTGGCAAATTTGGGCCATATGTGTTATTTGGTAAATTTGGGCCATATGTGTTATTTGGCAAATTTGGGCCATATGTATTATTTGACAAATTGGGCCATATGTGATAATTGAGAATTTGGGCCATATGTGATAATCGATAAATGGGCCTTAAGTGAAAATTTATAATTGGGCCATTTATGATAATGGATAAATGGGCTATATGTGAAATGTGTTTTAATGGGCCAAAATTTATAAATTATGATATGGTTTTCTTTATAAATATTTTGTAATGCATAAACATGATTGCATGGGTTGGGATCAATGATGAACAGAAGAAAGGCTTAATGCGAATTCTAGATAGGTGACTCACCACAATGGCCATTGCTAGAAATCTAGATCGGTGGTTTTACCACAATTATTTAAATGGCCGTTGCCACAAATGTGATAATGGGCTTAAAGCCTACTTGATGTGATGGCGGGTGGGTGACTAAAACTCCCACAAAAAAGTGGTTGGAGTACGGGGTGTGTAGCGGATGGAAATCTAGGTTTGGTTATGGGAATTGCATATCATTTGCATTATTGTTTTAAATACTAAATTATTATATTTTGAAATGGGCTTAGCCCAAATAAATGTTTTAAATGGTCTTGGCCCAAGGGACTATGGTAAGTGAGTTGCACACTGAGTTCTAAGTAACTCACCCCATTATTTTTTTTTACCTCTCTCAGGTAATCACAGTTGATGGAGACTTGGTTCGGAGATGACTTCGTGGGGTGGCTATACTACAAATGGTGGTTCATAAAAGTTTGAGACTTCTTTTATAATTTCTATTAAGTATTATTAATGGCGATGTAATAGGGCCTTTTTTAATTATGGATTTTATTGTGTGGATGGATTTATTTATGTTTTAGTTTATTTAAGTTGGATTGATTTTGTTTTTCGTAAATGATTTTCTATAACTGTCGTTTCAAATAAACATTTTTCTTATCTAGAAACTTAGAAAATTCTTTTAAAACTTTTTGATGAAATATTCCGATTTAATAAATCTAAAGTTTTTATTGATTGCTACTTTATATATATCAAACGACAAATCTTGAGTTTTAAATCAAGCATTTCAAATAAACCTCGATTTTTTGATAAAGTAATGTTCTTAATCGTTTTGCAATTTGATTTTTACTTCGTTAATTGTTTTGAATGTTCGTTAAAAATGTGTGGCATGCCAATATTCGGGCTTAATGCATAGGCCAAGTTTGGGGTGTTACATTTTATGGTATCAAATCCTAGTTTCAAAACTCGGCTGTGGTTTGGGTTCAACAAATGATTTATGTTTTAAAGGTAGTATGGCACCACGAGCATCCGACACCAAGTCAAGTAAGTATGTTCAGTAAGTATTTGTTTATTTTTGTGATGAGACCTAAGGAACACTCTAGAACTTCTAGTTTTAGGTGTTGAAAATGATAGAGACCAAGACTATAGGATGCAAGCGAAAACAACTCTATCTCTTATATCTCACAAAATATCGTTAATAAACACTGGAATAATATTCTGATTCATAAAACTTGTAATCAAATTAAAGTGAATTAGTCAATATGAGCTCTAGAGGACGTGGTCGTGGATGCGATAGACATGGCCATGGTAGAGGCCGAGGTGTTGCGTCTGAAGCACCGGGTCATAAACCAGAAATGAATGCACTTGTGTCATTTGAGAGTGAAACTGGATCTCATGATCAAGCCAATGAGGATAATGCTTTGACTCAAGCAATGTTGTGAGTCTTAAAAGGAGTAGCTGGAGCCAGAACTTTGCCAGTAATTCGTGGATCAATATCGGAACGACTCAAGTCTAGTGATGTAGAAGCTTTTAGAGGTGTCTCTGGTGTAGCCTCGAATGTGGCAGAATATTGGCTTGAGGCTGTAGAATGAATTATGGATGATTTGGAATGCACCGACGAGCAAAAATTGAGAGGAACCGTGTCTTTGCTAAGAGACGAGGCGTATCAATGGTGGCTTACTGTCGAGAAGGCACTGAGGCTACATAGGTTAATCGGGATTTCTTTAAAGCTGCTTTCCAGGGGAAGTACGTTAGGACAAGTTATGTAGATGCCCGGAGGAAGGAATTCCTGAATTTGGTTCAAGGAAGTAAGACTATGGCGACTCACGAGGCCAATTTCTTCGCTTGAGTCGTTATGCTCGTACTATAGTACGATCGATCAAGAGCTACGTACGCTTTGAGGATGGATGAATGATGAGTTCTGGGTATCGATAGCCCCACAACAAGTGCGGACTTTTACCTCGCTAGTAGAGAAAGCTAAGATAGCCAAGAGGCTAAGATTTCGTAACACCGTAATCGGAAAAAGTAAGAGGCAAGAGGGATTTTAAGTATTCTGGTTCTTCTAAAAGGTTTCAAAAGAGGCCACGGAATGATGATGTAACAGATCGAATTTGACCCTAATTGAAACGGTAGTTTCAGGGCCACGAATCCAAGCCCGAGAAATATTTAAATATTATATTTAATGTTTATTATATATGAATTTATGTGTGTGAAAGTTTCGTAGAAAGATTTTATTGTTTAAGTGTTGAATTTGATAAAAAGGACTTAATCGCATAAAAGGTAAAAGTGGCATACTAAAGTGAAATGTGCTAAATTGAGCATGGATTTATAATATGAAGTATTAAAAGGGTAAATAACCCTTTTATGAGTTAGTGGCTGGTCATTGACAAGTTTGTCCTTAAGATATAATGTTTGGTTATTTTATTATAAAGGTTAGTTAAGTAATTTAATAATAATTTAATATATGTTAAAGTAAAACAAAACAAAAGACATTTTTCCATTCATCTTTGTTTGGCCGAATGTTTGCATGAGAAGAAGGGTTCAAAGTTCTTGAAAATTCGCACCTTGAAGCTAAAAATTGAAGGTGAGTCCTTAGTCTGTTTTAGATAATTTTTACGTTTTGAGATCGTTGCTTGAATATTACTCGACCCATGCTTGAATTTTTGAAAATCATGTGTTCATGAGGTTCGCCATGGATGAATTCTTGAGGTTTTGATGTTTGATGATTTTAAATTAAAGATATGTTAAGGATTGATATGTTTTGTATTAGAAATTTTAGTGAATTTTAGTATTTAGGGCTAAATTGTAAAAGTAAATTTTAGAGGGCTTAATTGCAAAATAAGTGAAAGAATGGACTCCTAAGGCCCTTGTGAATATTCGCCCTTACATAGTCTTAGCAAATTTTGTGTATTTTATGTTTTGTACAATTAGGACTAAATAGTAAAATGTGAAATCTTAGGGCAAAATGGTAATTTGCTTGTTTATGTGTTTTGGGACTAAATTGAGTTGAAATGTACTTGAATGAGCTGAATTTAATGTGTTCTAGATCAAGAACAAAGAAAACGAGCTTGGATCGGGGAAAAATAAAAGTTGTCGATTAGCCGCTAACGTTGTCCGTCGAAAAGTCGAGGTAAGTCCTTCACTAGATTATATTAAAGAATGAATTATGAATGTGTTTAATGATAATTTTGATAAATTTGGGCATGTTTTTATGTGATAGCCGAATGTAAAGGTAGTATATCGAATTGGATGTGTTTTGTTAATACCTTGTAAAGGTGTATAATCGATATGATATGCGAGTATACAATGATGTAATGATTTTATTTAGAAAATGTGAACAAGTTAGATGAGTTTGAAAAGTGATGAATTATGAAATTTAAGTGATTAAATTGGATATGGTATTATTGAAATGTGCATTGGAATGTTGAAAATGTTGATATTTCGGGCTATTAGCCTAGCAGGCCTTGTCTTTGGTGTTACTTATCGTGCTTTGAAGCCTAGCGTGCCTTGTCTTGGTGTTACTTATCGAGCATTGATGCCTAGCGTGCCTTGTGCCTGTTACTTATCGTGCTTTGATGCCTAGTAGGCCTTGTGCGGTGTTACTTATCGAGCTTTGATGCTCAGCGTGCTTAGTGCCAATGACATATTCGGGCTTCGTGCCTAGCAGGCTTAGTGCCGGTGATATATTCGGGCTTTGTGCTCAACAGGCTTAGTGCCGGTGACATATTCGGGCTTCGTGCCTAGCAGGCTTCGAGCCGGTGACATATTCGAGCTTCGTGCCTAGTAGGCTTAATGCCAGTGAATTGATATAAATGGGAAATTTGAGAATCGAATAAGGTAAGTTATATTTAATGTTTGGTGTTAAAAGCTCGGGTAAGAGTTGGCATATTATGTTTATAAGGATTGAAGTGAGTAAAGTTCTTATTGTTTTGAATCAAATTCGATGTGTTGAAATGGTCAATTGCACAAGTACTATATTTTATAATGTTGAATCCTTTTATTAATGTGTATATACAATGCTTATATGTGAAGTTGATAGTGTATATGTACATGATGACATAGAAACAATTATTAATACAAATGTGACATTAGTATTTGGCTAAGTGTATACATATATATATATATATATATGTATAGAAATATTTATATACAATATTATATGTGCTTAAGACTTACTAAGTCGGTGAGCTTACTTTGAGTGTTTTCACTGTTTGTTTTATAGATCTTGGTCAAGCTACAGTGGCTCGAAGGATCGTTAGTGAAGTCAACCAAACTATCATCCCTTTTGGTACAATCCAGTTAGTTGATTTTGAATTGAAGGCATGTATAAGCTAGATTAATGGTTGAATGATTTCCTAACTCTATAATTATAGCCATGCGAAAATGGCTAGATTTTTATGCTTGAGTTTTATTGTGGTTAATTATAGTTTAGACTCATTTTGGTAAATATGCTATATGACGTGCATGAATGGTGTTTTGATTAGACAATATGATTTGTATTCGCTTATGTGATTGAGGATTTATGATTTTAACTTAGACTATATGGTAGATGATTAATGCTTGATGATTTATGACAAATGACATATAAATTGATTAAGTGGTGTTTAGGTATATGTACATGTAATTGATTCGGTTATTGTGGGATAACTAGTAGGTGGTTTAATGTATAAGTATATTCACTATGCTTAATCATATATACATGATCATAGTATCCAATTAAGCATGTATGGTTTAATATAAATGTTCAAAATAACACAAAGAATATGGTCTTATATACATAAAATATGTAATAAGAAAAGATGTATAATTAATTTAGTCTTAAAGTCACCGTATGTATGTTATATAGGAATAAGTGTATATGTCTTGTATGCTTGTGTATGTGTAAGAAAATGTTAGTAAACTAGGGATATTATGAACTTATCTATTGGGACCAAAAATGGTGGTTGGTATAATAGTCAAATGGTTGTGAATTAACGGTTAAGTTGATGTTTTGGTTATGCATTTGTAATTTGAGTAGGATAAGTTAGTATGTGATTTGAGCGTACTTTTAATTATGATTGTGCATCAAAATGATTTAAATTGATATGGTCATATACGAATGGTCTTATAATTATGAACGGTGTATGTTTCAACTTAAATTAATGTACCAATTATATTCGCTCATATTGACTAATATCAAGGTTGCATGGGTAAGAAATATTTAAGTTGTGTAATATGGCTCATATAGTTTTGAATGAGCATGGACTGAGTAAGAAAAGGTACATTGATATTTGATGAAACATATAGATATATGAAATGTATTAATATATGTTTGCATGTGAATATGTATGCGCATATAAATTTTGAAGTCGTCTGAAACTTTGATTATTCGAATGTTATATATGATTGACTAGTGAAGTTTTTAAAACATGTGAATTATGATTGTCTGAGATGTGTTTTGGTCGGTAATGCCTCGTAACCCAAGTTTGGCGAAGGATATGGGTCAGGGGTGTTACATTTTATTGGTATCAGAGCCACATTTTAGTCGATTCTAGGACTACCGTAGTACGTAAGAGTCTAGCTATACATGCCTTTGAATTTTATATGTGATAGTGTGGTGACTTCTGACAATTTCAATTGTATTTTATATAGTAAATGGATTTCGATCCCAATAGAGCCGTAGCTGATGATGTGGAGAGTGTTATGCCTGGTCTTGCACATGGATCAGCGCCATTAGACTCTCAACCAGTTACGGGTAACCACGAGGGAGAGGCTAAACAAGCCTTCTACCAAATGATGAATGAATGATTTACCCAGTTTGTTCAGAATAATCCGGCTGTACAACAACTTCCACCCCCAAATAATCCAACTCCAGTACCTTCAGCACCCCCGATGATGGATCTGATGAGATCTAGCAGACCTCCCATTGATAAAATTAGGAAATATAGGGCCGAGGAATTCAAGGCCAATGATAATGATGATGCAGAACGAGCTGAGATGTGGCTTGATAACACTATTCGGTTTCGATGAGTTATCTTGTACTCGGATGAATGCCTAAAGTGTGCTATATCTTTACTTCGGGACACTGCCTATCACTGGTGGAACACACTGGTATCTGTAGTTTCGAAAGAAAAAGTAACTTGGGACTTCTTCCAAGTTGAGTTCCATAAGAAATATATTAGTCAGAGATTCATCGATCAAAAACAAAAGGAATTCCTTGAATTAAAACAGGGGCGAATGACTATGATAGAATATGAACAGAAATTTGTCAAACTTAGCAGATATGCTAGAGAGTGTGTTTCTACTGAAGCCATTATGTGCAAAAGATTTGAAGACGGTCTGAATGAAGATATAAAGTTGTTGGTCGGCATTCTTGAAATCAAAGAGTTTGTGATACTAGTCGAGCGGGCTTGTAAGGCTGAAGAGCTCGGAAAAGAGAAAAGAAAAGCTGAAATAGAAGCAAGAGATACTCGTAAGAGATCAACGAGTAAGACTTACCATTCGGTGCCTAAGAAATTCAGAGATGACTCCAACTGAGACAAAGCTACTTCAATTTACCTAGACGTGATCGACCTCAAGGGAGTTATCGAGCCACTTCGATAGCTAGTGTTGGTAACGTTCCTCAGGACCGGTCGAGTGTAAACATTACAGAAAATGGCACTCTGGAAGTTGTAGGGTTCGTGATCGGTCCTGCTTTAAATGTGGATCGTCGGACCATTTCATTTGAGAGTGCCCGATGTTAGCCGATCAGAATACAGTTTAGAATACTAGACCGAGCAGCACGCCAGCACGGGGTCGACCACCCAAACCTTCCAGTAAAGTAGGCGGTAGTCAGAGAGGGACGAAGGACACTGTAGTTTGATCAGAGGCCCGAGCACATATCAGAGCTTATACTACACGAGCCAGAGAGGATGTTTCTTCCCCCGATGTTATTACCGGTACTTTCACCCTTTATGATATTACTGTGACTGCACTAATTGATCCTGGTTCGACTCATTCATATGTGTATGAAACTCTAGTATTCGGTAAGACTCTGCCAGTTGAGTCTAATGAGTTTGTGATTCGTGTGTCCAACCCTTTGGGTAGATGTGTACTTGTAAATAAAGTGTGTAGAGGTTGCCCGTTGATGATTTTGGATTATTGTTTCCAAATAGATTTAATGTTGTTGCCCTTCGATGAGTTCGATATAATTTTGGGAATGGACCGTTAACTTCACATGATGCGTTGGTGAATTGCAAAAGAAAACTTATTGATTTGAGATGTCGAGCGGTGAGATCATCGAATTAAATCCAGTGAGTTAAGTGGGTTTCCTACAATATTATCCTCGATACTGGCTAGAAAGTATGTGAGAAAAGGGTGCGAAGCTTATTTGGCTTATGTACTCGATAATAAAGTGTCCGAAAAGCATATTGAATCTATACTGGTTGTGTGTGAATACCGGATGTGTTTCATGAAGAACTACCGGGTTTACCACCAAGATGAGAGATTGAGTTTAGCATTGAATTAACACCAAGAATGACTCGATCTCGATAGCTCCGTATCGGATGGCATCTCTTGAGTTAAAAGAGTTGAAAGCACAGCTTGCAAGAGTTAACAGATAGGGTTTTGCTCGACCGAAGTTTCTCTCCTTGGGTGCACCAGTTCTTTTGTGAAAAGAAAGATGGAATGATGCTAATGTGTATTGATTATCGGCAATTGAATAAGGTAACTATAAAGAATAAGTACCGTTACCTCGGATTGATGATTTGTTTGATCGGTTGAAAGAGGCTTTAGTATTTTCAAGATAGATTTGAGATCGGGTTATTATCGATTCTAGTCGAGATACGAGATGTGCCAAAGACGCATTCCTGGACGAGGTACGGACATTTTGAGTTCTTGGTTATGCCTTTTGGGCTTACTAATGCACTCTTTGTTTTTATGGATTTGATGAATCGGGTTTTTAGACAGTTTTTAGATCGATTTGTAGTAGTGTTTATCGATGATATATTAATCTACTCCAAAGATGAAATCGAGCATGCTGAGCATTTGAAATTAGTGCTACAAACTTTGCAGAATCAGCAGTTGTATGCAAAGTTTAGTAAGTGTGAGTTCTGGATGAAAGAGGTTAGCTTTTTGGGACATGTTGTTTTAGCATCAGGCATTTGAGTTGATCCGAACAAAATCTCGGCTATACTTGATTGGAAGCCATCGAAAAATGTTTTCGAGATTCGAAGTTTTCTGGGACTTGCGGGCTACTATAGACAGTTTCTGAAAGATTTTTCTATAATAGCTACACCTTTGACAAAGCTACTACAGAAAGATGTCAAGTTTGAGTGGTCAAAAATTGTCGAAAAAGTTTCGATCGGTTGAAAGCCCTTTGACGGAAGCTCTTGTTAGCTCGGCTGAATCGGGTAAAGAATTTGTTGTGTATTCTGATGCTTCCTTAAATGGTTTGGGCTGCATTTTGATGCAGGAAGGCAAAGTTGTAGCCTACGCTTCAAGACAATTGAAGCCGCATGAAAGAAACTACCCGACGCATGATTTAGAACTTGCAGCTATTGTGTTTGCACTGAAAATTTGGCGTCATTATTTATACGGTGAGAAATGTCATGTTTACTCGGATCACAAAAGTCTTAAATATTTGATGACTCAGAAAGAGTTGAACTTGAGACAACGCAGATGGTTAGAATTGTTGAAAGACTATGAGTTAGTGATTGACTACCATCCGGGGAAAGCTAACGTTGTTGCAGATGCATTAAGTCGAAAATCATTGCTTGCTCTTCGTGCATTGAACACACAGATGGTTATGTTAGATGATAGTTTGATCATAGTCGAGTTAAAAGCAAGACCGATGTTTATTCAGCAAATTTGTGATGCACAAAAAGTTGACAAAGATTTGATTGCTAGTCGAATTCAGTGTGAAAAAGGTGAAGAATCAGATTTTCAGATTGATGCAAATGACTGTTTGAATTTTAAAAGCCGAATGTGTGTTTCGAAGAACACAAATTTGATACAGATGATTCTGAGTGAGGCCCATAGTGGTCGATTATCAATACATCCGGGTAGCACAAAAATGTATAATGATTTGAAACAGTTCTATTGGTGGCCGGGCATGAAACGGGATATATCTGAATTTGTTTCGAAATGCTTAGTTTGTCAGCAAGTAAAAGCTAAACATCAAATGCCATCCGGACTACTTCAGCCAATCATGATACCTGAATGGAAATGGGATAGAATTACAATGGATTTTGTATCCGGTCTTCCTATGACACCGAGTAAGAAAGATGCCGTCAGGTTATAGTTGATTGACCGACTAAATCACTCATTTTGTGCTTGGTTCGCATGCACTTTTCACTTAATAAACTTGCTGAATTGTACATATCACAGTTGTGAGATTGCATGGTGTACCGAGTTCCATAGTTTCGACAGAGACCAGAGATTTACATCGCGATTTTGGAAGAAGTTGCAAGATGCCTTAGGTACTAAACTTCATTTTAGTACGACCTTTCATCCGCAGATGATTTGGTCGATCTGAATAACTATTCGATACTTGAGGACATGTTGAGATGTTGCGTTCTCGAGTTTGAAGGTGCGTGGGAACATACCTACCTTTGATTGAATTTGCTTATAATAATAGCTTCCAATCTAGTATCAAATGGCACCTTATGAAGCCTTATGCGGTAAAATGTTTGAACTCGTTATCGGATGAACTCGAAGAATAAGATACACGGGTTGATTTGATTAAAGAAATGAATGAAGGTAGCTATTATTAGAGGTAATTTGAAAGCTACTTCGATCGTCAAAAGTCCTATGCTGATTTGAAATGTAAAGACATTGAGTTTCGTCGTCGATAGAGTATTTTAAAGGTTTCTCCGTGGAAGAAAGTACTCCGTTTTGGCCGGAAAGACAAGTTGAGCCCGAGATTCATCGGACCGTATGAAATCATTGAACGTGTTGGGCCTGTTGCTTATAAGTTGAAGCTACCCTCTGAATTAGAAAAGATACATGATGTATTTCATGTTTCTATGTTCGTGATACTGAGATCGGATCCATCACATGTAATTGCTCAAAATCGAGATTGAAATCCAACCCGATATGACGTATGAAGAAAAATCGATCCGAATTTTAGCTCGGGAAATGAAAGAGTTAAGAAACAAAAGGATTTCCTTAGTGAAAGTATTATGGAATTGGCATGGAGTTGAAGAGGCTACGTGGGAGCCTGAAGACTCAATGAGGCAACAATATCCGACATTATTTAACGGTAAGATTTTCGGGGACGAAAATCCTTAAGGGGGGAGAGTTGTAACAAATCAAATTTGACCCTAATTGGAACGGTAGTTTCGAGACCACGAATCTAAGCCCGAGAAATATTTAAATATTATATTTAATGTTTATTATATATGAATTTATGTGTGTGAAAGTTTCATAGAAAGATTTTATTATTTAAGTGTTGAATTTGATAAAAAGGACTTAATCGCGTAAAAGGTAAAAGTGGCATACTAAAATGAAATGTGCTAAATTGAGCATGGATTTATAATATGAAGTATTAAAAGGGTAAATAACCCTTTTATGAGTTAGTGGCTGGTCATGGACAAGTTTGTCCTTAAGATATAATGTTTGGTTATTTTATTATAAAGGTTAGTTAAGTAATTTAATAATAATTTAATATATGTTAAAGTAAAACAAAACAAAAGACATTTTTCATTCATCTTTGTTTGGCGAATGTTTGCATGAGAAGAAGGGTTCAAAGTTCTTGAAAATTCGCACCTTGAAGCTAAAAATTGAAGGTGAGTCCTTAGTCGGTTTTAGATAATTTTTACGTTTTGAGATCGTTGCTTGAATATTACTCGACCCATGCTTGAATTTTTGAAAATCATGTGTTCATGAGGTTCGCCATGGATGAATTCTTGAGGTTTTGATGTTTTATGATTTTAAATTAAAGATATGTTAAGGATTGATATGTTTTGTATTAGAAATTTTAGTGAATTTTAGTATTTAGGGATAAATTGTAAAAGTAAATTTTAGAGGAGCTTAATTGCAAAATAAGTGAAAGAATGGACTCCTAAGGCCCTTGTGAATATTCGCCCTTACATAGTCTTAGCAAATTTTGTGTATTTTATGTTTTGTACAATTAGGACTAAATTGTAAAATGTGAAATCTTAGGTGCAAAATGGTAATTTTCTGCTTTATGTGTTTTGGGACTAAATTGAGTTGAAATGTACTTGAATGAGCTGAATTTAATGTGTTCTAGATCAAGAACAAAGAAAAATGAGCTTGGATCGGGAAAAAGCGAAAGTTGTCGATCAGCTTGTTAACGTTGTCCGTCGAAAGTCGAGGTAAGTCCTTAAGCTAGATTATATTAAAGAATGAATTATGAATGTGTTTAATGACAATTTTGATAAATTTGGGCATGTTTTTATGTGATAGCCGAATGTAAAGGTAGTATATCGAATTGGATATGTTTTGTTAATACCTTGTAAAGGTGTATAATCGATATGATATGCGGAGTATACAATGATGTAATGATTTTATTTAGAAAATGTGAACAAGTTAGATGAGTTTGAAAAGTGATAGAATTATGAAATTTAAGTGATTAAATTGGATATGGTATTATTGAAATGTGCATTGGAATGTTGAAAATGTTGATATTTGGGCTATTAGCCTAGCGGTGCCTTGTCTTGGTGTTACTTATCGTGCTTTGAAGCCTAGCGTGCCTTGTCTTGGGTGTTACTTATCGAGCATTGATGCCTAGCGCCTTGTGCCGGTGTTACTTATCAGGCTTTGATGCCTAGTAGGCCTTGTGCTGGTGTTACTTATCAGGCTTTGATGCCTAGCAGGCTTAGTGCCAGTGACATATTCGGGCTTCATGCCTAGCAGGCTTAGTGCCGGTGACATATTCGGGCTTTGTGCTCAGCAGGCTTAGTGCCGGTGACATATTCGGGCTTCGTGCCTAGCAGGCTTCGAGCCGGTGACATATTCGAGCTTCGTGCCTAGTAGGCTTAATGCCAGTGAATTGATATAAATGGGAAATTTGAGAATCGAATAAGGTAAGTTATATTTAATGTTTGGTGTTAAAAGCTAGGGTAAGAGTTGGCATATTATGTTTATAAGGATTGAAGTGAGTAAAGTTCTTATTGTTTTGAATCAAATTCGATGTGTTGAAATGGTCAATTGCACAAGTACTATATTTTATAATGTTGAATCCTTTTATTAATATGTATATGCATTGTTTATATGTGAAGTTGATAGTGTATATGTACATGATGACATAGAAACAATTATTAATACAAATGTGACATTAGTATTTGGCTAAGTGTATTATATATATATATATATATATATATATATATTTATATACAATATTATATGTGCTTAAAACTTACTAAGCCGTTGAGCTTACTTTGTGTGTTTTCACTTGTTTGTTTTATAGATCTTGGTCAAGCTACAGGTGCTCAAAGGATCTTTAGTGAAGTCAACCACACTATCATCCCTTTTGGTACAATCCAGTTAGTTGATTTTGAATTGAAGGCATGTATAATCTAGATTAATGGTTGAATGATTTCCTAACTTCTATAATTATAGCCATGCGAAAATAGCTAGATTTTTATGCTTGAGTTTTATTGTGGTTAATTATAGTTTAGACTCATTTTGGTAAATATGCTATATGACGTGCATGAATGGTGTTTTGATTAGACAATATGATTTGTATTCGTTTATGTGATTGAGGATTTATGATTTTAACTTAGACTATATGGTAGATGATTAATGCTTGATGATTTATGACAAATGACATATAAATTGATTAAGTGGTGTTTAGGTATATGTACATGTAATTGACTAGGTTATTGTGGGATAACTAGTAGGTGGTTTAATGTATGAGTATATTCACTATGCTTAATCATATATACATGATCATAGTATCCTAATTAAGCATGTATGGTTTAATATAAATGTTCAAAATAAAACAAAAGAATATGGTCTTATAGACATAAAATATGTAATAAGAAAAGATGTATAATTAATTTAGTCTTAAAGTCACTGTATGTGTGTTATATAGGAATAAGTGTAAATGTCTTGTATGCCGTGTATGTGTAAGAAAAATGTTAGTAAACTAGGGATATTATGAACTTATCTATTGGGACCAAAAATGGTGGTTGGTATATTAGTCAAATGGTTGTGAATTAACGGTTAAGTTGATGTTTTGGTTATGCATTTGTAATTTGAGTAGGATAAGTTAGTATGTGATTTGAGCGTACTTTTAATTATGATTGTGCATCGAAATGATTTAAATTGATATGTTCATATACGAATGGTCTTATAATTATGAACGGGGTATGTTTCAACTTAAATTAATGTACCAATTATATTCGCTCATATTGACTAATATCAAGGTTGCATGGGTAAGAAATATTTAAGTTGTGTAATATGGCTCATATAGTTTTGAATGAGCATGGACTGAGTAAGAAAAGGTACATTGATATTTGACAGAACATATAGATATATGAAATGTATTAATATATGTTTGCATGTGAATATGTATGCGCATATAAATTTTGAAGTCGTCTGAAACTTTGATTATTCGAATGTTATATATGATTGACTAGTGAAGTTTTTAAAACATGTGAATTATGATTGTCTGAGATGTGTTTTGGTCAGTAATGCCTCGTAACCCAAGTTCGGCGACGGATATGGGTCAGGGGTGTTACAGATGAGGCAGTTCAAGTTAGGGCACCTGTGACGACCAATCAGATTAGAGAATGTGCTGACTGTGGTAGACGACATCCCGGAGAATGTTGGAGGAAAACTGGAGCCTATTTTAAATGTGGATCTAAGGATCATCGGTTTAAGAATTGTCCTCGATGGACTGAAATGACTCATGAAGCTCGTAACCCTGAGGCTCAACCAGCTAGAGGTATTCAGCAGCCACCAAGAGGTCGTGGACCGGGTCGTGGTGGTAATGGTAATGGACGTGGACAAGGTGCACTGGGTCGAGGTAATGGTGTTAGAGGTAACACGGTGGCAAGACAGCTAGGATTGGTCTATGCTGTCAGGCGTCGTGAGGACGACGATGCACCTGATGTGATAACTGGTACGTTCTTCATCTCTGATGTACCTGTTACTACTTTGATAGATATAGGATCTACCCACTCGTATGTTGCTAGTGCTATATCTGTAAACCTAAATATTAGATCTGAGATTACCGATAGAGAGATGACGGTAATTAGACCTTTAGGACAGTCGGTAATAGTGAATAAATTATTAAGAGATGTGCCTTTAGAGATTCAAAGAGCGGTATTCTAGCAGACTTGATGGAATTACCTTTCGGTGAATTTGACCTTATTTTGGGCATGGATTGGTTGGTGAAGCATCGGTATAATCGGATTGTGCCGAAAAGTGGATGTCAATTAGGACTGTGGATGATAAGGAGATAATAATGATAGGCGAGTGAAGAAACTTTTTGGCAAATATGGTATCTGCTTTGAAGGTAGAAAAGTTGGTACGGAAAGAGAATAGAGCATTCTTAGCATTCATTAGTGCTTTGGATGCCAAGGATTTATCAGTAGAAAGTGTAAGAATGGTGAAAGAAATTCCAAATGTCTTTCCCAAAAAACTTCCGGGTCTACCTCCAGATCGAGAAGTAGAATTTGGCATTGAGCTTTTACCCGGAACTACTCCAGTGTCCATTGCTCCTTATAGAATGGCACCGAAGGAGTTAGCGGAGCTTAAAGCTCAAATTCAAGAACTGTTAGATCGGGGATTTATTCGACCAAGTGTGTCTCTGTGGGGGGCACCGGTTTTGTTCGTCAAGAAGAAGGATGGGTCAATGCGTATATGCATTGATTATAGGCAGTTGAATAAATTGACGATCAAGAATAGGTATCCATTGTCGAGAATCGATGACCTTTTTGATCAATTAAGAGGAGCTTCAGTCTTTTCCAAGATTGATTTGAGATCGGGTTATCATCAACTCAAGGTGAAGGAGGCAGATATTCATAAGACGGCATTTCGAACTCGCTATGGACATTATGAGTTTTTAGTGATGCCGTTTGGTTTGACTAATGCACCAGCTGCATTTATGGACATGATGAATCGAGTCTTTCAACCCTATTTAGACCGGTTCATAGTAGTGTTCATAGATGACATTTTGGTATATTCGAGGCATGAAGAAGAGTATGACTCTCATTTGTGCATTGTGTTGCAAATTTTGCGAGATAAGCAACTTTATGCCAAATTCAGTAAGTGTGAATTTTGGTGAAGCAAGTGACTTTCTTGGGTCATGTAGTGTCAGCCGAAGGAATAAGGGTTGATCCTCGAAAGGTAGAGGTTGTGTTGGAATGGAAACCGCCAAAGTCAGTAGCTAAGATCCAAAGTTTCTTGGGTTTGGCTGGTTATTATAGACGTTTTGTTGAGGGGTTTTCTTTGATTGATGCACCCCTAACTAAGTTGTTATGTAAGGAAGTACCGTATGTATGGATTGATAAACAACAAGAAAGTTTCGAGAAACTGAAGAAGATTCTAACGGAAGCGCCAAGATCGATTCAACCAGAGGCCAAAAAGAGTTTATCGTTTCTCGTGATCGTCACACACGGGTTTAGGATGTGTCTTGATGCAAAGTGAAAAGTGGTAGCTTATGCTTCTTGACAGCTTGAGGTCAAGACAAAGTCAATTACCCTACTCATGATTTGGAGTTGGCTGAGGTAGTGTTTGCATTAAAGATTTGGAGGTATTATCTATACGGTGAGAAGTCAATCATTTATAGAGACCATAAGAGTCTTAAGTATCTCCTTACCCAAAAGGAGTTGAATTTAAGACAACGGAGATGGGTGGGGTTGTTAAAGGATTATGATTTCTGAATCGAGTATCATCCTGGAAAGGCTAACGTTGTGGCAGACGCGTTGAGTCGAAAGGTTGTATCGGAGTTAAGAGCAATGCATGCTCATCTCAGTTTGTATGAGGATGGCAGTTTGTTAGTGGAACTTCAGATGAAGTCTCTATGGTTAAAGCAAATCAAGGAAAAGTAATTATCCGATGAAAAGTTGGGTCCTTTAATACAACAAGCTGAAAGTGGTGTAATAGGAGATTTTGGTTTGAACAAAGAAGGTGTACTGTGTTTTCGTGGAAGGGTTTGTATGCCCGAGGATTTGGATTTGAGGCAAATGATTCTTTTAGAGGTGCATAGTAGCCCTTATGCTATGCATCCCGGAGGAAATAAGATGTATCGGGATCTCCGTGAACAGTATTGGTGGCCAAAGTTAAAACAAAAAGTTACTGATTTTGTGGGAAAGTGTTTGACTTGTCAACAAGTAAAGGCGGAAGATCAATTACCGTCGGGATTGTTGCAACCAGTAAAGATTCCATTATGGAAATGGGAGCAGATAACAATGGATTTTGTTAGTGGGTTACCCTTAACACCTACTAAGAAAGATTCTGTCTGGGTGGTAATAGATCAATTAATGAAGACTGCTCATTTTCTACCAGTTCGTACAGATTACTCATTGCAAAAGTTGGCTAAACTGTATGTATCTGAAATCGTGAGGTTGCATGGGGTACCAGTGTCTATCATATTAGACAGGGATCATCGGTTTACATCACGATTTTGGAAAGCTTTGCATGAGGCTCTGGGTACAAAGTTAAACTTCAGTACAACATTTCACCCTCAGTCAGATAGTCAGTCGGAAAGAGTAATCTAGATTTTGGAAGACATGTTAAGAGGTTGTGTGATCGATTTCAGAGGTAGTTGGGAGGATTTTCTACCGTTGGTAGAGTTTGCGTATAACAATAGTTATCAATCCAGTATTCAGATGGCACCCTATGAAGCGTTATATGGTCATAGGTGTCGTACTCCTACTTGTTGGACTGAATTAGGGAACGATGCTTGTTGGGTCCCGAATCGATAACCGAGACGGAAGAAAAGGTAAAAGTTATTCGAGCTCGATTAAAGGAAGCCTCGGATAGACAAAAGTCGTACGCGGATCTGAAGCGTAAAGATATTGAGTTTGCAGTGGGAGATTAGGTCTTTTTGAAAGTTTTGCAGTGGGAAAAGATTTTCAGATTTGGAAGGAAAGGCAAGTTGAGCCCTAGGTTTATTGGACCGTACAGTGTGTTGAAGCGTGTAAGACTAGTAGCCTATCAACTTGAGTTACCTCCAGAATTGAGTCAGATTCATAGTGTTTTCCATGTTTCTATGTTGAGACGCTATAGATCAGATCCATCGCACATAGTACCGGTAGAAGAAGTAGAATTAAGGCCAGATTTGTCTTTCGAGGAGGAACCAGTGGAAATTTTAGACCGAGATGTTAAAGTGCTAAGAAAGAAGACTGTATCCTTGGTCAAAGTTTTATGGCATAATCACGGAGTGGAGGAAGCTACGTGGGACCATGAGGATGCAATTCGGCAACAATATCCTTATCTCTTTTAGCCAGGTAAATTTCGAGGACGAAATTTTATTTAAGGAGGGTAGAATTGTAACATCCTAAAATTTGAAGTAATTATTTGATGCATGTTTTAGTGCTTAACTTGTGTATAATAAAATTTTTCATGTTTAGTATAGTCTTGAGAAGACTTGAGAACTATTCGAAATTAGAATAAATTCTAGTAAGGAGTATTTAATTGAAGTGGATCAAGTGATTTTGAGGTTTAAGTAAATTTAAGTGTCTAAAATTAGCATAAGATGAGTAATTAGCAAGGTGGTGTTGGCGCATGAGTAATTGCATGAGGGGAGATGCTCAAATCCCTTGGATAGCAATTAGATGATTTTTATTTTTGCACTTGTATGGCAAGTGTCGGTCAAGCAATACTTATGGTAAGGATGGACTTTTTCATTTATGGAAAGTAGACTAAGGGAATAAGGTAAGTACTAACTTAAGGTATGGAATCAAGAAGTTTTGGTATTATAAGGGGACATAAGGCTTGGATTAAGGGAAGATGTTTTGAAAACATTTTAATGGCCTATTATCCATGTATTTGGACGGTTTTTGGGGCTAGGGAGGTTGGCCAAATTTTTGTTAGTAGTTTGATAGGGATTAGTAGCTAGTTTGGTCAATTTCTTTAGTAACATGAGCATTTTTTCATTCTCTCCAAAACCATTTTCTCTGGCCGAATGTACTTGTAACCATTGGCAAATTTTTGGTTGTTTGGCCATTTCTTTTTGACCAATTAGTATCATTTTCTTCTTTTTCTCTTTTATGCCGAAACCATGCAACTTTGAAAAAACCTAATTCATTCTATTTTTCTTTCTTTTGGCCGGATATACACCAACTTCAAGACCCATTTCTTTGTTCATCTTTCATCATTGGAAAATAGATACATAAATTCTCTCTCTATTCTTTTTGTTCTTTCATTCTTTTTGAAAAGACTCTCAAATATCATCCTCTCTCTCATTCTTCATTATGGCCGAATGTTGATGGTAAAACCTTAGCCGAATCATTCTTTTCTTTTATTTTAATCTTTTCTCCTTCAAACAAATTCTTCTTTCTTTGTAGTGGTATAGTGGAGTGCCGATTTCTTTTCTACATCTTAAGTGATTATAGCTATTATAGATCGGGTGAAAAAGGAGATTTCATCACCAAGGCAAAGGATTTTCAAGGAAACCGATTACACTTTCAAGTCTTTAGTTTTAAGATTTTCGATAGTTTATTGTTAGGACTAATGTTTCTTTGTCTTTGAAGACAATCAAAATAGGGACAAAAAGGGCAGTATATGGTTTACGGAAGAGGGGTGGTTCTATTAACTCCCCCAAGTTTAAGAGAAGGATCTGCTTTGAATCCAAGATTTTCCACCGGGTTGTGGACCTTCATCCGGTGAAAATCAAATATTCAAGTCGTCGTACTCCGAACCACTTGCTTACTCGGGGTATAGAACCTTTGGTTGAAGAGAAATCGCAGATAGTGGTTATTTGAGATTTTGAGGGTAAGATTAAGATCGTTCAATATTAGAATAGTTTAATATCAAATTTTAGTGTTCTAATCCTTCGTAATGTGTGTTTAGATATCGACGAGCGGGAGAGTGTATTTCTTAGATATCGACGAGCGGGAGAGTGTATTTCTCACCGTAATCAAGTGTGTAATCTCACACTATATCTCATGGGTTAGATGACTATACAATGGTTAAAGTTGGATTAAAAATCGCAAAGTTGGTGAAATCAGAAAATATGACATTATTGACACTCAGTGTTAAAATCTCGAAATTAGTAGTAAGTTCGTGAAATTTTGAAAATCGCCCTTAATGGTTAAAACGATAATAAGTGATAAATTTGGGCCATATGTGATATTTGATAAATTTGGGCCATATGTGTTATTTGGCAAATTTGGGCCATATGTGTTATTTGACAAATTGGGCCATATGTGATATTTGGAAAATTTCGGCCATATGTGTTATTTGGAAAATTTGGGCCATATGTGTTATTTGGCAAATTTGGGCCATATGTGTTATTTGGTAAATTTGGGTCATATGTGTTATTTGGCAAATTTGGGCCATATGTGTTATTTGACAAATTGGATCATATGTGATAATTGAGAATTTGGGCCACATGTGATAATCGATAAATGGGCCTTAAGTGAAAATTTATAATTGGGCCATTTATGATAATGGATAAATGGGCTATATGTGAAATGTGCTTTAATGGGCCAAAATTTATAAATTATGATATGGTTTTCTTTACAAATATTTTGTAATGCATAAACATGATTGCATGGGTTGGAATCAATGATGAAGAGAAGAAGGGCTTAATGCCAGAATTCTAGATAGGTGACTCAGTCACAATGGCCGTTGCCCGAAATCTAGATCGGTGGTTTTACCACAATTATTTAAATGGCCGTTGCCACAAATATGATAATGGGCTTAAAGCCTACTTCGGTGTGATGGCGGGGTGGGTGACTAAAGCTCCCCATAGGTGTGCTGGTTGGGTACGAGGGTGTGTAGCGGATGGAAATCTAGGTTTGGTTATGGGAATTGCATATCATTTGTATTATTATTTTTAAATACTAAATTGTTATATTTTGAAATGGGCTTAGGCCCAAATAAATGTTTTAAATGGTCTTGGCCCAGTGGACTATGGTAAGTGAGTTGCACACTGAGTTCTAAGTAACTCACCTCATTATTTTTTTACCTCTCTCAGGTAATCACAATTGATGGAGACTTGGTTCGGAGATGACTTCGTGGGGTGGCTATACTACAAATAGTGGTTCATAAAACTTTGAGACTTCTTTTATAATTTCTATTAAGTATTATTAATGGCGATGTAATAAGGCCTTTTTAATTATGGATTTTATTATGTGGATGGATTTATTTATGTTTTAGTTTATTTAAGTTGGATTGATTTTTTTTTTTTCGTAAATGATTTTCTATAACTGCCGTTTCAAATAAACGTTTTTCTTATCTAGAAACTTAGAAAATTCTTTTAAAACTTTTTGATGAAATATTCATTTAATAAATCTAAAGTTTTTATCGATTACTACTTTATATATATCAAACGACAAATTCTTGTGTTTTAAATCAAGCATTTCAAATAAACCTCAATTTTTCGATAAAGTAATGTTCTTAATCATTTTGCAATTTGATTTTTACTTCGTTAAATGTTTTGAATGTTTGTTAAAATTGTGTGGCATGCCGAAATCCAGGCTTAATGCATAGGTGGGTTTGGGGTGTTACATAATGACAACCCTTTATATTAATAAACATGATAAATCAAGTATGTTATTACAACCATCTTATGATTGATCTTTGGGCATACTCTTACAATCTCCCACTAGCACTAAGACCAATCACTCATATATCTAATACCAAGCGACTTAGTGTGATGATCATGCTTCTGCTGTGTCAGAGGCTTGGTCAGGGGATCAACAATGTTATTATCTGTAGGTACTCTGCATATCTCTACATCTCCTCGATCGATAATCTCTCGAATAAGATGGTAAGTATATGTTTGGATTGATGGTGGGATCTGGGTTCTTTAGCTTGTGCAATGGCTCCATTGTTATCACATCGGAGTTCTATAGCATTTGATATGCTAGGCACAACCCCTAGTCTAGTAATGAACTTCTTGATCCAAATCGCTTCTTTTGCTGCCTCACTGGCTGTAATATACTCGGCCTTTGTTGTAGAATCAGCTACTGTACTTTGCTTTGAACTTTTCAGCTCACAGCACCACCATTAAGGCAAAACACAAATCCTGATTGCGATCGAGAATCGTCCTTGTCAGTTTGGAAGCTGGCATCAGTGTAACCTTTTAAACTTAACTCTTCCTCGCCTCCATATATTAGGAACGTATCTTAGTTATTCTTAAGTACTTAAGGATATTCTTGACCGTGGTCCAGTGACCTTCACCGGGATCTACTTGGTACCTGCTCGTCATACTTAAGGCATATGAGACATCTGGATGGGTACATAACATGGTATACATGATTGATCCAATAGCGGAAGCATATGGAATTTTACTCATGCATTCTCTCTCTTGTGGAGTTCAAGGACACATTTCCTTTGAGAGTGAAATACCATGTCTCATGGGTAGGAATCCTCTTTTACATTCTTCCATACTGAACCTTTTCAGTACTTTATCTATGTATGTACTTTGGCTTAGACCCAGTAGTTGTCTTGATCTATCTCTATAGATCTTGACTCCTAAGATGTAAGTAGCTTCGCCCAAGTCCTTCATAGAAAAACAACTTCCTAACCAAGTCTTAATAGACTGCAAGGTAGGTATGTCATTTCCCATGATAAGTATGTCATCCACATATAGTACCAAGAATGTGATAGTGCTCCCACTAACTTTCTTGTAAACACATGGTTCATCTTCATTTTTGATAAAACCAAACTCTTTGATTGCATGTTAAAACGAAGATTCCAACTTTGAGAAGCTTGCTTTAATCCATAAATGGATCTTTGTAGCTTACAAATCTTTCTAGATCCTTTGGATTGACAAACCTTTAGGTTGTGTCATGTACACATCCTCTTCAAGTTTCCCGTTAAGGAAAGCTATTTTGATGTCCATTTGCAAGATTTCATAATCATGAAATGCAGCTATGGCGAGCAAGATCCTGATGGATTTAAACATAGCTATAGGAGAAAAGGTTTCATCATAGCCAACCCCATGAATTTGGCGAAAACCTTTAGCAACTAATCGCCCCTTGTATGTTTGTACATTACCATCCATGTCGGTTTTCTTTTTGAAAACCCACTTGCACCCTATAGGTTTAACCCTTCTAGTGGGTCAATCAAAGTCCATACTTGATTTTCATACATGGAATCCATCTCGGATCTCATGGCCTCAAGCCATTTCTCGAGTCCGGCTCGTCCAACGCTTCTTGATAAGTCCTAGGCTCATCTTGATCTATAAGAAGAATGTCACCATGCGTTGTAATGAGAAATCCATATCTCTCAGGTGCATGGCGTTCTCTTAAAGATCTTCGCGGTGGTTGTGTTTCTACAGCAATTACTTGTTCCTCAATTTCTTGTGGAATTTGATGTTGTTCTATCTCTAGTTCAGTGGTATCTTGTGATTCTCAAATTTCTTCAAGTTCAATCTTTCTCCCACTTCCTTTTCTAGAAATAAATTCTCTCTCTAGGAAGACACCAGTCCGAGCAACAAACATTTTGTTCTCAATGGGATTAAAGAAATAATAACCTTTGGTTTCTTTCGGATACCCCCAAAAAAATACATGTTTCAGATTTGGGTTCAAGCTTAGTAGACGTCTGACGTTTAACATAAGCTTCACAACCCCAAATTTTCATAAAAGACATACTGGGATGTTTCCCAGTCCACATCTCATATGGCGTCTTTTGAATCGATTTAGATGGAACACGATTTAGTGTGAAAGTAGATGTCTCAAGTGCATGTCCCCAAAAGGAAGTCGGTAGATCAGCATGACTCATCATGGATTGAACCATGTCTAATAGAGTTCGATTTCTTTTCTCAGAAACTCCATTCCATTGAGGAGTAGCAGGGGGAGTAAGTTGTGAGACAATCCCATATTCCTTCAATAGATCATCAAACTCTAGGCTCAAATACTCTCCACCTCGATCAGATCGAAGTGACTTGATAGTTTTGCTTAGTTGATTTTGTACTTCATTTTTGAATTCCATAAAATTTTCAAGGGACTTAGACTTATGGCGAATGAGATAAACATACCCATATCTACTGAAATCATCAGTGAAAGTAATAAAGTATTGAAATCCACCTTTGGCCTGTGTATTTATTAGTCCACATACATCAGAATGTATTAGGCCCAATAAATCACTAGCTCGTTCACTTTTACCAGTAAAAGGAGATTTAGTCATTTTTCCCAATAAGCAAGATTCACAAACTTCAAATTGTTCAAAAACAAATGAATCTAAGAAACCATCTTTATAGAGTATGGATATGCGTCTCTCACTTATGTGGCCCAAACGACAATGCCAAAGATAAGTTTGATTTGAGTCATTTATATTAGATCTTTTAGTATTTATGTTGTAAATAAGATTCATTTGATCTAAAATATAGAGGATATTAATCAATTGTGCCGAACCATAGAAAACATTATTGAGATAAAAGGAACAACAATTATTCTTAATAATTATCTCAAAACCAATTTTGTCTAAACAAGAAATTGAAATAATGTTTTTAGTCAAACTGGGCACAAAATAACAATCCTCTAAACATAAATCAAGTCCACTAGGCAAAGATAAAGTATATGTTCCCACAGCTAATGCAGCAACCTTTGCTCCATTTCCAACTCACAAGTCCACATCTCCTCTAGCCAACGTACTACTCCTTTGTAGTCCTTGTACAGAAGTACAAATATGAGAACCACAACCAGTATCTAATACCCAAGAAGTAGTAGTTGATAAATTAATACCAATAACATAAATACCTGAAGCAGACGTTCCTCTTATTTTGGCCTTTTTGACTTCCTCAAGATAGGTAGGGCAGTTCCGCTTCCAATGTCTAGTCACACCACAATGAAAGCAGTTTCCTTCCTTAGACACCCCACCTTTAGGTTTCATTGCAGCCTTTCCTTTGCCAGGCTTGGGCTTACCTTTGCCCTTGGGCTTTGTCTGGACTTTGGCCTTTCCCTTGCCCTTGTTGTTACGGGCCATCGAGGATGGGCTTGGGTCCAACCTTTTTCATGTTACCCTCGTGAGTTAGTAACATACTTGAGCAAGCTGGTAGAGTCTTGTCAATTTCATTCATATTGAAATTAAGGACAAACTGGCTGTAGCTATTCGGCAACAATTGTAGAATAACATCAGTGGCCAACTCTTGGCCCAATAGAAAACCAAGCTTAGACGGACTTTCAATATAGCCAATCATCTTAAGGACACGAGGTCCTACTGGGCTTCCTTCAGCCAACTTACATTGGAATAGGGCTTTAGAGACATCGAACCTCTCTTGCCATGCTTGCCCCTGATAAAGTTCTTTCAGGTGCTCGATCATATCATAAGCAACCATGTCCTCATGTTACTTTTGAAGCTCAGGATTCATAGTGGCAAGCATAAGACATCCAACATCTACCATGTCATCAAGATACTTCTTGTAAGCATCTCTATCATTTCTCAAGGCATTAGCAGGTGGTTCATTAGGAAGTGGTTGTTCAATGACATACAATTTTCGTTCTTGTTTGAGGAAAATCCTCAACTTAAGGAACCAGTCAAGAAAATTCAAACCATTCAATTTGTCCTTCTCAAGGACCGATCGCAATGAGAGTGTGCTAGTGTTTGCAGCCATAATATATCTACAAATAATTAAATATGCGTGTGAGTAAATTTACCAAGTTTATATCAATCATTAAAAGACTTTATTAAATGATGATCCCACTATTTTATTTCAAAATTAATAACCTCATATATTAATTTCGTAAAAACTTTCTCCAAAGTATTTCTAATGGGTTAAGGATCCATATTTCACCTCCTCTTAAGTCAGCTTTGGCTTTACTCTTAAGACTATGGTTATTTAGGTAAGCAACCTTTACTAATTACATCATATGTAACTCCTAATATTTCGTGAACAACTCTTGTTCTAATCATCTTATGATTTATCCAACTTAATTGCCTCTAGGTTTCTAATCCTATTAGAGTAACCTAGTTAAGTCATTAACCAATTTTTAACCAGCGAATATCACTTGTTTATTCTTCGCGTTTAACCAAGATAAATACTAGTACTTCACTTTGGCAGAACCTACATAGTATTGATCGAGGCCTTAACGAGGGCAAAATTGGAAGGCCATATTAACTTAATATTTTAATAGAGGGATTTTATTAAGGATGTTCCATCTCACCAATTGTGGTCTACTTTAGTCCATTTAGTCTTTTAATTGATCTCATCAATTAATGGGGTTTATTATTATCAAATTTTAATATATAAATTGGCATGCTTTAGACATCCATAGCATCTCATACATGAATAAATAAAGTAATAAATAAATGCAATAGTTATAGCCCATAAACTAAGGTGATTCAACCCAAGCCAATGGGAGAACCAAAAGGAAACCTAAAGGTGTAAGCAGTTTCACAAACTATCAATCCACAATAGTTGTCCCAACTTCCTTCTCGTCTAGCCCACAGTAACTCGTGCAAATTACAATATGCAGAAACTTGTTTTACATACGAGGTAGTAAGATGAGAAGAGAAATACAAGAGAATAATAGTAAGGCATGACACGCAGGCCATATTTATATATATTTAATTACAACCTTTTATCAAATGGGTCATCGGCCTATAACTATGCATTTCAAACACCGTGCATGTCAAAAATAGCATACATAATTCAATGCTTTTTTGATAAGGTGAATTATAAAATATCCTTTCAACCTTTTGTGGCCCATCAAGTTTATACATTTCTTTTATTAACAAAACATACTGTAATAAGAAGATAGGGTCTGAGGCGGTCGGAGGAAGTAGGCCGAAGGCCCGCGGCCGGATTCGTCCTCAGATCCCCATCCCCAAAATATGAGAGGGGATGTCACGGTAGGAGTCGGGGGTGCGGGGGTGGAGCCCCTGCAGTACAAACCGCATACCCCAGTCAAATGAAACCTCACGTTTTGATAACTTTTATCAACAGAATCGTGTTCTCAGGATTTTAGTCCTTGAGGTTTCATGTCGAACAACCCTTGTTCCACTAGCCAGTTAACCCTTACTGGAAACTGTAAATACCACCGTTGCAATATTACAGATTTGTTAATAGTTAACAATAATAAAATAAAATCGAATAGGCCACAACACCATGATTAACATTTAATTAATTATCGAAAGGACAGTTATATGTTATGCTTAAACGATTTAAACAACCGAAAACCTAGTAAAATTAAAGCATGCATATCATACAATTGCATCACCCAAGTATTTAAACCTAGTCCGTATCACACAACCTGGCTCTGATACCACTGTTGGAACGCTGGCACCCCCATGGCGCTGCAAAATAAAATTAATCTCAGCGATCCAAACCATGAATCCATGTGTGAGAAACGAATCGGGGTGAAATAAAAGTTTCAAAGTTACCGAAATTTCAATCTTAGTAGGCAGCGACGCCTCAACAACAAGAGTTCTGATCTACTATCGAACCAAGCCGTAACCTTTACGATGTCGGCCTCTACGTAATCCACCCGATTTGACTATGAACGGTAGAAATCTCCAAAACTGTTTTAGAGGTTTTTTTGCTTGACGGCTGCTAGACTTTTCAAGCAAATTCTTAGGGTTTTTCTTAATAATTTTTGTATCACTTATTACCTTTTATAATCGGTATCTCTTTAATGAATTATAAAATTAAATAAATATAATAATATTTTAACCAAAAATTATAATTACATTAATTATACCTAAAAGTTATAATTACATTAATTATAACATGGATTTGATAAACTATATTTATTTAAATTTATATACTGAACCAAATTCATATATTAATTCTCATTATGTATACAACATCCTTGTACATATAATATATTCAATATTTGATTGCCCAATTAAATTAATTGTTTAATTAATTTAATTCATGTGACAATCAAACACAATACCAACTATTTTTTATTCCGTTCATTTCAAGCATAGGGTGTGACCCAGTAGGTTCTTATAATGTTAACAGTAATACTAGAACGATTTTAATGTCACAAACAAAGTGTGGCATCTAGCAACGCATCATTGCTACCTAAGTTACAAGAAGTCATGGTTCGACATAACTTTTTTTTTTTTTTTTTGTGATTAACCTTTCATGCATTAATCCTTAAGTCCTTTATCTCTGGAATGGACACAAGTCATGGAATAGTCACACTTGTATAGTCCATCCCATGTTTCTTGATATCTTGAGTAGACTATGATATACAAATTAGTATGACATCTCATGTCAACTTATTTGAGCATGGCCATGCATTTCTAGTCTCACTCAATCAAGTAGCCTAAGATATTACTCCCATTATGTGGGAGGGACTTATCCTATATTGATCAACAATATCCCTCTACATAGATTGAGGTATATCCAACATCAGCCTTTATAGAACAACCAATTACGGTGTACGTTTGACTGTATCAAAATATACGACTCACGATGTTAGGATAATGATTATCTCAAGTCTGAAGATCATATACATGTTAATCACTATGAGTAATGTTGTGACAATTACATAATAATCCAAGAAACATACTCATAGCGGGTCATTCCAATATGTTGTTCTTTAACACATATTCATGCATTGATTTTGACACTCCATATCAATGACAACTCTTTATCATCAATCAACTACATGTTAGTCTTAATGCATTATTGTTGTCCTAGTCAACAACAATACTTGACTAAGGATCTTTTAAGAATAATCATATTATTCTCAGGACATTATTATAAAACAGTTTATTTGTACACACAGAAGGAAAAACTAAAATAATAATGACAACCCTTTATATTAATGAACATGGTAAATCAAGTATGTTATTACAACCATCTCATGATTGATCTTTAGGCATACTCTTACAACATGGCCTTAAATTAAACCACACGAGCGTGCGATACGGCCGTGTGGACTACACGGTCTGGACACATAGGCGTGTTCTAGGTCATGTGAAACCTGGAACAAAATTTTTTGAATTTTAAAATAAGTCAGAGAGTTACATGGGCACGGTACATAGGCGTGTGGGAGGTCACTAGGGCGTCGGAGAAGCGAAGGATGATATACATGGCCGCGCGACTCGGACCGTCTGAAGATTGGGCTACTTTTTTCCCTCGATAAACACGGGTTGAAAACAAGCCACACGGGCATGTGACAAGGCCGTGTGGCCCAACAAGGACCCTCTGTAACACCCCAAACCCGGTCTATATGTTACGACCAGATCTACTTTGTCACAGGGTAAAGTTGTAAAAGCGAATTTTGTTGAATTTAGGAAAATACCATAAGTTTGAAACTTTTCGTTTTAGGTGATGTTTTGAAAGCAATGGTTTGCAGTTAAGGGAAAATTTTAGAATCTAATTAAATTCCATTTTTATCTTTGTTGACACTTGAGAGAAAACGATTGTTTCTGTGTTCTTAAGTTTTGAAATTCCATCTTAGCTTTCATGTTAAAATACATTGATATCATATCTTAAATAAATAATAAATAATAAAAACCCAAAAGTTAACTTAAGAAGGCCTTAATACATAACCAAAAATCTCAAAATTAAAATAATTTGTAGAAAGGAACGAGTTTACGAAAAGAAACATTTTATGGCCTCCACGAGTCCGCCTTGGCTCCTAGATCCACGATCTACTGATTACCTGCAAAATTAAGCAGGGGGTGAGTTGCCAAGACTTAGTGTGTAAATCCCCTTAAGTCACATAATGGCTTCCATCCCAAAATCGCACATTGGCCTTAGCCCACTCAAAGTAGCATACACAAATATGAATGTAATGTGCCCCAGCCCAACCTATATTTTCCATCCTCTACACACCACTCGTACCAACCCATCACACAGTGGGGATTTCTACAATCAACCCTCCATCCGCTACACACCTCATGTGTGGCACCAATCCACTCGTGGTTCCTGACCACTGTGGTACTAGATCACCGTGACAGAGTCACTATTAACATATGTAGGGCCAACCCACCGTGGTACCAAACCACCATGACAATCCCTGATGAATGCATGTGGGGCCAACCCACTGTGGTACCAAACCACTGGGACGAGTCACCAAATCATAGATATATATACGTGGTATTAAACCACCATGGCACCAAGCCACCGAGATATGGTCACGGAATCAGATATATGTGGGGCCAACCACTTGTGGTACCAACCCACTATGACAGTCTCTAATATTTCTCCTTTCGTATAATAACCCAACCATGCAGAGCATACAAATCAAATGAATGCACCTACTCTCATCATCGTGACAGATTACAGCATACATTTTCATACCCATTAATAGAACATTATAGTCACTTACCTGGCATCCCCAGCTTTACCCACAAGGGTATAACGACTTCCTATTCAGTCACTTCGGCTTTTCAGCCAAATAATTAATAAAACATATTAATAACAGAGTGTGAATATTTTACACACCTATAACACGCAATACTATACTTTCTATGTTGACACTCTCGTTAGCAGGGACGACGGCTATCTGCCTATCCTGCTCTGAAGCTTGACCACAACCCGGTGGCCAATCTCGGATTGTCGATACAGCTCGCTTCTTGAACTTTGGAATAGGTATTACAGACACACTCCTCTCCCCGACTTGATCATTTCTTGCATGCATGAATAGCCTTGATCAGTAAATTGCTATACGAAAGCAATGATTTTTTAAAAACACTACTGATTTAAGACAATGAATGACAAATAGAAAGGCTAATAGAATAACTAGAGAGGAATCCTTACCTTGTCTAATTGATGATTCACACCACAATACTTCACCCTCAAACTGAGATGATTTATGAAAGAGAGAGGCTCGACCTAATAAGCATAGGTAGCCCTTGAATATTCGACTAATCAAGAAGAGACTTGAAGACAAAACAAAGGGGTATTGGATGGACTTACCTTGTGTTGGAATAGATGAAGAAGCATAATCCATCACACCCTATGTTATTCAGCGCCATTGGTTTGGCTAGAGCAGATGAAACAAATACCCGATGAGTGAAAGAAAATAGTAATTGAGGGGTTTAGAGAAGAAAAGAAGTAGATGCCACAAGAAAATGAAGGAGAGATTCGACTTTCGTGGTAAAGAACCTTACCCTCAATGATCTTGCAGCAGGGTGGAATTGATTCAATAGGCCAAAAAGGCTATTTAGCTATGAGAGAAAGAAAATTAAACTTTGAAGAAGAAGAACTATAGTTTCGGCTTAAGAAAAGAATAGAGATAGAAGATGGAATACTAGGATGTGATATAGTGTTTTCGGTTGTGAAGATAATGGAAAGGGGAAAAGAGAAAAAGAAGTTTCGGCAAGGCTTAGGTGGTTTCGGCTTAGAGGAAAAAGAAAGAGAATGGGAAGAATGAACTAAGGTTCAACTAAAAGATATTGAAGCAGAGAAATGCACAAATGATTTTTCTCAAATTCAGCTAAAGGTCCAAAAAGAAAAGAGGTAAAAGCTTGCTAACACTTTCGGCATACAAGTCAAAGAGAAAAGAAAAAGAGCTCAAAAGAGTTTTAGTACCAATCGGCAATCACACCCTCCTAATGACCGAATTTGTTCCAAAGAAAACCAAAGAGAAACCTAAGGCCTCTAATGTTTTTCGACACACCACCCTCCTTGTAACACCCCAAACCCGGCCTAGAAGTTAGGCCCGAATCTGGCGTGTCACACGAAGAAAACGAGTAAAGAACTTGTGATTCTTTATTAAAGAAGTTGTTGTTTGGTTATAATTTAAGAAAACAAGTTTGATAAAATACTACTAATTTCGAGAATTTGATTGGTAAATCGAATATCGAACTAACGAAACTTGAAACCGTGACTTTTGAAAATATCATTGATAATTTGAGAGAAAATTTCCAAGATAAAATATTTGTAAAAGTTTATTAGGAAACCCATTTATTAATCAATTTTGGAAAACCTTTATTTAATTTTTAGAAAATTCCTTTTAAAATAATTTAAGCAAAATAATAAGTATATCAAACATAAAGAAAATAATAAAATACTCCAGAGGCCTTATTACAACATAAAACCCAATAACGAAAATAGAAATCTAAAGTTCAATATGAACCATTTCTGAAGTATGGCCTCCATCGAGACATCCATGGCCCAATTCCACGTCACTGAGCATTACCTACAAGGATTAAGAGAAAGGGGGTGATTTACAAGAACTCAGTGCATCATCCCCTTACCATCATCCACTGTGTCGGAGCCCAATTAGCAAAAACTTGGGCCCGAGCCCATAAAGCATAATCTTCGGCTTGAGCCCATTTAGCAATACTTTAGGCCTAAGCCCCTTTACAAAATAATGTATCAATTATATCATGAGAATGTAATGCAATTCCCAAACCAATCATAATAATCCATCCGCTACACACCACTTGTACCAACCAACACATCTGTGGGGATCAAGTCAACCCACCCCGCCAACACACCAATCGAAGGCATTAAGCCATTTATAATAAATTTAATTGTGGACAAGCCACAAGAATAATAGAATTTACGTGGCATAGTCACCAGATAGATTGTGACAGAGTCACCAAAATATGTGGCAGAGCCACCAGAACTTCTCTTCAACATTTTCCCATCCCATTAACAATAATTAATAACTCAGAGATTCATTACAAACAATTTGGCCCATTAACACTTTGCAAAATTGGCCGATTAGGGCAACATATCAAATCAGCCCATTAAGGCAATCTTATCAAACTAGCTCACTAAGGCAATCTTATCAAATCAGCCCATTAAGGCAATCTTATCAAATCAGCCCATTAAGGCAATCTTATCAAATCAGCACATAGGGGCATTTTTGTAATTCGACCCATTAGGGCAATTTCATAATTCGATAATCGTACCCACTAAGGGTAATTCGATAATCTCACAACCCAGGGGTATTTAGGTAATTTATCACCCAAGGGTATTTTCGTAAATTCGCAACCCAGACTTAACTATTAATTTGGGCATAACAATTTAAACTGTCCAACTGCGTCATACTAACTAAATTGACTATAACATGGGTTAGGAATCTTGAAAAATAAATTTGTAAATTTTCCTTGAAGCTAAACTCATATATCTTCTTACTGAAATTTTTCCAGAATTTTTGTCTTAACCATTTAGTACAGTTTATTCCTTAAAATTTCCCTTGTTACACTGTCCAATGATTCTGACCTTTCTCACCTTAATTTCAAATATCTCACTATACGGTTTTCATATATTGCTCCCACTTGTTTCTAATTAAAATAGGCTCACTAAGGATTCCATACATATAAATTATAACCCATAATTTGTAAAATTTTATACGATTTTTCCGAAACATATCAGCGAACCATGAAGTTAATCAGAACCAGTCTCACTAAAATTAAGATATCTCAGATTATAAAATTCCTTTTCCTTCTCCGTTTGTTCCATATAAAAATAGACACAATAAGCTTTAATTTGAAATCTTATTCACTTTCTAATTCCCTCTCTCCTATTTTTCATGATTTTTCAAAATCATGTCACTGCCACTGACCAAAACTATTTTTGTAACATCCCCAAACCCTACCCATTCTGCTACTTAATCAATAATCGTTATGTTATTGTGGAAAAGACGGTTGAAAATCTTTGTTTACTTAGCATAAAGCATGAAAGAAATTATTGTGTTTTTTTTTAAACTTTATTCAGTTATTACCTTATGAAAACTTTGAAGTTATAAATTGACCAATTAGAAAAACTTTATTAACCACATTCTTCATAAATAGGTTGCTTGGATTAAACTCATTTTCTCATAGCAATTTAATTTAAATAAACCGTAGTTAAAGTAATACCAAAACATAAAATGGCCTTTGTTACAACCCAACAAATTCAAATAAAATACTTATATCGAAAACAAGCATAATATAATAAATCTTCATCTTAGGCATGGGCCACCTTGTCCTCTCCGATCCGGTCCACTTTATGCACTACTGAAAATGTTAAAGGAAAAGGTGAGTCACCAAGACTCAAGATGCTACCCTTTTTCCCGGATTAGCAAAATATCACATTCAGGACATAATCATGATCATCATGCATCCAAATCATATGCACCCAATCCTAACCGTCCATACACCTTTTCTACCCCGTGGGTACCAAACCACCGGTGGTGCCAAACCACGGTGACATATAGTCACAAATGTGATACCAAATCACTGTGTCCAAGACACGATTGTGTTACCAAAACACTGGTGACCAAAGTCACGAATCAAGTGATGGGGCCAACCCATCGTGTGATACCAAATCACCGCGATTTATCCCATGTCTCAAAAGTGGGGCCAACCCACGGTGGTGTTAACCACGTGGATAAGTCGCTATGAGGTGCCAAACCTCCTGGAGGTACCAAACCTGTGGTGACAGTAGTCACGGTGTGTTACCAAAACACGGTGCTCGTCGGCACAAATATCACCGCCTCCACTCATACAACCCACATAGATAATGATATGCATTTTAACGGACTTATACCCACATGCTTGATTAGTAACATACATATTATTTATCACCATCCAATATCATAGCACACGTAATAGATACATTATGCTTACCAAAAGCATCATAACGAGGACTTACGACCCGTGCCTATACCATAATGGTATTCAATCCACCATTCCATGGAACCAACCACACACATCATATATATAAATACCATAATGTATAAGTGTGTAAATACACACAATTTAATAAGCACATAAATTACTAGAAGAGTGTGTGTGTGTACACACATAAGCCTTAACCAAAGAATCGATCAAAGACCCTCGATAACCTTGCACCTAAAACAATCGGCCAAACAAGCATAAGCACTCAAACCAATCGGCTAAAACCATTTTAAACCAAAGGGGTTATTAACTAATCTCACCTTTGGATGGTTTGGTTTCCTACCAAACCCGAACCAACTATGGTTCCTCTTTTAGCAATCGGCACACCCTAATAAAAAGAACAGTTAATCCATTGCGTCTTTGATTAACAAAATACCAAAAGAATGACCAATAAAGCCATCCTCACCACCACTTACCAAAGATTAACAGTGGAAAAACTCCTCTTGCTCGTTCCAAAATCACGATGTCCTAAAATAAAATTGATTAAACACAAGAGATTAACACCCTTTACCCAATGCGAAATCGGCCTTAATTAAACCCAAGTCAATTAAGAACAAGAAGAACATTCGCCTAATCTTACCTTCCTCCGAGCTTGAGAGAAACAACCGAGATCAACACTTATACCAACGTTCGCCAAAATAAACACCACTAGGAGAGGGGAGAGATTCGTTAACACTTTACAACAAAAGGGAAGAGATTTGCTTCACCCAAGGGAAGAGAACACAAGAGAAAAATGGAGAAAAAGGGTAGATATTCGCCAATGAGCAAAAGAGATAGAAGCTTGGGGTTCAAGAACATTCGGCTATCACAATATTGAAAGAACACAAACAAATATTAGAAAGCTATAGGGAGGTTTTGATCTTTCGGTTTCAAAAGAAAGATGGAGGAGTTTGCTAAGAGAAAATCAACTTTTGGTGCACAAACAAAAGGTGGCGAAAGTACTCAAAATGCCTAAGAACAAACGGCATTCTCCTCCTAATACTTCCAAGAATCGGCCATACCCCTCTCTTGAAGACTCCCACAACCGCCACTTCCTAGAACCACTACAAGCCACAAATTTGAATTAACAACTCCTTATTTTACTCTATTTTATCCCTTCAACACCCCCAAATTAACTAAAAAAATCTCATACTTATCTAAAATAATAAATAAAGAAAGAAAAAAAAAAAAAAGCCACCCACCAGTAAAATCTAATTCAAAACAATACTTAAGCTTATCCTTATCTTATAATTAAACTCCATGTGCCACCGCCTTTCAATTTCTTTGCAAGAAAAAGAATAAAACAAACCCCAAAATGCCACTCCCGGATTCAACCATTGTACACCTCTCCTTCAAAGGCCCAGGCCACTCGGCCACTTTGTTTTTTTTTATGCCATAAGGCCACACCAATTAATCTTTAAAGGCTTCCTACTTAAGCCCCTAGCCACATAAGAAAAATAAAACACGCAAAAGTCGCTTCCGTCGCTCGAACCAACGCCCACGCACCTCCAGTACCTAAGTGCCAGCAGCACCACTTGGACCACCGCTTCTTAAGTCAAAACACGCCCCCACTTTTATAAGGCTTCATTCTTTGTAACGCCTAAACATAACAAAATTAAAACCAGTTTTTGTTGCCGCATTGCTTCGAACCCATGACCCTCAAAGGCGCTACCTCCACCCTTCAATTGCAGCGTCTGACCACTTTGCCAAAGCCTTACTTGTGCCAAAATTACCAAAATTAATCTTAAGGCCTCCTTGGCCCAATTCCTTTTACCCTAAAATCTAAATTTATTTCCAAAGCCTTCCTTTCATCCAAACATTCTAAAAACCCCAAAACACATCCAAGCACCCCCAAGAACCTTCCAACACCTACATTATACTCAAACCGCATAGCCCCTAAACCAGGGTGTTACAATTTTATTACAAAAACATGGTTACCACTATGAACCTACTACCACGATGATCCGGATGCCGATTTCTAGTTTTCTTTGGTATTTTGACCGAATCACAACACATATCATACAAACTTTCAGAGAGATGTGAGATTACACTCCATTTCAAACGTGTTTTCGGAAGGTACGGGATTACACACTATTTCAAACATGTTTTTGAAAGGTACGGGATTACACACCTTATTCGGAATCTGTAACACGATATCCTCCGTGGCATCTAAAGATAAAATCGGTCAACAATTAGTCCAAAACCCAATTTACAACTTCATCCAAGCATTTCGATTGATTAAAAATCTATATCACTTACCAACAATCCATGTCTCTTATTATGAGAGATATGTGTTCGACTTTACCACTATTTCCAAAAAATCCACAAGTAGAGAGTATCGAGTGATTTCGTACCTAACAACATAATCAATTAGCCAAACTTTCAATCTGATTAACACCATAACCGAATAGCGATATCGAATGGCCTATGAAAAGACTCCTTACCTTAATTGATGATGATCCCGATTCCCACCAACTGGCTTATGACTACGAATGAATAAACAAGGATTTGGTATTAGGCCACCCACTAGAACTCTACGAAAAAGAGTTGATCAAATATGAGTGATGGAGAGAGTGATATTTTGATAAGAAACAAAGTGGAATGGTCATATAGTGATGAACATGCCTATTCGGCTTGAAAGAGAAGAAAATAAAAGGAATAGAAATGAAGCCCTTTCCCGATTCAATCAAGGAGAGATGTCCACATACAAAATGGGGAAGATAGAAGATGATAGAAATTTGGCTATTGAAGAGAAAATAATAAAGAAGATTTGATCATATGGTAATGTCGATTTAGGAAAATGGAAGAAAGGTTGAAGGAATGATAAGAAGAAGAAAAGAGATATGAGAAGAAATGTTAGGTAATTCAGCTAACACAAAGGAAAAAGGTTGGAAAAGAGTACCAAAAATGTTCAAAAGAGAAAATAGGCTTTTCCAACACAAACTTGCAAGTAGGCTAGGATAATTCAGCTCCTCCTTTTTCACCATCAAAACCGTCCAAATCCATGCCCCTAATAGTCAAAAATTTGCCAACCAACCTTTCCTTAACATTTCACTTGAAAAATGCCACTTGTTTCCCTTACCTTCCCCTTTCTCTTGATTTCTTTCCTCACCTTCATTCTTTCCTATTCTCCTTAGTCATCTTGCCAAAACTAAAAATGTCCACCTTATCTTATTTACGTGCTTGGCCGACACTTAAGGAAAGTGTGCAAAAAATATAGTCAAAATTTACACACAATGGGATTTGAACCTCTTCCTTCAAGGTACTTCATGCGGCGCCATAACCTCTTTACTAATTGCTCACTTATGCTAGCAATTTACTCATTTATTTCCATAAGCTTTGAAGTCACTTACTATCTCTCCTTAATAGGCCTAAACACAAAATTTTACTAAGGCCCAACTTGAACCCAGAACTTCATAGAAACCTCGTAACTTTCCAAAATTACTTTCTTAATAAGTCCAACTTGAATTAATGCCATTCTCTTATTCTAAAAATTTTAAACACTCCTACGCCCAAGGCACAATGGCCCAATCCTACTAAGCCCAATTTCGGGATGTTACAATTCTACCTTTCTTAAAAAATTTTGTCCTCTAAATTTCCAACCAACTACTATACGCACCACACAAGTCACACCACTATGCTTTCGCAGTGCACTCTGATCTTAATAACACTAATGTACTTTTAACATAATCTTGAATCCTCTTTCACCAACCAAACATGTAACCATAGAAGAAAACATTTATCTACTATTTATATCTAAAATTTTCTTGCATTCAACCATCACGTCCAGCCAACGTATACCTGACTTGATAGTGATGGAACAATCCCGAGCCTTATGCTCTTTAGACCCGCGTCTCAAGCATGATCATGATCTCCTTCAGCATTCTCCCGCTACAATAATACAATAATCCGAAAAGTTTGGTCGTGCTTTGTCATGCGTTATGGAATGAGACTGTGACCCAAAAGAACCGCAATCTATTTTCTTCTTACAGTCCACAGACCCAACTCAAAGTGCTTCACCGATTCCCTTAACCTCCATCAATACCTTCTTAACTATCAAAGTCAGTTCATCAACACCATCTCGATCATGAGATCCCGTCTCTACCACAAGCGATGCCAACGCCTCTCTTTTGGAAACATGCCTTGGTACCGAAGATCTAGCCCTAGCACCTCGGCCTCTACCACGTCTACGTCCACCGCGTCCACGTCTTCTAGCGCTCATGTTCACTAAGTCGATTTAATCTTGATTACGAGTTTTATGAATCAGCACATTATTTCAGTGTTTATTAGACAATATTTTATGGAGTATAAAAGGTAAAGTCGTTTTGCAAAACACATCCTATAGTCTCAATCTCTATAGTTTCAGTTCCTAAAACTAAAAGTTCTAGAGTATTCTATTTTGCGAAATTTTTTTTAACATAGTACTAACACAATAATCTTAAAATAAAAACACATACTTACTTGACATGGTGCCGGATACCCGTGGTGCTATACTTCCTTCAACACATGCATTTATACTTAAAAATTTTAAACAGCCTTGGGAAAATATTTGTGAACCAAACCACAGCCGAGTTTTGAAACAGGCTCTGATACCATAAAATGTAACACACCAAACTTGGCCTAAAGGTTAGGCCCGAATCTGGCGTGTCACACAAAGAAAACGAGTAAAAAACTTGTGAGTCTTTATCAAAGATTTTGTTGTTTGGTTATAGTTTAAGAAAACAAGTTTGATAAAATACTACTAATTTCGAGAATTTGATTGGTAAATCGAATATCGAACTAACGAAACTTAAAACCATGACTTTTGAAAATATCGTTGATAATTTGAGAGAAAACTTCCAAGTTAAAATATTTCTAAAAGTTTATTAGGAAACCCAGTTGTTAATTAATTTTGGAAAACCTTTATTTAATTTTTTTTAGAAAATTCCCTTTTAAAACAATTTAAGCAAAATAATAAGTATATCAAATATAATGAAAATAATAAGATACTCCAGAGGCCTTATTACAACATAAAACCCAAAATAGTAAAGTGAACGAAAATAGAAATCTAAAGTTCAATATGAACCATTTCTAAAGTATGGCCTCCATCGAGACATCCATGGCTCAAGCCCACGCCAATAAGCATTACCTACAAGGATTAAGAGAAAAGGGGGTGAGTTACAAGAACTCAGTGCATAATCCCCTTACCATCATCCACTGGGTCAGAGCCCAATTAGCAAAAACTTGGGCTGAGCCTATAAAGCATAATCTTGGGCTTGAGCCCATTTAGCAATACTTTGGGCCTAAACCCGTTTACAAAATAATGTATCAATTATATCATGAGAATGTAATGCAATTCCCAAACCAATCCTAATAATCCATCCGTTACATACCACCCGTACCAACCAACACACCTGTGGGGATCAAGTCAACCCACCCCGCCAACACACCAATCGCAGGCATTAAGCCATTTATAACAAATTTAATTGTGGACAAGCAACCAGATTAACAGAATTTACGTCGCATAGTCACCAGACAGATTGTGACAGAGTCACCAAAATATGTGGCAGAGCCACCAGAACTTCTCTTCAACATTTTCCCATCCCATGCAAAATTATGCATATGTAACATACATAGTAATTGGTATTACAATTAGAAATGACAATCAATAACTCAGAGATTCATTACAAACAATTTGGCCCATTAACACTTTGCAAAATCGATCGATTAGGGCAATATAACAAATCAGCCCATTAAGGCAATCTTATCAAACCAGCCCATTAAGGCAATCTTATCAAGTCAGCCTATTAAGGCAATCTTATCAAACCAGCCCATTTAGGTAATCTTATCAAATCAGCCCATTAAGGCAATCTTATCAAATCAGCCCATAGGGGCATTTTCATAATTCGACCCATTAGGGCAATTTCGTAATTCGAAATCATACCTACTAAGGGTAATTCGGTAATCTCGCAACCCAGGGGTATTTTGGTAATTTATAACCCAAGGGTATTTTCATAATTTCGCAACCCAAACTTAACTATTAATTTGGGCATAACAATTTAAACTGTCTATCTGCATTGTACTAACTAAATTGACTATAACTTGGGTTAGGAATCTCGAAATATAAATCCGTAAATTTTCCTTGAAACTAAACTCATATATCTTCTTACTAAAATTTTTCCATAATTTTTGTTTTAACCATTTAGTACAGTTTATTCCTTAAAATTTCCCTTGTTACACTGTCCACCAATTCTAACCTCTCTTAAGTTAATTTCAAATATCTCACTGTACGGTTTTCATATATTGCTCCCACTTGTTTCTAATGAAAATAGGCTCACTAAGGACTCCATACATATAACTTATAACCCATAATTCAATTTGTACAATTTTATACGATTTTTTTGAAACATATCAGAAAACCACGAAGTTAATCAGAACCAGTCTCATTAAAATTAAGATATCTCAGATTATTAAATTCCTTTTCCTGCTCCGTTTCTTCCATATCAAAATAGACACAGTAAGATTTAATTTAATATCTTATTCACTTTCTAATTCCCTTTATCTTATTTTTCGTGATTTTTTGAAATCACAGCACTACTATAGACCAAAACTATTTTATTACAAAAACATGGTTACCACTATGAACCTACGCGCGCCCGAGTGATCCTGGATGCCGATTTTTAGTTTTCTTTGGTATTTCGACTGAATCACAACACATATCATACAAAATTTCAGAGAGATGTGAGATTACACACCATTTCAATCATGTTTTCGAAAGGTACTGGATTACACATCATTTCAAACATGTTTTCGAAGGTACGGGATTACACACCATTTCAAACATGTTTTCGGAAGGTACGAAATTACACACATTTTTCAGAATTCGTAACACGATATTCTCCGCGGCACCTAAAGATACAATCGGTCAACAATTAATCCAAAACCCAATTTACAACTTCATCAAAGTATTGCGATTGATTAACAATCTACATCACTTGTCTAATATATTTTGAACTATATTTTAGTTATTATGGTTGTTCCTAATCGAGTAATCCTTTAATCTTCTCCACCAGTTGTGTTTATTTTCTTAATAGCTTGCTCAGAATCATGCACTACATTTAGCCCTCTTTACAATTCCGCTAGTCACTAATTTGAGGACTTCATCCAAACTTCAAGGCAATTTCACTTCTCTCCCTCTCTTATGATATTCTACTTCTATTGTCATTACATATATTCATACATTAAGGACAATGTATATCTTAAGTGTGGGAGGTTATTTAAACGATTATTAGAAAATGCCTGAATTATGTCTTGTATTCAAGTAATTTTCTCATTTTACTATTAGAATGAATTCTTATCGATTTGTAATTTTTATTGATATGTTTTAGACTAAATTGATAGGTAATTGTGCATTGATTGTTTAAACATTAAGTCATTACAAGCATTGTTTAAACATTAAGTCATTACAAGCATGATAAGTCTATTTTCAGAATTAAAAAAAATTTCTAGGTTGTTTCCCTAAAATTAAATATTATCTTGAAGTTTGAGATTTACAAGATTGACATTAAAAATTGTAATTTTTGTGAGATTTTGAGCCTTTAGAGCATACACTTTTCTTGCTCACTTTATTATTGGTTATGAGTCTGTCAATACTGATTTGTTATTCTAGAACTTGCTTCGATTATACATATTGAGATCACACCTTTGATTTGATATACTGAGATGATAAAGGCACCTAGGTTTTAACCCACTTATCTCAAAAAGCCTACCTTCATAATTAACCCTTAGTGAAACCTTTTGAGCCTAATAAACCGTTTCTTGATCTACCCTTAATATTAACCCATAGCTCATTCTTTTTGATTCATTGAGAATTTTTCCTATTGTATTGACCCCCTTTTTTGTCGAGATTTGATTTGGTCAGTTGCCTAACTATGTTCTTTTGTTCCAGTTGTTAAATTATCTCTTTTATCCTTAACTCAAAAAAAAAAAAGTGAAAAAAAAGTAAAAAAAAGTGAAAATATATATATGTACATTTATTTTAATTATTACTAGTTCTATGTTGTTTGAGCTTAAACGGTTAATTTCACATTTTGAGAAGAAGCTCGTGTTATTATTGATAAGTTTTCAATTGATGTAATTATTCAGTATTAGTTTATTTTTATAGTTAGGTAAATTGTTAATTTGATTTCGATTCTAACCCTCTATTTCAAGCCTTTATCCACACCTTTAACCCAAACCCCATTACAACTATTTAAAGACCTTTTGATTTGTGTATCATCTCATCTTATAGTGGTGGAGATTTGACATGCAAGCCTATGGTAATGACTTTTCATGTTTGACTTTTGAGTGCTTATTTTTGAACCTTAAACACCTTGAGTGATTTGAGTGAATCTTTAGTGAGGATGTTGAAACTTGTCAGTTTTGAATTAAAGGTAATTATTTAGATAAGGGGAAATACCTATGTTTTCATGCTTTAAAAATATGTGACTTGGATTGTTTGAATCATTAATGCTCTTTTAGTTAATTTATCAATGTGTGATTATTTATGAATTATAATAAAATATTATTAATGAGAATTATGAATTGAGAAAGCTTAATTTTAATTGTGAGTTAAGGATTTTGCTTGAGGACAAGCAAATGCTTAAGTGTGAGGATATTTGATAAACCATGAATGTAACATATTTTAATTCCATGCTTGGCATATTTGTGGATGGTTTATGATGAAAATTAGTGAATTTGATGCTTACAATCCGTTAAATTCATATTTCTATACTTAGGGAGCATTTAGGAGCAAAAGGAGCGAAAAAGGGGCCAAAATTAGAGTTTTCAGGATCCACACGTGCTGGGCACACGCCCATGTGAGCCACACGGGCTGGCCATACACCCATGTTCTAGCTCGTGTCGATTTCGCACCTTAGTTTCCTATTACGCGAAAAACCCAATTTTTAGGGTTTTTGAGCCTTCTAAAGTCTATAAATACACACTAGAAGAGGACAAAAGGGAGGATGTAGAGTAGAACAAAGAAATTACTAGAAGGAAGCTGTCGGAATCATCTCGGATGTGGACTCACTCCAAGATCGAAGATCTCCATGAAGTTCTTTAAACATTTTTGGGTTCTTTATGTCTTGTTGTTTTCTTTATTCTAATATGTCTTCCTTTTACGTTATGAACTAAACTCCTTAAATACCTAGAGAGGATGTATTTAATTATCTGAATTACACGATAAATACTTGTTCTAGTTCTTAATTATGTGTTCTTAACCCTTGCTTTAATATTTTCAGGATATTAAGTCAAGATTGATGTGCTTATTCAGTGAAGTAAAAGTCCCTATTTAAGAGTAGATCTCACGTAATTAAGTGGAGTTGATTGCAAACCTATAAATAGGATGACATAAATCTGTCAGATTAGAGTCAAATCTAATAAGGGAATCCATAGATCGAGTTTGTAATAGCCCGATTTAGACCCTAGATGGAATAGTGGTTTGATATCACAAATCTGAGGTCAAAATGTTAATTTAATATTATTTTCTATGTAAATAGTATGTGGCATAGTCTGTCTGAAAATTCTGTGTGATTATTTGATCGTTTTAGTGTCAAATTAAGAGAAAGGACTTAATTACGTAAAGAGTAAAAGCTATGTGCTGATTTATAAGTACTTAAGTGTTGTTGTCTTCATTATTAGATGGCCTTAAGAGGTAATTAAGCCATTATTAAAGATGGAGGATGGCTAAATGAAAAATTAGCCTTGATTTATATTTGTTTTATATGTTTAATTGAAGGGAAAAATGGTAAACTATGTGTTAATGTTAATAGTAAAAAAAAAAGGAATTAAATGGCCATTTTATCATCTTCTTTGGCTGAAAGTTGAAGAAAATGAAAGAAAGAAAGCTTTGTGAAATTCAGCTAGGGATTAGCTTAATTGAGGTATGCTTTTGACTCAATTTTTTGTTAATTTTTACATTTTTGTGATCATTGCTTCGTGCTCTAGCTAACCCATGTAGCAATTTTGTGAATTGATGATGTTTTTGTGATGATCCATTGATGAATGTTGGAGCTATGTGTTAGTTGATAGTGAAATATGGAAGAGATGTGAAGAATGAACATGTTTTTTCTTTGAATTTTTAGTGAAATTGAGTAATTTGGGCTTAATTGAGAAAAGTGTAAATTGAAGGACTAAAATGTGAAATAAATGAAATGTGTGGGCTTGTATGAGCTTAGTAAGAATCTGGCTAGGCTAGAGTACAAGCAAATTTTATGTATTTGATGATTTGATGAATTAAGGACTAAAGTGTCGAAATGTGAAAATGTGAGGGCTATTTTGTAAAATGCCCTAAATATGTGTGTTTGGACTAAAATTAATGAATTGATGATTGAATGGATTGAATTTGAATGTGTATAGACTAAGAGAAGAGAGGTTCGGATCGAGATCGAGGCAAAGATAAAATGCTCGATTAATCGACCGTATCGATAGTTTGACGTCCGAAGTAAGTTTGGATATAATACATGTATTTGAGATGTGTTTTAGCAATATGAAATGAATACGTATATTTGTATGAAAGTGAGTTTCTATGTGCACGATTTTAGTTGATGGCACTAAGTGTGCGAAATTGAAATCGAAATAGAAATGAATAGCACTATGTGTGCAATGATATGAAAGCTTCGGCTTATTGAATTGGCACTGTGTGTGCGATACCGAGATGAGTCGGTTAAAAGAATAGGCACTAAGTGTGCGATAACAATTATGCTTCGAATATATATGTGGCATTGAGTGTGCAGTTAAATTGAACGAATATCAAAGGATGATCGAAATGTAATATCGAGCATTGAATAGCTTGGAAATTGGATAACTAAGTGTTAGCTAAGGTATGTATTGAACCTTTGTGGTTGATGAGTTATAGACAAGCCATGATTGAATGAATGAGTATTTTAGCTATAGATGATATGATATGAATGTGAGATAAGTGATCTAAGTGATTGTTTATTATGTACATTAGTTAGATTAATGAGATAATTGTATTGTATATCGAACTTACTAAGCTTTTGAAAGCTTACTGTGTGAATTGTTCTTTGCCTTGCAGTGTCAGTAAAGCTAGCTCGGATCTGGGATCGTCAGCTTCTCAATCACACTATCGGCATTCTAATTTGGTACTTTTGAAAGGATGTATATAGTTGAAATATGGCAAGTATAGGCTAGTTATGTGTATATGTTTATGAAGTGAACTTAGCCATATGTTTTGGTAAGATTTGGGTTGATAAATGCTTGAATGAATGAGTTATATGATACAAATTTTGGTATGGTGTGATGCATATGAAATGGTTAAGTTTTGGCTAAGCAAAAGGGATGATTAATGCTTGTGATGATATGAATTTTAGTTTGTAATTTGGCATGAATGAGAATGGCATGAATGTATAGATTGAATGGTCAATTTGGTATATGTTTGGTTGTTAAGTAGGTATGATATGTCTTGATGATTGACTTGTAGAAATGACCCTAAATGGGTGGCATTTTTGTCTTGCAAATGACCTATAATGTCACACGGCCATGGCACACGAGCGTGCCTAGTAACCGTGGGGTAAAGTCAGTAGCTAGCTTAAGAAGTACACGGTCATGGCACGGGCGTGCCTAAAGGCCGTGTGAGATTTGACAGTATATGGCCTAGTAGGACACGACCTTAGCACACGGGCGTGCTTGGTGGCCGTGTGGATAAAGTCAAAATGCTTGCTCTATTTTGGCACAGCTTGGACATAGGGGTATCTAGTGATCGTGTGAGGTACACGGGCTGGTGGCACGAGCGTGTGGCCTCAACATATTTGTTAATTGTTATAAATTTCTAAAATTTATTGTAAGTGTTCGGTTTAGTCCCGACCCCTCTCAAGAATATGTTAAAGGCTCCATAGACCTTGATAAAGGATAACATGTTTGTAAATGAATGTGATTGATGATGATTGACTTTGTATCATAATTTAGAGGTTAAATGTTCTGATTTATCGGTAATGCCTCTTAACTTTATTCTGGCGACAGTTACGGGTTAAGGGTGTTACAGAGTTAATGCGACGATAGGGGTTTTAATTAGAAAGAGATTTCAATTAATCAACCTAGAGTCAGTTATTTTTAGTCTTTAAAGAGATATTAATATAATTTAGGGATTTTTATGGATCACAACAAGTGAATAAATCGTTTAATTTAGAGTTAGAATAATAAGTGAAGTCTACATGGATTCTTCCTTGGGTATTGTCTTGATTCATTGGTTTATTCGGTTATTTTCTTCACTCTCTGTCGTGTTCATAGTAAATTAGTTAGTTAAATTTTAGGTTAAAACAAAACCGCTAAATAATAAAAAGATAGTTATTACTAGTAATTTTAATCCTTGAGGATACGATATTTTGGACTCATCAAAGCTATACTACTGTTCGATAGGTGCTCTTGCCTTTGTCGAAATATTAGTTAGTTTTGAGCCTATCAATTGCCTTTATCCATAAGCGTGGAAACCAATCCCTATTAACACACCAATTACGACCTAAACATTCTACTCAGTATACTAAAACCATAACCATTATTTAATCACTTATATAATATTAGTGACACATAAAAATTCTCATATTTATAGTTACACGTATGTTAGAACCGTAAAACAAAATCAGATATAAACTTAAAACTGTAAATTAGGATCTATTATGTCAAATCATCAAGAACAAAGCTAGATGCGAAAGCGTTCCTGAATTCATCGATTTCTTGAAATCTATAGATCTTGGGGTTTTGATATTCCAAATTAGCACACAATAAATTTGGAGAAGGTGACTTTCTCTTTTCTAAAGATAGGATATTAGAAAAGTTATCTTATGTGTAATTTGGGGACCATAACCCTAATATATAACTTTTGCACATTAACCTTAATTTCTAATCAGCCCATCATTAATTAGAAATTAGTTACTAGAGTATCTATACATATTTGACCCATGTTTTATTTAATAATTAAAGTTCAATACAACTTAACCAAATTAGATCACTTTTGATTTGGGCTAACCTATTATGATAGTAAATAATAGCATGTAATTACCCTTATTATACATGTGATGTCCATATTTTTAACCAATCTCCCACTTGGACCACATATATTAATTAGTGTAACACCCCAAACCCGGTCTAAACGTTACGACCAGATCTGGTATGTCACAGGGAAAAGGTTGTAAGAAGACTTTGAAATCTTGATGAAAACTCTTAAGTTTGAAGGTTTTTTTTCCCTTGTTTCAGGTGAAGTTTTGAAAATCAAGGTTTGTAACTTAAGAAAAATAAAGTTTCGAGTTTAATTTATCGTTATTTTGTTTTGTTATCTTTGTTAGCATTTGGGAAAAATGGTTGTTTTATGTTACTTCTATTTTGAAAACTCCAATTTAACAATCATGTTTTAAAACGTGTAATAACGTCATGTCATAACTAAATACAAAATGTAAAACCAAATAGTAATTTAAGAGGCCTTATTACAACAACTAAAACCCCCAAATTAAAACAGTCTTAAGAAGAAAATGAGTTTTACTGAAATAACATGCTATGGCCTCCACGAGTCCCCTCAGCCCCAAGTCTACGTCTTACTGATTACTTGCAAGGTTAAGCGAAAGGGTTGAGTCACCAAGACTCAGTGTGTAAATCCCCCTTAAGTCATATAAAATGGCTCCAAGCTCACAATCACCTATTGGGCCCTAGCCCATCATTAAACTACACGTTTATGAATACAATGCACCCAGCCCAACCTAGATTTTCCATCTTCTTCACACCACCCGTACTAGCCCATCACACTGTGGGGATTTCTACAATCAACCCTCCATCCGCTACACTCCTTATGTGGTACCTAGCCACTGGTGATAGAGTCACAAAATATCATATGCGGAGCCTACCCACTTGTGGTACCAAACCACTAGTGACAACCCCTAATAATCATGTATGTGGGGCCAACCCACTGTGGTACCAAACCACTAGGACAAGTCACGAAATCACATGTATGTGATACCAAACCACTGGTGGTTCCAAACCACTGAGACTTAGTCACGGAATCAAGAATGTAGGGCCAATCCACTTAAGGTACAAAACCACTAGTGACAGTCTTAAGCACTTCCCTTCAATCAACATATCCAACCCATGCATAACATATGCAACCAAAGGAAAGTATCATGCTATGTCAATGAACAGTATCATTATGGCATACATTTATTAACTCATTCGTAACAACAAGGTACTTACCTAGTATTTCACCATACCCACAAAGGCATAACGACTATCCATTAGTAGCTTTGGCTTTGCAGTCCCAATTGATTAGTGACATATAATAATATTAAAGTATGAAGTTTTACACACCTGATTACAAATAGCACTATGCTATCTATATTGCTATATCACTAGCAGGAACCACTGCTATCTGCCTACTGTTCTACTCAGAAGCTAGCCCACAACTCGGTGGTAATCTCGAATAGCAGACACCGCGCGTTTCTTGAATTTAGGGGCTGAGATCAAGGGACCAACCCCTCCTTCGCCTGATGGGTATTGGATTCCATCAAAAGATCTCATCAGAAGATACTATAAGGAAATATAGTTGTTCAACAACAACACATGGTTAAGATAACGAATACGATAAGCAAACCTAATAGATCGAAAGAGAACCCCTTACCTTGAAATCTCGAAAAGAGATATAGCGCTCAAAGATTAATGATTCTAGCTTGAAATTCAGATGATTTGGTACGCGCCCCCAAAGAGAAACAAGAAGATAGAAAATGTCAGTCCAACCAATGGCCTCACCAAGCCACTTAGCCATTCGGCTTGGCAAGAAAGAAGACATTAAATGAAAGGGAAAGATTAACTACTTACTAACGGATCCTTGAAATCAAAGTCGAAGAAGAATACTCTGCAACCAGGGCTTAGATTCGGCTCACATGTAACAACCGGTACAAGAATAATTTCCAATCAGGTGAAGAAGAAGGAGAAGAGAAATAGAAGGGATGGCTAAGGTATTAGAGTGTAGACAATAGTGAATGGTTGAAAGAGATGATTCGGTCAGGTGATCAAATAAGATGAAAGAAGAAAACCTTATTAGCCAACAGTGAAATGATGTGAAAATAAAAATAGTTTAATAGGGGATTCAACAATGATCAAAAATGAGTGAAACAACAAAAGAAATGAAATCACCAAATGATAAAAGAGAGATTCGGCAAAGCTCAAGAGGTTTCGGCAGCACAAGTAAAGAGAGGGGAAAATATGATAAATGAATAATGAGAAAGAAATGAGAAAAGAAAAATAGAGTAGAGAGGAATAGGTTTCGGTTTTGGCTATCACTAAAATGAAGAAAAAAGTTAAAAGAGAGGAGAGTGTATTTCCTATTCAGTTTCCAACCTTATGCTTAAAGTGGCACTATGGAAAAATCGGCAACACTAAACACCACTAAGCCAATTGAACCATTGCCAAAAGAAGGACCTAAACCTATAATCCTTAAGATTTTGGCTCACCACCCTCCTAGCCCTAAGACCGAAACTCTCCCCAACCTTCAAAATTTGGTTAACCAACTCCCAACAAGTCACCACTCCTTGATTACCTCCTATATTCACTCCCATTCATCCATTTGAAAAATTGAACCATTCAAACCCACATTTCTCTCTTGGCCTCCCATTCAAAACTATTTGACCAATCCCACTAACACTCTTCAAGGCTCCTAACCGATAACACCACCCAAGCCTTTGACGCAAGGGCAAAACAAAATAAATAGAAAAACCACATTGTTGGCAATGTGACTCGAACCTGCTCCCCTGAGGCATCACTTACCTACTCCCTAAGTGGCGCCTCCTTGCCACCTTTCCAATTGAATTCTTATGTCAACAAACACCCATATCAAACCTTATGTCTTGCTTCCAACTAGCTCCTCCTCTAGTGCCCAAAATTAAAATTTTGGCCAAGGTTCTGACTTAACCTCGGGCCTTCCCCGAGACCCCCAACACACTCGAACAGCACACCCAGTACACCAGACACACAAAAATAAGATAAATGCACAACCCCTGAATCCCAGATGTGACAATTAGTCTATAATTATATGTCATTATATAACCTTATGAGCACAAAACTTTTCAATCATATCCAAAAAGGTATTCTGAACAATCTCGTCCATTAATTATGTTAAAATAGAAACAAGGCTACGTTCGTTACATATATCGTAACTAAATCCATTCCCAATCACGTATATTAACACAACCAAATGATATAGATCAAGTATGGATGTGTAGCATAGAAGTTACATTCAATATGATCAAAACATGCCTATTTCCAATTGGTCCTCCTTAACACTAGTGAGATCAAAGTTTACCAAAATCAGAGTGAATAAATCACATAAAATTTATTTTGGAAAAATAAACTTAATATTCGTAAACTAAAATAGCTGAAAATGTGTCTTAACATAAAAACATTTAAAAGTATAAACTCCCAGAAAAACAAATATCTTCAAATGACATTACACCCATATCAGTAGTGTGCTCATGAAAAACCTTAGGTGTAGTCCCTCAGTAAGAGGATCCGCAATCATGGAGTTTATCCCAATATGTTTTATAGGCACCTTACTACTATGAACTTTTACTTTAACATCAAGGAACTTAAAGTCTATGTTCTTTGACTTTAATGTGCTCCTATTGTTATTGGAAAAAATGATTACCTATTATTGTAACAATTTGCACCCTAGTGACAAAATTTTGCATTAATATTCCATGAAAATCGGAGTCTATATGCCTGATGATCTCTAACTTATCAAACCTCCGATATGTGAGCATGTAATCTTTTGTTCTCTAAAGATACCTCATAACTCTCTTGGGTGCTAACCTGTAACAGCCTATTTTTAGTCAAATCAGAATAGTGGTCTAGTGACCACAAATCTAAAGTAAAATTGATTATTTATTATTTTAATGTCATAGCATAATAATATGATTGTGTGAAAATTTCGTTAAGAAATTTTATCATTTGAATGCTCAATTTGGTAAAAAGGACAACATCACGTAAAGTGCAAAAGTGGAGTTTTATTAGCTAAAGGTGTCTAATAGCTATGAAATATTAAAGTGGAGGTCCTTATGTGGTAATTAGACCATTATTAATATGATTGAACAAATATGGACATCTTTTTAATTGTATTAAAGGTTAATGTATAAGGTTAATTTAGTAATTAGATAATATAAATGATAATTAATAGAATAAAAGGCCATTTAATCTATTCATCATCTTCCTAACCGATTATTGAAGAGGAAAAAGCCATTAAAATAGCTTCAAGGTTCAGCTAGCTATCATCTATGCATGTAAGTGTGATTTCATCCCGCTTTTAATGATTTCTATGTTTTTTTTATCGTTGCAGTTTAATTTAGCTAGCCCAGGGACTAATTTACAAAATTTATAAAGGTTTAGGGTTTTACCATTGATGAATATAAGTGTATTTTGATGTTTGATGATAGAAAATGTAACAACCCATTTTTTGTCAAAATCTAATGTTTACAGCATGATTGAGTGTAGGTGTGAAAGTTTTGTGAAGTAATTTTATTGTTTGGTTGGTCAATTTAAGAAAAAAGACTAAATTACGTAAAGTAAAAAATTATTGTTCTATTAGCTAAAGGTTTTTAATAGCTATAGAACCTCAAATTTAAGGTCCTTATATTGTAATTAGACCATTTTAACTGTGAGTGGACAAAGATGGGCATCCATTATATGGTTTTAATAAATTATAACTAAGGTTAATTTAGTAATTTGATTAATTAATAAGTTAAAAACAAAATAACATAATATCATCGACTTCCTAAAGTGTTTAGCGCCAAAAATTAGGGCTAGAGAAATCCATTTTCATTCCTTTCATTCGGCCAAGATATTTTGGGCAATTAAGGTACGATTTTTGTTTCGTTTTTAATGATTTCTATGTTTTTGAGATCGTTGCAACTAGTACTAGCTAGCCCAAGGACCAATTTGCAAAACTGTTAAAGATTTTGAAAGTTTCCATTGATGAATATGTATGAGTTTTGATGTTGAATGATAGATTATGAACATTTGATGTGAGTTAAACAAGTTTTGTTAAGTGATTTTTGGTGAAAATGCAAAGTAGGGGTTAAATTGTAAAATGTGAGAAATGTGAGGTTAAAATGTGAAATAAATGAAAAATATGGGCTTCTAGGGGTATAATGGTAATCCAACTAGCATGGGTTAATATTGAATTTCATGAATTTGTGATTTTGTGAAATAAGGACTAAATTGCAAAAATGTGAAAGTTTATGGGAAAATGAGTAAAATAGCCCTAAAGTGTTTTTTTGACTAAATTGAATGAATAATTGATTAAATAAGTTAATTTTGAATATATATAGATCAAGAAAAATGGAATTCAGACCTAGATCGAGGGAAGAACAAAGCGTCAGATTAGTTGATACGCGTTATCATTTTTACGTCCGAGGTAAGCTCGTATGTAATAAGCATTATTACAATTATGTTTTCAATGCTTTGATATTGTATAAATTGTACATACGATATTGTAGTCTTTTTTGATGATGATGCAGATTTATATGGCACTTGTTGTGCGATTCGAGATAGCTTCGGCTATATATGGCACTTAGTGTGCGATTCAGAATAACTTCGGCTATATATGGCACTTAGTGTGCGATTAAGAATTGTTTAGGCTATATATGGCACTTAGTGTGTGAGACCGAGATATCTTCAGCTATATAAGGCACTTAGTGTGTGAGATTATAATAGCTTCTTCTATGCATTGGCACTTAGTGTGCGAGATATCAAGTATTCGACAATATTACAAAAAGGTATGATTTCATTATGAATTTGTACAGGTATGTTCAAGTAAAGTATGAAATCGAATGAAGTTATGAATTTGTATATAATCACATGAGTAAGTATGAGGAAGGTTTGTTGGTTATCATGATTTATAAATTAATTAGTTCAAATTGATGATTGATGTATTATGAATTATTGAGTATATTTAGTACGAACTTATTAAGCTTTATAGCTTACCTTGTTTGTTTCTCCACTATTTTATATTGAATTCAAAGCTAGCTTGGATTCAGGGATTATTAGAGACTACGTCACACTATACAAAAATCTACTTGGTACTTTTGAGTTGTGTATATATGGTATATGTAATTTATAGGTTTGAGTCATTTTGGTATGTTTGATGAACATGTATTTTGAGCCATTTGATTTGGCTTATGATAATGAAGTTGATGATGTTTATAAATTTACAAATGGTCCTATTTTGAGTTTGATAATTGATCTATATTTTGTGGTTGAAGTTGAATTTATAATGCTTAAAAATATTAGGTAATTTAGGAATCTATGTGCTTAAGAATTAATGCTTGATAATAAATGTATGTAATGGTTTAGTTGATTTAATTGAACATGTGAATTGGGTATGAAATTAGATGGCAAATTGTAGCATATTTGTAAATTGTATTGTTGGTAAAGAAATGGTATGATTTGAACATTGGTTGATGGTATTTGGATGTATATTATTGCCTTGAATCGGTACCAATTGTGCTTGTGTAGGTATGTGCAAAAATGGGTTGCAAAAAAGGCTTGGTAAATAGCCTATTTTTGTCCACACGGGCAGAGACACGGGCGTGCGTCTCAGCCGTGGGTGACACACGGTGATGATACACGGCCATGTGCCCCTTGTGTTGAAATTGAAATGATGTTAGTATGCTCCACACGATCTCACATAGGGTCGTGTGCTCGCCCGTGTGGTACAAGTCAGTATACCCCTTAATTGGCACACAGCCTAGCACACGGGCGTATGACTTGGCCGTGTTGCATAAGTTAATGTACCCTACATGTTTGGCACGGCCTAACACACGGCCTGGCATCCAGGCGTGTGTGGCCACTTCGAAGGGCACACGGGCTAGACACACGGGCGTGTGGTTGGCCGTGTGACCCAAGTCAGTATGTACCCCCTATTTTCACACGGTATATGACACGGGTGTGTCTGATGGCCGTGTGAGACACATGGCCTGGCCACCGGGCGTGTGACCCCTGATTTGAAGAAAATTTTGCTAAGTGTTGAAAAATTTCCCGGGTTATTAGTTTAGTCTAGAATCATTTATAAAGCATGTTTAATGCCTCATAGGCTCTTAATAGGGACAAATTGATTGAGATTGAATGATGAATGATTGAATTGAGCAAATGTATGTTAAATAGTTGTTTAATTGTTTCTTAAGTCCTGTAATGCTTTGTAATCCTATTCTGGTGATGAATACGGGTGAGAGGTGTTACATTTATAACCTTATCATTCATCGCTGAAGAAATCCAGAGACTATTTAAACCGATCTACCACTTCAGTGGGATATAAGAAAAGAGATTAGGAAAATCAATACACTAGCCTTAAAGATCAATCCACATCAATATCTAGTGTTGGCAATGTGAAAGACGTTAAACCCGAGTCTCAACAGTGTGGAAGACAGTATTTTGGAGATTGCTGGGTGAAAAATGATAATAGAGCTTGTTACAGTTATGGTTCACGAGATCATTTTATCAAAGTTTGTCCCGAGCTAAATGAAAAAGAAAAATCTCAGAATGCAAGAACGAGCAATACGATTGTGAGAGGGAGACCACCGAGGAATATGGGAAATGTATCCAGTGGTAAAGGTATGGCTAGGGACTCAGCTGTGAATCTGAGGCTAGAGCACCTGCTAGAGCTTACGCTATCCGCGCTCGCGAAGAAGCGTCATCCCTAGATGTTATTACCAATACATTCTCTTTTTACGATACTAATGTAATTGCTTTAATTGATCCTGGATCAACTCATTCGTATATATGTATGTATTTTGTGTCTAATAGGAGTTTTCCTTTCAAGTCTACTTTGTTTGTGATTAAAGTATCGAACCTCTTAAGCAAATATGTTCTAGTTGATAAAGTTGGCAAGAATTGTCCTTTAATGACTCGGGGTTACTATTTTTCGGTTGGCTTGATGCTTTTTCCATTTGATGAGTTCAATGTAATTCTAGGAATGGATTGGTTGACTCTACATGATGTTATTTGTGAACTGTAGATGAAAGATTATAGAGTTAAGGTGTTAGAATAATGAAATTCTTTTGATTGAATCAAATGAATCAAATGAATTGCCTGTTGTGATTTCATCTGTGTCAACTCAGAGATGTGTGAGAAAGGATTGTGAAGTTTATCTTGATTATGTTTTGGATACAAAAGTGTGTGAATCAAATATTGAACCCGTGACAGTTGTATGTGCATATCTGAATGTATTTCCTGAAGAACTGACAGGGTTGCCACCTATTAGAGAGGTTGAATTTGCTATTGAATTAGTACAGGGAACTTCACCGATATCTATATCTCCGTATAGAATGGCTCTGATAAAGTTGAAAGAATTGAAAGCTCAGTTGCAAGAGTTAACAGATAGAGGTTTTGCACAGATAGAGGTTTTGCACGATTGATCTTTTTGTCCTGGGGTGTGCCAGTATTGTTTGTTAAGAAGAAAGATGGGTCAATGAGAATGTGTATTGACTATTGCAGCTCAACTAGGTTATGATAAAGAATAAGTATCCATTGCCAAGAATAGACGATTTGTTTGATCAATTGAAAGGTGCAATAGTGTTTTCAAAGATAGATATGAGATTGGGGTTTTATCAATTGCGAGTTAAAGACTCAGATCTGCCAAAAATTACGTTCAGAATGAGGTACGGACATTATGAATTCCTTGTTATGCCTTTTGGACTAACTAATGCTCCTACCGTTTTTATGGATTTGATGAATCGGATCTTTAAATCATATTTAGAAAGATTTGTTATTGTGTTCATTGATGACATTCTGATGTATTTACGAGATGAGTCTAAGCATGCCGAGCATTTGAGGATTGTGTTGCTGACTTTGAGAGATAAGCAACTATATGTTAAATTCAGCAAATGTGAGCTTTGGCTCCGGAAGCCAAATTTTTGGGACACATTGTTTCTGCAGAAGGTATAAGAGTTGATCCAAGCAAGATATCTGCAGTTACTAACTAGAAACCACCTAGAAATGTGTTTGAAGTCAAAAGTTTTTAGGGATTGGCTAGTTACTACCGACACTTCGTTAAAGGGTTCTCGATGATTACTCACCGATGACCAAACTATTACTGAAAGTTGTAAAGTTTTAATGGTCTGAAAAATGTCAACAAAGCTTTGATCAATTGAAAGCGTTGTTAATCAAGGCAGCAGTGTTGGTTCAACCTGAGTCAGGTAAAGAATTTATGATTTACAGTGACGCGTCATTGAATGGCCTAGGTTGTGCATTTATGCAGGAAGGCAAAGTAATAACTTATGCTTCTAGACAATTGAAACCGCATGAAAAGAATTATCAGACACACGATTTAGAGTTGGCTGCGATTGTGTTTGCATTAAAGATTTGGCGACATCACTTGTTTGGTGAGAAATGCCACATTTATTTGAAGAAAGACTGATCGGTTTGAAGAGCTTAAAATATTTAATGACTCGTTAAGAAGTTTGAGTTGTTTCTCAAAGACTTGAATTTGAGACAACGAAGATGGCTTGAATTACTTAAGTATAATTCCCTTCCCGTATAATTCCCTTTCCGTATAACATGCCAACACACATATCATAATGAGAATAATGCAAGTAATGCACCGATCCTAACCAACCATATCACCTTTTCTACCCCCATGTGGTACCAAACCACCGGTGGTGCCAAACCACCGGTGACCCAAAGTCACGATATCCATCTTGTGGTACCAAAACCACCGGTGACCAAGTCACAAATAATCCAATGATGGGGCCCACCCATTGTGTGATACCAAATCACTAGCGACAATCCCAGTCTCCCTCCTACATTTGCTCTCCACCCACCGCAAAGAGTTGACAAGGTGGATTCAAACTTCCTACAACTCTTCCTTTCTTCCGTCAAAATGGATGCAAAGGTGGGATTTTCGCAGCTTGAACTCAGGGACCTCTTCCTCCTGCAGTTGAACCACACTCTCCATGTGGCACCTTGCCACTCCACCAACTCCTTTGTTATGCCACAATTCAACAAATAAAATATATAACCCCAACTCCCTCGCTCTCTATCATCTCAAGCCCAAAACTGATTAGCCTACAACTAAGCCCCAAACCACATAGCAAGCCATAACATGCAATAATGCCAAAATAAAATAGCCATAACCCGGATATTACGTTCTACCCCTTAAAATAATTTCACCTCGAAATTACAGATTGAAAGTATCCTCGGATTCTTCCACACCATGATTCCGCCAACCTTAACCAAAGGCACAGACTTCAACCTTCATCCCGATCTAAAATCATCGGGCTCTTCCTCCATGGTCATATACCTCAATCTCTCTCATCACACCACGTGCGATGGATCTCGAGCGATATCGCCAAGCATCGAACGTGGAACACATCGTGAATTTGACTTAGTTCTGGCGGCAACTCGGTGATATGCAATTGGTCCCACTCGTCCGATTACCTTATCGGCCCAATAAACCTCGGACTTAGCTTGCCTTTCCTCTGAACCTTAATACTTTCTTCCACGGTGAGACCTTCAGAAAACCCGATCTCCTGACAAATTCAATATCTTTCCGCTTAAGATCGGCATAGGACTTCTACCGTCAGAAGCTTCCTTCAATCGTGCTCGAATCGGTTTAACCTTGTCTTGGTGCTCAGGCGTTCACTTAACTCTGTCCAACAAGTAGGTGGCGACACTTTCTACCGTCTAGCGCCTCATAAGGTGCCATCTTGATGCTCGCTTGGTAACTTTTGTTATAAGCGAACTCGACTAACGGTAGATACTCCTCCCAACTACCCACAAGTCCAATACACAACCTTGTAACATGTCCTCTAAGATCATATAACCTTTCTCGACGCCTCATCGATGCGTGGATGAAATGCGTGCTGAAATCTAACTGTACCCAGAGCCCGATGCAGCATTCTAGAACCTTGCGTGAATTTGGGATCCTATCCAGAGATGATCGACATCGCACCCCGTGATCTCACAATCTCGACACATACTGATTTCTTGACCTCACGTGAGTAGTCCACCTCACCGGAATAAAGTGGTGATTTAGTCGATCGATCCACAATTACCAGCAATCAATCTTCTTGCTTTGTGTAGCGGTAACCTTGCCCAGCGAAATCCATAGTTATCCTTTCCCACTTCCATTGTGGGATCTTCACTGGCTGAAGCAACCCAGACGGCAACTGATGCTCAGCCTTGACCTGCTGACATGTCAGACACTTCCCCACAAACTCGGTTACTTCCTTTTTCAGACCCGGCCACCAGAACTGTTCTCTGAGATCTCTATACATTTTGCTACCTCCAGGATGCATAGCGTAGGGGCTGCTATGTGCATCCTGAAGAATCTTTTGCCTTAACTCAGTATCTCTCGGCATACAAGCCTTCCCTAAAACACAAAGACCCATCACTAGTCAAGCTATAACCCTTCAAACCATCATTACGCACTTGTGTCCTCTGCGCTTTCGAACCTCATCCAACAAGCTGCTTTTCTCGATCCGCTCAACCCAAGTAGGCTTAACTCACTTCTGCGAGAATACTCCGTCGTCATACAAACTCAAGTGGGCAAACAACGCTCTTAAATCCGAAACAACCTTACGGCTCAGCGTTGCTACGCCTGGCGTTAGCCTTGCGGATGATACTCAATTGAGCAATCGTAGTCTTTTCGGTGACTCAATCCATCGGCGCTATCTCGATTCAAGTCTTTCGAGTGGAAGGTACTTGAGACTCTTATGGTCCGTAGACTATCGATCTTTCTCCGACAAGTAATGCCTCCATATCTTTAAGGCAAATACTCTACCGCTAACTCCGGATCGTCGTTGGATAATTTACCTCATGTGGCCTCAAGCTGCCGAGATCGTAAGCCACAACCTTCCTTCTTGCATCAAGACACAACCCAATCCGTATGTGATGCATCGCGATACCTCTGAATTCCTTACCTGCCTCGAGGTTGAATCGAGCCGGAGCTTGATCAAAATCTTCTTCAACTTATCGAAGCTCTCCTGCTGCTTCGGTCAAATAAGCGGAACCCCTTTCTCAATAATTTAGTCATCGGTCTTGCAATCAATGAGAAACCTCTACAAATCTTGGTAGTATCCTCGCTGAAGCCGAAAACTCTAAATCTCACCATCGACTTAGGCGGCCCAATCCAAAAGCGCTTCAATCTTTCGAGGATCCACTCTAATCCCTCCGCTACACTACATGACCTAAGAACGTCACCTCCTAAGCCGAACTCGCATTCTTGAACTTGGATGAAATGTTTCTCCCTTAGAATCTGTAATACCACCCGCAAATCGCATCATGCTCCTCCTCATTATTTGCTTTGCATACAATGAATACACAGTTAGCTTTGTCTGATGACAGTTTGATTGTAGCTGAGTTGAAAATGAGACCGCTATTCCTTCAATAAATCGGTCAAGCCCAGAAAAACGAGTTCAGTGTGAGTCGACTCCTGATTCAGAGTTTTAAATCAGATCTGATGATTGTTTGATGTTTTGAGGTAGAATTTGTGTACCGAGAAATCTCGAGCTTATTCAGAAGATTTTAAATGAAGCAAATAGTGGATGTTTGTCTGTACACTCGGGAAGCACAAAAATGTAGAATGATTTGAAACAATCATATTGGTGGTCGGTGATGAAAAGAGATATTTCAAAGTTCATATTGATATGTTTAGTTTGTCAACAAGTGAAAGCCGAGCATCAAGTTCCTTCAAGCTTGCTTTAGCCTGTGATGATACTGAAGTGGAAATGGGATAGAGTGACTATGGATTTCGTATCGGGATTACCCTTGTCTCTGAAAAATAAAGATACAATTTGGGTTGTTGTTTATCGATTGACAAAATCTGCATATTTCATTTCGATACATACTAATTATTCACTTGATAGATTAGCTGAATTGCACATTGCTGAGATTGTTAAATTGCACGGGGTGCCCATTTCGATTATTTTGGATAGAGATCCGAGATTTACGTCGCGATTTTGGAAGAAATTGCAAGAAGCTTTGGGTCCAAGGTTGAATTTCAGTACAGTTTTCCATTCACAAACCGACAGACAGTCTGAGCGAGTAATTCAGATTCTCGAGGATATGCTTCAATGTAGTGTTTTAGAGTTCGAAGGCAATTGAGAGAAATATTTGCCGCTGGTTGAATTCGTGTATAATAACAGCTTTCAATTGAGCATAATGATGGCCCGTATGAAGCATTGTTTGGTCGTAAATGCCAAAATTCATTGTAATGGACTGAACTTAGCGAGAAATAGATCCAAAGAGTTGATTTGATTAGAGAAACCGAAGAGAAAGTGAAAGTAATTCATGACTGTTTAAAAGTAGCTTCAGATCGTTAGAAATTGTACGCGGATTTGAAACGGAAATATATTGAATTTCAAATCGGTGACAAAGTATTTTTGAAAGTGTTTTCGTGGAAGAAAATCGTTATATTTGGTCGTAAAGGAAATCTGAGTCCGCAATTTATCGGACCGTATGAGATAGTCGAATGAATATGACCTATAGCGTATCGACTAGCTTTACCATCAGAGTTAGAATTGATCCATAATATGTTTCACGTATCGAAGTTGCGTAGATATAGATCAGATCCTCACATGTGATTTCTCCAAAAAAGATTGAGATTCAATCTGATATGACGTACAATGAAGAATCGATCAGAATTCTAGCTCGAGAGATCAAAAAATTAAGAAATAAATGTATAGCTTTGGTAAAAGTCTTGTGGCAATGTCACGGAGTTGAAGAGGCTACGTGGGAGCCTGAGAAAGCTATGAGAAAACAAACTTTAACCTATTCATTGTTAAGATTTTCGGGGAGGAAAATTCCTAAGGCGGAGAGTCATAACAACCCATTTTAAGTCAAATCAGAACTGTGGTTTTGGGACTACAAATCGGAGGTCAAAATATTTATTTTATTATTATTCTAATGTTTATAGCATGATTGAGTGTATGTGCGAAAGTTTCGTGAAGTAATTTTATCGTTCGGTTGGTTAATTTGAGAAAAAGGACTAAATTGCGTAAAGTGTAAAATTTTTATTCTATTAGATAATGGTGTTTAATAGCTATAAAACCTTAAAGCCAAGGTCCTTTTGTTTGTAATTAGACCATTTTAATTGTGAGTGGACAAAGATGGGCATGCATTATATAGTTTTAATGAATTATAACTAAGGTTAATTTAGTAATTTGATTAATTAATAAGTTAAAAACAAAATAACATAATATCATCATCTTTCTTAAGTGTTTAGCACTCGAAAATTAGGGCTAGAGAATGCCATTTTCATTCCTTTCATTCGGCCAAGCTATTTTGGGCAATTAAGGTATGATTTTTGTCTCGTTTTTAATGATTTCTATGTTTTTGGGATCATTGTAGCTAGTACTAGCTAGCCCAGAGGCTGATTTGCAAAAATGTTAAAGATTTTGAAAGTTTCCATTAATGAATATGTATGATTTTTTATGTTTAATGATCAATTATGAACATTTGATGTTAGTTAAACAAGTTTTGTTCAGTGATTTTTGGTAAAAATGCAAATTAGGGGCTAAATTGTGAAATGTGAGAAATGTATGGTTAAAATGTAAAATAAATGAAAAATATGGGCTTCTAGAGGTGTAATGGTAATTCTTCTAGCATTGGTTAATCTTGAATTTCATGAAATTGTGATTTTGTGAAATAAGGACTAAATTGCAAACATGTGAAAGTTTAGGGGCAAATGTCTAAAATAGCCCTAAAGTATGTTTTGGACTAAATTGAATGAATAATTGATTAAATAAGCTAATTTTGAATATATATAGGTCAAGAAAATGGAATTTGGATCCAGATCAAGGGAAGAACAATGTGTCGGATTAATTGATCCGCGTTATCGTTTTTACGTACGAGGTAAGTTCGCATGTAATAAGCATTATTAAAATTATACTTTGAATGCTTTGATATTGCATAAACTGTGTATATGATATTGTAGTCATGTTTGACGATGATTCGAATTGATATGGCACTTGGTGTGCGATTCGAGATAGCTTCGGCTATATATGGCACTTAGTGTGCGAGACCGAGATAGCTTCGGCTATGTAAGGCACTTAGTGTGCGAGATTATAATAGCTTCAGCTATGCATTGGCACTTAGTATGCGAGATATCAAGTATTCGATAATATTATGAAAAGGTATGAGTTCGTTATGAATTTTTATAGGTATGTCCATGTAAAGTATGAAATCCAAATAGATGAAGTTATGAATTTGTATATAAGCACATGAGTAAGTATGAGGAAGGTTTGTTGGTTATCATGATTTAGATGTTAATTAGTTCAAATTGATGATTGGTGTATTATGATTTGTTGAGTATATTTAGTACAAACTTTCTAAGCTTTATAGCTTACCTTGTTTGTTTCTCCCGTGTTTTATAGTGAATTTAAAGCTAGCTCGAATTTGGGGATCGTCAGAGACTACGTTACACTATTCAAAATTCTACTTGGTACTTTTTAGTTGTGTATATATGGTATATGGCATGCATAACTTTGAGTCATTTTGGTATGTTTGATGAACATGTATTTTGAGCCATTTGATTTGGCTTATGATAATGAAGTTGATGATGTTTATAAATTTGCAAATGGTTCTATTTTGAGTTTGGTAATTGATCTATATTGTGTGGTTGAAGTTTAATTTATAATGCTTAATAATATTAGGTAATTTGGGAAGCAATGTGCTTGAGAATTAATTCTTGATAATGTATGTATGTAATGGTTTAGTTCATTTAATTGAATATGTGAATTGGGTATGAAATTAGATTGCAAATTGTAGCATATTTGTAAATTGTATTGATAGCAAAGAAATGGTATGGTTTGAACATTGGTTCATGGTATTTGGGTGTATATTAGTGCTTTGAATTAGTACCATTTGTGCTTGTGTAGGTATGTTCAAAATGGGTGGCAAAAAGGGATTGGTATATAACTTATTTTTGTCCATACAGATAGAGTTAACGGGGGGAAAACTATCAGATCAAATCCAATGATTGTTTCATGTTTCCAGATAGAATTTGCGTACCAAAGAATTCTGAGCTCATTTAGAAAATTTTACACGAAGCACGCAGTGGTTGTTCATTCGTACATCCAGAGGGTACAAAAATGTATAATGTTCTGAAACAAATGTATTGGTGGTCGAGCATGAAATGAGACATTTTAGAGTTTGAATCGAGATGCTTGGTTTGTCAACAAGTTAAAGGTGAACATCAAGTGCCTTCGGGATTACTACAGCTTGTGATGATACCAGAGTGGAAATGGGATAGAGTTACGATGGATTTTGTATCAGGTCTGCCCTTGTCTCCGAAAAAGAAAGATGCTGTTTGGGTTTTCGTTGATAGATTAACGAAGCCTGCACATTTCATTATGGTACGTACTGTGACACCCCTAAACTGTATCTGTCGCCGGAGTTAGGTTACGAGGTTTTACCAATAAATACACATCATTTAACATACAATACTCATACATTTATGCATTCATACTCAAATACCATTCATCACAATCACATTGTCCCTTATAAGAGCCTACGAGGCCTTAAACATGCTTTAGAAGTGATTCGGGACTAAACCAATAACATATGAAATTCTTGGAAAACTTAGAAATTTTTCAATCATTCAGAGGTCACACGCCCGATGTGAATAGGCCGTGTTCCTCACACAATTTCAGGCATGCCCGTGTCACAGGCCGTGTGGAAACAAGGCATACATACTGACTTGGCCTCACACGCCCGACTACACTCCCGTGTGTCTAGCCCATGTGCCTTTCGAATTGGCCTCACACGCCCGGGTATCAAACCATGTACTAGGCCATGCTAAACCTGTAGGGTATACTAACTTATCAACACGGTCAAGTCACAAGCCCGTGTGCTAGGCCGTGTGCCATTTAGGTTGTATACTGACTTGTGCCACATGGCCAATCATACACCCGTGTGTGAGGCCATGTGGAGCATACTAAATTCAATTCAATTTCAACACTACGAGACACACAGCCATATAGCATGACCGTGTGTCGCACACGGATGAGACACACGCTCATGTCTGTGTGGACAAAAATAGGCCATTTGAAAGGCCAATTTTCCACCCTTACTCATGTTCACGAAAACAACCAAAATGGCACCATTTCATCAACCAATAAGCAGCCAAAATCATCAACCAAAAACATAAATCATACCATAACCATTTCAACCAAATTCAATGCTCATTTCAATGCCAAATACCTATTCAAATACTTATCAACTCAATTTCTAAAATCATATTTCATCTAAGCATTTCTTAAGCATTAAACTCCATAAATCCATTAACCATTTGCAACTATAAAACCATAACCATTTTCATATCAAACATGCCAAAATAAGCCATCACTCATGGCTATATATACAACCAAAACATATATATTTACAAGCCATTTCTAATAGCTAAACACATAACCATATTAACAACGCATTCACAATCCAACTCTCATTGATATATTCACAACAAAAATACCACAAGTAGCCTATACATGCCATATACCATAATTGTATAACTCAAAAGTACCAACTTAGATGTTTGATAGTGCGATGATGTTCCTGACGACTCCCAGATCCGAGCTAGCCTTGATTCACTATAAAACATAGAAAAATAACACCAAGTAAGCTTCATAGGTTAGTAAGTTCGTATGTGAATAACTTAATTCATCAAATAAATACAAATCAACCAATTATACATAACATCAACATAAACACATTAACTACAAACCTTTCTCGTGTCTCAAAACATGATCAAATACCATCTCATCAAACTTTCTCTGTTTAATACTCAGATAGGTTCTATACATACTTGTATTGCCTCGTTCTAACCTCTTTCTGAACCACATCATTCGTTTACCCATTGAACCATACGAAATAGAAGTCGGATACTCAAAGATCTCAATCGATAAGTACCTATACCATGGCCTGAAGCCAAATCAAGGTAACTTATCTTGGAGTACCTATACCATAGCTCATAGCCAAATCAAGGTATCACTTGCACCCTTAGGTGCCGATATCATGGCAGAAGCCAACACATCTGATATGCATGGCCCGAAGCCAAATCGATATATCATCTTATAATATATCATCAGTATCCAAAATCTATTCCTAAGGTTCAATCGGGACTTTTAGTTTGTTGATTCCATCTTCGAATATATCCGTAGAATCGTATTTACGATTCATACGTTAAAAAAAATCTCACAATCACAGTTTAGGCAATATCAAAACACTTAACATACTGTAACACCCCAAACCCGGCCCACAAGCCCTGACCGGATCTGGTATGTCACTGCGGAAGAATGGTTGAAAATCTTTTTGACTTTAGAATAAAACATGTAAATTTGTTAACTTTTGAAAACCATGTCCATTTAAAATCATAAGTAAAACTTTGTTATTATAAAATGTCCAAATTAAAACTTTTATGTATATACTTTGAATAAATAGGTGGCTAAAAATAAAATCATCTTCACATAGTAATTTAATTATATTAAGCCCATAATAAAATAATACCAAAAATAATAACAAGGCCCTTATTACAACCCAATATTTAAACAAAATACTTAATTTCAAAATGCATAAAATAATCAAAATCTCTTTTCTGCATGGCCACCTCAGTATCCACTCCAACCCGGTCCAAGCTCATGAATCACACGAAATGGTTAAGAAAATTGGGTGAGTCCACAGACTCGATGAATAATCATTACACATGTTTCTACACGTATGGGCTTGACCCATATCCACACAAATCCATGCAACTTTGTCATGCCAAATGTATCCCACCCAACCTAAGTCCATCCATTACACCAACCTTAGCAGACTCCCTGCCCAAGGCCATGGCTAATCCACCGATCACAACCGAGTGATCCCACATATCCTACCTCGGCAGACCTGCTGCACAAGGCCGTGGCTGAGCCACCGATCACATCGTGATCCTCAAATCCTACCTTGGCAGACTTTCTGCTCAAGGCCGTGGCAGAGCCACCGATCACATAAGTGATACCAACATTAATCCGTCTACGGTGATGCACTCAGCTATCAACCGCCGAGATGGGCACCTAGCCAACATCTCCCTTGATGAAGCACACAGCTAATCATCAAGCGCTAATGTAGCACGAGGCTAACATTAGACCACGTACATAATATGTACACCCTGTCCTTCCTTGATCAAAACCAATCCCCATGCAAATATGCAAATGTATCATGTCAAATCATCATATCGAATGAGTATACCTCACATGCTCATTATTATATCACACAGGCACCATAAATAATTTAATATCACAATTTACTAACATGTTAACCGATTACCCCACACATGGGTATCCATCACTTTAGCCTTTATTGTCGGCTATCACACATCATACTCAAGTATACACATTAATAAACAATTAACCGGAGAAACAGTGCGATAATTACGCTTTTGATTAGCACGATTGACTAAACCTCGAAATCACACGTGGCTCCTAAAAGTCTCAAGTCTCCAAATCTCGAGAGATCACTCCGCAAATGCGACTATCGCCTCCTAAAAGGTTACGCCTTCCTACAATCGGCCAAAACTAAACAACATAATCATGCTAATCAACCTCTAAGGCTATAACCGTAATTTTACCTACCAAGGGCATTTTCGTAATTTGCCCACCAAGGGTATTTTCGTAAATTCACAACTGTAATGGCCTTTCCGAAGGCCTAAAGTCGCCACTAGCGACTCAGCTACCATTTCTGGTCGTACCGGATGATTGGGCCTAAAACCCGATTTCGGCCCATCTAGGCCCCCATGCTCGTGTGGCCCACCTAGCACAAATCTAGCCACGTATATAAGTTCCACCTAGTCTAGTTCAACATGTACTAACCAATCATACAATTTACTCATATGGGCCCACGGCCCATTGGGCCCACTTCGGCCCATCGAGTCCCAAGCAGCCCCAACCCACGAGAATACTCGATGGCCTCAACTATCGCGTGAAGCCCCACACGCGCTTCCGACGCTCGTGTAACTACTAATGCCGTAAAGCGGCATTTCGGCATTTTGCCGCTCTACAACTAGAGTAGAGAGAGTTACACACCTGATAGGACTCTGGGGCTAATCCGCACTCCGATCACTCTTGTGCCCAAACGCCCTCCAAGATGTGTTTACTCTCCTCCTAGGATGCTCTTTATATAGCTAGCTCTTCACCATCCTTCTTTGTATCTTTCCGATGTGGGATCCCTTCGTTAGTAGAGTTTAAATCCAACTGAAACTCTTGCCGTCCAAACCGCAAAATAAATACTCCCTTGCTTCTTATGAGATTCGAACCTAGGCTCCCTTGCAACATGATCCACGCCGCTAACCACTTGGCCACAAGCTCCTCTTGTGTCTTAAACCATGTGCAACTAAATATAAACTATGGGCCAAATTCTAAGGTCCAAGCAAAAAGAAACCAAAATGCAAAAGCCAAGACTTGAACCTTGGACCTCCTTCTTTCCTTGTGTGGCGTCATTCCCTTGTCTCTATGTGGCGTCACTTTTCCACTACACCACACACTCTACTTGTGTCATTTTCCTCCATATTTTATTCTTAAGGCCTATCTGCCAACTTCCAGGGTTTTTTTTCACCTAAAACCAAAATTTCCCCAAAGCCAATATTTGATCCCGGGACTTCATAGAAGCCCTCTAACCTTCCAAAATCACTTATCCAATAGGTCTAACTTGCATTTAAGCCGATCTCTTATTCTCCAAAAATTTAAACGCTACTACGCCTAAGGTCCATTGGACTCAATTCTCCTAGGCCCAATTTTGGTATGTTACAAATCTACCTTCCTTAAAGAAATTTCGTCCTCGAAATTTCCAACTAACTAATAGTCACACATCCTAACCTACCACACTACGCTCTTGCTGCGCACTCTGATCTTAATAAAACTAATATACTTCTAACTAGAATTTAAAACTCTTACCCATACTCAAAGTCCCAATATTTTACGAGTAACAAAACAAACAGTCACCAAAACGAACAAAACAACAAAGAATATTCCAGACATAAGGAACTTACCAGTTGACACATCAGGCACATCATTATCCTCCCTCCGACAGACTGCATAAACCAGACCTGGCTGTCTTGCCTCAGTGCCACCATTATCGCGGCCTCCGCTCTACGACCTCGGCCGGAACCATTCCTCCATGGTTGGACCACAACCCCTTATCGCTCAATGACCAACTCGCCTGGCTGCACATAACCTTGACCTACTATCCGAGTCCTATTCGGATCCTGGGGACAATCCTTAATCAGATGAGACTTGGACTTGCATCGAAGCATTCTCGAACTTCGATTCCAAAGACTCGCCAACATGATACCTTCCACATCGAGCACACGGACGATCCGGGTTCCCATGAATCGGCTTAGAAATACGATCAGAAGTCTCAACCCTCGGTCTTTTCTGAAATCTCTCAAACGATTCAGACAGACCCGAACTCCTCTTATCCCGGTTTCTTTCTCTATCTCTATTCTACCTCTCAGTCCTCTTGACCTCCTCAGCTATCCGAGCTTTCTCCACTAAGATGGCGAAATCTCTTTCTCGTTGCGGAGCAATCAAAACTCATGACTCATCCATGACCCATCTTGAGTCGACACATCTCTCATAGTCGGTAGCCATGATACCCCGAGCGTACCGGCTTAACCGCAAAAACTCAGCCTCGTACTCCGCTATTGACTTGTCACCTTGCACCAAATTGAGGAACGCCTTCCTCTGAGCGTCCACATAACTCGCTCCGACATACTTCCCTCAAACTTAATCTTAAAGTAGCCCATCCACTCGATCCGCAGGGTACCATCCTTAACCGTGAGCCACCATTGGTAGGCTTCATCCCGTAACAACGAAACAAGGACCCTTAAGCTTCTCCTCAGCAGTTAAATCTAAGTCATCCATAATCCGCTCCGTCGCCTCTAGCCAAGACTACGCCACGTTGAGCTACCCGGTTACTCCTCCAAAACCTCGACTCCATTCGACCTAAGCCTTTCGGGTACCGACTTTCGAGTTCCATTGCCCATATTAGCTCCTGCCACTAGCTCAAGCACCCGCAGCATAGCCTGCGATACTGCGTCGTCTCCTCCAGTCTGATCCTGATGTTCACCCTCAACAGCTGGTGGCGGCACATCATTCTCTGACCCATGGCGGACCCAATCGGTTCCGAATCGCCATCCCCTCTACCACGCCCACGAGTATTGCGACCACTCCCCTAGAACTCATATCTAGTGTCACGACTTAATCATTTAGAAAGTTTTATGCATTAGAAATTTTGTTCCTCTATTTATCCACGAGCAAATTTTATGAATAGAAGTTCGAAGTGGTTCTTCGATCACATAAAGTTTCATCTCAAGTTCTCTATTCTAATTCAAACATTCACATTCTTCACTAAAACACATCCATTCAATTGGTATCTACCACACATTCACTATTCGGACATTTACGCGCTTTCTACCCTAGGGTATTTAGTCATTTGTCCTCTGAGGATATTTTTGTAATAAACCGGGTCAATTGGAAAAATCTTTACAAATCGAGGCATTTCAAAATTGTTAGAACTTAAAGGTATTTTGAAAATTTCTAAATTAAAGATGTCATTGAAATTTGAAATTGGGGGTTATTTTGGTAATTACGTAAGTCGGGATATTCTTGTAAATTTCAACTGGATATCTCAATATTTTGCAAAAATAGGATTTTTGATATTTTGTAAAATAGGAATATTTTAGTAAAAGTCGAGGATCATATGAAAATTTAGAAACCAAGGGCATGTTGGAAATTTTATCAACCGTGGGTATTATCGTAAATTTCCCCAAACTAGAGTATCTTAATATGTAAAACTCGAGATTTTGGTATTTTTTAAAGTAAAACCATTTTAACAAAAGTCGAGGGTAGTACGGTAATTTTACAATCTGAGGGCATTTTGTAATTTTGCCACTAGAGGCATTTTGGTAATTTTGTAAATCGAGAAAACATCTTTTAAAATCGATTTTGGGTTTACAAACCAAAGGGTAAATTTGAAAATTTTAAAAAAACTAAGGGTTTTAAAACAATAAGGCAAATCCTTTCGGGTTTTAATAATTGGTTTAGCCTATGAATAAGTCCTCTTGGTTAAGGTGAACAGTAGCTACGCACTGGTAGGATTCGAGTAAAGAGGAGGTGAGTCGCTAGGATCGCTTAAATACCAAGCTCTTCTTGAATACCACTCCTAGACATGCGTGCGTGGTTGCCACACCTTAACTTCGGCGACTAACTTCACAGTGTTTGTTTAATAATCCTTAAGTCTTATGCATGTGTTTGAGTAGACTAGTCCTAGGTTCAATAGTCCTAATATTCTAATCTGAGCCCAATTAAACCCATAACAATTCATATAAAAATCACTTCAAAAGTTTGAAGTACTTACACAGTGGACTTGGTAGGAGGTGCAGTGTCATGCAAGAATAACCTGAAAAATTTTATGAAAGCCCAAATTCTTGAAAAGCCCAATGAGAAAAACATTTTGGGCCCAAAACCCCCAAAGTGAGTTTTGAACTAGGCTCGATACCAATTTGTAACACCCCAAACCCGCCCACAAGCCACGATGGGATCTGGTATGTCACTGCGAAGAACGGTTGAAAATCTTTTGACTTTAGAATAAAACATGTAAATTTGTTAACTTTTGAAAACCATGTCCATTTAAAATCATAAGTAAAACTTTGTTATTATAAAATGTCCAAATTAAAACTTTTATGTATATACTTTGAATAAATAGGTGGCTAAAAATAAAATCATCTTCACATAGTAATTTAATTATATTAAGCCCATAATAAAATAATACCAAAAATAATAACAAGGCCCTTATTACAACCCAATATTTAAACAAAATACTTAATTTCAAAATGCATAAAATAATCAAAATCTCTTTTACAGATGGCCACCTCAGTATCCACTCCAACCCGGTCCAAGCTCATGAATCACCGAAATGGTTAAGAAAAATTGGGTGAGTCCACGACTCGGTGAATAATCATTACACATGTTTCTACACGTATGGGCTTGACCCATATCCACACATCCATGCAACCTTGTCATGCCAAATGTATCCCACCCCAACCTAAGTCCATCCATTACACCAACCTTAGCAGACTCCACCCAAGGCCGTATAATCCAATCGATCACAACCGAAAGTGATCCCACATATCCTACCTCGGCAGACCTGCTGCACAAGGCCGTGGTGAGCCACCGATCACATCGTGATCCTCAAATCCTACCTTGGCGGACTTGTCTCAAAGTAGTAAGCGCCACCGATCACATAAGTGATACCAACATTAATCCGTCTACGGTGATGCACTCAGCTATCAACCGCCGAGATGGGCACCTAGCCAACATCTCCCTTGATGAAGCACACAGCTAATCATCAAGCGCTAATGTAGCACGAGGCTAACATTAGACCACGTACATAATATGTACACCTCGTCCTTCCTTGATCAAAACCAATCCCCATGCAAATATGCAAATGTATCATGTCAAATCATCATATCGAATGAGTATACCTCACATGCTCATTATTATATCACACAGGCACCATAAATAATTTAATATCACAATTTACTAACCTGTTAACCGATTACCCCACACATGGGTATCCATCACTTTAGCCTTTATTGTCGGCTATCACACATCATACTCAAGTATACACATTAATAAACAATTAACCGGAGAAACAGTGCGATAATTACGCACCTGATTAGCACAGTTGACTAAACCTCGAAATCACACGTGGCTCCTAAAAGTCTCAAGTCTCCAAATCTCGGTAGATCACTACTGCAAATGCTGACTATACGCCTCCTAAAAAGGTTCTGCCTTCCCTACAATCGGCCAAAACTAAACAACATAATCATGCTAATCAACCTCTAAGGGTATAACCGTAATTTTACCTACCAAGGGCATTTTCGTAATTTACCCACCAAGGGTATTTTCGTAATTTACAACTGTAATGGCCTTTCCGAAGGCCTAATGTCGCCACTAGCGACTCAGCTACCATTTCCGGTCGTACCGGATGATTGGGCCTAAAACCCGATTTCGGCCCATCTAGGCCCCCATGCTCGTGTGGCCCACCTAGCACAAATCTAGCCACGTATATAAGTTCCACCTAGTCTAGTTCAACATATACTAACCAATCATACAATTTACTCATATGGGCCCACGACCCATTGGGCCCACTTCGCCCATCGAGTCCCAAGCGACCCTAACCCACGAGAATACTATCGATGGCCTCAACTATCGCGTGAAGCCCCACACGTGTGCTCGCGCATCGTGTAGCTACTAATGCCGTGTAAGCGGCATTTCGACATTGCCAGCTCTACAACTAGAGTAGAGAGAGTTACACACCTGATAGGACTCTGGGGCTAATCCGCACTCCGATCACTCTTGTGCCCAAACGCCCTCCAAGATGTGTTTACTCTCCTCCTAGGATGCTCTTTATATAGCTAGCTCTTCACCATCCTTCTTTGTATCTTTCCGATGTGGGATCCCTTCGTTAGTAGAGTTTAAATCCAACTGAAACTCTTGCCGTCCAAACCGCAAAATAAATACTCCCTTGCTTCTTATGAGATTCAACCTAGGCTCCCTTGCAACATGATCCACGCCGCTAACCACTTGGCCACAAGCTCCTCTTGTGTCTTAAACCATGTGCAACTAAATATAAACTATGGGCCAAATTCTAAGGTCCAAGCAAAAGAAACCAAAATGCAAAAGCCAAGACTTGAACCTTGGACCTCCTTCTTTCCTTGTGTGGCGTCATTCCTTGTCTCTATGTGGCGCCACTTTTCCACTACACCACACACTCTACTTGTGTCATTTTCCTCCATATTTTATTCTTAAGGCCTATCTCGCCAACTTCCGTGGTTTTTTTCACCTAAAACCAAAATTTTCCCAAAGCCAATATTTGATCCCGGACTTCATGAAGCCTCTAACCTTCCAAAATCACTTATCCAAGAGGTCTAACTTGCATTTAAGCCGATCTCTTATTCTCCAAAAATTTAAACGCTACTACGCCTAAGGTCCATTGGGCTCAATTCTCCTAGGCCCAATTTTGGTATGTTACACATACATTTATAAAGAAATCGTCATATTCGAACATATCTGAAGTACGAAAACGACGAAATGAGTCAATTACTCGATAATCTTGCCTTTCCCCGATTTAATTATGGATTTCGCTTTTCTTGATCTAACTATAATCAAAATTAATTTATTCAATTTCATATTCTTTCAACTTAGTCCAAAACACATATTTAGGCTCTTTTTATGCATTAGCCCCTAAATTTTCACATTTAATCAATTTAGTCCCTATTTTACAAATACACAAAATTCACATAATTTCATTAAACCCAAGCTTGGATGAATTTCATATAAGTCCCTAGCAGCTCAAAACTTTCATTTATTTCACATTTCAACCACTCAATTTGCATATTTCATAATTTAATCCCTTTTTGACATTTTTGTTAAAAATCACTTAACAAAACATGTAAAACTATCATCAATCTTTAATATTTTAACATTAAACATCAAAGGACACATAGATTCAACAATGTCAACTTTCAAATTCTTTAACAATTTTGAAATCTAGGGTACGGGGTAGCTAGAACGATGAATGAAATTCATCTTTATGTTTTGTTTAATTAAAACTAACATTAAATTACAAAATACCACATTTAACCATATTTAATAACCATTAAAATCATTTAATACATGCCCAAAATTGTCCACTTACTAATATAATGGATAATTACCAATTAAGGCCATCATATCTAAAAGCCAAAGCTATTTGACATCTTTGCCAAGTATAATACAAGTTTTGTATTTTACGCGATTTAGTTCGTTTTCTCAAATTGAGCAATTAAACGATAAAATTAGCTCACGAAATATTCACACATACATGATGCCATGCTGTAAACACCAAAAATAATATTAAAATAATTTTTGACATTGGATTTCTGGTTCTGAAACCACTATTCCAATTTAGCTAAATCCGGGTTGTTACACGTACAAACTATTCCCTTGATAGATTGGCTAAGTTGTACATCTCTGAGATAGTTTGATTGCATGGGGTGCCAAGTTTGAATTATTTCAGATAGAGATTCGAGGTTGACATCAAGATTTTGGAAGAAATTACAAGAAGCTTTAGGTACGCTGTTGCATTTTAGTATTGCTTTTCATCCCCAAACCGACAGTCAGTCTGAGAAAGTAATTCAAATTCTCAAAGATATGCTTCGTTGTTGTGTTTTAGAGTTTGATGGCAACTAGGAGAAATATCTACCATTGGTTGAATTTTGTATAACAACAATTTTCAATCGAGCATAAAGATGGCATCGTATGAAGCATTGTATGGTCGCAAATGTCGAACTCCATTGTGAAAGTAATTTGAAAGTATTTTTAAAAGTTTCTCCGTGGAAGAAGATTCTTAGATTTGGTCGTAAAGGAAAATTGTGTCCACGATTTGATAAACCGTAAAAGTAACATATTTGAACCCCATATTTAGCATGCTTTTGGATGATTTAGCCATTGATTTATGTAAAAAGGTGCTCTTAATTCTTTCTTTTCATGTTTTAGACTCAGGAAAGCACCCGAGGACGAAAAGAATGAGAAACGGGCTTAAAACAGGCCAAGTTGGGCCAAAGTGGAAATCTACATAGCCTGGACTTCAAGCCACACGACTGTGCCTTGACAATTAACTAAGACACGGCCATGCCACGATTTACACGGCCATGCCTCAATCGACAGAATCAAGACACGACCTGAAAATGATTTACATAGGCGTGTACCATGGCCGTGCCCCTGCCGCGGGAGAGGGCAATTTCACTCGGATTTGGATACTTTGAGGCAAAGAAACACATTCCAAAGCTTATTCAAACACTCGAGTAGGAAGTATTCTTTAATTAGGACACTTAGGGATCAAGTAGAGCATTCTAAAAGTCTATATCAACACCCTAAGTGTATCCTCGAGGAGGCGGTTAGCTAGGCCAAGGAGCCGAGCTAGAAGGCCAGATTTGTTGGAATTACTCGGAGATAGCCAGTTGATCCATCTCAAGGAGCTAGAATTCTACTCAAGACGGTGAATTTCTCCTTCAATTCCTTCGGGGGGTTTTAGGGATTTCTTATGTTTTGTTTTATCTTTTCTCTTGTGATGTTTTCTTTATTCATTATGAACTAAACCCCTCAGATACTTTAAGGGGATGAAACCTAGATGAATCTTTTTATTGTTTTCTGAATTATATGATAAATACTTAGTTTGTTCTTAATTATGCGTGCTTAATCCAAATCTAATGTGCTTAGGTGGAGGAGGAATAAGCCCTGCTTAAGAGTAGATCTAGCATAATTAAGCGGAGTTATCACACGCCTAGAGATATGGTGACGAGATTTTTCCGGATTAGGGTGAAACATAATATAGGAGTCCATAGATAGATTTACTGCTATTCTAGGGGGTTATTATTCGAGATAGAGATTTTCGTTAATTAACCTAGGGCTAGACGTTATTCGCCTCAAGAGAGGGTTTAATAAATGTTAGGGAGTCTGACGGATCAAACTAAGTGAATAAATCGTATGGTTCAGTGTTAAGTAACAAGTGAAGTCTAGGTGGATTCTTCCTGAGATTATTGTCGTGATCAACTGAGTTTTTTTCTTCAAGTTATTTCCCAATTCATTCTTTTTGTCTTTGCATCTTTAGTTTAGTAGTCGTTAATTTAGATTAAAGCAACTTCCCTTATTTTAGGCTAAATAATAAAAAGAATGTTAGTATTAGTACTTTTAGTTCCTTTGGGTTCGACAATCCGGTCTTGCCTAAGCTATACTACTGTCCGATAGGTGCACTTGCCTTTAATCATTGTCAGAGTTAATTTCTAGGTTAGATCATTCTTTTTAAAAAATTTAAAACCCGATAGACACACGATCAAGTTTTTGGCGCTGTTGCTAGGGAACTAAAATATTAAGAAAACTCTATTTTTATTACTTTAGCCATTATTTTTATTTTCCGCAATTTACTTTTATTTATTTTTAGGTTAAATTTTCATTTTGCTAAATTTTCTTTTATTTGATTTTTCCAAATAGAGGTGATGGCATTAAATAATTATTAGTGGCACAAAGCCAACAAAAGCAGCCGATATCTACAACCTCAACCCAATAACCATGCTATCAAACCAACTAGAGATGATGAATAAAAAGATTGATGGTTTGAATAGTCTTTCGCAGGTACACCCAGAAATACAATATTATTCAGGAGGCATGGCGAATCCTGAGTACTCACCCTACGGATATAGCATGGAAAACGAGCAAGCTCACTATACGGGTAACTATTCTAGACCACAAAATAATTTTTATAATGACACTTATAATACAGGTTGGGTTACCATCCCAATTTCTCATGGGATGATCAAAATAGCTAAAGATAGGAACTTCCTCCAAATTTTCAACAACCACCTCACCAACGGGAAGAGGAGTCGAACCTTAAAAAGATGCTGGCAAAATTCATAGCAACCACAAAAAACCCATCCCCAAAAAACTGAGACAACATTCGATAATCAACAAGCATCGATCAAAGAGATCAAAAACCAAGTTCAGGAAATCAGTAAGTCAGTTAGACAACCTGCAAAGTTAATGTCCGAACAACCGCAAGGGTGTCTACTAAGCAACACTGAAACTAACCCAAGAGAGCAAAATCAAGCCATTTACGATAGTGAAGGGTTAGACAAACCAAACCCAAGGGAAGAATCTATGGTAAGTGAAGGTAAGGTTGAGGTGTGCCATGATATACCAAAACCGGCAATTACAAAGTACCAACATCGTGTGCCATGTCCCGATGCAATAAAGAAAGACCACACAGGGGAAGAATTCGGTGAACTCACACTTCATGTAGAAGATGAAACAATCACTCTTCAAGCTCTTGACTCAGCTAGGACATCGAGAAATAAAGGTACGAACATTAATTCTATTGATAACCATTTGGTTCAACCTTCTTTATAGGAAGCATCACGAAATCACTTACCTGAGCTAGATCTTAGACCACGTGCCAACAAAGAAGAATTATATGAGGAACGAAGCCTTAGGGTCGACAAACTAGAAGAGTGGGAAACATGAATTAATTAAAGAAGAACTAGAACCACACGAATTGAAACCGAAGGAAACCCCAGACGAGCTGATAGGAACAATAATTCACATCAAAATAGAGGATCAGGTATTGTTGAATAAGGAAAACCCTCAAATCACCAATTTAGACCTCAAGGCAAATGAAGAAATCACTTTTGAGGTACTTAATGTCTTCCTATACGGCACAGTTGAGGTAAGCAATCCTAACTTCAGCACTTTTGAGGTAAACACTACTCGACTTAAACTTTATATAAAAAATCGATGTGATCGCATGAGAAAGGATTTTCACCTCCTCAAACCACCATGACCATACAAATAACAGGTAAGTCTAGCTCAAGACTTTAAACGAGCGCTTCTTGGGAGACAACCCGAGCACTAACCCCATTTTATTTTTATTTTTTATTTTTATTTTTATTTTATTTTCCTTTTAGCATTCAAATAAACATAAAGTGCTGATTTCAGACACACGGCCTTGCACATGACCGTGGCCATGGCCGTGTGGCCATCATAGGAAGATTTAGTTTAGGATACAATAAAATAATGACGGCTGCTTCAAGGGTTCAATATTAAATGGTTCGAGACGCTTCCCCACGTTCACCTCCAATCCTATCCAGTTTCTTTTCATTGACTTCATCCAAAATTCAGGAAGTGTTACTTCTCCCCTTCCCTTTTGATTCTATTATTACATAATTGTTTATCTATCTTTGTACATTGAGGACAATGTACACCCTAAGTGTGGGGGGGTAAAGTACCTAACTTTTTGCATTATTCCGAAATCTTGAATTTTAGTCTTGTTCCTAAGTAATTTTCTCATTTTATCAATTAGGGTGAAATTTTTAATGATTTATGATTTTTATTGATATGTTTTTGAGTAAGTCATTGATAATTGTGCATTGATGATTTATACTTAAAGAATACTAGAAAATCAAGCATGATAAGTCTATATTTCAAGAATCAAAAAATATTTTTCTAGGTTGTTGAACCTGAATTTGAATATTACCTTGAAGTTTAAAATTTATAGGATTGATGTCAAATACCCATAATTTTGTGAGAATTGAGCCTTATAGAGTATATATTCTTTTCATGCTCACTTTATTGATTATGAGTGTGTCAACACTTTGAATTATTATTCTAGAACTTACCTAGATTATACATATCGAGACCACATTAAATGATTTGATATACTGAGATGATAAAGGCACCTAGGTTTTAACCCATTCACTCCACTAAGAGGCCTGCCTACATAATTAACCCCTAGTGAACTCCGTTGATCCTAACAACCCTTTTATTGATTTACCTACTAAATTTTAAAACCCTTTGTATTTGTTATCACCATTTTTTTTACTACCCTTCTATCGAGAATTGATTTGATCAGTTGTCGATTTAGTTTACTTCAGTTGATAAAGTTTTCTTTATTATGTTTCTAGTTTGTTCTTAAAAAATCAAAATCAAAGTATATTCAGATTAGTAGTATAAAAGTGAGCTTGTACATTTAAATTTCAATTATCAAAGAAAATGCTCGTATTATTATTAGTTTCAAAGTTTCAATTGATGTAATCATTTAATTTCAAGTTCATTATTTTAGTTAGGTAATTGGTCAATTCAATCTCGATTCTAAACCTTCTAATTCACCTTTATCCACACCTTTAACCCAAGCCCGTTACAACCTCGTTAAAGACCTTTTGATTAGTGTATCATATCATATTACGATGGTGGAGATTTGATTTTCGTAAGCCTATGGGATTAACTTTTTAGGTTCGACTTATGAGTGCTTATTCTTGAACCGTAAAAACTTCGAGTGCTTTAAGTGAATCTTTAGTGAGGATGCCAATCCTTGCCAGTTTTGAATTAAAGGTAATTATTTAGATAAGGGGAGACGCCTTTGTTTTTATGCTACAAATTTATGCTATAAATTATTTGTGGCTTATGATGAGGCATTGTTGATAGAAATTATGAATTATGGAAAGTTCGTTTTAATTGTAAGATGAGAATTTTGCTTGAGGACAAGCAAAAGCTTAAGTGTGGGGGTATTTGATAAACCGTAAAAGTAACATATTTTAACCCCATATTTAGCATGCTTTTGGATGATTTAGCCCTTGATTTATGTAAAAAGGTGCTCTTAATCCTTTCTTTTCATGTTTTATTCTCAGGAAAGCACCCGAGGATGAAAAGAACGAGAAAGGGCTTAAAACGGGCCAAGTTGGGCCAAAGAGGAAATCGACACGGCCTGGACATCAAGCCACATGACCGTGCCTTGGCAATTAACTAAGACACAACCATGCTACAATTTACACGGCCGTATCTCAATCGATAGAATCAAGACACGACCTAAAAATAATTTACACGGGCGTGTACCATGGCCATGCCCCTGCCTCTGGAGACAGCAATTTCACTCGGATTTGGATACTTAGAGGTAAAGAAACACATTCCAAAGCTTATTCAAACACCCGAGTAGGAAGTATTCTTAAATTAGGACACTTGGGGACCAAGTAGAGCATTCCAAAAGTGTATATAAACACCCTAAGTGTATACTGAAGAAGGGCAGTTAGCTAGGCCAAGGAGCCGAGCTAGAAGGCCAGATTTGTGGGAATTACTCAAAGATAGCCAGTTGATCGATCTCAAGGAGCTGGAATTCTACTCAAGACGGTGGATTTCTCCTTCAATTCCTTCGGGGGGTTTTAGGGATTTCTTATGTTTTGTTTTATCCTTTCTCTTGAGATGTTTTATTTATTATTTATGAACTAAACCCTTCAGATACCTGAAGGGGATGACACCTAGATGAATCTTGTTATTGTTTTCTGAATTATATGATAAATACTTAGTTTTTTCTTAATTATGTATGCTTAATCAAAATCAGATGTGCTTAGGTGGAAGAGGAATAGACCCTGCTTAAGAGTAGATCTAGTATAATTAAGTGGAGTTGATCGCACGCTTGAAGATAGGGTGACGAGATTTTTCCAGATTATGGTGAAACCTAATATGGGAGTTGATAGATCATTTTACTACTATTCTAGGGGGTTATTATTCGAGAAAGAGATTTTCGTTAATTAACCTAGGGTTAGATGTTATTTGCCTCGAGAGAGGGTTTAATATACGTTAGGGAGTCTTACGGGTCAAACTAAGTGAATAAATCGTATGGTTCAGTGTTAAATAACAAGTGAAATCTAGGTGGATTCTTCCTCAGGGTATTGTCATGATCAACTAAGTTTGTCTTCAAGTTATTTTCCAATTCATTCTTTCTGTCTTTGCTTCTTTAGTTTAGTAGTTGTTAAGTTAGATTAAAGCAACTTCACTTATTTTAGGCTAAATAATAAAAATAAAGTTAGTATTAGTACTTTTAGTTCCTTTGGGTTCTACAATCCGGTCTTGCCTAAGCTATACTACTGTTCGATAGGTACACTTGCCTTAATCTTTGTCAGAGTTAGTTTCCAGGTTCGATCAGTCTCTTTATAAAATTTAAAACTCGACAAAACAACGATCACGATTCATTGGGTCGTATGAGATCATAGAAAGAATATCGACTAACTTTACCATCTGAGTTAGAAAATATTCACAATGTGTTTCATGTGTCGATGTTGCACCGATATAGATCAGATCCATCACACGTAATTTCTTTGAAAGACATTGAAATTCAACCTGATATAATGTATAACGAATAATAGATCAGAAATTTAGTTCGAGAGGTTAAAGCATTGAGAAATAAACATATAGCTCTAGTGAAGGTTTTGTGGCAACGTCTCAAGATTGAAAACGCTATGTGGGAGCCCGAGGAAGTTATGAGAAAACAGTACCCTAATCACTTTTCTGGTAAGATTTTCGGGGATAAAAGTTCCTAAGGAGGAGAGTTGTAACAACATATTTTTAGTCAAATCAGAATAGTGGTTTTGGGACCAACAAAGCTGAATTTGAAATAATTATGTTATTATTATTTTAATGTCTACAGCATAATAATGTGATTGTGTGAAAATTTCATTAAGAAAATTTATCATTTAAATGCTCAATGTGGTAAAAAGGACTAAATCGCGTAAAGCTCAAAAGTGGAGTTTTATTAGCTTAAGGTGTCTAATAGCTATGAAATATTAAAGTGGAGGTCCTTATGTGGTAGTTAGACCATTATTAATGTAACACCCCTTACCCAGGTTCGAAGACAGAACCGGATACGAGGCATTAAACTCACTCATCTTGCCTAAACATATAACATTGGGCTAAAAAATTTCGTTCAATTTAAAATTTCTCATCCACATGCAAATCTCCCCGTACAAGGGCCCACAAGGCCCAAAACATGCATAGGGAATTGTTTAGGACTAATCTGAGAACTTATGAAACTTTAAGAAGACTTAGAAAATTTTTCATCAAAACAGGGGCCACATGCTCGTGTTGCTCAAGGGACACGCTCGTGTTCCCCTGAGACATGCCTGTGTTCTTCACCCATGGTCGACACTGACTTATTCCACACGACCGGGCACACGCCCGTATCCCTGGCCTGTGTCCCTCACACGGCCTTGACAAGCCGATTGTCCTAGCCCGTGTGCCAAAACCTTGGCACTCTGTTTATGACGTCATTACCTCACTATGGTCACACGACCAAGGCACACACTCGTGTCCTTAGACCGTGTGTCGAATTAAATTCCTAACTTGAAGTACAGACTTCACACGGCTTGGCACATGCCCAGGTTCATAGTCGTGCCTCCCACATGGCTGAGACACATGGCCGTGTCTCTACCCGTATGTTTACTACTGAGCATATTGACTTGTAAACCTAGCTCACAAGGGGACACACGGCCGATCAACACGGCCATGATGCTGACCGTGTGTCACACATGGCCTAGACACATGCTCATGTTGTAACACCCCTTACACGGCCGATCAACACGCCCACGAAGCATTGCTGAACTCGACCTGCTAGATCATACAACCTTAGATTGTCAAAGTCAATTCCAAGTTTAAAACTTTTCCATTCTCGTAACTAACATCCTTTTTATGGGTCTGCAGGGCTCTAATATATGCTTCGAAGGTTTCAAAAATAAATCAAAAACTTTTACACGTTTAGAAAAATTTTACCTAAACAGGGGCCACACGCCCGTAGGGTAGATGGTACGCCCGTGTATCATCTCACACGCCCGTGTTTGATGCCCGTGATCGACACTGACTTGAGTCACACGATCTGGAAACGCGCCCACATCGCTGGTCTGTGGTCATCTCTGATTAATCCACACGGCCTGGGCACGCCCATGTTCTCCATCCGTGGTGAACACTGACCACTTTACACGGCCTAACCACACGCTTGTATGGATAGCCCGCGATCTATTCTCGACTTAAATTGCTAACATGCAGGGACACATGTACCAAGTCACATACCCATGGGTTGACCGTGTGTCACACATGGTTTAGACACATGCCCATGTGTCTACCCACATGGACAACAACAAAGATATTTTCTAAGCTATTTGCTAAGCTCTTCACACCCATCTAACTCATACAACAAGTACTCAAATAACACATCCATAATCAACTCAAATTCAAACACAATCTCACATGGATAACTACATATTTTCATAAAATAAAGTAGCCATCAACCATGGCATTATACAAAATAGTGTATCCATAACCATGGCATTATACAAAATAGAGTATCCACATATAGGCTAACACATCTTAGCCATTTACAACAAAATTCCTTAACTTGTCTAGCCTCTATACATTCCATATACAAAACATTGTCTGCATTGTACCAGAGTGTGCTAATAGTGTGGCGATCTTCCCACTAATCCACGTGTCTCTATTCAACCCTCTTTCTCTATAAGACAAGAGAAAAGAAAAGGAGTAAACTTTGAGCTTAGTAAGTTTACATGTAAACAATATAACATTATAGTATGTACTAATCATTTATGTAACGTTTCATACTAAGCAAGAAACAATCTATGCCCATAATCATGCTTACTCATTTTCCTATTTTCTGTATCCCAACCATACCACCAGCTTAATGTGTACATTCATTATCATGTTTGTAACATCCTAAAAAGGGCCTATGCATCTTGGCCTAATTGTACAATAAGACATGTTTTATGTGTTTTGGAATAAATTTGGAATGATTTTGGAAAATAAAAGATGTATGGAAATGTTACGTTGAAAATAGGAAAGTGAACATTTTTGGAAACCTAAGTAAATTAGGAAAGTGAACATTTTGGAAACCAAACCAAAATAGGAAACTAAACATTTTGGAAACCAAACCAAAATAGGAAACTAAACATTTTGGAAACCAAGCCAAAATAGGAAACTAAACATTTTGGAAACTTGGAAAATACAGAGCCACGCGAAAATTTTTGGAAACTTAAAAATGACCCCGGAATGTCGAATTTTAGAGCCCAAAGGGAACTTAGGGCCAAGTGACCCTAAAATATAAAGTACATGAAATTTGACCCAATAACGGACATGGAAATGTGGCTCAAGATGCCACCTAAGGCCTTAGGAAATGGCCCAAATGCAAAAGGTTTTGGGCCTGAGTTAGAGTCATCTAGGAAGCAAATAAAAGAAGTTTTATTTTGCTTCCATGAGTGGAGAGTTGGACGGCACAAAGGAATCTAGGAAGAGGAGTTTTTATTCAATAGAACTTTTGACTAATTAGGAGATTTGATGGAATTTCATAGTTGATAAAATTAAAACTTATCACAAATGAAGAGTTGGCCGATTTAGGGACTCTAAGGCTAATAGTTTGACCAAAGAGAGAAAAGAAAAGAGCCATTCTCTTCCTTCAACCTCTTGCAAATCTCCTAGTCAAAGTAACAACAATCTTTTGTCTTTTCTTTAGCGAATCCTCCTTGTCAAAACTCTCTCCATCTCTTTTCCTTTCTTTTCTTTTCTTCTACTATCCCTCCACAAAAGCCAAAACTTTGAGATCCAAAATAGTGCCATAGCCGAATATTATAAGGGATCATCCGGGATTCAAAACGAGGTAAGTACATCAATGCACATTCGGCAAAGGTTCCTTCCATAATTGAATAGTAGTTCAAATCTAACAAGTGATTTCGGCAAGAATTAAAAATAAAGATCAACTTCAGGATTTGAGAACTTCAAGGTAAGTAAGTTTATACATTCGGCCAAGGCCAAATCTTAGTCAATTAGATCAAATTGATCAAAAACTAACCTATTCAGAGATCTAGGTTTTGGCCGATTATAAGGAAAAAGGGAAGGTAAAGTTTTCGGAATTTAAAATCCATAAGGTAAGCACTTGAAAGTATTCGGCCAAGGTTTGTGTGATTACATAGATAAGATCTATAATTATTAAAAAGCTGAAAACTAATTTATGTTGAGATTTAAGGTTGGCCGAATATCAAGTGAAGGAAAACAAAGTTTCTGGGATTTGAATAAACATCAAATCGGCATCAAAGGTAAGCCTCTTTACAAATCCTACTAGGATTTGGATATTATAGCCCAAAATAGAATTTATGCTAAGTAATACATGATAAACCAAATGTAGGAACTAAGGATCTAAACATTAGATCTTGCTTTCGGAATCTCAAGGAATCGCTAAACAAACCAGGTGTGTATTCCACACTAATCTCAATAGTTTTATGGTTTAAATATGTTATATACGTTAATGTGAAAGTGAAAGAAAGTGGCTAAAGTGCCATATTATGGTACTAAGTATTGTGCACGTTTTCCTACTCCTACTAGGATTTCAAAAAATTTGTTGTATAAGTGAAAAGTGATGTGAAAGTGAAATAAAATATGATATGTATGATATTTATAATTTGGGGCATTGGTCAATTGAAGAAGGGAAGTGAATGTGATGACTTGGTCTCACTAAGTGAATGTGATGACTTGGTCTCACTAAGTGAATGTGATGACTTGATCTCACTAAGTGAATGTGATGACTTTGGTCTCACTAAGTGAATGTGACGACTTCGGTCTCACTAAGTGGTAACTTCGGTTACATTAAAGTGGTGGCTATGCCACAATATTATCAGTGGGCGATGAGCACGTTGACTGTAGCGACTGCCTTCGATGGAGTGTAGTGGATGGAGGGTTGACTTAGTAGTCCCCACAGTGTACAGGTTGGTACGGGTGGAGTGTAGCGGATGGCATTTAGGTTTGGGTTCGGGTTTGCATCATTACCTTGAAATTTTTATATGCATATGATTTTTATGGTGTGCCTATTTCTATTATGTTTAGTGTTGGTTACACATCGAGTCTATCGACTCACGCCGTTGTGGGAATATGTTTCGTGATGAGCAAGAATGGACCGACTGCAGAACTTGTGGTGGCCATGATCGACTTGAAGTTCATTTAATTTGAACCTTTATTTTATTTTAAGATCTTGTACAATTTATTATTTTGGGTTTCGCTTTTATGTAATAAGGCCACCGTGATTTAATTTTTATTTCTACTATAATTACTATGTTATGAATTTAGGGCTTTATAAAGAGTAAGCCCACTTAATATGAAATAAGTTTAAATATTTTGTCACTTGAAACAAATGGGTTTTTGTTATAAAAAAAAATTTTTTTCAACTCAAGCCCAACCCACAACAAACTATCTTCCAAAAACACATAGTTTTCAAAGTATTCGAATGAATTTGAACCGGGTTACTTCAAGGAACATACTAGATCCAGTCCATTCTCATGGGCCGGGTTTGGGGTGTTTCAATTTGGTATCGAGCAGTTCAAACTCTCTACTTTGGCCTAAGGCCCAAAACTTTTTAAAACAAGGCCAAATGAGTTTTATGAAAGTATTTTTACAAATGGATGTATAAAGACATGGCCCTAAGTCTCCAACCATGATCCACCGTAAGTACCTCTAAGTCTATGAGTAATTACATGATCTATGAACCTGTATAAGGGTAGGAAAGGCATGGAACGTAGAATAGCATGATAGGAACTTGAACCTAGGATTAGAGTATCTTGAAACACAAACACATAAGACTTAAGGCACTAAACCAACCTATGGCTAAGTCAATTAAGCTAGGTGTGGCAACCATGGTACGCATGTCAGGAGTGGATCCTCAAGATCTTGGTATTTAAGCGATCCTAGTGACTCACCTCCTCTTCACAGAATCCTACACTGTGCGTAGCTTCGGTTCACCCTAACCCGAGGACTTAGTGGGTGTGGCAACCCCAGACGCATGTCTAGGAATGGTTTCAGTGGGAGCTTGGCACTTAAGCAGTCAGCGTGACTCACCTCCTCTCCACTAATCCTCGCCTGGTGCGTAGCTTTGGTTCACCCCGACCAAGAAGGCTCACTCATAGGCTAAACCCAATAACTAAAACCCGAAAGGAACTAGCCATTTTTTTTAAAAACACTTAATATTAAAAATCTTAAATCACTTTCTTTCTCTTATCCTTAATTCACGAAAACTATTTCTGTACACAATTATTTTCGAAAAATTTTTGATCCATTAAAATTACAAAAGTACCCCTAGTGGTAAAATTACAAAAATGCCCTTGGTTTATAAAATGTCCAACTACTCAATAGTTTTACCAAAATTTCATTATGTTATACAAGTCCAAAAACCCTAATTTGCAAACTATCAAAAATACCGTGATTTTTTGAAAATTATAAAATTGCCCCTAACTTACCAAAATTTCCAAAATGACCCTAACTTCCTAAAATTTTTACAACATCCCCATTTTGGAAGGAACAATTTTTCGAAAAGAACTCTCAAAGTTTTACAACTTCTAAAATACCCCTAATGTATTAAATTTACAAAAGTTACCCTGATTTGTGAAAAAAATTACCAAAATGCCCTTGAGGTCGAAAATCACCGAAATACCCCCGGATTTCAAAATTTTTCCAAATTACTCCGAGACTATGAAATTTTCAAGATAATTGTTGACAAAAACACCAAGGAACGTTTTCTTCTAAAAAATTACGAAAAGGACCCTCTAGGACAAAATTACGAAAATACCCCTAGGTAGTGGAAAATAATAAACAACGAAAACTACAACATTTCTCGAATGAGCGAAAGTTCATACTTGTTTGATGGATGAATGAATGAATGGAAAAGACGTGTGTTTGTATGAATCTGAAGAACCACTCTTAAATCCCTTTCCATAAAACTCCTTCACGATAAATAAGTGGAACAAAGACTAATCCATAAAATTTCTTAATCGATCTCGACGCTAGAAAATGAGTTCTAGAGGACGCGATTGTCAAGGACGCCAGAGGAAGAATAACCGTGTCGAACCCGTTAGATCGGTCAAGGTTCGACAATGAGTTACCACCGCCACCACCACCCCTACCGTTAACGCCGAAAGAGCTCGAACGGGGATGAGGTCGTGTCGTAGGCTATGTTGCGAGTATTGGAAATGGTGGTCGGCGGGTAGAAATCGGAGCTCAAAATCATGCCGGCGACTCGAGCCAACGGGCCGAGGTGTTTCGTGGAGTGTTCGATTGTGGCACCAGTCTTCACGAGTATTGGTTGGAAGCAACCGAGCGTATTATGGATGAACTCGACCGACCCCGAGGAGAAGTTGAAAGGGATGGTAGCCTCATACGTGATGAAGCCTACCAATGGTGGCTAACTGTCGTGATGGTGCCACGGCAAAGGATCTCGGCGTGGGAGTATGCTAAGGAGGCATATCGGAAAAAGTATGTCGGCACTCAAGATATTGATGAGCAAAGCAGAAAGCTTTTCTAGGACTAGTTCAGGGGAACAAATCAAGATGCGGCATCGAGGCTGAATTTTGAGGTTAAGCCGATATGCTTGAGGAGTAGTCGCGACTGAACATGAACGCTGTGTCCATTTTGAGGATGGATTAAGGGATGACCTAAGGTTATTGATAGCTCCACATCAGGAGAGGGAGTTCTCCACGTTGGTTGAAAAGGCTAAGGTAGCTGAAGGAATCAAGGACTTGACTAGGCAGAACTCTGACAGGAATAGACCCAAGAGAGGTTATGGATCGTCAGGAAATGTGTAAAAGGCCCGTAACCGAGGGTCAAGGGTCGACAAGTTAATACCGGAGGCGATGTCGTCCTTGTGAGTATTGTGGAAAGAAGCACTCAGGTGAGTGTTGAAAAAAGATAGGAGCATGTCTTAAATGTGGGTCTAAAGACCATAGTCCAAAGATATCAGATGATAGATGACCAAAGAACTCGTAATGTTAATCGGTAGGTAGGGAGGACAAGACCTCAACGAGGTCGAGGTTCAATATCGAGGTAATAATCTTTGGTAGAGGGCGTGGCGGAGGTACCACCAATACTTGAGGCAAGACAAATAGGGTTTGGTTTATGCGGTTCGCCGTAGGAGGATGAAGACGCCAGATGTCATAACCATCGTTCCTCATTCATAGTAAACCTTATTATGCTTTAATTGATGTGGGCTCGACCCATTCTTATGTTGCCTGTAGTGTAGTTGAGACACTAGGCCTAGACTCAAAACTTTCTGATAAGGGGATGACGGTAGTAAGCCCATTAGGCCAAACTATAGTAGTAAATAAGATCTTAAACGAGAAGTTACAAAATTTGTGGGAAGATGTCGGACGTGTCAGCAAGTTAAGGCTGAACACCAAGTTCCATTGGGATTGCTTCAGTCAATCCAGATTCCGCAGTGGAAGTGGGAAAGAATTACCATGGACTTCGTTAGTGGGCTTCCCCTTACGCCTACTAAGAAGGACTTGGTATGGGTCATAGTAGACCGTTTGACTAAGTCCGCACATTTCATCCCAGTAAGAATGGACTATCCCCTTCAAAAGCTAGCCAAGCTATATGTGGCGGAAATTGTGAGGCTACACGGGTGCCAAAGTCAATTATCTCGAGATGAGACCCAAGATTCACGCCTCGATTTTGGAGGGCACTTCATCAAGCTTTGGGCACCAAGTTGGATTTCACCACCTTTCATCCACAATCGACAGACGGTCCGAACAAGTAATACAAGTGTTGGAGGATATGTTGAGAGGATGTGTGATGGATTTTCGAGGAAGTTGGGAGGATTACTTGCCTTTAGCAGAATTCACCTACAACAACAGTTATCAGGCTAGCATTCTAATGGCACCATATGAAGCATTGTACAGACGGAAGTGTCGTACTCCTACTTGTTGGACTGAGTTAGGAGAACGTCGAGTTTTGGGACCAGAGATAGTGGCAGAGACAGAAGAGAAGGTTGAAATAATTCGAACACGATTAAAAGAAGCCTCGGATGATGTAAGTCTTATGCCAGGCCTCAAGTGGAAGGAAATAGAGTTTGAAGCGAGAGACCAAGTGTTTCTAAAAGTCTCACCATGGAAGAAAGTGATGAGGTTTGGTGGAAAGGAAATTAAGCCCAAGATTTATCGGGCCCTATCGGGTACTAAAGCGAGTGGGACCAAAGGCATACCGATTAGAGTTGCCACCGGAGTTGCAACAAATGCATGACGTGTTCCATGTGCCCATGCTACGTCGCTACCGATCGGATCCCTCCACATAGTACCAGAGAAGAAGTGGAGCTAAGGCCGACTTAACCTACGAGGAAGAGTGATTGATTACGGGCGTGGCGTGAAAGTACTACGGAGGAAGTCGGTTCCTCTAGTCAAAGTATTGTGGCGCAATCATGGATCGGAGGAAGCTTCGTGGGAGCCGAAGAGGCAATGAGACAATAATACCTCAATTGTTTAGTTAGAAAATTTCGAGGACGAAATTATTTTAAGGGGTAGAAGCGTAACATCCTAAAAGGGCCAATGCATTTTCGCCTAATTGTACAATAAGACATGTTTTATGTGTTTTGGAATAAATTTGGAATGATTTTGGAAAATAAAGGATGTATGGAAATGTTAAATCGAAAATAGGAAAGTGAACATTTTTGGAAACCTAAGTAAATTAGGAAAGTGAACATTTTGGAAACCAAACCAAAATAGGAAACTAAACATTTTGGAAACCAAACCAAAATAGGAAACTAAACATTTTGGAAACCAAGCCAAAATAGGAAACTAAACATTTTGGAAACTTGGAAAATCTGAGCAGCTGAAAATTTTTGGAAACTTAAAATGACCGGAATGTCGAATTTTAGAGCCCAAAGGGGAACTTAGGGCCAAGTGACCCTAAAAATATAAAGTACATGAAATTTGACCCAATAACGGACATGGAAATGTGGCCTGAAGATGCCACCTAAGGCCTTAGGAAATGGCCCAAATGCAAAAGGTTTTGGGCCTGAGTTAGAGTCATCTAGGAAGCAAATAAAAGAAGTTTTATTTTTCTTCCATGAGTGGAGAGTTGGACGGCACAAAGGAATATAGGAAGAGGAGTTTTTATTCAATAAAACTTTTGACTAATTAGGAAGAAGAGTTGGCCGATTTAGGGACTCTAAGGTTAATAGTTTCGGCCAAAGAGAGAAAAGAAAAGAGCCATTCTCTTCTCTTCAACCTCTTACCGAAATCTCCTAGTCAAAGTAACAACAATCTTTTCTCTTTTCTTTAGCCGAATCCTCCTTGTCAAAACTCTCTCCATCTCTTTTCCTTTCTTTTTCTTTTCTTCTACTATCCCTCCACAAAAGCCAAAACTTTGAGATCCAAAATAGTGCCATAGCCGAATATTATAAGGGATCATCCGGGATTCGAAAACGAGGTAAGTACATCAATGTACATTCGGCAAAGGTTCCTTCCATAATTGAATAGTAGTTCAAATCTAACAAGTGATTTCGGCAGGAATTAAAAATAAAGATCAACTTCGGGATTTGAGAACTTCAAGGTAAGTAAGTTTATACATTCGGCCAAGGCCAAATCTTAGTCAATTAGATCAAATTGATCAAAAACTAACCTATTCAGAGATCTAGGTTTTGGCCGATTACAAGGAAAAAGGGAAGGTGAAGTTTTCGGGATTTAAAATCCATAAGGTAAGCACTTGAAAGTATTCGGCCAAGGTTTGTGTGATTACATAGATAAGATCTATAATTATTAAAAGCCGAAAACTAATTTATGTTGAGATTTAAGGTTGGTAGAATATCAAGTGAAGGAAAACAAAGTTTCGAGATTTGAATAAACATCAAATCGGCATCAAAGGTAAGCCTCTTTACAAATCCTACTAGGATTTGGATATTATAACCAAAATAGAATTTATGCTAAGTAATACATGATAAACCAAATGTAGGAACCGAGGATCTAAACATTAGATCTTGCTTTAATCTCAAGGAATCGCTAAACAAACCAGTGTGTATTCCACACTAATCTTAATAGTTTTATGGTTTAAATATGTTATATATGTTAATGTGAAAGTGAAAGAAAGTGGCTAAAGTGCCATATTATGGTACTAAGTATTCAGTATCGTTTCCTACTCCTACTAGGATTTGAAAAAATTGTTGTATAAGTGAAAAGTAATGTGAAAGTGAAATAAAATATGATATGTATGATATTTATAATTTGGGGCATTCGGTCAATTGAAGAAGGGAAGTGAATGTGATGACTTGGTCTCACTAAGTGAATGTGATGACTTGGTCTCACTAAGTGAATGTGACGACTTGGTCTTACTAAGTGGTAACTTCGTTACATTAAAGTGGTGGCTATGCCACAATATTATCGATGGGCGATGAGCACGTCATTGCAAATGACCCTTTGATGGAGTGTAGCGGATGGAGGGTTGACTTAGTAGTCCCCACTTGTCATGAGTTGGTACTGGTGGAGTGTAGTGGATGGCATATAGGTTTGGGTTGGGTTTGCATCATTACCTTGAAATTTTTATATGCATATGATTTTTATGGTGTGCCTATTTCTATTATGTTTAGTGTTGGTTACACACCGAGTCTATCGACTCACGCCTTGTGGGAATATGTTTGGGTGATGAGCAAGAATGGACCGAGACTAAGAGAACTTGTGGTGGCCATGATCGACTTGAAGTTCAGTTTAATTTGAACCTTTATTTTATTTTAAGATCTTTGTACAATTTATTATTTTGGGTTTCGTTTTATGTAATAAGGCCACCGTGATTTAATTTTTATTTCTACTATAATTACTATGTTATGAATTTAGGGCTTTATAAAGAGTAAGCCCACTTAATATGAAATAAGTTTAAATATTTTGTCACTTGAAACAAATGGGTTTTTGTTATAAAAAAAAAAAAATTGTTTTCAACTCAAGCCCAACCCACAACAAACTATCTTCCAAAAACACATAGTTTTCAAAGTATTCGAATGAATATGAACCGGGTTACTTCGAGGAACATACCAGATCCAGTCCATTCTCGTGGGTCGGGTTTGGGGTGTTTCAATGTTCTCCTACACTTATCATCACAATATCGTATAAAACCACACATTAGAACCTCTTAATCAATTACTCATGGCCAATTTATTCGATGGTATCGAACATAGCCCACCAAAAAGGTTAGTAACGGTGGTATCGTACATAGCCCACCAAATGATAAATGAATGATGGTATCATACTTAGCCCATCTTAATTTAGCAACAAGGTGGTAACGCACTTAGCCCACCAAAAATGCTGTTATAACATGTTCATATGACTATTTCATCATTTATCCTATAATTACTCAATTACTACCACATTCGATCTGCTTAAACCACACATGTTCTCAATCATGCCATACACTAATTAACAACATAATGTATATAAAGAAAGTGTGCTGTTTACACATAAACTTACCTTGGTGTAAAACGTTTGTAACTAACGATTTAATTTGTCACCTTTCCTTTTCCATGGCCAAGGTTGTGTCTCAGGCTTTCTTGATCTATAACAATGAAATTCATTCATTTAAACCATCCTATGATCACTATACATCAAATTCTACACTTGGGCAAAAATGACCATTTTGCCCTTATTTAATGGCAAAATTATGATTTGGCCCCTAGGCTCGTAAATTAATTTTCAACACATTTTCTCAATAAATAAACCTAGCTGAACATTTATTTCTCTTACAACTACTCACCATTCTCACCATTTCATGCATTTATGACAAAATTTCATTCTTTGCATTTAAGTCCTATTTAGGTGTTTTCATGCTAACACCTTTCACAAAAGTTGTTTCTCATCTCCCTAGCATTCATTTTCTTCCCTAAAAACTTAGTTAACAACATGAACATTCTCATGGAAAGTCCCTAAACTTTCAACCATATCACAAACTAGTCCCCTCATTAGCTAGCTTAAGCTTTGAGGACTTCAAAAGTACATAAGTTATCAAATAAAAACCATCCAAATCACTTACTTGCAAGGGAGGTAGCTTGGATGAAAGTTTAAACCCCCAAAGCTCTATTTCTTCTTCAATTTTAAGTGGAGGGAAGATGGATGAATAGTGAAAGATGATAACATCTTTTACTCCTCTTATTTTATTCATTTTTACCACCTAATATCCACTAAATTTGACAAACATTAAAATATTGTCTCCTAACTCCTATATGGCCGACCACCACTAGATAAATAGCCTAATTGCATTTTAAAATCCTTGAAATTACATTCTATATCTATTAGGTACCCTACCTTATAAAATAGAACTTTCGATCTCATGCGATTTAGTCCTTTTCACAATTAAGCATGCTATTGCTAAAATTAAAGCACCAAAATTTCTTCATAGTCATATATTAATGCTATAACACATAAAATAATATCAAACTTTCTCTTTAATACTCGAGATAGGTTCTATACGTACTTATATTGCCTCGTTCTAACCTCTTTCGAACCACATCATTCGTTTACCCATTGAACCATACGAAATAGAAGTCGGATACTCAAAGATCTCAATCGATAAGTACCTATATCATGGCACGAAGCCAAATCAAGGTAACTTATCTCGAGTACCTATACCATAGCTCATAGCCAAATCAAGGTATCACTTGCACCCTTAGGTGCCGATATCATAATGAAGCCAACACATCTGATATGCATGGCCCGAAGCCAAATCGATATATCATCTTATAATATATCATCAGTATCCAAAATCTATTCCTAAGGTTCAATCGGGACTTTTAGTTTGTTGATTCCATCTTCGAATATATCCGTAGAATCGTATTTACGATTCATACGTTAATAAAAATCTCACAATCACAGTTTAGGCAATATCAAAACACTTAACATACATTTATAAAGAAATCGTCATATATGAACATATCTGAAGTACGAAAACGACGAAATGAGTCAATTACTCGATAATCTTGCCTTTCCCCGATTTAATTATGGATTTCGCTTTTCTTGATCTAACTATAATCAAAATTAATTTATTCAATTTCATATTCTTTCAACTTAGTCCAAAACACATATTTAGGTTCTTTTATGCATTAGCCCTAAATTTTCACATTTAATCAATTTAGTCCCTATTTTACAAATACACAAAATTCACATAATTTTATTAAACCCAAGCTTGGATGAATTTCATATAAGTCCCTAGTAGCCCAAAACTTTCATTTATTTCACATTTCAACCACTCAATTTGCATATTTCACAATTTAATCCCTTTTTACATTTTGTTAAAAATCACTTAACAAAACATGTAAAACTATCATCAATCTTTAATATTTTAACATTAAACATCAAAGAACACATGGATTCAACAATGTCAACTTTCAAATTCTTTAACAATTTTGAAATCTAGGGTACGGGCTAGCTAGAACGATGAATGAAATTCATCTTTATGTTTTGTTTAATTAAAACTAACATTAAATTACAAAATACCACATTTAACCATATTTAATAACCATTAAAATCATTTAATACATGCCCAAAATTGTCCACTTACTAATATAATGGGATAATTACCAATTAAGGCCATCATATCTAAAAGCCAAAGCTATTTGACATCTTTGCCAAGTATAATACAAGTTTTGTATTTTACGCGATTTAGTTCGCTTTCTCAAATTGAGCAATTAACCGATAAAATTAGCTCACGAAATATTCACACATACATGATGCCATGCTGTAAACACCAAAAATAATATTAAAATAATTTTTGACATTGGATTTCTGGTTCTGAAACCACTATTCCAATTTAGCTAAATCGGGTTGTTACACGTACAAACTATTCCCTTGATAGATTGGCTAAGTTATGCGTCTGAGATAGTTTGATTGCATGGGGTGCCAAGTTTGAATTATTTCAGATAGAGATTCGAGGTTGACATCAAGATTTTGGAAGAAATTACAAGAAGCTTTAGGTACGCTGTTGCATTTTAGTATTGCTTTTCATCCCCAAACCGACAGTCAGTCTGAGAAAGTAATTCAAATTCTCGAAGATATGCTTCGTTGTTGTGTTTTAGAGTTTGATGGCAACTAGGAGAAATATCTACCATTGGTTGAATTTTGTATAACAACAATTTTCAATCAAGCATAAAGATGGCATCGTATGAAGCATTGTATGGTTGCAAATGTCGAACTCCATTGTGAAAGTAATTTGAAAGTATTTTTAAAAGTTTCTCCGTGGAAGAAGATTCTTAGATTTGGTCGTAAAGGAAAATTGTGTCCATGATTTGATAAACCGTAAAAGTAACATATTTGAACCCCATATTTAGCATGCTTTTGGATGATTTAGCCCTTGATTTATGTAAAAAGGTGCTCTTAATCCTTTCTTTTCATGTTTTAGACTCAGGAAAGCACCCGAGGACGAAAAGAATGAGAAACGGGCTTAAAACAGGCCAAGTTGGGCCAAAGTGGAAATTGACATAGCCTGGACTTCAAGCCACACGACTGTGCCTTGACAATTAACTAAGACACGGCCATGCCACGATTTACACGGCCATGCCTCAATCGACAGAATCAAGACACGACCTGAAAATGATTTACACAGGCGTGTACCATGGCCGTGCCCCTGCCGCGGGAGAGGGCAATTTCACTCGGATTTGGATACTTTGAGGCAAAGAAACACATTCCAAAGCTTATTCAAACACTTGAGTAGGAAGTATTCTTTAATTAGGACACTTAGGGATCAAGTAGAGCATTCTAAAAGTCTATATCAACACCCTAAGTGTATCCTGAAGGAGGGCGGTTAGCTAGGCCAAGGAGCCGAGCTAGAAGGCCAGATTTATGGGAATTACTCGGAGATAGCCAGTTGATCCATCTCAAGGAGCTAGAATTCTACTCAAGACGGTGAATTTCTCCTTCAATTCCTTTGGGGGGTTTTAGGGATTTCTTATGTTTTGTTTTATCTTTTCTCTTGTGATGTTTTCTTTATTCATTATGAACTAAACCCCTCAGAAACTTTAAGGGGATGAAACCTAGATGAATCTTTTATTGTTTTCGAATTATATGATAAATACTTATTTTGTTCTTAATTATGCGTGCTTAATCCAAATCTAATGTGCTTAGGTGGAGGAGGAATAAGCCTACTTGAAGTAGATCTAGCATAATTAAGCGAGTTATCCACGCCTAGAGATATGGTGACAAGATTTTGCCGGATTACGGTGAAACCTAATATAGGAGTCCATAGATAGATTCTTTGCTATTCTAGGGGTTATTATTCGAGATAGAGATTTTCGTTAATTAACCTAGGGCTAGACGTTATTACGCCTCAAGAGAGGTTTAATAAATGTTAGGAGTCGGCGGATCAAACTAAGTGAATAAATCGTATGGTTCAGTGTTAAATAACAAGTGAAGTCTAGGTGAATTCTTCCTGAGATTATTGTCGTGATCAACTGAGTTTTTTTCTTCAAGTTATTTCCCAATTCATTCTTTTTATCTTTGCATCTTTAGTTTAGTAGTCGTTAATTTAGATTAAAGCAACTTCCCTTATTTTAGGCTAAATAATAAAAAGAATGTTAGTATTAGTACTTTTAGTTCCTTTGGGTTCGACAATCCGATCTTGCCTAAGCTATACTACTGTTCGATAGGTGCACTTGCCTTTAATCATTGTCAGAGTTAGTTTCTAGGTTAGATCATTCTTTTTATAAAATTTAAAACCCGATAGACACACGATCAAGTTTTTGGCGCTGTTGCTAGGGAACTAAAATATTAAGAAAACTCTATTTTTATTACTTTAGCCATTATTTTTATTTTCCGCAATTTACTTTTATTTATTTTTAGGTTAAATTTTCATTTTGCTAAATTTTCTTTTATTTGATTTTTCCAAATAGAGGTGATGGCATTAAATAATTATTAGTGGCAAGTTATGAGGACAAAGCCAACAAAAGCAGCCGATATCTACAACCTCAACCCAATAACCATGATATCAAACTAGCTAGAGATGATGAATAAAAAGATTGATGGTTTGAATAGTCTTTCGCAGGTACACCCAGAAATACAATATTATTCAGGAGGCGTGGCGAATCCTGAGTACTTACCCTACGGATATAGCATGGAAAACGAGCAAGCTCACTATACGGGTAACTATTCTAGACCACAAAATAATTTTTATAATGACACTTATAATACAGGTTGGGTTACCATCCCAATTTCTCATGGGATGATCAAAATAGCTAAAGACAGGAACTTCCTCTAAATTTTCAACAACCACCTCACCAACGGGAAGATGAGTCGAACCTTAAAAAGATGCTGGCAAAATTCATAGCAGCCACAAAAAACCCATCCCCAAAAAACTGAGACAACATTCGATAATCAACAAGCATCGATCAAAGAGATCAAAAACCAAGTTCAGGAAATTAGTAAGTCAGTTAGACAACCTGCAAAGTTAATGTCCGAACAACCGCAAGGGTGTCTACCAAGCAACACTGAAACTAACCCGAGAGAGCAAAATCAAGCCATTTACGATAGTGAAGGGTTAGACAAACCAAACCCAAGGGAAGAATCTGTGGTAAGTGAAGGTAAGGTTGAGGTGTGCCATGATATACCAAAACCGACAATTACAAAGTACCAACATCGTGTGCCATGTCCCGATGCAATAAAGAAAGACCACACAGAGGAAGAATTCAGTGAACTCACACTTCGTGTAGAAGATGAAACAATCACTCTTCAAGCTCTTGACTCAGCTAGGACATCGAGAAATAAAGGTACGAACATTAATTCTATTGATAACCATTTGGTTCAACCTTCTTTATAGGAAGCATCACGAAATCACTTACCTGAGCTAGATCTTAGACCTCGTGCCAACAAAGAAGAATTATATGAGGAACGAAGCCTTAGGGTCGACAAACTAGAAGAGTGGGAAACATGAATTAAAGAAGAACTAGAACCACACGAAGTGAAATCGAAGGAAACCCCAGACGAGCTGATAGGAACAATAATTCACATCAAAATAGAGGATCAGGTATTGTTGAATAAGAAAGACCCTCAAATCACCAATTCAGACCTCAAGGCAAATGAAGAATTCACTTTTGAGGTACTTAATGTCTTCCTATACGGCACAGTTGAGGTAAGCAATCCTAACTTCAGCACTTTTGAGGTAAACACTACTCGACTTAAACTTTATATAAAAAATCGATGTGATCGCATGAGAAAGGATTTTCACCTCCTCAAACCACCATGACCATACAAATAACAGGTAAGTCTAGCTCAAGACTTTAAACGAGCGCTTCTTGGGAGACAACCCGAGCACTAACCCCATTTTTATTTTTATTTTTTTATTTTTTATTTTTATTTTTATTTTCCCTTTTTAGCATTCAAATAAACATAAAGTGCAGATTTCCAGACCACACGGCCTTGCACACGACCGTGGCCATGGCCGTGTGGCCATCATAGGAAGATTTAGTTTAGGATACAATAAAATAAGGACTACCGCTTCAAGGATTCAATATTAAATGGTTCGAGATGCTTCCCGTTCACCTCAATCCTATCCAGTTTCTTTTCATTGACTTCATCCAAAATTCAGGAAGTGTTACTTCTCCCTTCCTTTTGATTCTATTATTACATAATTGTTTATCTATCTTTGTACATTGAGGACAATGTACATCCTAAGTGTGGGGGTAAAGTACCTAACTTTTGCATTATTAAAATCTGAATTTTAGTCTTGTTCCTAAGTAATTTTCTCATTTTATCAATTAAGGTGAAATTTTTAATGATTTATGATTTTTATTGATATGTTTTGAGTAAGTCATTGATAATTGTGCATTGATGATTTATACTTAAAGAATACTAGAAAATCAAGCATGATAAGTCTATATTTCAAGAATCAAAAAAATATTTTTCTAGGTTGTTGAACTGAATTTGAATATTACCTTGAAGTTTGAAATTTATAGGATTGATGTCAAATACCCATAATTTTTGTGAGAATTGAGCCTTATAGAGTATATATTCTTTTTCATGCTCACTTTATTGATTATGAGTGTGTCAACACTGAATTATTATTCTAGAACTTGCCTAGATTATACATATCGAGACCACATTAAATGATTTGATATACTGAGATGATAAAGGCACCTAGGTTTTAACCCATTCACTCCACTAAGAGGCCTGCCTACATAATTAACCCCTAGTGAACCCCGTTGATCCTAACAACCCTTTTATTGATTTACCCGCTAAATTTTAAAACCCTTTGTATTTGCTATCACCATTTTTTTACTACCCTTCTATCGAGAATTGATTTGATCAGTTGCCGAATTAGTTTACTTCAGTTGATAAAGTTTTCTTTATTATGTTTCTAGTTTGTTCTTAAAAAAATCAAAATCAAAGTATATTCAGCATTAGTAGTATAAAAAGTGAACTTGTACATTTAAATTTCAAATATCAAAGAAAATGCTCGTATTATTATTAGTTTCAAAGTTTCAATTGATGTAATCATTTAATTTCAAGTTCATTATTTTAGTTAGGTAATTGGTCAATTCAATCTCGATTCTAAACCTTCTAATTCAGCCTTTATCCACACCTTTAACCCAAGCCCCGTTACAACCCTGTTAAAGACCTTTTGATTAGTGTATCATATCATATTACAGTGGTGGAGATTTGATTTTTAGGCAAGCCTATGGGATTAACTTTTTAGGTTCGACTTATGAGTGCTTATTCTTGAACCGTAAAAACTTCGAGTGCTTTAAGTTAATCTTTAGTGAGGATGCCAATCCTTGCCAGTTTTGAATTAAAGGTAATTATTTAGATAAGGGGAGACGCCTATGTTTTTATGCTACAAATTTATGCTATAAATTATTTGTGGCTTATGATGAGGCATTGTTGATAGAAATTATGAATTATGGAAAGTTCGTTTTAATTGTAAGATGAGAATTTTGCTTGAGGACAAGCAAAAGCTTAAGTGTGGGGTATTTGATAAACCGTAAAAGTAACATATTTTAACCCCATATTTAGCATGCTTTTGGATGATTTAGCCCTTGATTTATGTAAAAAGGTGCTCTTAATCCTTTCTTTTCATGTTTTATTCTCTGGAAAGCACCCGAGGATGAAAAGAACGAGAAAGGGCTTAAAACGGGCCAAGTTGGGCCAAAGAGGAAATCGACACGGCCTGGACATCAAGCCACACGACCGTGCCTTGGCAATTAACTAAGACACAACCATGCTACAATTTACAGTAGTATCTCAATCGATAGAATCAAGACACGACCTAAAAATGATTTACAGGCGTGTACCATGGCCGTGCCCCTGCCTCTGGAGACAGCAATTTCACTCGGATTTGGATACTTAGAGGCAAAGAAACACATTCCAAAGCTTATTCAAACACCCGAGTAGGAAGTATTCTTGAATTAGGACACTTGGGGACCAAGTAGAGCATTCCAAAAGTCTATATAAACACCCTAAGTGTATACTAAAGAAGGGCGGTTAGCTAGGCCAAGGAGCCAGAGCCGAAGGCGATTTGTGGGAATTACTCAAAGATAGCAGTTGATCGATCTCAAGGAGCTGGAATTCTACTCAAGGCGGTGGATTTCTCCTTCAATTCCTTCGGGGGGTTTTAGGGATTTCTTGTGTTTTGTTTTATCCTTTCTCTTGAGATGTTTTATTTATTATTTATGAACTAAACCCTTGAGATACACAAGGGATGACACCTAGATGAATCTTGTTATTGTTTTCGAATTATATGATAAATACTTAGTTTTTCTTAATTATGTATGCTTAATCAAAATCAGATGTGCTTAGGTGGAAGAGGAATAGACCCTGCTTAAGAGTAGATCTAGTATAATTAAGCGGAGTTGATCGCACGCTTGAAGATAGGGTGACGAGATTTTGCCAGATTATGGTGAAACCTAATATGGGAGTCGATAGATCAATTTACTACTATTCTAGGGGGTTATTATTCGAGAAAGAGATTTTCGTTAATTAACCTAGGGTTAGATGTTATTTGCCTCGAGAGAGGGTTTAATATACGTTAGGGAGTCTTACGGATCAAACTAAGTGAATAAATCGTATGGTTCAGTGTTAAATAACAAGTGAAATCTAGGTGGATTCTTCCTCAGGGTATTGTCATGATCAACTAAGTTTGTCTTCAAGTTATTTTCAATTCATTCTTTCTGTCTTTGCGTCTTTAGTTTAGTTGTTGTTAAGTTAGATTAAAGCAACTTCACTTATTTTAGCTAAATAATAAAAATAAAGTTAGTATTAGTACTTTTAGTTCCTTTGGGTTCTACAATCCGGTCTTGCCTAAGCTATACTACTGTTCGATAGGTACACTTGCCTTAATCTTTGTCAGAGTTAGTTTCCAGGTTCGATCAGTCTCTTTATAAAATTTAAAACTCGACAAAACAACGATCACGATTCATTGGGCCGTATGAGATCATAGAAAGAATATCGACTAACTTTACCATCTGAGTTAGAAAAGATTCACAATGTGTTTCATGTGTCGATGTTGCACCGATATAGATCAGATCCATCACACGTAATTTCTTTGAAAGACATTGAAATTCAACCTGATATAATGTATAACGAATAATAGATCAGAATTTTAGTTCGAGAGGTTAAAGCATTGAGAAATAAACATATAGCTCTAGTGAAGGTTTTGTGGCAACGTCTCGAGATTGAAAACACTATGTGGGAGCCCGAGGAAGTTATGAGAAAATAGTACCCTAACCACTTTTCTGGTAAGATTTTCGGGGACAAAAGTTCCTAAGGAGGAGAGTTGTAACAACATATTTTTAGTCAAATCGAAATAGTGGTTTTGGGACCAACAAAGCTGAATTTGAAATAATTATATTATTATTATTTTAATGTCTACAGCATAATAATGTGATTGTGTGAAAATTTCATTAAGAAAATTTATCATTTAAATGCTCAATGTGGTAAAAAGGACTAAATCGCGTAAAGCTCAAAAGTGGAGTTTTATTAGCTTAAGGTGTCTAATAGCTATGAAATATTAAAGTGGAGGTCCTTATGTGGTAGTTAGACCATTATTAATGTAACACCCCTTACCCGGGTTCGAAGACGGAACCGGATACGAGGCATTAAACTCACTCATCTTGCGTAAACATATAACATTGGGCTAAAAAATTTCGTTCAATTTAAAATTTCTCATCCAAATGCAAATCTCCCCGTACAATGGCCCACAAGGCCCAAAACATGCATAGGGAATTGTTTATGACTAATCTGAGAACTTAGGAAACTTTAAGAAGACTTAGAAAATTTTTTATCAAAACAGGAGCCACATGCTCGTGTTGCTCAAGGGACACGCTCGTGTTCCCCTGAGACATGCCTGTGTTCTTCACCCATGGTCGGCACTGACTTATTCCACACGACCGGGCACACGCCCGTATCCTTGGCCCGTGTCCCTCACACGGCCTTGACAAGCCAATTGTCCTAGCCCGTGTGCCAAAACCTTGGCACTCTATTTATGACGTCATTACCTCACTATGGTCACACGACCAAGGCACACACTCGTGTCCTTAGACCGTGTGTCGAATTAAATTCCTAACTTGAAGTACAGACTTCACACGGCTTGGCACATGCCCAGGTTCATAGTCGTGCCTCCCACATGGCTGAGACACATGGCCGTGTCTCTGCCCGTGTGCTTATTACTGAGCATATTGACTTGTAAACCTAGCTCACAAGGGGACACACGGCCGATCAACACGGCTATGATGCTGACCGTGTGTCACACATGGCCTAGACACATGCTCATGTTGTAACACCCCTTACACGACCGATCAACACGCCCACGGCGTTCTTTGAACTCGACACGCTAGATCATACAACCTTAGATTGTCAAAGTCAATTCCAAGTTTAAAACTTTTCCATTCTCGTAACTAACATCCTTTTTATGGGTCTACAGGGCTCTAATATATTCTCTGAAGGTTTGAAAATAAATCGAAACTTTTACGTTTAGAAAAATTTTACCTAAGCAGGGCCACTGCGCGTGGGGTAGATGAATGCGCCGTGTATCATCTCACACGCCCGTGTTTGATGCCCGTGATCGACAACGACTTGAGTCACACGATCTGGAAACACGCCCACATCGCTGGTCTGTGGTCATCTCTGATTAATCCACACGGCCTGGGCACGCCCACGTTCTCCATTCGTGGTGAACACTGACCACTTTACACGGCCTAACCACACGCTCGTATGGATAGCCCACGATCTATTCTGACTTAAATTGCTAACATGCAGGGGACACACAGCCAAGTCACATACCCATGGGTTGACCGTGTGCCACACATGGCCTAGACACATGCCCATGTGTCTACCCACATGGACAACAACAAAGATATTTTCTAAGCTATTTGCTAAGCTCTTCACACCCATCTAACTCATACAACAAGTACTCAAATAACACATCCATAATCAACTCAAATTCAAACACAATCTCACATGGATAACTACATATTTTCATAAAATAAAGTAGCCATCAACCATGGCATTATACAAAATAGTGTATCCATAACCATGGCATTATACAAAATAGAGTATCCACATATAGGCTAACACATCTTAGCCATTTACAACAAAATTCCTTAACTTGTCTAGCCTCTATACATTCCATATACAAAACATTGTCTATTGTACCAGAGTGTGCTAATAGTGTGGGCGATCTTCCCACTAATCCACGTGTCTCTATTCAACCCTCTTTCTCTATAAGACAAGAGAAAAGAAAAGGAGTAAACTTTGAGCTTAGTAAGTTTACATGTAAACAATATAACATTATAGTATGTACTAATCATTTATGTAACGTTTCATACTAAGCAAGAAACAATCTATGCCCATAATCATGCTTACTCATTTTCCTCTTTTCTATATCCCAACCATACCATCAGCTTAATGTGTACATTCATTATCATGTTCTCCTACACTTATCATCACAATATCGTATAAAACCACACATTAGAACCTCTTAATCAATTACTCATGGCCAATTTATTCGATGGTATCGAGCATAGCCCACTAAAAAGGTTAGTAACGGTGGTATCGCACATAGCCCACCAAATGATAAATGAATGATGGTATCACACTTAGCCCATCTTAATTTAGCAACAAGGTGGTAACGCACTTAGCCCACCGAAAAATCTTTGTTATAACATGTTCATATGACTATTTCATCATTCATCCTATAATTACTCAATTACTACCACATTCGATCTGCTTAAACCACACATGTTCTCAATCATGCCATACACTAATTAACAACATAATGTATATAAAGAAAGTGTGCTGTTTACACATAAACTTACCTTGGTGTAAAACGCTGTAACTAACGATTTAATTTGTCACCTTTCCTTTTCCATGGCCAAGGTTGTGTCTGTGCTCTTCTTGATCTATAACAATGAAATTCATTCATTTAGACCATCCTATGATCACTATACATCAAATTCTACACTTGGGCAAAAATGACCATTTTGCCCTTATTTAATGGCAAAATTATGATTTGGCCCCTAGGCTCGTAAATTAATTTTCAACACATTTTCTCAATAAATAAACCTAGCTAAACATTTATTTCTCTTACAACTACTCACCATTCTCACCATTTCATGCATTTATGACAAAATTTCATTCTTTGCATTTAAGTCCTATTTAGGTGTTTTCATGCTAACACCTTTCACAAAAGTTGTTTCTCATCTCCCTAGCATTCATTTTCTTCCCTAAAAACTTAGTTAACAACATGAACATTCTCATGGCAAGTCCCTAGACTTTCAACCATATCACAAACTAGTCCCCTCATTAGCTAGCTTAAGCTTTGAGGACTTCAAAAGTACATAAGTTATCAAATAAAAACCATCCAAATCACTTACTTGCAAGGGAGATAGCTTGGATGAAAGTTTAAACCCCCAAAGCTCTATTTCTTCTTCAATTTTAAGTGGAGGGAAGATGGGTGAATAGTGAAAGATGATAACATCTTTTACTCCTCTTATTTTATTCATTTTACCACTAATATCCACTAAATTTGACAAACATTAAAATATTGTCTCCCTAACTCCTATATGGCCGACCACCACTAGATAAATGGCCTAATTGCATTTTAAAATCCTTGAAATTACATTCTATATCTATTAGGTACCCCTACCTTATAAAATAGAACTTTCGCATCTCATGCGATTTAGTCCTTTTTCACAATTAAGCATGCTATTACTAAAATTAAAGCGCCAAAATTTCTTCATAGTCATATATTAATGCTATAACACATAAAATAATATCAAAATAATTTTCGTTATCCTCGATTTAGTGGTCTCAAACGATGTTTCTAACTAGCCCCAAAATCGAGCTGTTACAACTCTCCCCCTTTTAGAGTTTTTTGCCCTCGAAAATCTTACCAGTAAAGAGGTTTGGATACTGCTCTCTCATGGCTTCTTTCGGTTCCCACGTAGCCTCTTCTACACTATGTTTTTGCCATAACACTTTTACTAAGGCTATGTCCTTGTTTCTCAACTGTTTCACCTCTCGAGCCAAGATTTTAATCGGCTCCTCCTCATATGTCATATTCGGTCGTATCTCAATTTCTTTTGAAGGAATCACATGCGAAGGATCAGAGCGACAACGCCCTAACATCGATACATGGAACACATTGTGTATTTTCTCTAACTTTACAGGCAAAGCCAACTAGTATGCCACTGGCCCAATCCTTTCGGTAATCTCATGCGGCTCTATGAATCTCGGACTTAATTTACCCTTTCGACCAAATCTCACTATTTTCTTCCACGGGGACACTTTCAGAAATACCTTGTCACCCACTTGAAACTCAATTTATTTTCTTTTCAAATCCACGTATAAATTTTGTCGGTCCGAAGTAGCCTTCAGACTATACCGAATCATTTTGACTTTCTCCTCAGTCTTTGTAACTAAATCAACCCCGTGAATTTGCTTCTCACTCAGCTCAGTCCAATACAAGGGAGTTCGACACTTACGACCATATAAGGCTTCATACGGTGCCATTCATATGCTTGACTATAACTGTTGTTGTAAGCAAATTCGACCAGGGGTAGGTATATTTCCCAACTACCTTCGAACTCTAACACACAGCACCGGAGCATATTCTCAAGAACTTAGATCACTCTTTTAGATTGTCCGTCAGTTTGAGGATAGAATGGATTACTAAAATTCAACCTTGTACCTAAGGCCTCTTGCAACCTCTTCCAAAACCTCAAAGCAAATCTCGGGTCTCTATTCGAGATAATGGGTATAGGCACTCTATGTAATCTTCCCACTTTTGCAATGTACAATTTGGCTAACTTATCCAGCGAATAATCAACACGCACCGGTATAAAGTGAGTCGACTTCGTTAACCTGTCAACAACAACCCACACAACATCTTTCTTTTTTGGAGTCGAAGGTAACCCCGTCACAAAATCCATGGTGATCCGATCCCACTTCCACTCGGGAACCATCATTGGTTGAAGCAATCTCGAAGGCACTTGATGCTCAGATTTCACTTGTTGACAAGTCAGACACCTTGTTACATACTCTGATATGTCTCTTTTCATTCTCGGCCACCAATAAAATTTCTTCAAATCATTATACATTTTCGTACTACCTGGCTGTACTGACAAATAACTACTATGTGCCTCATGTAAAATTTTTCGGATCAGCTCCTAATCTCTGGGTACACAAATTCTATCATGAAACATCAAATAACCATCTGAACTTACTCAAAAATTAGAATCATTTCCGGTTCACACTTGGCTCTTCTAGCTTGTATCTCACTATCATTCATTTGAGCTTCACATATTTGTTGAACAAGTAGTGGCCTAGCTCTCAACTCGGCCAATATAGTTCCATCATCAGACAATGCCAAACTCGTGCTCATGGATCTCAAAGCATAAAGGGATTTCCTACTCAAGGCATCTGCAACCACATTCCCTTTTCCTTGATGGTAATCAATCGTTAACTCATAGTCCTTCAATAACTCAAGCCACCGCCATTGTCGCAAGTTCAAATCCTTTTGGTCCATCAAATACTTCAAACTCTTATAGTTTGTGAAGATTCGACATTTCTCTCTATACAAATAATGTAGCCAAATCCTTAACGCAAAAACAATCGCGGCCAACTCCAAGTCATGACTCGGATAATTCTTTTCGTGTGATTTTAACTGTCTCGAGGTGTAAGAGATTACCTTACCATCTTGCATCAACACATACCGAGACCATTTAACGATGCATCACTGTAGACCATAAACTCTTTGCTTGACTCGAGTTGCACCAAAATCGGTGCCTCAGTAAATAATGTTTTCAATCTCTCAAAACTCCGTTGACATTTCTCAATCCATTAAAACTTAACATCTTTGTGCAACAGTCTTGTCATCGGAGTAGCAATCATGGAAAATCCCTTCACAAACTTTCTATAGTACCCCGCTAAGCCCAAAAAGCTTTTGACTTCTGACACATTTCTTGGAGGTTTCCACTCTACAATAGCCGAGATTTTACTCGGATCAACTCTAATACCATCTCCCGACACCATGCGTCCAAAGAATCCAGCCTCTTAGAGCCAAAACTCGCTCTTACTGAATTTAGCATACAACTGCTTGTCTCTTAAAGTCTGCAAAATAATTCTTAGATGCTCCTCATGTTCACTCTCATTCTGAGAATAGACTAATATATCATCGATAAAACGACTAGAAACTTATCCAAGTATGGTCGGAAGACACGGTTCATTAAATCCATAAAAATCGTAGGAGCATTCATTAATCTGAATGGCATGACTAGAAACTAATACTGGCCATACCTCGTCCGGAATGTCATTTTCGACACATCTTGTTTGTTAACCCTCAACTGGTAATAACTGGACCTCAGGTCTATCTTAGAGAACACGTAGCTCCCTTCAATTGATCAAATAGGTCATCTATCCTTGGTAAAGGATACTTATTTTTCACTGCCACCTTGTTGAGTTGTCTGTAGTCTATACACAATCTCATCGACCCATTTTTCTTTTTCACAAATAGTACTGGAGCACCCCATGGTGAATAGCTCGGTCTCACAAAATCCTTATCCGTTAATTCTTGTAACGGAACCTTCATTTCTTTCAACTCTAATGGTGCCATCCTATACAGAGCAGTCGAAATTGGTGCCGTTCCCGAACTAACTCAATCCCAAACTCAACCTCTCTAATTGGGGGTAATCCGGGTAACTCTCTCGGGAATATGTCTGAATACTTACATACATCCGACACTATTTCAATCTTTACTTTAGAATCTCGAGTATTTAACACGAAAGCGAGATAAGACTCACACCCTTTTCTTAAATATTTCTCAGCCACCATGGAAGAAATCATCACCGGTAAACTATCTAACTCACCTGATTCAACCCGAATAACATCTCCACTTTAACATTTCAATTCAATAAATTTACTACCACAATTCACTAAAACACTATGGGTTGTCAACCAATCTATACCAAGAATCAAATCAAAATCATCAAATGGCAACAACATAAGGTTTGTCGGAAAATCAAAGGACAGTCCCTACACACCTTGTCAACTAACACATGTTTACCTAATGGGTCCGACACCTTTACCACAAATTTAGTAGACTCAGCATTCATCCTCAAACTAGATTCCAATCTTATACAAATATAGGAATAGGTTTACTCCAGGTCAATCAAAGTAATAACAAAGGTGTCATAAATAGAAAATGTACCCGTTATTACATCTGGCAATGATGCCTTTTCTCGAGCGCGAATAGCATAAGTCCTTGCTGACATTCGACCCTCTGGCCTCATAGTAGAGTCTTGTGATACACCTCTACCACTAGTCCCACCTCCCGGGTTCTTTTGTGGCCTACCTCTAGAGGATGCACTGTTTGATCTTATCTCTTGCTTCTTCTCATTGTCATCTCTTTCAGGGCAGTTTTGGATGAAATGGTCGGGGGAACCATATTTGTAACAATTTTGATTGTTTCCCCAACACTCCCCAGTGTGATGTCTGCCACAACTTTGAAACTCTTGTTTAGACTTTGGATTGCCCACACTTGCCACCGAGGTGGCCTAAACTCTTGAACCCGAGTACGTGCTGCCTCGCTCTCTTTGCGATTACCCGACTGATATAGTCGCCCGAGGGTTCACTTCCATGAACCTCTTAAATTGAGCTTGGTAAGATTTACTCATCGATTTTTTTCTCGCATCCCTAGCCTCACTCACGGGTTTCCTCTTTTCCTTAATCAATTCATCGACCTTACTGGCCCTATCCACTAATACCACAAACTCTTTCAGCTCTAAAATCCTGACTAAGAGTCTGACATCTTCATTCAAGCCATCTTTAAACCTCTTGCATAAGATAGCTTCCGTGGATACATATTCTTGCGCGTACTTACTAAGCTTAACAAATTCACGCTCATATTCTGCCACAGTCATTTTTTCTTGCTTCAGCTCAAGGAATTCCTTCCATTTCTAATCCACAAACCTCTGACTAATGTACTTCTTTTGGAACTCCTCCAAAAAAAGTTCCATGTTACCCTCTATAGGAACCAATGATCTCAACATTTTCCACCAATGGTATGTCATGTCCCTCAGCAAAGACACAGCGCATTTTAAGCTCTCATCAGGTGTACAGGAGAGTTCATCAAATACTCTCATCGAGTTCTCAAGCCAGAACTCCATCCGCTCAGGATCATCATCTATATTGGCTTTAAACTCCTCAGCCCTATGCTTTCGAATTTTGTCCACCAGGGACTTCGTTATCCTTACTAAATCTATACCTTGAGGGACACTGAACTGGCTGAGGTATAGGAGGAGGTGGAGGAGATTGAGCGTTGGGGTTTACCCGTCCATACTCAGTGTACCAGTCACTCATCATTTGGAGAAAGGCTTTTCAAGCCTCTTCTCTTTGACCCCAAGTCTCGGGTCCACTCTGTACAGGCACGATCCCTTGCGTGGGAGCTGACACAATACTAGCCGCGTCATCAGTAGCCGATTGATCAGGATCTATACACTATATAAAAACAAGTTTAAAATCATCAGGAGCCACTACACTATCATTATAGGTTTATGGCATGTATAATTAGACTCATATACACGCTACGGTAGTCCTAGAACTGAATAAACCATAGCTTTGATACCTCTAAATGTAACACCCTTTACCCGTATCACATGCCGGAACCGGGCACGAAGCATTATCGAACTCGACCTGCTAGGTCATATAACCTTAGATTATCAAAGTCTATTCCAAGTTTAAAACTTTTCCATTCTCGTAACTAACATCCTTTTTATGGGTCTACAGGGCTCTATTATATTCTCGGATGGTTTCAAAAATAAATCGAAAACTTTTACATGTTTAGAAAACTTTTACCTCACAGGGCCACACGCCCATGGGGTAGATGGCACGCCCGTATATCATCTCACACGCCCGTGTTCGACGCCCATGGTCGACACTGACTTGAGTCACTCGATTTGGACACACGTCCACATGGCTGGTCGGTGGTCATCTTTGATTAATCCATACGGCCTGGGCATGCCCGTGTTTTCCATCCGTGGTGAAAACTAACCACTTTACACGGCCTAACCACACGCTCATGTGGATAGCCCGTGGTCTATTCTGACATAAAATGCTAACATGCAGGGGACACACGGCCAAGTCACACGCCCATGGGTTGACCGTGTGTCACACATGGCCTAGACACACGCCCGTGTGTCTACCCACATGGACAAGAACAAAGCTATTTGCTAAGCTCTTCACACCCATCTAACTCATACAATAAGTACTCAAATAACACATCCATAATCAACTCAAATTCAAACATAATCTCACATGGATAACTACATCTTTTCATATAATAAAGTAGCCATCAACCATGGCATTATACAAAATAGAGTATCCATAACCATGACATTATACAAAATAGAGTATCCATACATAGGCTAACACATCTTAGCCATTTACAACAGAATTCCTTAACTTGTCTAGCCTCTATACATGCCATATACAAAACATTAAGTCTATTGTACCAGAGTGTGCTGATAGTGTGGGCGATCTACTGACTAATCCACGTGTCTCAATTCAACCCTCTTTCTCTATAAGACAAGGGAAAAGAAAAGGAGAAAGCTTTGATCTTAGTAAGTTTACATGTAAACAATATAATATTCTAGTATGTAGTAATCATTTATATAACGTTTCATACTAAGCAAGAAACAATCTATGGCCGTAATCATGCTTACTCATTTTTCTCCTTTTTTATATCCCAACCATACCGCCAGCACAATGTGTACATTCATTATCATGTTCCCTTGCACTTAGGATCACAATATCGTATAAAACCACACATCACAACATCTTAATCAATTACACATGGCCAATTTATTCAGTGGTTTCGCACTTAACCCACCATCAGTCTTTCTTAGGGTGGTATCGCACTTAGCCCACCATCAGTCTTTCTTAGGGTGGTAGCGCACATAGCCCACCAAATGATAAATAAATGATGGTATCGCACTTAACCTATCTTAATTATGCAATAAGGTGGTAACGCACTTAGCCAACCATCAAATGTTGTTATAACATGTTCATATGGCTCTTTCATCATTCATCCAATAATTATTCAATGACTACTACATTCGATCTACTTAAACCAAACATGTTCTCAATCATGCCATACACCAATTAAAAACATAATGTATATAAAGAAAGTGTACTGTTCACTCATAAACTTACCTTGGTGTAAAACGCTATAACTAACGGTTTAATCTGTCACCTTGCCTTTTCCATGGTCAAGGTTGATTCTGTACTCTTCTTGATATATAACAATGAAATTCATTCATTTAGACCATCCTATGATCACTATACATCAAATTCTACACTTGGGAAAAAATGTCCAAAATTATGATTTTTCCCCTAAGCTCGTAAATTATTTTTCAACACATTTTCTCAATAAATAAACCTAGCTGAAAATTTATTTCTCTTACAACTACTCACCATTCTCACCATTTCATGCACTTTTGACAAAATTTCATTATTTGCATTTAAGTCCTATTTAGGTGTTTTCATGCTAGCACCTTTCACAAAAGTTGTTTCTCATCTCCCTAACATTCATTTTCTTCCCTAAAAAGTTAGCTAACAACATGAACACTCTCATGGCAAGTCCCTAGACTTTCAACCATATTACAAACTAGTCCCCTCATTAGCTAGCTTAAGCTTTGAGGACTCCAAAAGTACAAAAATTATCAAATAAAAACCATCTAAATCACTTACATGCAAGGGAGATAGCTTGGCTGAAAGTTTAAACCACCAATGATCTATTTCTTCCTCAATTTTCGGTGGAGAGAAGATGGGTGAATAGTGAAAGATGATAACATCTTTTACTCTTATTTTATTCATTTTTACCACCTAATATCCAATAAATTTGACCAACATTAAAATCTTGTCTCCCTAGCTCCTATACGGCCGGCCACCACTAGATAAATGGCCTAATTTTATTTTAAAATCCTACAAATTACCTTCCATAGCTATTAGGTACCCCTACCTTATAAAATAGTACTTTTGCATCTCATGCGATTTAGTCATTTTTTACAATTAAGCATGCTATTGCTAAAATTAAAGCACCAAAATTTCTACATAGTCATATATTAATGCTATTACAAATAAAATAATATCAAAATAATTTTCCTTATCTTCGGTTAGTGGTCTCGAACCACTGTTCTAACTAGCCCTAAAATCGAGTTGGTACACGTGTGTACATTAAAAAGGCTATACTCCAAGCCAAATGTCACCCTACATAGCAACCACACTTATACCAACTCAATTCAAAAATAAGATGACCATATGGCACCTTAAAGAACTCATAAAAATCAAGGCGTCCACAAAATCGTACAGTTCATACAATCCATCATCATTGAATATATGAATATATCAAGTGTAGGCCAACTTCACATGACCTTTTACAAAATAAATTGAACAACTATAATAGCCAACACATTTGGCTTGCAAATATGACATAATGAAAAGAGCAAGTGTTATACATGCCATACTCAAAATAAATCTAATTTAGCTATACCAAAAAGTGGTCGATAGTGCGATCTCCAACTCCGACGTCCGTAACTTCTCGAGTTAACCTGGCAACACTACAAGGTAAAGGGCAATGAAAGGGGTAAGCATAAAGCTTAGTAAGTTTGCATGAAAATAAATAGCAACAATAAGCTCATGATAAAATCCATCCATGGCATTAAATAACCACACACAAAGTTATAGTCTCCTTGCCATACTTACTCATACTTGCCCTTATTTTGCACATACCATGCCACATATCGTAAATGTTCTTCGTGAATTACTCACGGGTACCTGTGTTAACTCAATCACATAGCTTTAATAAAATCCTCATTTCTATTTCTATTCTGATCTATTTATCCCAATAAATCACTAGGGATGCTCAAAGCTGCATATTCATAATCATTAGCATAAACACGAAGCCGATGCTACATTCTAGATGTGGTCTTACATGGTTCACCTCTTAATACCGATGCCATATCCGGATATGGTCTTATATAGACCCTCACATCGATATCGATGCCATATCTTGGATATGGTCTTCTTTGATTATTCACATTCAATGCGAAAGCCATATCACAAATATGGTCTTACACGGGATCTCAATTCGGTGTCGAAGCCATATCCCTGACATGGTCTTATACGGGACCTCATCTATCTCATGTCTCCATGGTTATGTTTCACACTCATTATAGTCCAACTTGGACCTCAACATCTCAACTTACTCATTCAACATCAAACATTCTCAAACATGCTAACGTAAATGTTGAATCTATCTCTTACAAACTTACCTCGATTTCAAAATAGGCTAGATTGTCGGTCTAGTCCGATATTTTGTTCTTTCCCCGATTTAGGTTGATTCTTGGCTCTTCTTACTCTATAATAGAAAATCAGCTCATTTTAATCATCACATTAATAAAAGCATTTAAATAATCATGCTTTGGCAAAATTACTATTTTGCCCTTAGACTTTGGCAAAATGACCATTTTACCCCTAGGCTTGAAAATTAATTCTAATCAAATTTCTACCTTCAATAAGCCTAGGTGAACATTTATTTCTCTTATGGATATCATCAAAACCCAACATTTCACTCATTTACTACAAACTTTATAACCTTTGCAACAAGGTCTATTTAGGTGTTTTCATAGTAACACCTTTCACAAAAGTTGTTTATCTAACAACAAAGACTCATTTTCTTCCATAAAAATGCAAAAACCAACTTAAAAGCTCTCATGGAAAAACCCTAAACTTTTCACCATATTACAAAATAGTCCCATCATTAGAAAGCTTAAGCTTTAGGGGTTTCAAAAGTACAACTATCATCAAGAAAAACCATTAAAATTAGTTACTTATAGGGAGGAGAGTTTGTCAAAATTTTGAGCTTTCAAAACACCTACTTTTCTTTCTATTTTCAGTGGAGGAAGATGAGTAAAATGATGGATATCATCATTTCTTTATTTTAATATTAAACAATCAATTTAGTCACCAAACTTACCAACATTGACCAATTTTGACAATTCTTGTCTCCTATGGCCAGCCACACTATACTTAGGGGCCTAATTGCAATTTAAAGACCTCCAATTAATGTTATTTAGCTATTAAACACCTTTAGCTTATAAAATAGAACTTTCACACTTTATGCGATTTAGTCCTTTTTCGCAATTAAACATGAAATCGCAAAAATTAAAACACCAAAACTTTTTTGCACTTATATAACCTTGCTCTAACTCATAAAATAACATGAAAATAATTTTATCTAACCTCAGATTAGTGATCTCGAGATCACTATTTCACTAGTCCCTAAATCGGGTTGTTACGGTAATGCCCTGAAATTTGGGCCTAGAAGTATTTGGCCTTGAGCAAGGGAACAGTTAGGAAACTGTGCATAAAAGTTTATGTTAGCTAGTAAATGACACAATCAAATGTCTGCTCAAGTGGTTAAGGGTCTTGAGAGGAGTTGGAAAAGTCCTGGGTTCAAACTTGGGCTTTAGTAAAAATTTTGGTTTTAAGTGGATAAAACCCAATATGCTTGGATGTAGGCCTTTTAAATTATTGTGTTAAAAAAATGACACAAGGAAGCATGTGGTCTAGTGGTTGTGGTATCATTAACGTTGCAAGGGAGGCTGGGTTCAAGTCTTGGCTCTTGCAATTTATTTTGGTTTTTCTTTTAAAGGAACCTAGACTTTGGCCGTTAGACCTTTTAGTTTATTGAAGATAAAATGTGACACAAAAGATCTTGTGGCAAGGAGGCAAGTGGCGTGTTGAGCTATTGAGGGGGGAATGGGTTCGAATCTGATGGTGGTGGAAAAAATCTTAAAATTTATATAATAAATGATTGAGCCTAGAAACTAACTATCACCACGATTGAGGCAAGCGCATCTATCGAATAGTAGTATAGTTTAGTGGCAAGACCGGATTGTCGAACCTAAGGGAACCAAAATTACTAATACTAACTTTCTTCTTATTATTTAGCCTAAGAATTAAGAGAATTGTTGTTTAATCTAAAATCAACGAACTACTAAGCTAAAGATGGTAAGACACAGAGAAGGATTGGGGAAATACTTGTGGGAAAACCAATCGATTAAGACAATACCCGAGGAAGAATCCATCTAGACTTCACTTGTTATCTAACTCTGAACCAGATGATTTATTCACTTGACTTGATCCGTAGTATTCCCTAATTTATATTAATACCTCTCTCAAGGCTACTAACGTCTAACCCTAGGTTGATTAATTGAAATATCTTTCTAATTAAAACCCCTAGAATTGTATTAACGCGATTTATGGACTCCCATATTAGGTTTGACCTTAATCTGGCAAATTTTTGTCATCTTATCTCTAGGGTTGCGATCAACTCCGCTTAATTATGCTAGATCTACTCTTAAACAGGGAATATTCCTCCTCTGCCTAAGCACATCAATACTTGAATCAATATCCTGAAATATCAAAACAGGAATTAAGAATACATAATTAAGAACAAATCGAGTATTTATCATATAGTTTAGAAAACCATAACAAGATTCGTCTTAGGTTTCATCCGCCTCAGGTATTTGAGGGGTTTAGTTCATAATCATAAAAGAATACATCTCAGAAGAAAAATAACAAAACATAAAGAAAAACCTAAAACCCCTAAAGAATTGAAGGAGAGATCCTCAGTCTTGAGTGTGATTCTGGCTTCTGGGATGGATCAACTGGCTTTCTTCGAGTAAATCCCACAATTCGGCCTCTCTGGCTTGGCTCCTTGGCCTAGCTAAACACCACCTAAAGGTTGGCCTCTAGGGTGTTTATATAGGCTTTTGGAATGTCTTTCTTTGCCTCTAAGTACCCTAATCCGAATGAAACTCTTCTTTGTTGCGATTGGGACATGCCCGTGTGGCACGACCGTGTGAATTGAATCTAGCCCATGGTCGGATCTTCTAAAGATGTACACGGCCATGTGTCTCGGGCCAAGGCCATGTGAATTTCATAATTTGGCCCATTTTCTCTATTTTTGGCCCATTTCTCATTATTTTCGACTTCCCATGCTATCCTAAGTGTAAAACATGAAAACAAAGGATTAGGAGCATCAAATTCCACAATAAAAGGGAGAAATCATCCAAAAGTATACTAAATGCAGGTTTAAAATATGTGTATATTACAGTTTATCAAATACCCTCACACTTAAGCTTTTGCTTGTCCTCAAGCAAAAGTCTCAACTCACAATTAGAATTAACTTCCCTCGATTCATAATTCACATCAACAATGTCTCATCATAATTCATAGATAATTTATACATGGATAATTTAACTCAAAGAGTCCTAAAGATTCAAACAATCAAAGTCATAAGTTTATAGCACGAAAACATATGTGTTTCCTCTTATCTGAATAATTACCTTTAATTTAAAATCGACCAGAGTTGACATCCTTACTAAAGATTCACTCATATCACTCAAGTTGTTTAAAGTTCAAAATAAAGCACTCATCAGTCAAACATGAAAAGTTATTACCATATGCTTGCATGAAAATCAAATCTCCACCACTGTAAAATGAGATGATACACAAAAGGTCTTTAAAGGGTTGTAACAGGGCTTAGGCTAAAGGTGTTGATAAAGGCTAAATTAAAGGGTTAGAATCGAGATTAAATTGACAATTTTACCTAACTAGAAAAAATAAACTAGTCCTAAATAATTACATTAATTGAAAACTAATAATACGAGCTTCTTCTTCAAGATGTTGAATTTAAACGTATAAGATCACTTAATCACAGAACTAATAATGAATATACTTTGATTATTATTATTATTATTGTAAGAACAAATCAAGTAAATACATAATATAAGATGAATTCAACTACTAAAATAAAATAATTAGGCAACTGCTCAAATGAAATCTCAATAGAAGGGTAGTCAAGAGAAATGGTGATAACAAATACAAGATGGGTTTTAGGTTAATATTAGTGGGTGAATCAATAAAAGGGTTGTTGGGATCAAAGGGGTTCACTAGGTGTTAATTGTGAGGGTAGGCTTTTAGTGGAGTGAGTGGGTTAAATCCTAAGTGCCTTTATCATCTCTGTATATCAAATCAATGATGTGGTCTTGACATGTATAATCGAAGAAAGTTTTAGAATAATAAATCAATGCTGACACACTCATAATCAATAAAGTGAGCAAGAAAAGAATATATGCTCTAAAAGGCTCAAAATCTCACAAAAATTATGGGTTTTTTATATCAACTTTGTAAATTTGAAACTTCAAGGTAATATTTGAATTTAGGTCAACAACCTAGCAAATTTTTAATTTTGAAAATAGACTTATCATGCTTGATTCTCTAGTATCTTAAAGTTTAAATCATCAATGCACAATTAACTATAACTTAATCCAAAACATAGCAATAAAAATCATAAATCAATAGATATTTCATTCTAATTAGTGTTATGAGAAAATAACTTATGAATAAGGCATAATTCAGGGATTTTCAAATAATATTATAGTTGAGCCCCCCACACTTAAGACGTACATTGTCCTTAATGTATAAAGATAGATAATGATTAGTAAGAAATTCATAAGAGAGAGAGAGAGGTGAAACTTCTTGAATTATGGATGAAATCCTTGGAGGGCGATCAGTGATGAAGGTAGTGGCAAATACTCCAGTGGTGTGTTCGCTTCTTGAGTGGCACCTTGAACCTTTTTAAACTGCAAAGTCATCAGTAAAGTTTTTAGGGAGTTCTTATTTAATGGACATTTGTTATAGTTGCTTGAGAGTTAAACAACCAAAGATAAAAGAAATCAAATTATACTTAAAAATTTAAAGAGTTTGATAATAAAGGGAAATTAACTAAAATAAAAATAAAAATTGAAATAAAAATAAAGAAAATAAAAGGACTCAAAGGTCCTCATCATCGGAGTGATCTCGAGGTGGTGGTGGCGACGATATGTACCTTTTGCCCTTTTGACCCACAGCTGTGACCACGCCCATGTACCTACTTGTGGGGACCACACGGCCACGGCCACGGCTGTGTGGTATGGAAATTTGTACGGTTAGTTCATAGTTAGGTGCTAAAAAGGAAAAAAAATATAGAAGTAAAAAAATGTAAAAATTAATGGGGTTAGTGCTTGGGTTGCCTCCTGAGAAGCGCTCGTTTAAATTCTTAAGCTAGACTTACCTCTCATTCGCATAATTATGGTGGTTTGAAAAGTTGAAAATCCTTTCTCATGCTATCATTATATAGTTTGAGTCGAGTGGCATTTACCTTAAAGGTGTCGAATATGGGATTACTTACCTCGACTGTTCCGTAAGGGAAGACATTGATTACATTAAAAGGGATCTCTTCATTTGTCTTGAGGTCTGAAGTGGCGATTCGAGGGTCTGTTTTATCTAACAGTACCTGATCTCCTATTTTGAAGTGATTTGATATTCCTATAAGCTCGTTTAGAGGTTCCTTTGGTTTCACTTCGTGTGGTTTTGATTTCTCCTTGAAATGCATTTTCCACTCGTCTAGGTCGTTGAATTGAAGCCCTCGTTCCTTCTGAATTACTTCTTTATCGGTACGAGATCTAAGATCTGGCTCAGTTATGTGATTTTATGGTGCTTCCTGTAAAGAAAGTTGAACCAAATGATTATCAATAGATTTTACGTTCTCACCTTTATCACTCGATGTCCTAGATGAGTCAAGAGCTTGAATACTGATTGATTCATTACCTACACGAAGTGTGAGTCCACCTGTACCAACATCAACTTCATATCTGGCAGTTGCTAAAAAGAGCCTTCCTAAAATTAAAGGAACAGTATTGTCCTCATCCATATCTAAAACAATAAAGTCTACTGGGAATATGAAATTGTCAATTTTCACAAGTACATCTTCAATTATACTCTTATGAATTCTAATAGTTTTATCAACTAATTGAATGCTCATCCTAGTTTGTTTAGGTTTCCCTAGACCTAGCTATTTAAATATTTTATAAGGAATAACATTTATGCTTTCCCCTAAATCAGCTAAAGAATTATCAATAGATAAACTACCAATTAAACATGGAATTGTAAAACTCCCGGATCTTTTAATTTTTTGTGGTATTTTATTTTGCAACATTTTTTAGCAAACTGCGTTTAGTTCCACATGCGATTCCTCGTCTAACTTCCTCTTGTTTGTTAAAAGCTCTTTTAAAAAATTCCTTGAATCTGGCATCTGTGAAAGAGCTTCAAGAAACGGTAAGTTAATATCTAATTTCTTTAAAAGTTTAAGAAATTTACAAAATTGTTCGCTTGTGTTGTCTTTCTTAATCGTATTGGGGTATGGTATACGAGGTTAGTATTCTTTAATTACCAATTTTTGTTTTTCTTGGCCTACCTCAACCTTACCTTTGCCTACCACAGGTTCTTGCCTTGGCTTAGATTCAGATTCCACTAGCCCTTCACTGTCATGAGCTGTTAGGGCTTGAAGTTGCTCCTTTGGGTTAGTCTCAGTGTTACTTGGCAAGCTACCTTGTGGTCGTTCAGATATCAACTTAGCGAGTTGCCCTAACTGGTTCTTCATCGCTTGAATCAATACTTGTTGAATTTTAAATGTTTTTTCGGTGTTTTGGAAACGTGTTCTTGACACCGCTATGAATTTTGTCAGCATCTCTTCAAGGTTAAACTTCTTTACATGTGGGTAGGCTGTTGTAGGAAGTTTGGAGGGGGTTGTTGTCTCTGATTTCCTTGACCACCCCATGAGAAATTGGGGTGGTTCCTCCAACCTGGATTATAAGTATTACTATAAGGGTTATTTTGAAATTTAAAATTGTTACTCATATAGTGAACTTGCTCGTTTTCAGTGCTCGGGTTGTAAGGTGGATATTCTATATTGCTCATCCCTCCTCCATTCATATCATATTGTATAGCTGGATGTACCTGCGAAGAACCACATAAGCCATTAATTTTCTTAGTTAAAAGTTCTACCGGTTTGATAGCATGGTTACTGCGTCGAGGTTGAAAACACTGGCACCTTTTGTTGGCCTTGTACTTGTGACTTGCCATTGATAGTTATTCAGTGACATCTCTTCAATGAATTCAGTAGGCAGCCTCAGGTGTTTTGTTATTCAAGGTTTCACCGCGACTGAATCAATCAATTGCTCGGTTGAGGGTTCACACTTAACGCCTCAAACTCAAATTTCAAAACACTACGGTCAAATTCAATGCTACTGAAAAAACTTTAGGTTGAAAAACATCTTGAAGTTCGAGTTAATTGGAAACGAGTCCCTCTTTTCCTTTAAATTTCTTAAGAAAAACCGAGTAAAAACCTTTAATAAGTCTTTAAGATATGAAACCGTCATAACTTGAAACTTTGTTTGCAACTAATAATCCAGGTCTAGTCTAACATAACCACATTGAAACCCAAAATAATTAAATGGCCTTATTACATCAAAACATCCCATATAAACTGAAATTAAAATATAAGTTTCTAAACATAAAAAACTGCGTCTGCATGGCCATCTCGAATCCCATCCAACCCGGTCCAACATCACGATCCACCTGCATTGTTTGGTAAAAATTAGGTGAGTCAACAGACTCAGTGTGTAATTAGTCTACAGATTTCCACATATGGGCTTGGCCCAAAACCACACCAATCCACAAATCAGATAATAATGCAAAATACACCCAACCCAGCCTAGGGTCCATCCTCTACACACCCCCGTATCCAACCACCACACACCAGGGGATTACTAAATCGACCCTCCAACCTCTACACACCAATTTGGCAAATTATGCCATCCACCAAGTGGTCGAGCCACTGGTCCACGTGATCAAATCACAAAATAATCCACAACGTGAATGTAGTCAATGTCAATCCATGTGAGGCTCATAGCCATCACTAATCCATGTACATAAATGTACACCCTGTCCTTCTATCAGATATACAAATCCCGCCCCATGATTATGCAACATACAATAGTGATGTGATCAAAAAATGCATGTTCATATTATTCAAACATACCACACATATATATAGCAATAACCACAATTTTATCTGCTTTTACCACTGACCTGATTATCGACATACCTATTAAGGGTAACCATCCCATTATTGCCACTGCACTAACCATCATATTTACAACACACATAATAATTGAGACATACTCGGGCAATTGCGTAGTAACTACACACCTGATAACCCGAAGGCTCTTTTGCTTTACTCCCCACTTGCCGAATTGCCCTTAAAGATCATAGTCAGAATCGGCTAGTCACTAACACTTACTATGGCCTTGGCCGAATATTAATGCCCTCTTACCTTGCGGATCTTAATCTAAAAATCGTCACTTGTTTATAAAGATGTCGAAATCCTACATGGTACATGTTAGGGTCAGCCTATTGCACAAGATCTATGATAATGGCCCTTGGTCGAATACTACACATGGCTTACCTTGGATTGTGAAATCCCGAAGATCTCTTCAATGTAGTCGACAATAACAAAATCCCAAAATTCCTCTTCAAAGATTCGGCCAAAGAGAGGGAAAGGAAATAGTTCCTAGATTTCAGCCAATCTAAAAGAAAGAGGAAGGAAAATTGAATAACATTTGATCTTACCCCTAATGATGAAATCGACTGCACCCTTGCCTGACCCCACAGAGATTCGGCTATATAGGCTAGATGTTGATCAATAGGTTTCGGCTTTTGGGGTTTATTGAACAATCGGGTAGGGGTTATTTGTGTATTCAGCTTTTGATGGATTTTGAAAAGAATAAGAGAGTAAAGGTCAACAAGGTTCGGCTATGGCTCTCCAATGGTGATGGGATATTCGACCACAAAAGAAAAAGTTATAAGCTTATGGTTGAGAAAAGAAAAGGAGACTTAGAAGAAGGCTATTAGTGTTTCGGCACACACACCCTCTACCAAAGCCTCAAAATCGATTATGCACCCTTTAGAGTCCCATATTTGGCCAACTCAACTCTCACTCCCTTATCCCTAGATCCCCTTCATCTTAGCCGAATCCTCAAGCTCTCCCACCCCATCTATACCTCATCCTTTCTAGAGTCCACTTGCCATCCAACTCCCTTCCTCCCTGAAAAAAAACAACTCTACAAGTGCTCCCCTTGCTGCTCGAACATAGGCCCCATTTGCACTGCTTGTGGCATCACTTTTTAAGGCTTTAAGTGTCACCTCCTTGCCACTTTAACAAGCCCATTTTTATGTCCAATTTCCCCTACAAATTTCCTTAAGGCCTCCTTTTCCTAGCTACCCCTTTAAAACTAAAAATCTAATATTTTCTAAGGCATTCTCCTACACTCTAGAGTTCCCAAAGTCTCCTAAACACATTCAAAACACACATAGGCATACTACCACATGCAATTAAGCAAAATGCACAAGCCCTAATTCCTAATATTACAGCTTCTACCCCCTTAAAATAATTTCGACCTCGAAATTACCTGGCTAAAATAAGTGAGGTATTGTTGTCACATCGCTTCTTCTGGCTCCCACGAAGCTTCTTCCGATCCATGGTTACGCCATAATACTTTGACTAGAGGAACTGATTTCCTACGCAAGACTTTCACATCCTGCTTTAGAATCTGAATTGGTTCTTCCTCGTAAGACAAGTCTAGTCTAAACTCCACTTCTTCAACTGGAACCACGTGAGATGGATCCGATTGGTAACGACGTAGCATCGAGACATGGAATACATCGTGCAACCGCTTTAGTTCAAGGCAACTCCAGCTTGATATGCCACGGTCCAACCCGCTTCAAAACCCGATAAGGCCCTATAAACTCGGGACTCATTTTCCCATGCGACCAAGTCTCATTACCTTCTTCCATGGTGACACCTTTAAAAACACATAGTCACCTACTGCAAACTCTATCTCTTTCCGCTTAATATCTGCATATGATTTTTTCCTGTCAGATGCCTCCTTCAATCGTGCTTGAATTACCTTAACCTTTTCTTCTGACTCTGCCACCATCTCTGGTCCCAAAACATGATGTTCCCCTAGCTCCATCCAACAAGTAGGTGTCCGACACTTCCGTCCATACAACGCTTCGTACGGTGCCATTTGAATGCTCGCTTGGTAGCTATTGTTGTATGCAAACTCCGCTAAAGGCAAGAATTCCCCCCAGCTTCCTCTGAAATCTATCACACATCCCCTCAACATATCCTCTAATACTTGGATTACTCGCTCCGACTGGCTGTCCAACTGTGGATGAAATGCAGTACTGAAGTCTAACCTGGTCCCCAATGCCTGGTGTAGTGCTTTCCAAAACCGAGACGTAAACCTCAAGTCCTTATCCGAGATAATCGACACCGGCACTCCATGCAGTCTCACAATTTCTGCCACATACAGCTTTGTCAACTTCTGCAAAGAATAATCAACCCACACTGGGTGGAATGTGCAGACTTTGTCAACTGATCTACTACTACCCATATCGAGTCTTTCTTAGTAGGCGTAAGGGGAAGCCCACTAACAAAGTCCATGGTGATTCTCTCCACCTTCCACTGCAGAATCTTTATCGGTTGAAGTAACCCCAAGGGTACCTGGTGTTCCGCCTTGACTTGCTGACACGCTAAGCACTTCCCTACAAGCTCTGTGGACTTCCGCTTAAGACCAAAGCCACCAAAATCGATCCGTAGATCTCTGTACAACTTGCTTCCTCCAGATGCAGCATAGCATAGGGCTACCATGTGATTCTGAAGAATCCTCTGCCTAAGCTCTTTATCCTTCATCTGATACCACTTCGCTTCTTGAAACACAACACTCAATTCATCGCTCACACCATAACTTTCCAATCCCCATCCCGCACTTGTCGAGCTTAGCACTTAGATCATCGCTCACCAAATGTCTTTCTTTCACTGACTCACCCATGTCGGCTTCACTTGTAACTCTACTAGCAAACTTCCATCATCGTACAGGCTAAGATGTGCAAACATCGCCCTCAGATCTGACACTACTTTCTGACTTAGGGCATCCACCACCACATTCACCTTGCCCGGGTGATACTCTATAGAACAATCATAATCTTTCAACAGTTCTACCCACCTTCGCTGTCTCAGATTCAGTTTCTTCTGAGTCAACAGATACTTAAGACTCTTGTGGTCCATATAAATCACTGACTTCTCTCCATATAAATAGTGCCTTCACACCTTAAGCGCAAAAACCATAGCAGCCAACTCCAAGTCATGCGTCGGGTAATTAACCTCATGAGGCCTTAATTACCGAGACGCATAGGCAACAACCTTCCCTTCTTGCATAAGGACATATCCCAATCCTGTATGGGAAGCATCACAATACACCACAAAGTCCTTTCCTGCCTCAGGCTGAATTAAAACTAGAGCTTCAGTCAAAACCATCTTCAATCTCTCAAAACTTCCCTGCTGCTTGTTCGTCCACACGAAAGGTACCTCCTGTCTTAACAATTTAAATGGAAAGTGCGGCTATAGACGAGAACCCTTCTACAAATCTCCTATAATAGCCTGCCAATCCTAAGAAAAATGCGAACCTCTACCAGTGACCTAGGTGGTTTCCAATCTAACACTGCCTTAATCTTCCTGGGATCTACCCATCTCCCTTCTGCAGACAACACATGACCCAAAAAAGCAACCTCCCTCAGCCAGAATTTGCACTTGCTGAATTTGGCATACAACTTCCTTTCCCTTAACACTTGCAACACCACCCGGAGATGCTCATCGTGCTCCTCCTCAGACATAGAATACATCAAGATGTCGTCTATGAACACAACGATGAATCGATCTTGGTAGGGTTAGAAAACCCGATTCATCATATCCATGAACGCAACTGGGGTATTCATTAACCCGAACGACATCACTAGGAATTCATAATGCCTGTATCGAGTCTGAAAGGCTATTTTATGGATATCCGCCTCCTTCACCTTGAGTTAGTGTTATCCTGACCTTAGATCTATTTTCAAAAATACCACAGCCCCCTTAAACTGATCGAACAAGTCATCTATTCTTAGCAATGGATACTTGTTCTTGATGGCCAGCTTATTCAGCTACCGATAATCTATGCACATCCGCATAGACCCGTCATTCTTCTTTACGAATAAGACCAGTGCTCCCCATGGGGACACACTGGGTCAGATAAACCCACGATCAAGCAATTCCTGGATCTGCGCCTTAAGCTCAACCAACTCCTTTGGTGCCATTCTGTACGGAGTGATAGATACTGGCGTTGTACCTGGCAACAAATCAATCCCAAATTCAACCTCGCAATCTGAAGGCAACCTCGACAGTTCCTCCGAAAAAAGTCCCCAAACTCTTTCACTGTCCTGACCTCACCTACCACTGCTCCCTTAGCCTCCAAGGCACTAACAAGCATCAGAAAAGCCACACATCCTTTCCTCACCATCTTCTCTGCCTTAAGGGCGGACACTACATTCGACAAGTAATTTCTCCATTCCCCTATCACTACAATCTCTTTGTCATCGGGAGTTTTCAACGACATGCGCCTATCGGACAAATCCAGTTCAAGACGATACTTCATTAGCCAATCCATGCCTAATATTAGGTCAAACTCCCGAATGGTAGTTCCATTAAGTCACCAAAACTTCTAAAGGCACGCCTCTAAAGAGTTTATCTACCACTACAGATTGCCCTAAAGGATCGAAAGATACCATTTTCCTAGAGACGCTTTCGAGTTCACTTCAATGTTCCATACACTACACTAGCAATGTACGAATGAGTTGCCCCAACATCAATTACAACCATAAAGGGTAATCCAGAATAAGGAATGCACCCGTGATAAAATCTGCATCTCCTCTTCACGACGCTTACGGCATACACCAACCCCGGCCGTCTCACACCGAACCCCAAAGACTCCGCTTAGTGCTCTATGACCTCGGTCGGAACCATTCTCTCCATGGTTTGAACCACGACCCCTCGTTGTCTCCGACCACCTCTCCGCCTCGATCAACATATCCTCGCCTCTTCTGAGCCCTTTCTATCTCCTGAGGACAATTCCAAACCAAATGAGCCTTGGACCCACACCAGAAACATTCCTTATTTTGTCCCCAGCACTCTCCTGCATGAGTTCTCCCGCATTTAGCACATGGATGACTCTGGTTCCTAAGAATCGGTACCGGCACGAATAGAGTTATCAACCCTTGGTCTTTCTGGAAACCCTCAGATGATGCTGACGGCCTAAAACTCCTCTTATTTCGGTCTCTATCTCTATCCCTATTCTGTCTCTCGGTCCTCTTGACCTCCTCAGCTATCCGAGCTTTCTCTACTAGAATAGCAAAGTCCCTTTCTCTCTGCGGGGCAATCAACACTCACAGCTCATCTCTTAGTCCATCTTCGAATCAGACACACTTCTCATAATCAGTAGCCACGATGCCTCGAGCATACCTACTCAATCACAAAAATTTTACCTCGTACTCAGTAATCGATTTACCACCTTGCACCAAATTGAGAAACACCTTCCTCTGTGCATGTACATAACTAGCTCCTACGTACTTTCCCTCAAACTTGATCTTAAAATAACCATAGTCCACCCGATCCGTAGGAGTACCTTCCCTGACTGTGAGCCACCATTGGTAAGCCTCATCCCGGAGCAACGAGACAACACCCTTTAGCTTCTCCTCAGTAGTGAAATCCAAATCGTCCATGATCCTTTCCACTGCCTCCAACCAGTACTCCGCCACATTCGGAGCTACTCCTGATACTCCTCTAAAAACCTCAGCTCCATTCGCTCTAAGTCTCTCAGATACTGACTTTCGAGCCCTATTTCCCATACTCGCTCCAGCCACTCGCTCTAAAACTTGCAGCATAGCCTGCGATACTGTGTCCTCTCCTCATGTCTACTCTTGAAATTCTGCCCCTACAATCGGTGGCGGTGCTTCATTTTCAAAACCCTAACCAGGCCCAGCTGGTTCTGACACAGTCATTCTACCTCTACCATGCCCTCGCACATTGCGTCCATGTCCCCTAGAACTCATGTCTACGTTCGTGATTTAGTCTGCTTAAGATTTTATGAATCAGTTTTTTGTTCCACTGATTTATCGCGAACAGTCTTATGTTTAATAGTTCTAGAAAATGGTTCTTTCGAATTCATACATACACACAGTCTCAAGTCTATTCATCCAATCATCATCATTCATGAACTTACGTTCATCATAGAAAAGTGTTTTGGTTTTATTGTTGTTGTTCTCCACTACCCAAGGGTATTTTCATAATTTGTCTTATAGGGGTATTTTAGTAATTTTCCAAATCAGGGTATTTGAAAATTTCGTAAAATAGAGATTGTTGATATTTTTGTGTAATAAGAATACTTGGTAAGAAGATTGAAGGGTAATATGGTAATTTTATAAACCGAGGGTATTTTGTAATTTTACAAACCGAGGGTATTTCTGCATTTTACAAAATATGGTTCCAGTGGTTTTTCAAAATAAGGGTATTTTGGAAATTTTTAATTGAAATTACTTTAGTAACTTTTCTTCTTGAGGTATTATGGTAATTGAACAGTTAGGGGTAATTTGGTCAATTTGCAAATCGTGGGTATTTTGGTCATTTTGAATCAAGGGTTCTTTGGCAATTTTGAAACCAAGGTTTGATTTAAGGATTATTCAAAACAAGGTGATCGGTCCCTTTGGGTTTTAGTTATGGATTTTAGCCCGTGATTAAGTCCTCTTGGTTAGGGTAAACCGTCACTATGCACTGTGTAGGATTCGAATGGAGAGGAGGTGAGTCACTATGACCGCTTAAATACCAAGCTCCCCTAATCCAATCCGAGACATGCGCACAACGATTGCCACACCTTATCTCTTGACTCGATCCATGTGTTTGTTTGGTTAGACTTTAAATTTTATGTATTCCAGTTTTGGGGTAGACTAATTCTAGGGTTCAATAATTCCTAATCTACTAATCTACGTCCCTATAATTCCCACATACAAATCACAAAAGGGTTAGGGGTACTTACTTGGTGGATTTCGGGCCAGACAATTCGAGTGCCATGATCCACAAAACCCTTTTTCCTAAAAATTTTCTTTGACCCACTAAAACACAAAATGAAAGCATTTATGTGCTTCCGAAATCCATAGGCCGAGTGTAGAAACTAGGCTCTGATACCAATTTGTAACGCCCCAAACTTGGCCCAAAACACTACGGTGAATTCAAAATGCTACTGAAAAAAAACTTTAGGTTGAAAAAACATCTTGAAGTTCAGAGTTAATTGGAAACGAGTCCCTCTTTTCATTTAAATTTCTTAAGAAAAACCGAGTAAAAACCTTTAATAAGTATTTAAGATATGAAACCGTCATAACTTGAAACTTTGTTTGCAACTAATAATCCAGGTCTAGTCTAACATAACCACATTGAAACCCAAAATAATTAAATGGCCTTATTACATCAAAACATCCCATATAAACTGAAATTAAAATATAAGTTTCTAAACATAAAACCGCGTCTACATGGCCATCTCGAATCCCATCCAACCCGGTCCAACATCACGATCCACCGCATTGTTTGGTAAAATTGGGTGAGTCAATGAGACTCGATGTGTAATTAGTCCACAGATTTCCACATATAGGCTTGGCCCAAAACCACACCAATCCACAAATCAGATAATAATGCAAAATGCACCCAACCCAGCCTAGGGTCCATCCTCTACACACCCTCGTATCCAACCACCACACACCAGGGGATTACTAAATCGATCCTCCAACCTCTACACACCAATTCGGCAAATTATGCCATCCACCAAGTGGTCGAGCCACTGGTCCACGTGATCAAATCACAAAATAATCCACAACGTGACCGTAGTCAACGTCAATACATATGAGGCTCGTAGCCATCACTAATCCATGTACATAAATGTACACACTTTCCTTCTTTCAGATATACAAATCCCGCCCGATGATTATGTAACATACAATAGTGATGTGATGAAATAATGCATGTTCATATTACTCAAACATACCACATATATATACAGCAATAACCACAATTTTATCAGCTTTTACTACTGACCTGATTTTCGACATACCCACTAAGGGTAACCATCCTATTATTGCCACTGCACTAATCATCATATTTATAACACACACAATAATTGAGACATACTCGAGAAATTGCGTAGTAACTACACACCTGATAACCCGAAGGCTCTTTTGCTTTACTCCCCACTTGCCGAATTGCCCTTAAAAGATCATAGTCAGAATCGGCTAGTCACTAACACTTACTATGGCCTTGGCCGAATATTAATGCCCTCTTACCTTGCGGATCTTAATCCAAAAATCATCACTTGCTTTATAAAGATGTCGAAATCCTACATGGTACATGTTAGGGTCAGCCTATTGCACAAGATCTATGATAATGGCCCTTGGCTGAATACTACACATGGCTTACCTTGAATTGTGAAATCTCAAAGATCTCCTCCTTGTAGTCGATAATAAAAAAAATCCCAAAATTCCTCTTCAAAGATTCGGCCAAAGAGAGGGAAAGGAATTAGTTCCTAGATTTTGGCCAATCTAAAAGAAAGAGGAAGGAAAATCGAATAACATTTGATCTTACCCCAAATGATGAAATCGACTGCACCCTTGCCTGACCCTACAGAGATTCGGCTATTTAGGCTAAATGTTGATCAATAGGTTTCGGCTTTTGGGGTTTAATAAACAATCAGCTAGGGGTTATTTGTGTATTCAGCTTTTGATGGATTTGTGAGACGAAGAAGAGAGTAAGGGTCAACAAGGTTCGGCTATGGCTCTTCAATGGTGATGGGATATTCGGCCACAAAATAAAAAGGTATAAGCTTAAGGTTGAGAAAAGAAAAGGAGACTTAGAAGAAGGCTATTAGTATTTCGGCACACACACCTTCTACCAAAGCCTCAAAATCGATTATGCACCCTTTAGAGTCTCATATTTGGCCAACTCATCTCTCACTCCCTTATCCCTTGATCCCCTCCATCTTAGTCGAATCCTCAAGCTCGCCCACCCCATCTATACCTCCTCCTTCCTAGAGTCCACTTGCCGTCCAACTCCCTTCCTCCCTAAAAAAAACCAACTCCACAAGTGCTCCGCTTGCTGCTCGAACCTAGGCCCCCTTTGCACTGCTTGTGGCGTCACTTCTTAAGGCTTTAAGTGGTGCCTCCTTGCCACTTTAACAAGCCCATTTTTTTGTCCAATTTCCCCTACAAATTTCCTTAAGGCCTCCTTTGCCTAGCTCCCCCTTTAAAACTAAAAATCTAATATTTTCTAAGGCATTCTCCTACACTTTATAGTTCCCAAAGTCTCCTAAACACATTCAAAACACACATAGGCATACTACCACATGCAATTAAGCAAAAATGCACAAGCCCTAATTCCCGGATATTACACACACTGTTGTAAAAAGTTTGGACCTGTAGCCACAAGGGTAATCCATGGTGTAGGTACCTTCTCAATAGATCATTGTATCTCTCCCATGCATCGTATAGTGTTTCTAGATCCATCTGCACAAAAGAAGAGATATCATTCCTCAACTTGGCCGTTTTGGCCAGCGAAAAATATTTTAATAAAATTTTTTTAGACATTTGATCCCATGTAGTGATTGATCCTCGTGGAAGAGAATTCAACCACAGTTTGGCTTTATTCCTTAACGAAAAGGAAAATAACCGAAGATGAATGGCATCATCAGAAATGCTGTAATAGGCTCAATTCGCCCAGGCCCATTAAACAAATTTAAACCCAAAAAAAACAAAAAATAAATCCAAAATAAATCCAAAAACAATAATAAAAAATCCAAATAATGATAGTCCAATAATAAAAGTCCAAATACAATAAAATTACACACCCAATAATAAAACAGTCCAGCCTAAGCCAAGACCGATAATTAAACCTAACCCAAAACTCGAATTAACCAATCCCGACCCAAAGAAAATCAGAATCAGAGGAAACCCTAGAGGCTTCCAGATTTGCTTATGCCGTAGTCTTCTTCCGTAGTCTTCTTTCACCAAAGGAGCGTTAACTCAAAGGACACCTCCACAATGACACCTAAAGCGAAGAATCACAATGATACAACAGGAATTTGTAGAATACAGTAGAAGATCTAGTAGGAAAACTTGTATTTCATTTTCTTTCTGGCTATAAAAGGCCGAATATTGTACATTGATTTTTTTAGACGGAGACTAATATACAAAAAGAATATGAAATAAAAAAGAATCAAAAGGTGACTTTATCTTTTTCTCTTCGATTTAGAGTTTCTTTTCATTGATTATTTTCTACTTTGAGTACACATGCAAAATAAAAAGAGAAAGGGAATTACCTTTGTAAGAGGAATCATCAGATCGCTTTCTTCGAGGAAATCGAAGCAAAGAGGGCTTTCAGGGTTGGGAGTGCAACACCCCAAACCTGGTTGAAACGCTACAACCGAATCTGGCATGCCACGGGAAGAAAAATGTTTTGAAAATCGATTTGTCAATTTGTTTAAGGAGAAAACTTTTGGATAATATTAGAGAAAATGAAGTTGGATCTTGTGACATTTAAAACGTGTTAAAACTTGTTTTAGAAAAAAACTTAGTTGTCTTATTGTTACTCCGTATTTATTACTTAATCAGTGAACATTTCAGAAAATAAGTACTCATCGAGGTTTTGAAAACAACCAGTTCATATTTACCAGGTATGCTTAACGAAAGTTATAGAAAAAGCCAAATAAAGCATCCCAAAAATAAAAGTTAAGTGGCCTTATTACAATGCTGAAAACCCAAAGCAAATAAACAACTATGTCCAAATGAAAACTTTGTAATAAAACGAATGCTGAGCATGGCCACCTCTAGTTCACTCCGGCTCCAAATCCACGATCTAAGGTTTATCTACAAAATATAAAGGAAGGGGGGAGTCACCTAGACTCAATGTGTAAATCCCCATCCCAAAAGAAATTAAGCCCTTACATAAATTCAAATACCAATATGCATGTCATGAGACCCATCAACCTAGGTATCCATCCGTGTCTCCCAAATCTACCCCTTGTGGTACCAAACCACTGGTAGTGCCAAACCACTAGTAACCGAAGTCACAAATAAACATATGTGGTACCAAACCACTGGTGGTCCCAAACCATTGAGACTTAGTCACAATCTTTATAATATGTGGGGTCAACCCGCTGTGTGAAACCAAATCGCTGGTGATAGTCTAATAGATCATACTCCCCCTCCTCTCATTACCCATAATATATATTCATGCGAACAATATCAGTATGATCATGCTTAACATACATAATTATGTATACAGAATATCATGCTCTCATAGATCACAATCAGCACAAGAAACATAACCACTTACCCAGCGTCCTCGCCTATTACCCACAAGGGTATTTTGGTATCCACAGCCGTCACTCTGACTTTTATCAACACATAACAATTAACATATTAAGTAAAGAAAGTGTGTAAAAGTTACACACCTAGTTCTTGTACTAGCGTTTTTACTGCTTCTACGCTACTGTCACTCAAGACTATGATTATCGGCCTACAATTTACTTTCGATGTTAACCCACACCCGGATGGCCAATCTCGCACTCCCGATACTAATCGTTTCTTGTACTTTAGTGTTGGGTTTACAGATCCAACCCCTCCTATCGCTTGACTATTATTAGTGTCCATAACAACTCCTTAGTCACTAAACCAATAAAACGATAAGATCCAATTAATTAAATTAATCGTATGCTTAAAATGAACCCTTGCTTAATCTGTCGAATCCCGAAAAGTCCTTAAGAAATTGTTGCCTTCCTACCTACATTCGGCCAAGCCCTAAAGATTAAACCAAAGTGCTGATCACAACCAATCGAGTACCATACAACATTCGACCAAAGAGGAAAGAACACGAAAGTGGCCATTTGGCCGAACCTACCACCAACCTACCTTCGGCTTTTCCACAAATCAAGATTCGGCTACCAATACAGGCACAAGAAGAAAAGGTGTATTAAGCTATTATGCACCTTCGGAAAAAGAGACTACCGAGGTTCGGCTATGGGAGAAGAAGATGGGAATTATCGACTTGAGAGAAAAGATGAGAAAGAAAAGAGGAAAAATGAAAGAAAAGATGGACACTTTGGCTACTAAATTTGGTAATACCAATAATGATAGCCCTTATCTCAACTAATAACTTAATCATTATCTTGCCCTTTAAAAGAGACCACTTTAAAACCAACTTTTCCCTTCCCTATTATCATCTTTTAATTATCCAAAAATAAAAGAATTCAAGCTCCTAAATTGTAGCACATGTCGTCCTCCCCCTTCCCCTAGGAGTACCAAATTTTAGCCCTATAACTTGGGCTTCAAGCAACCACAATTTGGGCCCTCCACCTGCACTAGTGACGCCACTTATAGCTCACCTTTACTGTGCCCTTAGTTGTTGGGCCACAAGCCCAATATGTCAATTAATCTACTACAACTTTAATTTAAGCCCCTAGAGTGTCTATACAAAATAATTAATTAAAGCATTAGCCCAAACCTAAAGCCCATTTGCACCTCAAATACTTAAATTAATATTTTAAGCCTACACTACACAAAATGCACAAGCCCATAAATTGAGGATGTTATAGTTCTACCCCCTTTAAAATAAATTTCGTCCTCGAAGTTAACTAGTAATCTTACTACCTAAGTCTCACCACTAGACTTTCGCTGTGCACTCTAATTCTAAAGCCAAAATAAACACTTAGTATATTATGGTAGGGTACGCACCATTATTTGCATCTAGAGTGTCTCCGTCCCCTTGGCAATATGCTGCATAGACCAAAGCTGGTTGCCTTACCTCAACATAACCTGCACCTCCGCCTGGTGCTTCACGACCCCCTCTTGCGCCATTTCCACCTTTAGCTTGACCACGACCCCTAGGTCCAGGCTGACCACCTCTCCTTACTCGATCGTAACTTTGGCTCATATTGGTATGCACTGTCCACTGTGGGCGATCCTTAATAAAATACTCTGTGGATCCACACCTAAAGCATCTATTAGTTCTCCTTTTGCATTCCCTAGAATGCACTTTCTCCGCACCAGTTACATGATCGAACCTAATTCCCAGCAGTAGATGTCAGAGCACGAGCTAGACCATCAGCCCTAAGCCTTTTCTGAAGATTCCCAGATGCTCTCGATGGCCCAAAACTTCTTTTATTCTGACCCCGATCCTTATCCCTTTCTTGTCTCTCAGCCTGTTTCACCTCCTCATCTATCTTAACCTTATCCACCAAAATGGAAAAAAACTCTCTCTCGTTGCGGTGCTATCAGAACCCTTAACTCATTTTGCAGCCCGTCTTCAAACTAAACACATCGTTCATACTTCGTTGCTACCATTCCTCGAGCGTAGCGGATCATGTTCAAAAACTCTGCCTCATATTCAGCCACAGACTTACTTCCTTGCACCAAGTTCAGGAATGCCTTCCTTTGTGCATCCAAATAGCTGGCCCCAACATACTTCCCCTGAAATGACTCCTTAAAGAAGTCCCAGTCAATCCGGTCTCATGGTAGTACCCTCTTTCACAGTGAGCCACCACTGATAGGCCTCGTCTCACAGAAGAGACACTATCCCCTTCAACTTCTCCTCAGTCGAGAAGTCTAAGTCATCCATTATACGCTCTGTTGCCTATAACCAGTACTCAGCAGTATTGGGAGCCACATAGGACACCCCCTAAACACCTCCGCTCCATTAGCTCGAAGTCGCTCAGCCACCGATTTTCAGGCTCCTGAACTCACGCCTGCCCCGACAACTCTTTCCAAAACCCGCAGTACTACCTGAGATACTACATCACTACCACAAGTTTGGTCTTGAAACTCAACTTCTACCACCGGCAGATCCGGCATCACATTCCTTAACCCATGGCCAGACCCTGCTGGCTCTGACAAGGCCATTCTACCCCTACCATGGCCATGCGGAGGATGTCCACAACCTCTTGTACTCATGCTTCTCGTTCGCATTTAGCTGGTTAAGAATTTTATGAATTATTAATTCTATTCACTGTTTATCCACGAACAATTTTATGAAAGATGGTTTTAAAAGTGATTCTTTCGAATTCGAATCTATATATAGTTTTAGTTTTAGGTTTATCTCCTAGTTCTTAGTACATTTATCGCACAACCAACATCCACAGACCACATTCAACGTATAGCGGTATTTTCATCATTTCACTATTTGAGGGTATTTTCATAATTTTAACCTACAGAGGTATTTTTGTAATTTTCCAAAATAAAGTTTTAGGTGATTTTTCAAAATAAGGGTATTTTGGTAATTTTTTGTGAAGTAGGGGTATGTTGGTAATTTTACAACTCGGGGGTATTTCGGTAATTTTATAAGTTAAGGGGTAATTTAGTAATTTCACAATCCGAGGTGCTTTGGTCATTGTTCAAATCTAGCGTAGTTTTTACAAATCAAGGGGTAATTTCAAAACCAGGGTTTTTTTTTTCAAAATAGGGTGGCTGGTCCTTTTCAGGTTTTAAATATAAGGTTTAGCCTGTGAGCAAGTCCTTACGGTCAGAGTGAACGGTCACTAAGCACCAAGTAGGATTCAAGCGGAGAGAAGGTGAGTCACTGGGACTGCTTAAATACCAAGCTCTCCCTAAATCCACTCCTAGACATGCGCATGATAGTTGCCACACCCTAACTCGGTGGCTCACTCACAGGTTTGTTTGATTAGACTTAAGTCTTATGTAATTAAGAAGTTGTGTAAACTAGCTCTATGGTCCATCAGCACTATCATGCTCGACTATGTCTAGAAACCCATAAAGCCCAACATATAAACATTAAATCAAAGGTTAGGCTACTTACCTGGGTGGATCGGCGCTGGAGACTCAGGTTCCATGCTTTTCAAAAAAAATTCATTTCACAAACTCTTAAAACATATTTTGGCCTTAAACCCACAACCGAGCTTTTGAATCAAGCTCTGATACCAAAATGTAACACCCCAAACCTAGTCAAACGCTACAACCGAATCTGGCGTGCCACGGGGAAGAAAAATGTTTTGAAAATAGATTTGTCAATTTGTTTAAGGAGAAAACTTTTGGATAATTTTAGAGAAAAGGAAGTTGAATCTTGTGACGTTTAAAACGTCTTAAAAATTGTTTTAGAAAAAACCTTAGTTGTCTTGTTGTTGCTCCGCATTTATTACTTAATCAGTGAACATTTCAGAAAACAAGTACTCATCGAGGTTTTGAAAACAACCAGTTCATATTTACCAGGTATGCTTAACGAAAGTTATAGAAACAACCAAATAAAGCGTCCCAAAAATAAAAGTTAAGTGGCCTTAGTACAACGCTGAAAACCCAAAGCAAATAATCAACTATGTCCAAATGAAAACTTTATAATAAAACGAATGCTGAGAATGGCCCCCTCAAGTCCACTCCGGCTCCAAATCCACGATCTAAGGTTTATCTGCAAAATATAAAGGAAGGGGTGAGTCACCTAGACTTAGTGTAAATCCTCATCCCAAAATAAATTAAGACCTTACACAAATTCAAATACCAATATGCATGTCATGCGACCCATCAACCTAGGTATCCATCCGTGTCTCCCAAATCTACCCCTTGTGGTACCAAACCACTGGTGGTGCCAAACCACTGGTGATCGATGTCACAAATAAACATATGTGGTACCAAACCTCTGGTGGTCCCAAACCACTGAGACTTAGTCACAATCTTTATAATATGCGGGGCCAACCCACTGCGTGAAACCAAATCACTGGTGACAGTCTGATAGATCATACCCCTACTCTCATTACCCGTAACATATATTCATGAAAATAATATTAGTATGATCATGCTTAACATACATAATTATGTATACAGAATATCATGCTCTCATAGATCACAATCAACACAAGAAACATAACTACTTACCCGGTATCCTCGCCTGTTACCCACAAGGGTATTTTGGTAACCACAGCCGTCACTCTGGCTTTTATCAACACATAACAATTAACATATTAAGTAAAGAAAGTGTGTAAGAGTTACACTCCTGGTTCTCGTACTAGCGTTTTTACTGCTTCTACGCTACTATCACTCGAGACTACGACTATCGGCCTACTATTTACTTTTGATGTCGGCCCGCACTCGAATGGCCAATCTCGCACTCCTGATACTAATCGTTTCTTGTACTTTTAGCGTTGGGTTTACAGATCCAACCCCTCCTATCGCTTGACTATTATTAGTGTCCATAATAACTCCTTGGTCACTAAACCAATAAAACGATGAGATCTAATTAATTAAATTAATCGTATACTTAAAATGAACCTTTACCTAATCTGTCGAATCCCGAAAAGCCCTTAAGAAATTGTCGCCTTCCTACCTACATTCGGCCAAGCCCAAAAGATTAAACCAAAGCACTGATCACAACCAATCGAGTACCATACAACATTCAGCCAAAGAGGAAAAACACAAAAGTGGCCATTTGGCCGAACCTACCACCAACCTACCTTCGACTTTTCCACAAATCGGCAATGCAAGGCACAGTAAGATAGGATTCAGCTACCAATAGCAGAGAGTGAAACTGATAGAGCCTTAGGAAAGATATGATTCGGGTTAGATACTAATTTAAGTAGAGAGAAATCGCAGAGAAGAAAATCCCGTAAACTTACCAAACTAAAGAGGTGTATTCGGCTATGGTGCACCTTCAGGAAAAAGAGACTACCCAGGAGAGGTTCAGCTATGGGAGAAGAAGATGGGAACCAGGGTATTCAGCTTTAGATGAATTTTGGAAAGGAGAATAAGGCTAGGGAATTTTGGTTTTGTCAAGAAGAAGAGGGAAAAGGAAGAAAAGAATTTCAGCTTGAGAGAAAAGATGATAAAGAAAAGAGGAAAAATGAAAGAAAAGATGGACACTTTGGCTACTAAATTTTGGCAATACACACACACAAGTTGGAGTTTCGGCCAACTCTCTCTCTCCTGATAGCCCTTATCTCAACTGATAACTCAATCATTATCTTACCCTTTAAAGGAGACCACCTTAGAACCAACTCTTCCCTTCCCTATTATCATCTTTTAATTATCCAAAAATAAAAGAATTCAAGCTCCTAAATTGTAGCACATGCTGTCCTCCCCCTTCCCCTAGGAGTGCCGAATTTTAGCCCTATAACTTGGGCTTCAAGCAACCACAGTTTGGGCCCTCCTCCTGCACTAGTGATGCCACTTATAGCTCACCTTTACTGTGCCCCTAGTTGTTGGGCCACAAGCCCAATATGTCAATTAATCTACTACAACTTTAATTTAAGCCCCTAGAGTGTCTATACAAAATATTTAATCAAAGCCTCATTTTCAAACACAAGCCCATTTGCACCTTAAATCCTTAAATTAATATTTTAAGCCTACACTACACAAAATGCACAAGCCCATAAATTCAGGATGTTACAGGGAGCATGGAAATATTCAGTCTAGTTTAAAGGAGAACAATCAATTAGGCCTAAGTTGGCCACTAATCACCGATTGCTATGGCATTGTGGTGGCCGGATTATAGTCTCTTGCGGCGCGGTGGAGAAAAGGAAACTAGGGTTCTGGTTTCAAAATAAAGATGTCGAGTTTTCTAATGATTTTTAAGGTTTTTATTAACCTTTTGTTTAAATCATCTGAAATGACGTCGTTTGAAGCTTTATTAAGTGGCTTCAAAACGACGCCGTATTAGGCTGCCCGACCCGATCCGATCCAAAATCCACAGGATCCGCGCATTTTTGTTGTGATGGAATATTTGTGCATTTTGCCCCTCTTCATCGTATCATTTTTTTCGATTAGAACGGTTATAAATTTCATTTGCTTCTTAATTGATCTATGCAATTTGTGCGTCATTTCAATCTAATACTGTCCATGTGCTGCGTTTTGGATATTGGAATATTTGCTAGTTTGGTCCCTTATTTTTTTTTTGAAGTTCAATATGATTCTCGATTTTGTTTAAATAATTTTGTTTACTTAGGAAATAGTCTTCTAATTTTATTTTTATTTCAATTAAGTTTTAATTTTTGTTTATAATTCTTGTAACTTTTTATAGTATTAAATTTATTTACTATTCAAGCTATTTTAATAAAATTGTTTTGAAATCGCTTCTACAATGTTCAATTTGTTTTATTCTCCATTTATATGTATTTTGTTCATATTTATTGTATAAATATTTAATTTCAAATCATATATTATGTATTTCTTTGACTTACTTATATAATATTTAATTTAAGTACAAATATATGTTATTATTTTATACATACATACATATATAATGATAAGATTATTATTTTTTACATATTATTGATTTTACATTATTTTATGTATATATTTCCTCCTAAACTTATCTATATGTATATTTGGTTTCTTTTAAAATTACTTATATATGTATATATTTCTATTTTAAATTTAGTATACATAATTTATCACTTTGAAAGATCATATTTTATTATATATTTTAACTTATTTCAAATATTTTTATATCTTATTACTTACATATGTTTTTATATATTTTAGATTCATATATTATGTTTTTGTATTTTGTATAATTCATTTCAAATTTTTAAATACATATTTCATAAACTCATTTACAAATTATTCTATTTTGAGCAATTTCATAAATTGTAGATTTCAAGCTCCACTTTCTTTATTTTAAATACATTTGTTAGCATTCAAAATTTTGTTTTATATTAATTTGCCATTGTCAATTTTGTAGAATTATTATATCTTGTAGCTTATTGATCATTGATTGTTAATATATGTCTTTTAAACCATGTAGTTATCATTATTGTATATTTGTATGTTTAAATTATTTCTATAATCACCGTTCATATATATGATGTTGAGTTTGTGTGTTATTTCATGCTTAATGCTTTGTGCTTCTTGTTATTGTTTTTTGTTTCAGATTCCAATGTATTCGAGCCTTTACTAAATGTTTCACTTTTTTAAAATGCATTTTGAGCCAATTTTAAGAATGCGTATTTAAAAATTTTTCAAGATAAGGCAATATTTGTGTGTTTGGAAATTCGAAAAATTGTGCCCTAACGTGTTGGGTGTCAATTTTTCGTTCGACCAAATAACCAAATATCATTTTAATTGCATGTTTTGAAGATCAAAGATGATCTCGATATCGAGGTATAAATGTGTCATATCCTAACGTGTTGGATGTGATATTTTTTATTCCTTTGGAACGAGTAAATCTTGAGATTCAATTCAAAATTAATTAACATTCCTTAAAAAGAATCACACCTTAAACATTTTCAAGTTTTCAACGCAAAGACACTAGTTAATCGATTTGGTACCCATTCTGGGGCATACGGGGGTGCTAACCTTCCTCATTCGTAACCGACTCTCGAACCCTTTGAAACACCCCAAACCCGGCCCAAAAGCCTGACCGAATTTGATATGTTCCTCAAGTAAAACTTTAGCAAACTCTCACTTATTTAAGAAAAACTTGATGATTTTGAATAAAATAGATTAACTTAAAGATCGGGTTGAAATTTAATTGCAAAGTAAATTCGCATCTTCTTAAAACATTATTTTTAAAAGAAATAATAAGTTAACAGAAAACCAAATTTAATGAAAAATTTATTAATATTGTGGAAATATATTTTGTTTTCAAAATGCTTAAATTATTAATAAAAATCCATTTAGTTATTTAATTAATAATTATTCATGGCAAAATAAAATAAATCCAAACACAAAAATTTAAAAGCAGTTTATAGTGGCCTTATTACATAAAAATAGCAAAACCCATAATAAAGTCTAAGTAGTAAAATTTAATAAGTTTAAATTGGAAAATCTCCAAAATACTTGATATGAGCATTGGCCACCACGAGTCCTTGTCACCCGATCCATCGCACTACTGAATCATCTCAAAAGTTATCCCACAAAAGGGTGAGTCATAAACTCAATGTGTAACACATACATTAAAAAGCCCATTTGATCATAGCCTCAAAGTCTATTAATTACACATATGGCCATAGGCCCATTTAGCTCATATTTAGCCCAAAAGCCCATTTTCATAGCAGATTATATATTAATCATTTAAAATCACATGGATATGTACATATAATGAAATGCAAACCCGGTCCACCTAATATCCATCCGCTACACACCACCCGTACCAACCAATCACACCGTGGGGATTACTAAATCGACCCTCTATCCGCTACACACCATCGAAGGCAGTTACTGCAGTCAACATGCACATCGCCCTTATAATTTTGTGGCAAGGCCACCAGACAAAATTGTGACCGAAGTCACCGAATTTCAAATATATGACCGAAGTCACCAGATTCACATATGTGACCGAAGTCACCAGATTTCAAATATGTGATCGAAGTCACCAGATATTGTGGTAAACCACCAGAATACTTCCCCTTTATCAATTTTACCCATATGCCCATGCACATACATATTATTCAGTTTTCATGCCATTTACCCCAAAATCATAACAAAATCATACTTATCTCACAATTATGCATATAGCAAAATTAACAAAATATTTGGGGTAAACATACCTGAATATCGTATACCACTGAATGGTATCCACAATCATTATCAAACATATTGTCATATAATCACATTTAATACATAGATCTATGAGATTTTATTGTAAGGTTACACACCTTATGACCGTGAGAATGATACCTTTTCGCCACAACACCTAGTTAATTATCACACTTGGTTAGAATATACTATTACTAATAAAATTATACTTATTGACGAGAGATCTAAATCCTTACCCTCGGATTCTCGAACAACCGTTATTTATGGTTTTTCTCCGCTAGATGGATCAAAACCCACTGATAGCCCACAAACGTAAAGTGGTTCGATTGTACGCACTACTTCAAATAACCGATCTTAGTTAGCGGAGGGTCCACAACCCGGTGGAAAATCTCTTATCACCGATACTGACCCTTCGCTTGAAGTTCGATGGTAAAACAAAGCCTCCTCTCTTCCAAACACTCCGTGCTGCTCTTTTCTTACCTATCTTGTTAGTCTCAAAATCACCCCTAAAATAAAGTTAGTTAATAAACTATCTAAAAGAAATTGATATAACCAAAAGGGATAATCTTACCTTGGATGATTTCGAAAGATCACTTCTTAAAAGTTGGTTTCCGAAAAGATCCTTAAAAATCCCTTCCAAGGATTCGGCCTAGGAGAGAAAAAAAATAAGAGAATTAAGTTTCTAAATCGATTATTCTAAAAGAAATAATGAAAACACTTAATAAAAATCCTTACTTAACCCCTTGAAGATTCGACCTTGTCAAAGTAGAAGAAAAGAAATGATGATTCGGCTTGAACAAAAAACAAGAGAATAAAACAAATAGATTTGGTGATTTCGGTTTGCACAAAAAGAAAAGAGAAAAAGATAGTGATTTATGGCTAAAATGGTTTCGGTTTTCAATGAAAGAAAAGAAGAAAAGGAAATCAAAATAGAAGATGATTCGGTTGACAAAAGAGATGAAAATAATGTTGATTTTGGTTTTAGTAGAAGTAGTTTCGGTTGAGAGAAGGAAGAAAGAAAATGAAAATAAAATGAAAGAAGAGAGAAAGAGAAGAAGGAGAAAAGATGATGATGAAGATGATTCCAAAAGAAAAGAAATAGATTTAGGGACCTATGCACATCCTGCTAAGAGGGAAAAATTGAAGAAAAATAGTTCTTGAACTTTGGTACTTTCGGCAATGAGGGAAAAAGAAAAAAAGAAATGTTTTTCCAAACTTTTGATGCTTTTGACTAAAGAAGACAAGAATTTGAGAGAAAAGGTATTTTAACCAAAATGGTCAAAATGAAAGCCAAAACAAAGAGAAATTTTTACCTAAAATCAATAACAAATTCGGCTAGGGGAAAAACTTTTGGAGAAATGAGAAAAGATGCACAAAAATGCAAGACTTTTTGGCCAACTTTCACCCCCTAATGGCTAAGCAAAATTTCGGCCAACCTATGCCAACATTATCCCCCTTTTTCCTCCACATTTCTTCCCCATCAACCCTTAGATTGCTATCACAATTAACCATCCCCTTTAGCCCCTAAAACCGACTAGGTTCATGGTCAAATGACCATGAAAAAGCTTCCAAAACATTGCCCTTTATTCAAGCCTTTTGTCCCCCTTTCTTACCATCCTTTCTTGATTCCATGCCAAATGTTTTAGCTTACCTTTTTCTTATGGTCAATTAACCAAAATTAAAAGATGATCATCCATTCTAGAAGAGTCTTGGCCGACACTATAGGAAGGAACAAAAAAAAAATCCTCCCATTTGCTAGCTAGGGATTCAACCTCTCCCTCAAGCACTCATCCATGCATCCTAACCACCTTGCCAATTACTCATCTTATGCTTAAAACCTCTTTTCATTATTTCTTAAAGCCTATCATGCTTAGCTCCATCTTAATTATTAAAAATTTAATAAATCACTAAGCATTCACTTAATTAATGAAGCTCAAAAATAACTTCCAAAATACACTCAATCATAATTAAGCATGCAACATCATTCAATTAAGTAAAGATGCATAACCCCTAATTATTAGGATGTTACAGTTCTACCCCCTTAAAATAATTTCGTCCTCGAAATTACCTGGCTAGAACAAGTGAGGGTATTGCTGTCGCATCGCTTCCTCCGTTTCCCACGAAGCTTCTTCTGATCCATGATTACGCCATAAGATTTTGACGAGAGGAACCGACTTTCTCTGTAAAACCTTTACATCTCGCTCCAGAATTTGAATTGGCTCCTCTTCATAAGACAAATCTGGTCTTAATTCCACCTCCTCAACTAGCACTACATGAGATGGATCTGACCGGTAACGGCGTAACATTGAAACATGGAACACATCATGCATTTGCTTTAATTTCGAAGGTAATTCTAACTGATATGCCACAGGTCCAACCCGCTTCAAAACCCGATAAGGTCCAATGAACCTGGGACTTAACTTCCCTTTGCGACCAAATCTCATCACCTTTTTCCAAGGTGAGACCTTTAGGAATACTTGATCTCCCACAGCAAACTCTATTTCCTTCCGCTTTAGATCTGCGTATGACTTTTGTCTGTCAGATGCTTCTTTTAACCGAGCCCGGATTACCTTAACCTTTTCTTCAGATTCAGCCACTATTTCTCTGACGTTCCCCTAATTCTTTCCAACACGTAGGAGTGCGACACTTCCATCCATATAGTGCTTCATACGGTGCCATTCAAATACTGGCTTGGTAACTGTTGTTGTACGTAAATTCTGCTAACGGTAAGAACTCCTCCCAACTTCCTCTGAAATCTATCACACATCCCCTTAACATATCTTCTAAAATTTGGATTACTCGTTCAGACTGGCCGTCAGATTGTGGATGAAATGCCGTACTGAAGTCCAATCTGGTGCCCAAAGCCTGATGCAATGCTTTCCAAAACCGCGACATAAACCTCGGATCCCTATCCAAAATAATCGACAATGGCACTCCATGCATTCGCACAATCTCATCCACATATAACTTCTCCAATTTCTGCAAAAAGTAATCAACCCGAACTGGGATAAAATATGTAGATTTCGTCAATCGGTCCACTATCGCCCATACAGAGTCTTTCTCAGTAGGCGTAAGAGGAAGCCCACTAACAAAGTCCATGGTGATTCTCTTCCATTTCCATTGCGAAATCTTTATCGGTTGAAGCAATCCCGAAGGTACTTGATGTTCAACCTTGACTTGCTGACACGTTAAGCACTTTCCTGCAAACTCCGTAACTTTCTGTTTAAGACCAGGCCACCAAAACTGATCTCGCAAGTCTCGATATAACTTACTTCCTCCAAGATGCCTAGCATAAGGGCTACTATGCGACTCCTGAAGAATCTTTTGCCTCAATTCTCGATCCCTCGGCAAACAGACTTTACCTTTAAAACATAATACCCCATCACGGTTAATACCAAAATCTTTCAATTCCCCATTATGCACCTGCCGAAGTTTTGTACTCAAATCTTCATCTATCAACTGCCTCTCTTTCACTTGACTCAACCATGTCGGTTTAACTTGTAATTCTGCCAACAAGCTCCCATCATCGTAAAGACTAAGATGTGCAAACATCACCCTTAAATCTGACACCACTTTTTGACTTAGAGCGTCTGCCACCACATTCGCCTTGCCCGGGTGGTACTCGATAGAACAGTCATAGTCTTTCAACAACTCTATCCACCTTCGCTGCCTCAAATTCAGTTCTTTCTGAGTCAGTAGATATTTCAGACTTTTGTGGTCCGTGTATATCACTGACTTTTCCCCATATAAATAATGTCTCTAAACTTTAAGAGCAAAGACTATCACTGCCAACTCTAAGTCATGTGTCGGGTAATTAACCTCGTGTGGTCTCAACTGCCGAGACTCATACGCAACTACCTTCCCGTCTTGCATCAGAACACATCCTAATCCTGCGTGAGAAGCGTCACAATACACAACAAAATCCTTTCCTGCCTCAGGATGAATCAAAACCGGAGCTTCAGTCAAAACCTTCTTGAGCTTCTCAAAACTCTCTTGTTGCTTATCAGCCCACATGAAAGGTACTTCCTTTCTCAGCAATTTCGTTAAAGGTGCAGCTATCGAAGAAAATCCTTCAACAAATCTTACGTAATAGCTCGCTAACCCCAAGAAACTCGCGAACCTCGATTCACGGACTTAGGTGGTTTCCAATCTAGCATGACCTCAATCTTCCGAGGATCCACCCTTATCCCTTCTGCAGACACGGATGGCCTAAAACGCAACCCCTTTCACCAAAATTCACACTTGTCAATTTGGCATATAACTTCTTCTCCTTTAAAACTCACAACACAATCCAGAAGATGCTCATCATGTTCCATTTTGGACTTAGAATACACCGGGATGTCGTCTATGAATACCACAATGAACTGATCCAAGTAGGTTGGAAAATTCGGTTCATCATATCCATGAATACAGCTGGGGCGTTCGTCAATCCGAATGGCATTACTAGAAATTCATAATGCCCATATCTAGTTCGAAAAGCCATCTTATAGATATATGCTTCTTTCACCTTAAGCTGATGATACCCCGACCTTAAATCAATCTTTGAGAATACCGCAGCTCCTTTAAGCTGATCGAACAAGTCTTCGATCCTTGGCAAAGGATACTTGTTCTTGATGGTCAGCTTATTCAACTGCCGGTAGCTATACACATCCTCATCGATCCATCCTTCTTCTTCACAAATAGGACCAGTGCTCCCCGTGGGGATACACTAGGTCGGATGAATCCACGATCAAGCAACTCCTGAATCTGAGCCTTAAGCTCAACTAATTCCTTCGGTGCCATTCTATATGGAGCAATAGAAACTGGCGTCGTTCCAGGCAATAATTCAATCCCAAAGTCTACCTCTCGATCCGGAGGTAATCTTGGAAGTTCTTTCGAAAAAACATCTACAAATTCATTCACAGTCCTGACTCCCTCAACAATTGCTTCCTTAGCCTCCAAGGCATTTACCAACATCAGGAAGGCTACACATCCCTTTCTAACCATCTTTTCTGCCTTAAGAGCGGATACTACATTAGATAAGTAGTTCCGTCTCTCGCCCATCACTACAACTTCTTTGTCATCAAAAGTTCTTCAGGACATTCGTTTAGCAGCACAATCCACATTTGCACGATACTTCACAAGCCAGTCTATGCATAAGATCAGGTTGAATTCCCCGAATGGCAACTCCATTAAATCACCGGAAATCTGCGTCCCCTTGAACTTCTAAAGGCACTTCCTTAAAGAGTTTATCTATTACTCTTTATCATCCTAAAGGACTAAGTATACCATCTTCCTAGGTACGATCTCGAAGTCACATGCAAAGTCCCGGATACTTCACTAGCGATATATGAGTGAGTTAACCCTATATCTATCAAAGCAATAAAGGCAACCCGTAAATCGAAACGCATCAGTGATAACATCAAAAGGCCACTATCCTCTCTCTGACGAATCGCATATACCGACCTAGGTTGTCTCGCCTCGAATTACCACTCGCCTCGCTTAAAGTTCTGCGACCTCTACCGTAACCATTACCCCTTCCATTTGGACCACGGCCCTTATCGTATCATTGTTCACCTCTGCCACTGATTAACGCCTCGACTTCTTTGGCGGTTCTTCTCTCAATTCATCGGGCAATCTTTGATCATATGATCTTTAGATCCGCACTTGAAACATCCTCTGGTCTTTTTCCAACACTCTCCCGGGTGCATCTTCCCACATTGAGCACAAGCACGATATTGTCCACATTGTTAGATCTCCTGACCTCGCGGTCCTTCATTTCTTGGTTTCTTTTGGAAATTTCCAGATAACCCTGAAGATCCAAAGCTTCTCTTATTCTTATTCTGGCCTCTGTCCCAGTTCTGTCTTTCGGTCCGCTTAACTTCTTCAGCTATTCTTGCTCTTTCTACTAAGATTGCAAAATCTCTTTCTCGGTGCGGAGCAATCATCACTCGCAGTTCATCTCTAAGTCCATCTTCAAATCTGACACACCGTTCATATTCAGTAGCTACTATCCCTCTGGCATAACGGCTAAGTCGTAAAAACTCTACTTCATACTCAGCTATCGACTTGTTTCCTTGCACCAAATTCAGAAATGTCTTCCTCTAGGAGTCGATGTAGCTAGCTCCAACGTATTTTCCTTCGAATTTAATTTTAAAATACCCCCAATCCAGTCGATCCGCAGGGGTACTTTCCTTGATAGTGAACCACCACTGGTAGGCCTCATCCCGAAGTAGTAAAATAGCACCTTTCAATTTTTCTTCAGCAGTGCAGTCTAAATCGTCCATGATCCTCTCGACTGCATCCAACCAGTATTCCGCTACATTTGGAGCTACTCCAGATACTCCCCTAAAAACCTCAGCTCCATTCGATCTTAGTCTCTCAGCTACTGACTTTCGAGACCTATTTCCAGTACTAGCTTCTGCTACTCGTGATACTGCATCACCTCCTCCATTTTGCTCTTGAAAATCCACCCCAACAGTCGGTGGCGGAGCTTCATTCTCAAAACCTTGACCAGATCTAACTGGTTTCGACATAGCCATTCTTCCTCTTTCGCATCCACGATGACCACGTCCCCTAGAACTCATGCCTACTACGTGTCTTATCTATTTTTACGAAAAAGTCTTATGTATTAGAGTCTTTTCACTTCTTATTAAAAGAAAGTTTTATGAAATAGATATTCAGTGGTTTTTCCGTAGTAGTGTGCAAACACCTAGGGTCCATGTCTCTAAAGTATAGTTTCCTTAAGCTTATCATACATTCATATCACTTATCAATAAAGATACATACCTGATGGATCTGGGCCGAGAACTCAAGTGCCATGCTCTTATAAAATCATTTAACTTAAGAAACTTTCAAAAAGTCATTTGGGTCAAATTTTGAAAACGTTGTGGGCTTCAAAACCCAAGGCCGAGAGTTTAAAATTGGGCTCTGATACCAAGTTGAAACACCCCAAACTCGGCCCAAAAGCCTCACCGGATTTGATATGTTCCTCAAGTAAAACTTTAGCAAACTCTCACTTATTTAAGAAAAAATTGATGATTTTGAATAAAATAGATCGGGTTGAGATTTAATTGCAAAGTAAATTCGCATCTTCTTAAAACATTATTTTTAAAAGAAATAATAAGTTAACGAAAACCAAATTTAATGAAAAATTTATTAATATTGTGGAAATATATTTTGTTTTCAAAATGCTTAAATTATTAATAAAAATCCATTTAGTTATTTAATTAATAATTATTCATGGCAAAATAAAATAAATCCAAACACAAAAATTTAAAATAGTTTATAGTGGCCTTATTACATAAAAGTAGCAAAACCCATAATAAAGTCTAAGTAGTAAATTTTAATAAGTTTAAATTGGAAAATCTCCAAAATACTTGATATGAGCATTGGCCACCACGAGTCCTTGTGACCGATCCATCGCACTACTGAATCATCTCAAAAGTTATCCCACAAAAGGGGTGAGTCATAAACTCAATGTAACACATACATTAAAAAGCCCATTTGATCATAGCCTCAAAGTCCATTAATTACACATATGGCCATAGGCCCATTTAGCTCATATTTAGCCCAAAAGCCCATTTTCATAGCAGATTATATATTAATCATTTAAAATCACATGGATATGTACATATAATGAAATGCAAACCTACCCCACCTAATATCCATCCACTACACACCACCCGCACCAACCAATCACACCGTGGGATTACTAAATCGACCCTCCATCCGCTACACACCATCGAAGGCGCGCTTTGCAATCAACATGCACATCGCCTTTATAATTTTGTGGCAAGGCCACCGACAAAATTGTCACCAAGTCACCGGATTTCAAATATGTGACCAAGTCACCAGATTCACATATGTGACCAAGTCACCGGATTTCAAATATGTGACCGAAGTCACTGGATATTGTGGTAAAACCACCGAATACTTCCCCTTTATCAATTTTACCCATATGCCCATGCACATACATATTATTCAGTTTTCATGCCATTTACCCTAAAATCATAACAAAATCATACTTATCTCACAATTATGCATATAGCAAAATTAACAAAACATTTGGGGTAAACATACCTGAATATCGTATACCACTGAATGGTATCCATAATCATTATCAAACATATTGTCATATAATCACATTTAATACATAGATCTATGAGATTTTATTGTAAGGTTACACACCTTATGACCGTGAGAACGATACCTTCTCGCTCGTCAACACCTAGTTAATTATCACACTTGGTTAGAATATACTATTACTAATAAAATTATACTTATTGACGAGAGATCTAAATCATTACCCTCGGATTCTCGAACAACCATTATTTGTGGTTTTTCTCCGCTAGATGGATCAAAACCCACTGATAGCCCACAAACGTAAAGTGGTTCGGTTGTACGCACTACTTCAAATAACTGATCTTCATTAGCAGAGGGTCCACAACCCGGAGGAAAATCTCTTATCGCCAATACAACCCTTCGTTTGAAGTTCGATGGTAAAATAGTGCCTCCTCTCTTCCAAACACTCCGTACTGCTCTTTTCTTACATATCTTGTTAGTCTCAAAATCACCCCTAAAATAAAGTTAGTTAATAAACTATCTAAAAGAAATTGATATAACCAAAAGGGATAATCTTACCTTGGATAATTTCGAAAGATCACTTCTTAAAAGTTGGTTTCCGAAAAGATCCTTAAAAATCCCTTCCAAGGATTTGGCTTAGGAGAGAAAAAAATAAGAGAATTATGTTTCTAAATCGATTATTCTAAAAGAAATAATGAAAACTTAATAAAAATCATTACTTAACCCCTTAAAGATTCGGCCTTGTCAAATTAGAAGAAAAGAAATGATGATTCGGCTTGAACAAAAAAGAAGAGAATAAAACAAATAGATTTGGTGATTTCGGTTTGCACAAAAAGAAAAGAGAAAAAGATAGTGATTTATGGCTAAAATGGTTTCGGTTTTCAATGAAAGAAAAGAAGAAAAGGAAATCGAAATAGAAGATGATTCGGTTGACAAAAGAGATGAAAATAATGTTGATTTTGGTTTTAGTAGAAGTAGTTTCGGTTGAGAGAAGGAAGAAAGAAAATGAAAATAAAATGAAAGAAGAGAGAAAAGAAGAAGGAGAAAAGATGATGATGAAGATGATTCCAAAAGAAAAGAAATAGATTTAGAGACCTATGCACATTCGGCCAAGAGGGAAAAATTGAAGAAAAATAGTTCTTGAACTTTGGTACTTTCGGCAATGAGGGAAAAAGAAAAGAAGAAATGTTTTTCCAAACTTTTGATGCTTTTGACTAAAGAAGACAAGAATTTGAGAGAAAAGGTATTTTAACCAAAATGGTCAAAATGAAAGCCAAAACAAAGAGAAATTTTTACCTAAAATGAATAACAAATTCGGCTAGGGGAGAAACTTTTGGAGAGATGAGAAAAGATGCACAAAAATGCAAGACTTTTTGGCCAACTTTCACCCCCTAATGGCTAAGAAAAATTTCGGCCAACCTATGCCAACATTATCCCCCTTTTTCCTCCACATTTCTTTCCCATCAACCCTTAGATTGCTATCACAATTAACCATCCCCTTTAGCCCCTAAAACCGGCTAGGTTCATGGTCAAATGACCATGAAAAAGCTTCCAAAACATTGCCCTTTATTCAAGCCTTTTGTCCCCCTTTCTTACCATCCTTTCTTGATTCCATGCCATAAGTTTTAGCTTACCTTTTTCATATGGTCAATTAACCAAAATTAAAAAGATGCTCATCCATTCTAGAAGAGTCTTGGCCGACACTATAGGGAAGGGAACAAAAAAAAATAAAATCCTCCCATTTGCTAGCTAGGGGATTCGAACCTCTCCCCTCAAGCACTCATCCATGCATCCTAACCACCTTGCCAATTACTCATCTTATGCTTAAAACCTCTTGTCATTATTTCTTAAAGCCTATCATGCTTAGCTCCATCTTAATTATTAAAAATTTAATAAATCACTAAGCATTCACTTAATTAATGAAGTTCAAAAATAACTTCCAAAATACACTCAATCATAATTAAGCACACAACATCATTCAATTAAGTAAAGATACGTAACCCCTAATTATCAAGATGTTACACGCTTTTTGTTATTTAATTTCGTAGACCAATAATTTTTTTACAAGGTGATCCAATCACACCTAAACAAAAAAAGGTTGGTGGCGAATCTACAACATATTTTTAAGTTGATCACCTTTTTTCCAAACTTAAAATAAAAATGGTTTCGATAGCTTGGCGACTCCACTGGGGACTGGTTGAGAGTCAAGCTATAGATTGATTAATTCTTGTCCTTTTGATTGAAAATTTGGAAAATTGTTTTGAAAAATGATGTTTCTTTTGATGCATTTACTGGTACTATGATGTTTTTGTAGAATACTTGCATTTGCATTGCATGACTGTTGTGGTTACACCTTTGAGTGGGAGTGAGAAACTATGTCTTCATGAGGTTTTCACCTCTGCATGGGCTAGTGGACTGCTTCTAGGATACATCTGTGCCTATGTGCTTCATGAGATTTTCATCTCCGCATGGCCATAGGGAAATGTATTCCCCTGAACCGAACTCGATCTATATGAGCCTATAATGGGTGAGGATTGAGGAATCTGTTGGTTCAGGTACCCTCTCTTTAGAACCAAACCACATATAGTGAACCATAAGAGCCCACTTTAAGTAGAACTATATTGAACCCTAGCAGTTACTTGAATAGGTGTTTGACTATTTTCTATTTGATTTGTTTTTTACCATTTGTATATGGTACTAACGTGTTTTTTTTACTACATTGCATTTCATCATCATAGAAAGGAGGTGTTGATTCATATTTAATTGCTAAATAGAAAAGTTAGTCATAAGAAAATGAATTTCTTGATAAAGTTGGTTATAATACGTTCGTCAAAATATAGCCTAAGTAAACACAACGAGAAAGGATCAATAGTATATGACTTTGCCTCGTTGCCTGGGGATTCAAGTCAAGAAGGATTATTCGAGAATCAGCATGTCTCAATTTTCTTAAAGAAGCTTAGGAGCATCATGGAGGATAAGTGAGTGAAGAGCTGTGGCCTGGATCAAACAATAAGGAGCTAGAAGAGGCATCTATTGAGAAAGTTCACGGGGCACGATTATTGTTGGAACGCCTGCACCCCCAAGGCGGAGCAAAAAAATTAATCCCGGCGATCCAAACCATGAATCCATGTGTGAGAAACGAATCGGGGTGAAATAAAGGTTTCAAAATTACCAAAGTTTCAATCTGAGTAGATAGCAATGCCTCGGCGACAAGATATCTGATCTTCTGTCGAACTAATCCACAACCTTTACGATGTCGGCCTCTACGTAATCCACCCAGGTTTGACTATGAAGCGTAAATCTCCAAAACTATTTTTTTAGAGAGGTGTTTTGCTTGACTACGCTAGACCTTTTTAAGCAAAATTCTTAGGTTTTTCTTCACTTATTACCCTTTTATAATCAGTATTTCATTTATGAATAATAAAATTAAATAAATATAATAATGTTTTAACCAAAATTATAATTACATTAATTATACCCAAAAAGTTATAATTACATTAATTATAACATGGATTTCGTAAACTATATTTATTTAAATTTATATCTGAACCAAATTCATATATTAATTCTCATTATGTGTACAACATCCTTGTACATATAATATATTCAATATTTGATTGCCAATTAAATTAATTCTTTAATTAACTTAATTCATGTGACAATCAAACACAATACCAACTATGTTTCATTCCGTTCATTTCAACCATAGGTGTGACCTCAGAGGTTCTTGTAACGTTAGTAGTAATACTAGAACGATTCTAATGTCACAAACAATGAGTGGCATCTAGCAATGCATCATTGCTACCTAAGATACAAGAAGTCATGATTCGACATAACTTTTGTGATTAACTTTTCATGCATTAATCCTTAAGTCCTTTATCTCCGAATAGATACAAGTCATGGAATAGTCACACTTGTATAGTCCATCCCATGTTTCTTGATATCTTGAGTAGAATATGATATACAAATTAGTATGACATCTCATGTCAACTTATTTGAGGATGGCCATGCATTTCTAGTCTCACTCAATCAAGTGGCCTAAGATATTACTCCCATTATGTGGGAGGACTTATCCTATATTGATCAACAATATCCTCTACATTGATTGTGATATATCCAACATCACCTTTATAGAACAACCATTCACGTTGCACGTTTGATCGTATCAAAATATACGACTCACGATGTTGGGATAATGATTATCTCAAGTCTAAGGATCATATACTATTAATCATTATGAGTAATGCTGTGACAATTACATAATAATCCAAGAAACATACTCATAGCGGTCACCCAATATGTTGTTCTCTAACACACATATTCATGCATTGATTTTGACACTCCATATCAATGATAACTCTTTATCATCAATCAACTACATGTTAGTCTTAATGCATTATTGTTGTCCTAGTCAACAATAATACTTGACTAAGGATATTTTAAGAATAATAATATTATTCTCGTGACATTATTATAAAAGCAGTTTATTTGTACACACGTAAGGAAAAATGAAATAATAATGACAACGCTTTATATAAATAAACATGGTAAATCAAGTATGTTATTACAACCATCTCATGATTGATCTTTGGGCATACTCTTACAATTATAACATCTAGATAAGAAGAAAAGGATTGATGTTTTCACCTGGACTATGAGGACAAAGTCGCATATATAATCCGTTTTATGTAAATAAATTTATTTTCTAGAAAAGTTTTTCTAATGGAATTGAATTTAGAATCAATGCCTCTCTTTCTTTTTTGCATTCATTCAATGCATTTGCATTGTATTTCATGCATTTGCATTACATCATATGCATTAAAATTTATAGAAAGACTCTAATTTATTAAAATTATTTTAGTAACTTGGAAACTGATAGAACCTTTCCAAGTACGCATCTCTACGGCACAAGGAAAAAGACCAAGTCAATGGACAAAAGACTAGAAAAATTGGAGCAAATGAAAAAGGATATGCAAGAACAAATGCAAGCATAGATGCAAGAGTAGCTAGCTAAGATTCGACAAGAAATGAGAGATCAAATGATGGAGTCCCAAAGAAACATAATGGCTCAATTGTCTCAATTACTGGCGGAAGGAATAGACAAAGGAAAGACTCCCATGGTTAACATTGAAGAGGAGAATGAGGAACCATTTTATCCTCATGGTTTTACCCCAACCCTTCCTGAGATGTATCCTCAAAAAACGTTTGTCATAATCAAACCTCGAAAATTTTAGGAGGGTGCTTCGATATCGGTGAATTCCCAAATTGGATTAGGCTTGTAGCATCCCAAAATTGGGCCTAGTAGGATTGGGCCGATTGGGCCTTGAGCACGGAAGCATTTAAAATTTTTGGAGAATAAGAGAATGGTTTTATTTCAAGTTGAACTTATTAGGAAGGTGATTTTGGAAAGTTACGGGGTTTCTAGGAAGTTTTGGGTTCAAGTTAGGCTAGAGGAAAATTTTAGTGTTTGAGTACTTTAAGGAGAGAAGGTAGGTGGCATAAAGGCTTATGGAAATAAGTGAGTAAATTTCTAGCATAAATGAGCATATGGTAAGGAGGATTTGGCTTCACATGAAGGGCTTTAAGGGAAGATGTTCGAATCCCATCTATTGCATTTTTGATTAATTTTTGTGTTTCATTTTCAATGTGTCGGCCATGGCTTTAATATGGCAAGGAAGAATTTTATTTTAATGGAAAGATGGCTAAGGATTATGGTAAGGAGGAAGATAAGGGAAAATGAAGGAAAGAATCAAAAGGAAAAGACAAGGGAAGGGGACATGTTGGCCTATTTTGTGGAGGATGTTTTGGAAAGTATATTTTGGGGTCAACACTCATCTTTTTGTTAATGATGATACAAGGTTTTAGTAGGGAAAAAAAGGGATAGCCGAATTTTTCTTGAGGCAATTGGCAATTTTTGCTACTTGAGAGGTTATTTTCTCCTTAGCTTTTTGGTGTCATTTTCTTCAATTCTTTTTCTCTTTGCCGAAACTTCAAGCCATTAGTGAGCATTTTTCTTCATTTCTTTCTTGTTTTCTGAAAGTCCCTAACCATTGAGACCAAATTATTTCACTCATTTTCCTTTGGAAAAACCGAATTTAGCTAAGCAGTCCTTTTCCATCTTTCTTTTCCTTTTTACAAAATTCTCCAACCCTTCTCTCATTTTCTTTAATTAGTTTTACATAGAGGTTGAATCATCCTTGTTCTTTTTCTCCAATAGCTGAACCCTTCATCTCTTCTTTATCATTTCTTCTCATTTGTGTTGACACTCACTCCTTTGATCAATCGATGTCGCGAAGAGTATCGTGTTATAGATTTCGAATAAGGTGTGTAATCTCGTACTATTCCGAATACATGTTTGAAATGGCGTGTAATCCCACAGTTCTCTGAATATTTGCATGAAATGTTTTGTGATTCAGTCGAAAGTTTGAAAAATCAAAATTGGCATATGTGATCACTCGGGCGTGCGTATGTTCGTAGTGGTAACCATATTTTGCAATGAAATATTTTTGGTTAGCAGAATGACGTGATTTAGAAAAATCATGAAAAATATGAGAAAGGTAATTAGAAAGTGAATAAGATATCGAATTAAAGCTTATTTTGTCTAGTTTTATATGGAAGAAATAGATGATGAAGAGGAATTTTATATTCTGTGATATTTTAATTTTAGTGAGGCTGGTTCTAAATGACTTTGTGGTTCCCTGTTATGTCTTGGAAAAATCATTCAAAATTGTAAAAAGAGAATTATGAGTTATAGTTTATATTTATAGATTCCTTAGTGAGCCTATTTTCAATAGAAACAAGTACGAGCAACATTTGAAAACCGTACAATGAGATATTTGAATTTAAGATAAGAGAGGTCAGAATCATTGGTCAGTGAAATAGGGGAAACTTTGATGAATAAACTGTACTAAACGGCTAAGCCAAAATTCTGGAAAAATTGTAGTAAGAAGATATATGAGTCTAGTTTCAAGGAAAATTTACGGATCTAAATTTTAAGTTTCCTAACTCGAGTTACAGTCAGTTTAGTCAGTATGATGCAGATGGACAGTTTTAACTTTTATGCCCCAAATTAGTAGTTAAGTCTTAGGTTGCGAAATTGCCAAATTATCCTTAGTGGGTAAAATTACCAAAATACCCTCGATGGGTAAAATTATAAAAAAATACCTTTGGGTTATGAAATAACAAAAATGCCCCTATGGACCGATTTATCGAAATGCCCCTATGGGCCGATTTGTTAGAATGCCTTAACGGGCCGATTTATTGTTGCTTACATGGGTCGAGCTTTTGTATTAAATTATTTGATTAATGATTGTTAATGAAATGGGAACATCTTATTATGTATGTTGCATACTCATATATTGCATTTGGATTGAGAAAAATGTTGAAGAGAAGTGATTCCGGTGGCACTGCCACAAAATTGTTTGTTAATCTGAATCATTATGATTTTGGTTGCTTGGCCACAACCAAACTATATTATAAATGACAAAATGCCTGCGATTGGTGTGTTTGGCAGGGTGGGTTGACTTGATCCCCACAAGTGTGATGGGATGGTATGGGTGGTGTGTAACGGATGGATTACTAGGATAGGTTAGGTTGCATTACATTATCTGTAACATCCAAAATTGGGCCTAGTAGGATTGAGCCCATTGGGCCTTGAGCACGGAAGTGTTTAAAATTTTTGAGAACAAGATAATGGTATTATTTCAAGTTGAACTTATTAGACGGTAATTTTGGAAAGTTATGGGGTTCTATGAAGTTTCGGGTTCAAGTTAGGCTATAGGTAAATTTTTGTGTAAGCACTTTAAGGAGAGAAGGTATATGGTATTAAGACTTAAGGTAATAAGTGTGCTTTTTGCTAGCATAAATGAGCTTCTAGTAAAGAGGTTATGGCGCCACTTGTAGTACCTTGAGCGAAGGAGCTCGAATCACCCTGTGTACATATTGGCTTTTATTTTTTTTATATTTCCCTTCTTTATTGTGTCGGTCAAGGAGTAATTTTGGCAAGTGTGGACTTCATTATTTTTGATAAGGTGGCTAAAAGAATAAGGCAAGGATGAAGTTAAGGAAAGTAATCAAAAGAAAAAGGGGATGTAGGGGGAATGTAATATCCGGGAGTTAAGGGTTATGCGTTTTAACTCATATTTATGTAGTAGCATGCTTAGTATGTTATTTGTATGTGTTTAGGGGTCTCGGGAAATCTTGAGACTAAGTTTTGGACCATAGTCAAATTTTTGGGTTAGAGCCTTTAGGGGAAAGCTAGGGGAAGGTAGGCTTTAAGAGTTCTTGCGAGGAGGTTATGACACAAGAATCCAGTTGATAAAGTGGCTAAGAGGTGCCACTTAGAGCACTTGTGGTTGATGCATTAGGGAGAGAGAAGGGCCTTGGTTCGAGTAGCTCTAGCAGCATTTTGGCATTTATTTTGCATCAAGGGGAGTGAAGAGTTGGGCGGCAATCAGACTCTAAAGGATGAGAATGAGACTTGGTCAAGGTGTTTGAAATTGTGGCTAGGAGAAATGATGGGAGTTTGACTCATTCAAACTCATTCAAATGAGAGGTGAAGAGGAAAAGTAGGAGGAAAAGAGGGGATTAGGGAGAGAGAAGAGGAGTTGGCCAAATGGAGTGGTCTTGGGATGACATTTTCGGCCAAGAGGGAAGTGGCAAAAGCCCCAAATAGGTGAATGTGTGGCCATTTTCTCTCTTTTGGAAGTTTCCCCTCATCCCTGCTTCTTGTCGAAAACTTGCATTCTTTTCTTTCTTGACCAAAAGCCGAAAGTGAAGAACCATTCGTGCACTTTTTCTCATCTTAGTAAGTTATCCCTTTTCTTCTTCATTCACCCTCTAAAAGTCGAAACCACACAAACCCCAACCCATTCTCTTCTTCTTTGCACTGATTCCTCCATTCTCAAGAGCCGAAAGAACCTTTCCTAATTACCAAGACAAAGCTGAATCCTTTATTTATCGTTCGTATTCTCTTTTGGTGCGTCGATTTTTAAGGGTGGTTGTTATGCCGAATCGGGTTAGTTACGTAGTAAGGATCTTTCCTTAGGTTGATTTTTTTTTCTCTTTTCTTCTTGGATTAACGAAATCAATGACTCTAATTCCCTTTATGTATTTGGCCGAAACCATGAAGGTGGGTTCCGGGATTCACTGTAGTCAACGTTAGAAGGAGAAACTCTCGGGATTTGATCAGTTAAGGTAAGGGGAATAATGCCATTTGGCCAAAGGCCATATTATTTTTTTTTTAGTGTTGGCCGTTTCTAACTATGGTGTTTTAGAAAGAGTTCGACAGAGATAAAAGGGGAGTCTTCGGGATTTGGATCTATTTCGGTAAGGATATTCAGTTAAGTTATAGATGTGATTCATTTAGATTTTTACGTATCGATTAACCAGGTTTCTGATTAAGTGATATTCGATGGATGCGAGTACCAGTGGGGGAGAGAAAGGGGTAGTTCCTACCCCTAGATTCAAGAAACATTCGGTTTCAGCCGTACGTGACTGGCCACCGGGTTGTGGGCCAGCATCGGAAAGGGATAAGCAAATCGTGGTGATTCCTGCAAGTGAGGGTGTCAGTGAGATCGAGAGTGTCATTCTCCGTGTTTTTAGGTGTGTAACCCCACACTTTTTCCCGATAGATTAATAATATTAAATATGTGTTAACAAGATTATGAATAATCATGGCTAAGGGTACCATTCATTGGTACAGTTCGTTCAGGTACGTTATATCTAACCCTTGTTTACAGTGGTTACAATCATTTATATGAAAGCATGTGTGTTTTCGATATGGGCTTAGGATAAGCATATAGCATGATACCTATAATACTATGTATGTTGCATGGGCACGAGGGTTATAATGAAAAAGGGAAGTGTTTCGGTGGTTTTACCACATTATTCAGTGACCCATGTCATAATATTATGATTCGGTGACGTTGTCACATTATCTGGTGGCTATGCCACATATTAAGGGCAATGAGCAGTTGACTGCAGCGACTTCCTTCGAGGGTGTGTAGCGGATGGGGGGTCGATTTAGTAATCCCCATTGGTGTGACTGGCTGGTACGGGTGGTGTGTAGAGGTTGGACATCTAGGTGGGTTCTGGTTGCATTATTGTTTTTATATACATGTGATTTAACATACTGTGATATGGGCTTATGGCCCGATAATGATTCCGGATGGGCTTTGCCCAAATTGTTATAATAAAGGCTATAATCAATTGGGAACCTGTGTTGGTTGTTACACATTGAGTCTGTTGAGTCACCCTTCGTGGGCTAACATTTTGCAGGTGATACATAGTGCGATGGACCGGGTCGGTAGGGACTATGTGGTGGCCATGCTCAGCAAAATTTCAGGTTTTCATATAATAGAACTCTTTTCGTTTCTTTAGTATGTTTTCTTTCGTTCGGGATTTATTTTGGTTTTTAATATGTAATAAGGCCATTACTTAACCGCTTAATTTCGGGTATTAAATTTTATTTCCATACGATAATCAACAAACAAGTAATTAAATATTTTTCTTAAAGCAACTTCAAATGTTTTATCACCTACTCAACTTACGGTTTTTCAACCTAATGAGCTCTAGAATCAGGCAAATCTTTTAATTTTTGAAATATAAAGGAAGCGTTTTAATGGAATACAAACTTGAACGGTAACTTGGTTTTCATCTTGATAAAAATACAAACCTGTTTTATTAAAATCGTCATATTTTATAAGAAGATGAAACGAGATAAAGTTAAGTTTTTCTTAAGGAACATGTCAGATCCAGTTGGGGCTTGTGGGTCAGGTTTTGGGTTTTTCAATTCGATCGAGCTAGGTTCAAAACTCGACTTTGAGGGTTTTGGGCCCCAAATGTTTTCCAAAGATGGGTTTTTTAAACCATGGATTTCTATAAACAAATTTAGGTTTATTCTAGCATGGCACCTGTGTCTCCGGCCCAAAGTCCACTAGGTAAGTACCCCTAATCATTGTGTGATTTGTATGTGGGTATTATGGGATCGTAGATTAGTAGATTAGGAGCTATTGAACCCTAGGATTAGCTTACTCCAATACAAAATTACATAAGACTTAACTTATTTCACCAAACCTGGGAATAAGTCGTGGAGTTCAGGTGTGGTAACAAACATGTGCATGTCTAGGCATGTATTTCCGAATGAGCTTGGTATTTAAGCAGTCCTAGCGACTCATCTCCTCTTTTCTGGAATCCTACTTGGTGCGCAGTGATTGTTCACCTCAACCGTGAGGACTTGTTAACGGGCCAAATCTATAAATAAAACCCTGAAAGGGACCAAACACCCGGTTTGCAAAACAATCAAATTACCCCGACTTGTGAAAATTACTGAAATACCCCGACTTGTGAAAATTACTAAAATACCACTAGTTTATGAAATTACCATACTACCCTCGATTTTTACCAAAATACCCCTATTTTGCAAAAACACCAAAACCCCTATTTTGCAAAATTTCAAGATACCCCTGATTTGGAAAATTACCAAAATACCCCTATAGGACAAAGTACGAAAATACCCCTGGGTTGGGAATGGACGAAAATGTTCAAAGTGGTGAACATGAATGTGATTCTTTGAATTAGGGTAGAAGACTTGAAACGAAAACTTTGAATGACCGAAAGAACTACTATCAAGTGTCTTTGCATAAAATTGCTTGTGGGTAATCAGTGAAACAATAAGTAATGCATAAAATTTCTAAAACAGATAAGACGCGACGGTAGATATGAGTACTAGGGGATGTGGTCATCGCAATACGCACGGACGTGGCAGAGGCAGAATCACTGTGTTTGAACCAGCAGGATCTAGACATGAGTCTGGGAATGAAATACCGTTACCACTGGTTGGAGAAGCAGAATTCCAGGACCAAACTGGAGGAGATGGCGCAATATCCCAAGCGATGTTGCGAGTGTTGGAAAGAGTTGCTGGAGTAGGTCTAAGTGGAGGGGCTAGAAAGTCAGTGCCTGAGCGACTGCGAGCAAACGGAGCTGAGGTGTTCAGGGGGGTCTCTGGGGTGGCCCCAAATGTTTCTGAATATTGGTTGGAAGCAGTTGAAAGGATTATGGATGACCTGGACTGCACGGCTAAGGAAAAACTGAAAGGGGCAGTGTCACTACTTCGGCATGAGGCATACCAGTGGTGGCTCATTGTTAGAGAGGGTACCCAGGTGGATCGGATTGTTTGGGAGTATTTCAAGACGATGTTCCAAGGGAAGTACGTAGGAGCAAGTTATGTGGATGCTCAGAGGAAGGCGTTCTTGAATCTGGTACAATGGGGCAAATTCGTAGCTGAGTATGAAGCAGAATTCCTTCGTTTGAGCCAATATGCTCAGGGAATCGTGTCGACCGATTATGAGCGCTATGTACGGTTCAAAGATGGGCTTCGAGATGAGTTGAGGGTGTTAATAGCTCCACAACGAGAGAGGGACTTCGCGGTATTGGTTGAAAAAGCAAAAATAGCCGAGGAGGTGAAGCATACCGAGAGGCATAACTAGACAGAGGTCAAGGTAAAAATAAGAGGGGTTATGGATCATCGGGGTCATCCGGAGTTTCCAGAAAAGACCTAAAATTGATGGGCCACGAGATCGGTAGGTTGCTGTGGGAGGTCAGTATCATACGTGTGCTCAATATGGAAAGATGCACCCGGGAGAGTGTTGGAAGAAAACAGGGGGATGTTTTAAGTGAGGGTCCAAAGACCATGTGATTAGGAACTATCCATTGGAAACAGATAGGAGCCAACCAGCAAGTCAGGGTTTTAATCAAACTGGAAGAGGTGGACAGCAGCCACTGAGGGGTCGTGGTCCGGTTGGTAGAAGTAATAGTTCTGGTCGAGGTCGGGGGACACCGGGTAGAGGTGTTAGTAATGCATATGCGAGGCAGCCTGGCCTAGTGTATGCAGTTCGTCGAAGGAAGGATCGTGATGCACCGGACGTCATAACTGGTACGTTCCTTATAGCTGACAAGCCTTTCTTTGCTTTAATTGATGTTGGCTCGACCCACTCATATGTTGCATATAGAATAGCTGAAACTTTAGGTGTAGCATCTGAACTGTCTATTAGGGAGATGACTGTAGTGAGCCCGTGAAACACCCCACACCCGGTCCACGAGCCTGGACCGGATCTGGTATGTTCCTCGGTGAAAACCATTTCAAATTCTTTTGTATTTAGGAAAAACTTGAGCGTTATGAAGGAAAGTTTGTTTTGGGTTGGGCTTGAGTTGAAACAGGTTTATTTCGTTATTAAAAATCCTTTTGATTTAGGTGACAAAACGTTTGGGCTTTGAATTAAATTAATTTTACTTAATCTTTTAATAAATATAAAGATTGTATCCTCAATAAATAAAAGTAAAGTAAACGCTACTACGGCCTTATTACATCAAATAATTTCCCAAAATTAAAACCAAAATAAACTTTAAATTACTTAAAATAAAATAAAAGTCCAAGTCATAAATTTCATGCTGTGCATGGCCATCCCTAAGCTTCTGCCGAACCCGGTCTATCACTGATCGTCACCTGAAACATGTTCCCACAACGGGGTGAGTCAAACAGACTCAATGTGTACACAAACACCAAGTCTTAACAAATTTAGGCATACCAAATCATATTCATACGTATCATAATTTCACATTTAATGATTCAAGATAATGATGCATCCCAAACCCAAACCTAGATGCCATCCGCTACACATCCCCATACCAACCTACACACCGTGGGGACTACTAAGTCAACCCTCCATCCGCTACACACCATCAAAGGCAATCGTTGCAGTCGACGTGCTCATCGCCCATATAAAACTCGTGGCATAGCCACCAGATTAAATAATTGTGTCATGTGACACCACATTCAGATAATGTAACCGAAGTTACCACATTCAGATAATGTGACCGAAGTCACCACATTCAGATAGTGGGATCGAAGTCACCACATTCACTTCCCCTTTCTCATATATCCCGAATGCCCCATATTATTTATATCATGCATATTATACTTAATTTCACATTCATGTCACTTTTCACATGTTAATATAACATATTTCGTAATCCTAGTAGGAGTAGGAAACGTACCTGAGTACTTTGTACCATAACATGGTACTTTAGCCACATTCTTACACTTCCATATTAACAACATATATCAAATTAAAGCCATAAATCTATTAAGATTTGTGCGGGATACACACGGTACCTTAACCATGCTTTTCACATTCTTAATAACATATTTAATTTAAAACATAGCCATGAAACGTATTAAAACTTAGGGTAGGGTACACACCTGATTCGCTTAATGATTTCACTTGAAATCCCGAATTCCGATCTTAGATCTTTAACTCCCTATATTCAGCCCATATTAAAGATTTAATGAAAAACTCATTCGGCCATAAAACCAAATCGTAGTAGGATTTGTACACTAAAACTTACCTTGGTGCCAAATCCCGAAATCTTCACTATACTCTTTCTTGTATTCGGCAAAGCTTTAAATCAATTTAACAAATTAGTTTTGGCTTTTGAATAAATATGAACTAGATCTAAAACACCAAAAATAGGCCTTGGCGAATATTCGCATGTCTTACCTTGTGGATTTTAAATCCCAAATTCACCAAATAACTAGGGAACACGCGCCTATGGTGTACCTTCTGAAAAGAACTTCTCCTTCCTTGTAGTTGACACGTAGTAAATCTCAAGAGCCTTCTTTCCAAGTTTTGACTAACACATAATGGGGTTAGATTTCCTAGTTTCAGCTTTAATCTTAGAAGAAAAAGAATGGAAATCGATAACTACTGACCTTACCCTTAATCTTTGTAATCGATAGCCCCTTTTTCTTGAGTCCTCAAAGATTCGGCTTAAGACCTAGAGAGTAGTCACACAAGTTTCGGCTTTTGGAATATTGAGAGGAGAAGAATGAAGAAGGAAAGAATAGTTGCTTAAGAGAATTTGGCGAGAGGTTATCAAGGAAGAGACAATAATGTTGAATGGCCTCTTTTCCTTTTATAGCCGAATTTACTACTCGTAATCCCTTACTTGGCCACCACTCTTCTATTTTGATAACTTTATCCTTTGAATTATCACTTTATTAAAAGAATTAATCCAACAATTATCTCCTAAAATAATGATAATTAAATCTATTATTTATCTCCTATTTAGATGAAATTTAAAGAGAATAAAACTCTTCCTTGGGGTTCCTTAGTGCCGCCCACTTCCTCGCTTCTTTATAGCAAAAATAAAACTCCTTTATTTGTTCCCCAAGTGACTCAAACCTAGGCCCAATACCCTTGTATGTGGCGTCACCTACCTGGGCCTCAAGTGATATCTTCAGGCCACTTTTCCAAGCTTGTTTGTGTGTCAAATTTCTCATACTTTTTCTCTTAAGACCACCTTGCCTTATTTTTCCCTTTTAAACTTTAAAACTCGACATTTCTACATCATTTCTAAGTTTCCAAAAATTTTCGTTTGGCTCTTTAAACTTGACATTTCCTTACATTTCCAAGTTTCCAGAAATGTTCACTTTCCTCTTTTAACTTAAGTTTCCAAAATGTTCAATTTCCTCTTTTAACTTAAGTTTCCAAAATGTTCACTTTCCTCTTTTTGAAACTTAACATGTCTAAACCATTTCTTTCATTTCTAAGTTTCCAAAATGTTCGCTTCCTCCTTTAACCTAACATTTCCTTACATTTCCAAGTTTCCAAATGTTTACTTTCCTCTTTGAATCATTTCTAAATCATTTCCTTACATATCCTAGTTTCCAAAATGTTCACTTTGAACTTAACATTTCCTTACATTTCCTACATTTCCGTTTCCATACATTTCCATACATTTCCTTACATTTCCTTACATTTCCATACATTTCCTTATATTTCCATACATTTCCATACATTTCCATACATTTCCTTACATTTCCTTACATTTCCATACATTTCCTTACATTTCCAAGGTTCTAAATATGCACACCACATATCACAAGAAACATGCTATTTCATAAAATTAAGCAAAATGCACACAATGGGATTCGAACCTCTTCCTCAAAGTACTTCACTTGATGCCATAACCCTTGCACCTTAGGTTGCGCCCCTTTCCACTTTTCCACATCACTTCTTGTTTTTAACTTAAAACCAATAATTGTCCAAAGCTTTCTTCCATCCTAGGATTTTAAAAACTCTTATTTCCAAACACTGCCAAGACCTACTACTCATGAATTATGCACAAACGCATAATCCCTAATCTAGGATGTTGCATTTCTACCCTCCTTAAAAATAATTTCGTCCTCAAAATTACTTACTAACAATCGTACAATCCTTCTCACCAAGACTATGCTTACGTCACAAGACTCGATCTTAATAGAACCATCATACTTTCCAGCACAATCTCTAAGTTCACGCCCCTTAGAACTTATTTCTAACGTCATGATTTAATCGATTAAGAAGTTTTATGTATTAAAAAATTTTGTTTCACCGATTAACCGCAAGAAGTTTTATGGAAAGAATTTTGGAAGTGGTTCTTTCAGATTCATACATGCACACATCTTTACATTCATACATCCATCAATCAATTATGAACTTTCGCTCATTCGAGAAATGTTGTAGTTTTCATTGTTGTTGTTTTCCACTACCTGTGGGTATTTTCGTAATTTGCCTTATAGGGGTATTTTCGTAATTTGTCAAAATAATGTTCTTTGGTGATTTTGTCAATAAAGGTATTTTGGTAATTTTTGAAATCCTGTGGTATTTCAAAATTTTGAAATTATAGGGTATTTCAAGAATAAACCGGGTAAGTTTATAAATCTTAATAAATCAAGTATATTTTGGAATTTACAAAACTTGAAGGTTGTTTTAGAATTTATTTTCCAAATCGGTGTTGTTGCGTAAATTTTGAAGATCGGGGTCATTCGGTAATTTTGTAACTTGTGGGTATTTCGATAATTTATAGGGTAGGGTAGTTTCATAATCTTTTCTAAAATCGTGGTATTTTGTCATTTTGCAAATTAGGGTTTTTGAACATTTTATAACGTAATGAAATTTTGATAGAATCGTGGGTATTTTGAAAATTTCATAAACCAAGGGCATTTTGTAATTTTACCATTAGGGGTATTTTTGTAATTTTATAAATCTAAAATATTTCAAGAAAATTTTATAAAATAATCTTTTCAAATCAAGAAAATAATTTAGAAATTTTAAAACTAGGGTTTCCATAAAATACGGCTAGTCCCTTTTGGGTTTTAGTTAGGGGTTTAGCCCGTGTATAAGTCCTCTTGGTTAGGGTGAACGGTTACTACGCACCAAGTAGGATTCGAGTAAAGAGGAGGTGAGTCTCTAGGGCTGCTTAAATACCAAGCTCTTACTGAATCCACTCCTAGACATGCGCACAACAGTTACCACACCCTAGCTCGGCGACTTAATCACATGTTTGTCTAATGGTCCTTAAGTCTTATGTACTTGTGTTTTTGAATAGACTAGTCCTAGGGTTCAACAGATCCTAGTTCAGTAATCTAGGTTGCCATAAAAGCCCATACATTTCACATATTCAAATCACTTCAGAAGTCAGAAGTACTTACCTGGTGGACTGCAGGTCGGAGACTTAGTGGGCCATGCCAGAAAAACCTACTTTATTCACAAAAATTATTTTTGGGCTTATCTTGGAAAATGTTTTGGGCCTTAAACCCAAGGCCAAGAGTTTAAAATTGGGCTCTGATACCAAATTAAAACACCCCACACTCGGCCCACGAGCCTGGACCAGATCTGGTATGTTCCCCGGTGAAAACCATTTCAAATTCTTTTGTATTTAGGAAAAACTTGAGCGTTTTGAAGGAAAGTTTATTTTGGGTTGGGCTTGAGTTGAAACAAGTTTATTTTGTTATTAAAAATCCTTTTGATTTAGGTGACAAAACGTTTGGACTTTGAATTAAATTAATTTTACTTAATCTTTTAATAAATATAAAGATTGTATGCTCAATAAATAAAAGTAAAGTAAACGCTACTACGACCTTATTACATCAAATAATTTCCCAAAATTAAAACCAAAATAAACTTTAAATTACTTAAAATAAAATAAAAGTCCAAGTCGTAATTTTCTTGCTGTGCATGGCCATCCCTAAGCTTCTCAACCCGGTCCATCACCGATCGTCCATCACAACGGTGATCAAACACAATGTGTACAAACACTAAGTCTTAACAAATTCGGGCATAACAAATCATATTCATACGTATCATAATTTCACATTTAATGATTCAAGATAATGATGCATCCCAAACTCAAACCTAGATGCCATCCGCTACACATCCCCGTAATAACCTCGCACACCGTGGGGACTACTAAGTCAACCCTCCATCCGCTACACACCATCGAGGCGCATCGCAGCTTGACGTGCTCATCGCCTATATAAAATTCGTGGCATAGCCACCAGATTAAATAATTGTGTCATGTAACACCACATTCAGATAATGTAACCGAAGTTACCACATTCAGATAATGTGACCAAAGTCACCACATTCAGATAGTGGGACCGAAGTCACCACATGCACTTCCCCTTTCTCATATATCCCGAATGCCCCACATTATTTATATCATGCATATTATACTTAATTTCACATTCATGTCACTTTTCACATGTTAATATAACATATTTCGTAATCCTAGTAGGAGTAGGAAACGTACCTGAGTACTTTGTGCCATAACATGGTACTTTAGCCACATTCTTACACTTTCATATTAACAACATATTTCAAATTAAAGCCATAAATCTATTAAGATTTGTATGGGGTACACACGGTACCTTAACCATGCTTTTCACATTCTTAATAGCCATGAACGTATTAAAACTTAGGGTAGGGTACACACCTGATTCGCTTAACGATTTCACTTGAAATCCCAAATTTCGATCTTAGATCTCTAACTCCCTATATTCGGCCTATATTAAAGATTTAATGAAAAACTCATTCGGCCATAAAACCAAATCCTAGTAGGATTTGTACACTAAAACTTACCTTGGTGCCAAATCCCGAAATCTTCACTATACTCTTTCTTGTATTCGGCAAAGCTTTAAATCACTTTAACAAATTAGTTTCGGCTTTTGAATAAATATGAACTAGACCTAAAACACCAAAAATAGGCCTTGGCCGAATATTCGCATGTCTTACCTTGTGGATTTTAAATCTTGAAATTCAACGAATAACTAGGGAACACGCAGCCTATGGTGTACCTTCGGGAAAAGAACTTCTCCTTCCTTGTAGTCGACACTTAGTAAATCCTGAAAAGCCTTCTTTCCAAGTTTCGACTAACACAATAATGGGGTTAGATTTCCTAGTTTCGACTTTAATCTTAGAAGAAAAAGAATGGAAATCTATAACTACTGATCTTACCCTTAATCTTTGTAATCGACAGCCCCCTTTTTTTGTGTCCTCAAAGATTCGGCTTAAGGCCTAGAGAGTAGTCACACAAGTTTCAGCTTTTGGAATATTGAGAGGAGAAGAATGAAGAAGAAAAGAATAGTTGCTTAAGAGAATTGAGCAGAGGTTATCAAGGAAGAGAAAATAATGTTGAATGGCCTCTCTTTCCTTTTATAGCCGAATTTACTACTCGTAATCCCTTACTTGGCCACCACTCTTCTATTTTGATAACTTTATCCTTTGAATTATCACTTTATTAAAAGAATTAATCCAACAATTATCTCCTAAAAATAATGATAATTAAATCTATTATTTATCTCCTATTTAGATGAAATTTAAAGAGAACAAAACTCTTCCTTGGGGTTCCTTAGTCCGCCCACTTCCCGCTCTTTGTAGCAAAAATAAAACTCCTTTATTTGCTCCCCAAGTGACTCGAACCTAGGCCCAATACCCTTGTATGTGGCGTCACCTACCGGCCTCAAGTGATATCTTCAGGCCACTTTTGCAAGCCTGTTTGTGTGTCAAATTTCTCATACTTTTTCTCTTAAGGCCACCTTGCCTTAATTTCCCCTTTTAAACTTTAAAACTTAACATTTCTAAGTCATTTCTAAGTTTCCAAAAATTTTCGTTTGGCTCTTTAAACTTGACATTTCCTTTCATTTCCAAGTTTCCAGAAATGTTCACTTTCCTCTTTTAACTTAAGTTTCCAAAATGTTCAATTTCCTCTTTTAACATAAGTTTCCAAAATGTTCACTTTCTTCTTTTTGAAACTTAACATGTCTAAACCATTTCTTTCATTTCCAAGTTTCCAAAAACATTCGTTTCCCTCCTTTAACCTACATTTCCTTACATTTCCAAGTTTCCCGAAATGTTTACTTTCCTCTTTTGAATCATTTCTAAATCATTTCCTTACATTTCCTAGTTTCCAAAAATGTTCACTTTGAACTTAACATTTCCTTACATTTTCCTACATTTTCGTACATTTCCATACATTTCCTTACATTTCCATACATTTCCATACATTTCCTTATATTTTCATACATTTCCATACATTTCCATACATTTCCTTACATTTCCATACATTTCATACATTTCCTTACATTTCCAAGGTTCTAAAATGAACACCACATATCACAAGAAACATGCTATTTCATAAAATTAAGCAAAATGCACACAATGGGATTCAACCTCTTCCTCAAAGTACTTCACTTGATGCCATAACCCTTGCACCTTAGGTGGCATCCTTACCACTTTTCCACATCACTTCTTTTTTTAACTTAAAACCAATAATTGCCCAAAGCTTTCTCTTCCATCCTAGGATTTTAAAAACCCTTATTTCCAAACACTGCCAAAACTTACTACTCATGAATTATGCACAAATGCATAACCCCTAATCTAGGATGTTACAGCCCGTTAGGCCAAACGGTAGTGGTGAATAGGATATTTTAGAGTGTGCCTCTAGAGATTCAGGGAGTGGTATTTCCTGTCGACTTGATGGAACTGCCTTTCGGGGAATTTAATCTCATTCTAGGCATGGATTGGCTAGTGGAACATCTTACTAAATTGGATTGCGCAGCTAAGCGAATAGAGTTGAGGACGTCGGAGGATGATGAGATAATTATGATAAGAGAAAGAAAAAACTATTTGTCTAACGTAGTCTCCGTGTTGAAGGTTGATAAGATGGTTTGAAAAGGGTGCAAGGCACTTCTCGCCTTCATTAGTGCTCTGGATGCAAAAGAAGAAGGGGTTGTGGAGTTAGAACAGTAAGAGAATTCGTGGATGTCTTCCCGGAGGAGCTGCCATGGTTACCCTCGAATAGGGAGGTGGAGTTCAGAATTGATTTCTTTGCCGATCTGACTCGTGTCAATTGCTCCGTATAGGATGGCGCCAAAAGAGTTGGTAGAGCTTAAAGCTTAGATCCAAGAGCTGTTGGATCGTCGGTTTATTCGACCAAGTGTATCTCCGTGGGGGGGCACCGGTGTTGTTCGTGAAGAAAAAGGATGAGACTATGCGCATGTGCATAGATTACTGGCAGTTGAATAAGCTGACGATAAAAAACAAGTACCCGTTGCCGAGGATAGACGACTTGTTTGATCAGCTCAAGGGGGCTGCAGTATTTTTAAAATAGATCTAAGGTCGGGATATCATCAACTTAAGGTGAAGGAAGCAGATATCCATAAGACGGCTTTTCAGACTAGATACGGACATTATGAGTTCTTAGTAATGCTGTTCGGATTGACGAACGCCCCAGCTGCGTTCATGGATATGATGAACTGGGTTTTCCAACCCTACTTGGATTAGTTCGTCGTTGTGTTCATAGACGATAGCTTGGTATATTCTAAGTCTGAGAAGGAGCATGATGCGCATCTCCAGGTAGTGCTGCAGGTTCTAAGGGAAAAGAAGTTGCATGCCAAGTTTAGCAAGTGCGAGTTCTGGTTGAAGGAAGATGCGTTTTTAGGACATGTGGTGTCTACGAAAGGGATAAGGGTGGATCCTCAAAAATTGAAGCAGTGCTAGATTGGAAACCACCTAAGTCCGTGGAAGAGGTTCGTAATTTTTAGGGTTAGCAGGCTACTACAGGAGATTTGTTGAAGGGTTCTCATCAATAGTAGCACCTTTGACAAAATTGTTGTGAAAGGAGGTGCCTTTCATGTGGACGGATAAGAACAGGAGAGTTTTGAGAAGCTTAAGATGCAAGACGGAAGGTGGTCACTTACGCATCCCAGCAATTAAGGCCACATGAGGTTAACTATCCGACGCATGACCTGGAGTTGGCTGCAGTAGTATTCGCTCTAAAAGTGTGGAGGCACTATTTGTATGGAGAAAGGTCAGTGATTTACACAGACCACAAGAGTCTGAAATATTTGTTAACTCAGAAGGAGCTGAATTTGAGACAGTGAAGGTGGGTGGAGTTGTTGAAAGACTACGATTATTCGATAGAGTATCACCCGTAAGGCGAATGTGGTAGCAGATGCCCTAAGGAGGAAAGTAGTGTCGATCTGAGGGCGATGTTTGCACATCTTAGTCTTTATGACGATGGAAGTTTGCTAGCGGAGTTACAGGTGAAGCTGACGTGGTTAAGTCAGGTAAGGGAGAAGCAGATGGCAGATGACGATCTGAGTGCTAAGCTACTGCAAGTGTAGAATGGGGAATCAAAGACTATGGTGTTAATGGTGACGGAGTGCTGTGTTTTCGGGGCAAGGTCTGTATACCAAAGGATGAGGAGTTAAGGCAGAAAATTCTTCAGGAATCGCATAGTAGCCCTTATGCTATGCATCTTGAGGAAGTAAGTTATACAGGGATCTACGGGATCAGTTTTGGTGGCCTGGTTTGAAATGGAAAGTTACAAAATTGGTGGGGAAGTGCTTAACGTGTCAGCAGGTTAAAGCTGAACACGAAGTACCTTTGGGGTTGCTTCAACCGATAAAGATTCTGCAGTGGAAATGGGAAAGAATCACTATAGACTTCGTTAGTGGGCTTCCTCTTACGCCCGCAAAGAAAGATTCAGTATGGGTGATAGTGGATCGGTTGACAAAGTCTGCACATTTCATACCGGTGCGAGTTGACTATTCACTACAAAGGTTGGCAAAGTTGTATGTGGCAGAAATTGTGAGACTGCACGAGGTGCTAGTGTCGATTATATCGGATAGGGATCCGAGGTTTGCATCTCGATTTTGGAGAGCACTGCATCAGGCACTGGGCATTAGGTTAGACTTCAGTACGGCATTTCATCCGCAGTCGAATGGCCAGTCTGAACAGGTAATTCAAGTGTTAGAGGATATGTTGAGGGGTTGCGTGATAGATTTCAGAGGAAGCTAGGAGGAGTTCTTGCCTTTAGCGGAGTTTGCGTACAATAATAACTATCAATCAAATATTCGGATGGCACCGTATGAAGCATTGTATGGACGGAAGTGTCGCACTCCTACATGTTGGACAGAATTGGGGAACGTCATGTTTTGGGTCCAGAGATTGTGGCAGAATCGAAAGAAAAGGTTAAGGTAATTCGGGCATGGCTGAAGGAGGCATCTGACAGACAAAAATCATATGCAGATCTCAAGCAAAAGGAGATAGAGTTTGTAGTGGGGGATCAGGTGTTTCTGAAAGTTTCACCGTGGAAGAAGGTGATGAGATTTGGTTGCGAGGGTAAGCTAAGTCCCAGGTTTATAGGACCTTATCGAATTTTGAAGCGGGTTGGACCAGAGGCTTACCAGTTGGAGTTGCCTTTGGAATTAAAGCAGATGCATGATGTGTTTCACGTATTGATGCTACTGGCGTACTGATCCGATCCATCGCATGTGGTACCAAAGTGGAAGAAGTGGAGTTGAGACTAGACTTGTCTTACGAGGAAGAGCCGATTCAGATTTTGGAACGGGATGTGAAAGTATTATGTAGGAAATCAGTTCCTCTAGTCAAAGTGTTATGGCGGAACCATGGATCGGAAGAAGCTTTGTGGGAGCTGAAGGAAGCAATGCGATAGCAATACCCTCACCTATTTCAGCCAGGTAATTTTGAGGCCGAAATTATTTTTAAGGGGTAGAACTGTAATATCCGAGAGCTAAGGGCTATGCGTTTTAACTCATATTTATGTAGTAGCATGCTCAGTATGTTGTTTGTATGTGTTTGGGGTCTCGAGAAATCTTGAGACTAAGTTTTGGGCCTTAGTCAAATTTTTGGGTTCGAGCCTTTAGGGGGAAGCTAGGGGAAGGTAGGCTTTAAGAGTTCTTGTGAGGATGTTATGGCACAAGAATCCAGTTGGTAAATTGGCTAGGAGGCGCCACTTAGAGCACTTGTGGTTGACGTATCAGGGAGTGAGAAGGGCCTTGGTTCGAGCAGCTCTAGCAGTATTTTGGCATTTATTTTGTGTCAAGGGGAGTGAAGAGTTGGGCGGCAATCAGACTCTGAAGGGATGAGGATGAGACTTGGTCAAGGTGTTTGAAATTGTGGCTAGGAGAAAAGATGGGAGTTTGACTCATTCAAACTCATTCAAATGAGAAGTGAAGAGGAAATGTAGGAGGAAAAGAGGGGATTAGGGAGAGAGAAGAGGAGTTGGTCGAATGGAGGGGTCTTGGGATGAAATTTTCGGCCAAGAGGGAAGTGGCTAGGCTAGGGGCTTTTAGTGCCAAAATAGGTGAATGTGTGGCCATTTTCTCTCTTTTGGAAGTTTCTTCTCATCTCTGCTTCTTGCCAAAACTTGCATTCTTTTCTCTCTTGACCAAAAGCCAAAAGTGAAGAACCATTCGTGCACTTTTTCTCATCTTAGCAAGTTATCCTTTTCTTCTTCATTCACCCTCTAAAAGCCGAAACCACACAAACCCGAACCCTTTCTCTTCTTCTTTGCATCGATTCCTCCATTCTCAAGAGCCAAAGAACCTTTCCCAATTACTGAGACCAAAGCCAAATCCTTTATCTATCGATCGTATTCTCTTTTAGTGCATCGATTTTCAAGGGTGGTTGTTAAGCCAAATCGGGTGAGTTGCGTGGTAAGGATCTTTCATTAGGTTGATTTTCTTTTCTCTTTTCTTCTTGGATTAACAAAATCAAAGACTCTAATTCCCTTTATCTATTTGGCCGAAACCATGAAGGTGGGTTCTGGGATTCACTGTAGTCAACGTTAGAAGGAGAAGCTCTCGAGATTTGATCGGTTAAGGTAAGGGGAATAATGCTATTTGGCCAAAGGCCATAATATTTCTTTTTTTTTTTTAATGTTGGCCGATTCTAACTATGGTGTTTTAGAAAGAGTTCAACAGAGATAAAATGGGAGTCTTCGGGATTTGAATCTATTTCGGTAAGGATACTCAGTTAAGTTATAGATGTGATTCGTTTAGATTTTTATGTATTTATTAATCGGGTTTCTGATTAAGTGATATTTGATGGATGCGGTACCAGTGGAGGAGGGAAAGGGGTAGTTCCTACCCCTAGATTCAAGAAACGTTTGGTTTCAGCCGTACGTGACTGGCCACCGGTTTGTGGGCCAGCATCGAAAAGGGATAAGCAAATCGTGGTGACTCCTGCAAATAAGGGTGTCAGTGAGATCGAGAGTGTCGTTCTCCGTGTTTTCAGGTGTGTAACCCCACACTTTTTCCCGATAAATTAATAATATTAAATATGTGTTAACAAGATTATGATTAATCATGGCTAAGGGTACCATTCATTGGTACAGTTCGTTTAGGTACGTTATATCTAACCCTTGTTTATAGTGGTTACAATCATTGATATGAAAGCATGTGTGTTTTCGATATGGGCTTGGGATAAGCTTATAGCATGATACCTATAATACTATGTATGTTGCATGGGCATGAGGGTTATAATGAAAAGGGAAGTGTTCTGGTGGTTTTACCACATTATTCGGTGACTCATGTCACAATATTATGATTTGGTGACATTGTCACATTATCCGGTGGCTATGCCACGTATTAAGGGCGATGAGCTGCAGCGACTGCCTTCGAGGGTGTGTAGCGGATGGAGGGTCGATTTTGTAATCCCCATTGGTGTGACTGGCTGGTACGGGTGGTGTGTAGAGGTTGGATATCTAGGTGGGTTCGGTTTGCATCATTGTTTTTATATACATGTGATTTAACATGCTGTGATATGGGCTTATGGCCCAATAATGATTCCGAATGGGCTTTGCCTAAATTGTTATAATAAAGGCTATAATCGATTGGGAACCTATGTTGGTTGTTACACATTGAGTCTGTTGACTCACCCTTCGTGGGCTAACATTTTGCAGGTGATACATAGTGCGATGGACCGAGTCGGCAGGGACTATATGGTGGCCATGCTCTGCAAAATTTTGGGTTTTCATATAATGATACTCTTTTCGTTTCTTTAGTATGTTTTCTTTCGAATTTTTTTGGGTTTTTAATATGTAATAAGGCCATTACTTAACCGCTCAATTTCGCGTATTAAATTTTATTTCCATACGATAATCAACAAACAAGTAATAAAATATTTTTCTTAAAGTAACTTCAAATGTTTTAACACCTACTCAACTTATGGTTTTTCAACCTAATGAGCTCTAGAATCAGGCAAATCTTTTAATTTTTAAAATATAAAGGAAGCGTTTTAATGGAATACAAACTTGAACGGTAACTTGGTTTTCATCTTGATAAAAATACAAACCTATTTTATTAAAATAGTCATATTTTATAAGAAGATGAAACGAGATAAAGTTAAGTTTTTCTTAAGGAACATGTCAGTTCCGATCAGGGCTTCTGGGTCAGGTTTGGGGTGCTTCAGGGAACATGTGGCATATTTCAAGGGAAAGGTTATGGAAAAGATGGTTGGCAAAGTTTTTGACCTTTAGAGCATGTATGTAGATGGTTTTAGGGGCTATAGAGTAATAGCTGAAATTGCTTAGTGTTTTGGTAGGATTTTTGGTGTTGATTAGGCCAAAAATCACTTTTCAAAATTTGGTGTTTTTCTTTCAATCCTTTTCTTTGCTTTGTGCCGAAATTCTTAGCCTTGGTGACCATATTTTTCTCTTTCATTTTACTTTGGCCGAATTCTTCAAGCATATTTGTGCATTTTCTTACTCTTTTGTTTGATCAATATTTTCATCTCTTGTTTATCTCTCTCTTGATAGCCGAATCATCTATCATTTATCCAACCTCCTATCTTCTCTTTCTTTCAACTATTTCTCTAATTATTTTTCTTCTCAAAACCGACACCATCTTTTACTCACAAACTTTGGTATAATCATTTCACATAGCGGAATATTCATTTTTATTTTCTCTATAAAACGAACTCTCATTTCCTTTCTACCTTTCTTCTCATCTGTACTTACATTCAATCTTTGATCAATTGGTAAGCGTTCTTCCAACATTTATCTCGTTTTCTTTCTCTTGGTACCGAATATAAGTTTTGATTTGGGAGGAACCGAATCATCATATTTTTGTACTCGCTCCAATAAGATCATTTCTTTCTTTGTAGTGGTATAGAGGAGTGCCAATTTTCTACCACATTGCTTAATCGACCTTAGCCATAGGAAGATCGTGTGAAACGGGAATTTCATTGTTCAAGGTAAGGAGTCTTTTTCAATAACTTCCTTGGTTATTGTATTAATCAGATTGAAGGATAATTAATCGACTATATGTTTTAGGTACTTAATCGCTCGATCTATCCCTCGTAATAAGAGACTCGGATTGTTGGTAAGTGATATAGATTTTTTATCAATCAAAATATTGGTTGAAGTGGTAAATTGAGTTTTGGATTAATTGTTGACCAATTGTATCTTTAGGTGCCGCGGAGAATATCGCGTTACGGATTCCAAATATGGTGTGTAACCCCGTACCTTCCGAAAACATGTTCGAAATGGTATGTAATCTCACATCTCTCTAAAAGTTTGTACGATATGTTCTGTGATTTGGCAACCGGAAATCGGCATCCGGGATCACTCAGGGGCGCGTAGGTTCATACTGGTAACCATGTTTTTGTAATAAAACAGTTTTGGTCAGTGGCAGTGATGTGATTTCGAAAAATCATGAAAAATAGGAGAAAGGGAATTAATAAGTGAATAAGATATCAAATCAAATCTTACTGTGTCTATTTTGATAAATAAGAAACGGAGAAGGAAAACAAATTTTATATTCTGAGATATGTTAATTTTAGTGAGACTAATTCTGAATGATTTCATGGTTTCCTGATCTGTCTTGGAAAAATTACATAAAATTGTACAAAGTGAATTAAGAGATATAGTTTATATTTAAATATTGCTTAGTGAGTCTATTTTCAATAGAAACAAGTGGAAACAACAAATGAAAACTGTACAGTGAGATATTTGAATTTTGGGTAAGAGAGGTCTGAATTGTTGGACGGTGAAACAAGGGAAAATTTAAGGAATAAACTGTACTAAATGGTTACGCCAAAAACTCTGGAAAAACTATAGTAAGGAGATATATGAGTCTAGTTTCAAGGAAAATTTACAGATTTAGATTTCGAGATTCCTCACTCAAGTTATGGTCAATTTAGTCAGTATGACGCAGATGGACAGTTTCAAACTTTTATACCCCAAATTAGTAGTTAAGCCTTGGTTACAAAATTACCAAAATACCCTTAGAGGGTAAATTACCGAAATACCCTTAGCGGGTACGATTTCCAAATTACGGATATGCTCCTATTGGGTCGATTTGTAAAGTGTTAATAGGTCGAAATATGTATTTCCTTGAAGGGCTGAATTGAGATATCTGATATATGGGCCAAATGTGATATCTGATATATGGGCCAAATGTGATATCTGATATATGGGCCAAATCTGATATTTGATATATGGGCCAAATGTGATATGAGTTATAAGGGCCAAAATATGATATGGGCCAGATTGTGAAAATTTTTATAATGGGCTATATATTTGTAATAATTATATGAATGGATTGTAGTAATTGAATGTGCATATTATATACATGATTTGCATGGGTTGGGATATTTGATGAAGAGAAGTTCTGGTAGCTTTGCTACAAAATTCTGGTGGCTTGTCCACAAATTGATATATGGCTTAATCCCTAGTTCGATATATGGCTTAATGCCCAGTTTGATATATGGCTTAATGCCTAGTTTGGTGTGTTGGCGGGTTGGGTGACTAAAGCTCCCCACAGGTGTGTTGGTTGGTACGGGTGGTGTGTAGCGGATGGAAAACTAGGTTTGGTTGGGAAATTTCATAACACATGCATATTATAGACGTGTTATTATGTTATAATTATAAATGGGCTTTGGCCCAATAAATGCTTAATGGGATTTTTGGCCCAGTGAATAATGGTAAGTGGGTTACACACTGAGTTATTGTAACTCACCCCCCTTTTTCACTTAACCCTTGTAGGTAATGCTCAGTGACGAGGACTTGGGGCCATGGATGACTCGATGGAGGCCATATTTCAGAAATTGGTGTTTCGAACCTTTATTAAATTACATATTCCATTTTATTACTTTTGCTATTATGGGTTTTATTTGTAATAAGGCCTCTGGATTATTTTATTTTACTTTATGTTTCACGTGTTTATATTTTACTCAAATTATTTTAAATCGGATTTTCTAAAAACATAATAAAGGTTTTCCAAAATCGATTAATAAATGGATTTCATAATAAAATTTTTACAAATATTTTTAATACGGAAATCTTCTTCAAATTTTCAACGTCGTTTTTCAAAAGTCACATTTTATAAGATTATTAGTTCAAATCTAACGATTTATCAATCAATCTTCAAGGTTAGTAGTATTTTATCAAATGTCTCAAATCAAACTTGTTTTTCTTCATTTTAACAAAACTTATTTTAGTACGAATCACAAATCCTTTATACATTTTCTTCATTGTGACACACTAGATTTAGGCCTAACTTCTGGGCCGGGTTTGGGGTGTTACATTTTATGGTATGAGGCTTAATGCCCAATTTGATATATGGCTTAATGCCTAGTTTGATATATGGCTTAATGCCCAGTTTGGTGTGTTGGCGGGGTGGGTGACTAAAGCTCCCCACAGGTGTGTTGGTTGGTACGGGTGGTGTGTAGCGGATGGAAAACTAGGTTTGGTTGGGAAATTGCATAACACATGCATATTATATACATGTTATTATGTTATAATTGTAAATGGGCTTTGTCCCAATAAATGCTTAATGGGATTTTTGGCCCAGTGAATAATGGTAAGTGGGTTACACACTAAGTTCTTGTAACTCACCCCCTTTTTCTCTTAACCCTTGTAGGTAATGCTCAGTGACGAGGACTTGGGGCCATGGATGACTCGATGGAGGCCATATTTTAGAAATTGGTGTTTCGGACCTTTATTAAATTACATATTCCGTTTTATTACTTTTGCTATTTTGGGTTTTATTTGTAATAAGGCCTCTGGATTATTTTATTTTGCTTTATGTTTGACGTGTTTATATTTTACTCAAATTATTTTAAATGGGATTTTCTAAAATCATACTAAAGATTTTCCAAAATCGATTAACAAATGGATTTCATAATAAAATTTTAACAAATATTTTTAATACGAAAATCTTTTTCAAATTTTCAACATCATTTTTCAAAAGTCACATTTTATAAAATTATTAGTTCAAATCTAATGATTTTTCAATCAATCTTTGAGGTTAGTAGTATTTTATCAAACGTCTCAAATCAAACTTATTTTTCTTGATTTTAAAAAAACTTATTTTAGTACGAATCACAAATCCTTTATACGTTTTCTTCAATGTGACACACCAGATTTGGGCCTAACTTCTGGGCCGGGTTTGGGGGGTTACATTTTATGGTATCAGAGCCCAATTTCAAAACTCGGCTATGGTTTGGGTTCAAAAACGTTTTCAAAGTTGTTTAAAATTTTAACTTATGTTCTAAAGGAAGTATGGAACCACGGGTATCCGGCACCAAGTCAAGTAAGTACATGTTATTAATGAATGATTATGATTATTATGATATGACTATAAGAATACTCTAGAACTTTTAGTTTTGGATGTTGAAACTATAGAGATTGAGACTATAGGATGCGTTTACAAAAACAACTTTACTTCTTATCTATCATAAAACATCATTTAATAAACATCGAATAGCATAATAATTTATAAAACTCTTAACCAGATTATATCGACTTAGTGAACATGAGCGCTAGAAGACACGGACGCGGTAGACGTGGACGTGGTAGAGGCCAAGGTGCTAGGGCTAGATCTTCGGCACCAAGGCATGTGCCCGAAAGGGAGGCGCAGACATCGTTAGTGGCTGAGACGGGATCTCATGATCGAGTTGAGGTTGATGAGCTGACTCAAATAGTTAAGAAAGTATTGGAGGAGGTTAAAGGAATCAGTGAGTCACTTCAAGTTGGGTGCGTGGACTATAAGAAGAAAAGAGATTGTGGTTCTTTAGGGTCACGGTCTCGTTCTGTAAAGTGTGTCAAGGCACGTCCAAACTTTCCAGCTTGCGATTATTGCGGAAGGCATCATCCGGGTGAGTGCTAGAGAAGGTCAGGAGCATGTTTGAGATGCGGGTCTAAGGAGCTTAGGGATCGGGATTGTTCCATCACCATTAAGATGGGTATGTTTTGGTTGAATGTAGAAAATTTTATGAATGGGCGATAAATACATGTCTGCTTCTGAAGGTTAGATATTTGATGATGTAGAGTTTCCAATATTTAGATAGAAAGCAAATTAGTGTTATTCAAAACCAGAGTGCGCAGCGAAAGCATAGTGGTGTGACTTGAGCAATGTGTTTAGTAGTTGATTGGAAATTTCGAGGACGAAATTTCTTTAAGGAGTGTAGAATTGTAACATCCTAAAATTGGGCCTAGTAGGATTAGGAACATTGGGCCTTGAGCACGGAAGTGTTTAAAATTTTTGAGAACAAGAGAATGGTATTATTTCAAGTTGAACTTATTAGACGGTAATTTTAGAAAGTTATGGGGTTCTATGAAGTTTGGGTTCAAGTTAGGATATAGGTAAATTTTTGTGTAAGCACTTTAAGGAGAGAAGGTATGTGGCATTAAGACTTAAGTAATAAGTGTGCTTTTTGCTAGCATAAATGAGCTGCTAGTAAAGAGGTTATGGCGCCACTTGTAGTACTTTCAGGGAAGGAGTTCGAATCACCTTGTGTACATATTGGCTTTTATTTTTTTATGTTTCCCTTCTTTATTGTGTCGGTCAAGGAGTAATTTTGGCAAGTGTGGACTTCATTATTTTTGGTAAGGTGGCTAAAAGAATAAGGCAAGGATGAAGTTAGGGAAAGGAATCAAAAGAAAAAGGGAATGTAGGGGGAACATGTGGCATATTTCAAGGGAAAGGTTATGGAAAGGATGGTTGGCAAAGTTTTTGACCTTTAGAGCATGTATGTAGATGGTTTTAGGGGCTATAGAGTAATAGCTGAAATTGCTTAGTGTTTTGGTAGGATTTTTGATGTTGATTAGGCCAAAAATCACTTTTGCACAATTTGGTGTTTTTCTCTCAATCCTTTTCTTTGCTTTGTGCCGAAATTCTTAGCCTTGGTGACCATATTTTTCTCTTTCATTTTACTTTGGCCGAATTCTTCAAGCACATTTGTGCATTTTCTTACTCTTTTGTTTGATCAATATTTTCATCTCTTGTTTATCTCTCTCTTGATAGCCGAATCATCTATCATTTATCCAACCTCCTATCTTCTCTTTCTTTCAACTATTTCTCTAATTCTTTTTCTTCTCAAAACCGACACCATCTTTTACTCACAAACTTTGGTATAATCATTTCACATTGTGGAACATTCATTTTTATTTTCTCTATAAAACGAACTCTCATTTCCTTTCTACCTTTCTTCTCATCTGTACTTACATTCAATCTTTGATCAATCGGTAAGCGTTCTTCCAACATTTATCTCGTTTTCTTTCTCTTGGTGCCGAATATAAGTTTTGATTTGGGAGGAACCGAATCATCATATTTTTGTACTCGATCCAATAAGATCATTTCTTTCTTTGTAGTGGTATAGAGGAGTGCCAATTTTCTACCACATTACTTAATCGACCTTAGCCATAGGAAGATCATGTGAAATGGGAATTTCATTGTTCAAGGTAAGGAAGCTCTCTCATAGTCTTTTTCAATAACTTCCTTGGTTATTGTATTAATCGGATTGAAGGATAATTAATCGACTATAAGTTTTAGGTACTTAATCGCTCAATCTATCCCTCGTAATAAGAGACTCTGATTGTTGTTAAGTAATATAGATTTTTGATTAATCAAAATATTGGTTGAAGTGGTAAATTGAGTTTTGGATTAATTGTTGACCGATTGTATCTTTAGGTGCCGCGGAGAATATCGTGTTACGAATTCCAAATAAAGTGTGTAATCTCGTACCTTCTAAAAACATGCTTGAAATGGTGTGTAATCTCACATCTCTCTGAAATTTTTATGATATGTTCTGTGATTTGGTTGAAATACCAAAGAAAATCGAAAATCGGCATCCGGGATCACTCGGGGGCGCGTAGGTTCATAGTGGTAACCATGGTTTTGTAATAAAACAGTTTTGGTCATTAGTAGTGACGTGATTTCAAAAATCATGAAAAATAGGAGAAGGGGAATTAATAAGTGAATAAGATATCAAATCAAAGCTTATTGTGTCTATTTTGATAAGGAAGAAATGGAGAAGGAAAATGCATTTTATATTCTGAGATATGTTAGTTTTAGTAAGATTGGTTCTGAATGATTTTGTGGTTCCCTGATTTGTCTTGGAAAACTTGTATAAAATTATACAAAGTGAAAGATTCCTTATTGAGTTTAATTTCACTAGAAACAAGTGGGGACAACATATGAAAACTGTACAGTGAGATATTTGAATTTTGGATAAGAGAGGTCAGAATTGTTGGACAGTGAAACAATGGAAATTTTACGGAATAAACTATACTAAATGCTTAAGCCAAAAATTCTAGAAAAACTGTAGTAAGGAGATTTATGGTTCTAGTTTCAAGAAAAATTTACGGATTTAGATTTCAAGATTCCTCACTCGACTTATGGTCAATTTAGTCAGTATGATGCAGATGGATAGTTTCAAACTTTTATGCCCCAAATTACTAGTTAAGCCTTGGTTACGAAATTACCAAAATACCCTTAGAGGGTAAATTACCGAAATACCCTTAGTAGGTACGATTGCCAAATTATGAAAATGCCCTTATGGGCCAATTATGAAAATGCCCCTATTGGGCCGATTTGTAAAGTGTTAATAGGCTGAAATATGTATTTGCTTAATGGGATGAATTGTGATATCTGATATATGGGCCAAATGTGATATCTGATATATGGGCCAAATGTGATATTTGATATATGGGCCAAATGTGATATGAGTTATAAAGGCCAAAATGTGATGTGGGCCAGATTGTGAAAATTTTTATAATGGGCTTTATGTTTGTAATAATTATATGAATGGATTGTAGTAATTGAATGTGCATATTATATACATGATTTGCATGGGTTGAGATATTTGACGAAGAGAAGTTCTAGTAGCTTTGCTACAAAATTCTGGTGGCTTGTCCACAGTTTGATATATGGCTTAATGCCCAGTTTGATATATGGCTTAATGCCCAGTTTGATATATGGCTTAATGCCCAGTTTGGTGTGTTGGCGAGGTGGGTGACTAATGCTCCCCACAGGTGTGTTGGTTGGTACGGGTGGTGTGTAGCGGATGGAAAACTAGGTTTGGTTGGGAAATTGCATAACACATGCATATTATATACATGTTATTATGTTACAATTGTAAATGGGCTCTGGCCCAATAAATGCTTAATGGGATTTTTGGCCCAGTGAATAATGGTAAATGGGTTACACACTAAGTTCTTGTAACTCACCCCCGTTTTTCTCTAACCCTTGTAGGTACTGCTCAGTGACAAGGACTTGGGGTCTTGGATGACTCGATCGAGGCCATATTTCAGAAATTGGTGTTTCAAACCTTTATTAAATTACATATTTCGTTTTATTACTTTTGCTATTATGGGTTTTATTTGTAATAAGGCCTCTGGATTATTTTTATTTTGCTTTATGTTTGACGTGTTTATATTTTACTCAAATTATTTTCAATGGGATTTTCTAAAATCATAATAAAGGTTTTCCAAAATCGATTAACAAATGGATTTCATAATAAAATTTTTACAAATATTTTAAATACGGAAATCTTCTTCGAATTTTTAACGTCATTTTTCAAAAGTCACGTTTTATAAGATTATTAGTTCAAATCTAACGATTTATCAATCAATCTTCGAGGTTAATAGTATTTTATCAAATGTCTCAAAACAAACTTGTTTTTCTTGATTTTAACAAAACTTATTTTAGTACGAATCAAAAATCCTTTATACGTTTTCTTCAATGTGACACACCAGATTTGGGCCTAACTTCTTGGCCGGGTTTGGGGTGTTACATTATCTACATTATCATATTTATAGGCTTTGGCTCAAGTTTTTCTTTAAAAGGGCTTCGGCTCAAGATTATGCTACATGGGCTCCAGCTCAGGATATTGCTAAACGGGCTCAAACCCAGTGGATGATGGTAAGGGATTATGCACTGAGTTCTTGTAACTCACCCTCCTTTCTTTCTTAATCCTCGTTGGTAAATCTCAATGACGAGGACTTGGGCCCATGGATGACTCGGTGGAGGCCACACTTCAAATTAAATGTTTCGATCTTTAGTAAATTACTTTTCTGGTCTATTGTGTTATTTTTACTATTTGAGTTTTTTATGTTGTAATAAGGCCTCTAAAATATTTTAACTTTTGCTTTATGTTTGACATACTTATTATTTTGTTTAAATTACTTTAAATGGAATTTTTCTAAAAACTTAAATAAAAGTTTTCTAAAATAGACTAACAAATGGATTTCATAACAAACTTCTACGAATATTTTTAACTCGAAAAATTTCTTTTGAATTATCAACACTATTTTTAAAAGTCACAATTTTAAGGTTCACTAGTTTAATTTTCGATTTATCAATCAATCTTCGAGGTTAATAGTATTTTATCAAATATTTCAAATCAAACTTGTTTTCTTTATTTTAACAAATCAATACCTATTTTTGTACGAATAAGAAGGATTTAACATGTTTTTCTCATGTGACATGTCAAATCCGGCCATAACGCATGGGCCTTATTTGGGGTGTTCATTTTATGGTATCAGAGTCCAGTTGCAAAACTCGACTATGGTTTGGATTCAAAAGTGTTTTCCAAAGTTGTTTGAAATTGGATTTATAAATACATGTTTTAGAGGAAGTATGGCACCACGGGTAACCGGCACCAAGTCAAGTAAGTATATGTTATCAATTTATGATTTCAATTATTGTGGTATGACTGTAGAAATACTTTAGAACTTTTAGCTTTAGGAGCTGAAACTACAGAGATTGAGACTTTAGGATATGTTTTGCAAAACAACTTTACTTCCTATACTCCATAAAACATTGTTTAATAAAATTGAATAGTATACTGATCCATAAGACTCTTAATAAGATTAAGTCGATTTAGTGAACATATAACACCCCAAACCCAGCCCATACGTCATGACCAGATCTGATATGCTACGGGTTGAATGTTGAAAACATTACTTTGAAGGGTTTTGAAAATCTCAGTTTATTTTAACCGACTAATCATTAATTCTGACATTTTTGAAGAAACTTTAACATTTGCGTTGAACATGCTGAAAAACCCATTTTCCTTTCACTTTATAATTAAGACTTTGAACATAAGTTTATAAGATGTAACATAAAAAAAATATAGTCCGATAACCTAAGTTATGGAGGCCTTATTACAAAAATAATCCTAAAATTCAAACTTAAAGAAAAATCAAAAATAGTCTATGAAGATAAAAGACTTGATGGCCCCTCGAGTCCGCCTCGGCTCCCATGTCCACGATCTACTGCTCATCTGAAAAGTTGGGAGAAATGAAAGGGTGAGTCACCAAGACTCAGTGTGCAAATCCCAAAAACACATAAAAGCCTTGAGGCCCACAAACACATTATGGGCCATGGGCCCATACACAATGGCAACAAAATATATATTTACATGCAACATGGCCCATCCCAAACCTAAGAGTCCATCCTGTACACACCAGCCCATACCAACCATCACACCATGGGGATTTCTACAATCAATCCTCCATCCGCTACACACTATATCGACAGCTATGCTATCTATCATAAAGATCGATCACTATGTGACCTATGTGGCAAAGCCACCGATCGCCATGTGACCTTAATAATACATTGTAGTATTTCAACAAAGTGTCTTTTCATCATAAAGACCGATCACTGTGTGACCTATGTGGCAAAGCCACCGATCGCCATGTAACCTTCTTCCCCTTCACCATATCAATCCCATCCCATGCATACTTACATGCAAGAACAAATCAACATGCTACCTAAAAAGATCATAGTCTATCACATACTTCGATACACATAGAGAAGTTTCTATGATCACGTACCTGGCATCCATTGCCTACCCTTTTCGGGTAACACGACTGTTCATAAAGCCTTTTTCTGGCTTTTAGCCCATAACATATACATAGTCAGATTAACTAGAATAATAGAGAACTACACACCTGATTACCGATAGGATAGTACTTTCTATGTCGACACTATCAAAAGTCGATACGACTGCTAACTTTTAAGGTTTTGTTCTGAAGCCGGTCCACAACACGGCTGGCCAATCCCATACTACTACCACCGTGCATTTCTTGAACTTTGGGGCTGGGACTACAGATCCAAGCCTTTCTTTCGATTTGCTAACATTCGAGTCCATGAATGACCTTAGTCAGAGGATACTATAATGATTGCTTAACGAGGCATTAGGTTAAGGCACAACAAAGAAAGGAAGCCAATGGATCAACTTAGTGAGAATTGAAATCCTTACCTTGAAATCCCGAAAGAAGATAATAGGATTGGGAAGTTGCTGATTTTTATCCTAGGAACCTAGGCGGTTAGATCTCCTTTAAATCTTGAAATGCCGCCAAAACAGGACACAAGATCAGTGAATATAATATCGAATTAATGATGGCTTTACAAACCATTAGCCAATCGGCTATGGCCCCCAAAATCTAAAGAGAAAATATCAAAAGAAATCGGCACTTACCAACAGGTTCGGCTTCTCCTGATAGATTTTGGCTTCTGAGAAGATCAAAAGAAAGGCGGTGTAACAAGATCTATGAAGATTCGACTATGAAGAAATCGGTAAAAGGGAGAATAAAGGAAAGAACAATGATCATTCGGTTATAAGAAAAGAATGGAGATAAGAAGGGTTATGAGTTTTGGCTTTTGGAGGAAAAGATGAGAGAAGAGAACAAAAAAAATTTTGGCTTTTGCATAGAAGTGGGGATGAGAGGAAAGAAAAAGAGAATAGGGTCAAATGTCGAAATTAAAGAGATATCCCCCTACTTAAGCAAAATTTCTGCACCTACTGCCTAAAACTGAAAATGTCCCTTTTTAAAACTAAAAGTAAGCTATTAATCAAGGGAAATTTCGGCACCCCTTGATCATATCAGAACCGATTTCTCCTCCCTCTCAGTGTTGGAATTTTGGCCACCACTGTGACCAGCAGATAAATCCTAAATTTCCTCCCTTATCTTTATCTGATCACACCTCTAAATGAATCCTAGATAACACTACCTCTTCTTCCATTTATCTACTATATTATATGCATTATCCACTCAAATAATTCCTTCTATTTCTAAGCCTTATTGTCTTCCCACTCTACCCACTTAAATGCCGAAAATTAGCTGAGTTTAATTAAAAAGAATTGGGCTTTATGCGACTCGAACCTTGGACCTCCTTAACAACTTGACACGCCACCCCTAGTCCCTGCATGTCGCCACTGACCACTGGGCCACAAGCCCATTTTTGTGTCTTAATTCACAGGTAATGTCTTTTAAGCCCTGTCTTAACTTACTTTCCACTAGAGTGTCCAAACAGAAAATTCAACTAAGGCCTCGGTCCAACTTCGAGCCCATTCTGGACCCCTAAAACATTCTATCAAGCACAACGAGCAAAACCACACACATTAAACGCATAGGCCCATTAATTTAGGATATTAGTAGCAGGTCTGGTTAGCAGCAGGTCTTTCCACTCGGTTCGGCCTATCCGACCTAGGTCTTTTTTTAGTACGCCCAGCTGCTCCTGACAATCCAAAATTCCTCCTACTTCTACTTCTATCTTTATCCCGATTCAGCTTTTCCGTTTGGTTTGCCTCCTCAGCTATCTTAGCCTTCTCCACAAGCATAGTAAATTCCCTCTCCCGTTGTAGAGCTATCAAAACACGTAAATCATCCTTCAGGCCATCTTCAAATCGAATACACCGTTCATGTTCTGTGGCCACTATCCCTCGAGCATAACGGCTCAAGCGTAAGAATTCTGCTTCATACGCCGCCACTGACCTACTTCCCTAAACCAGATTCAAAATGCTCTATGCTACGCATCCACATAACTCGTTCCAATGTCCTTACTTTGGAACGCCGTTCTGAAGTAATCCCAAGTGATACAGTCAGCCACTGTACCATCCTTCACCGTAAGCCACCATTGATAAGCTTCGTCTCGGAGAAGGGACACTACTCCTTTCAGCTTCTCTTCTTCTGTGAAATCTAGATCATCCATTATGCGTTCGATCGACTCCAACCAATACTCAGTTGTACTCGGGGAAATCCCAGAAACTCCCCTAATCACTTTTTCCCCATTAGCTCTAAGTCGCTCTGACACAAATTTTCGGGCTCCTGTGCCCATGCCTGCCCCAGCAATCCTCTCTAAAACCCTCAACATTGCCTGAGATATTGCATCATCTCCGGCCGTCTGATCTTGAAATTCCGCCTCCACAACTGGTGGCACTAGTACCTCATTCCCCGACTCATGACCAGACCCTACCGATTCCGACACAGCAATCTTGCCTCTACCTCTGCCACGCACACCACGTCCTTTAGTCCTGATCCTACCGATTCACATTTATCTGATTAGGAATTTTATGAATTATTAATTTCTTCCACTAATTAATAACGAACAATCTTATGGAGAGTAGTTTTAACAGTAGTTCTTTCGAATTCAAACTATATCTACAAGGTTCAGTTCTTAGGTCTGTATTTCTTAGCTCTAGAATCCACATACATTCAACCATCACACATCAACATACAAGTAGCATCCATGAACTCACATTCATCACATAAGGGTATTTTTGTCATTTCACTACACAATGGTATTCTCGTAATTTTCTAAAATAGGGTATCTTGGTGATTTTACAAAATAGGGGTATTTTGATAATTTTGCAATCCGGGGGTATTTCAATAATTTTGTAAACCAAGGGTATTTTGGGAAATTTTCACAAATCGAGGGCATTTCAAAAATTTTACATAACTAGGGTATTTTAGTAATTTTGCAAAATAGGGTGGCTGGTCCCTTTCGGGTTTTAGTTATAAATTTTGGCCCGTCAACAAGTCCCTGTGGCTACGGTGAATAGTCACTACGCACCAGGTAGGATTCCAGTGAAGAGGAGGTGAGCCGTTAGGGCCGCTTAAATACCAAGCTCTCCTTGGATCCAATCCTAGACATGTGTATGCCTGTTACCACACCCTAACCCTGTGACTTGTTCACATACATGTTTAATTAGAAATTAAGTCTTATGAGATTTGAAGAAATGTTTATACTAAACCTAAAGTCCATAAACACTAGTATACTAGCCTACGTCCCTATAGAGCCCATCAAGCCAACATGCATATCACATAATGAGTTTAGAATACTTACCTACGTGGATCGGTGCTGGTAGACTCGAAGGCCATACGTCACTTTTACAAATCACTACTGGACCCATTTCACAGCCCGAGTTTTAAACTAGGCTCTGATACCAAAAATGTAACACCCCAAACCCGGCCCATACTTCATGACCGAATCTGGTATGCTACAGGTTGAATGTTGAAAACCTTGCTTTGAAGGGTTTTGAAAATCTCAATTTATTTTAACCGAAAAATCATTAATTGTGACATTTTTGAAGAAACTTTAACATTTACGTTAAACATGTTGGAAAACCCCATTTTCCTTTCACTTTATAATTAAGACTTTGAAAACATAAGTTTATAAGATGTAACATAAAAAAATTATAGTTCGATAACCTAAGTTATGGAGGCCTTATTACAAAAATAATCCCAAAATTGAAACTTAAAGAAAAACCAAAAATATTCTATGAAGATAAAAGACTTGATGCCCCATCGAGTCCGCTTCGGCTCCCATGTCCATGATCCACTGCTCATCTAAAAAGTTGAGAGAAATGAAAGGCTGAGTCACCAAGACTCGCAGTGCAAATCCAAAACACATAAAAGCCTTGAGGCCCATTAAACACATTATGGGCCCCGGGCCCATACACAATGGCAATGAATATATATTTACATGCAACATGGCTCATCCCAAACCTAAGAGTCCATCATGTACACACCAAACTGCACCAACCATCACACCGTGGGATTTCTATAATCAACCCTCCATCCGCTACACACCATATCGACAAATTGTCATGCTCGCCATAAAGACCGATCACTATGTGACCTATGTGGCGGCGGCCACTGATCGCCATGCAACCTTAATAATACAATATAGTATTTTGATAGTTGTGCTGCCTGTTATAATGACCTATCACTATGTGACATATGTGGCAAAGCCACCGACCGCCATGCTACCTTCTTCCCCTTCATCATATCAATCCCATCCCATGCATACATACATGCAAGAACAAATCAACATGTTACCTAAAAAGATCACAGTCTATCACATACTTCGGTACACATAGAGAAGTTTCTATGATCACGTACCTGGCATCCCTTGCCTACCCTTTTCGGGTAACCCGACTGTTCATACGGCCTTTTGCAGGCTTTTAGTCCATAACATATACATAGTACAGATTAACTACTGTAATAGAGATCTACACATCTGATTACCGACAGGACAGTACATTCTATATCGACACTATCAGAAGTCGATACGACTGCTAACTTTCTAAGGTTTTGTTTTGAAGTCGGTCCACAACCCAACTACCAATCCCGTACTATTGACACCACGCATTTCTTAGACTTTGGGGCTGGGACTACAGATCCAATCCCTTCCTTCGATTTGCTGACATTCGAGTCCATGAATGACCTTAGTCAGAGGATACTATAATGATTGCTTAACGAGGCATTAGGTTAAGGCACAATAAAGAAAGGAAACCAATAGATCAACTTAGGGAGAATTGAAATCCTTACCTTAAAATCCCAAAAGAAGATAATAGGATTAGGAAGTTACCAATTTTGTCCTAGGAACCTAGGCAATTAGATCTCCTTTAAATCCCAAAATGTCGCTCAAACAAGACACAAGATCAGTGAATAGAATGTCAAATTAATGATGGCCTTACAACCCATTAGCCAATCAGCTATGGACCCCAAAATTGAAAGAGAAAAGATCAAAAGAAATTGGCACTTACCAATAGGTTCGGCTTCTCCTAATAGATTTTGGCTTCTGAGAAGATCAAAAGAAAGGCAGTGTAACAGGATCTATGAAGATTTGGCTATGAAAAAATTAACAAAAGGAAGAATAAAGGAAAGAACAATGATCATTCGGTTATGGGAAAAGAATGAAGATGAGGAGGGTTATGAGTTTTGGCTTTTGGAGGAAAAGATAAGAGAAGAGAACAATGAAATTTTTGGCTTTTGCATAGAAGTGGGGATGAGAGGAAAGAAAAAAGTGAATAGTGTTAAATACCGAATTGAAGAGATATCCCCCCTACTTAAGGAAAATTTCGGCACTTACTGCCTAAAACCGAAAATGCCCCTTTTTAAAACTAAAACTAAGCTACTAATCAAGGGAAATTTTGGCACCCCTTGATCATATCAGAACCGATTTCTCCTCCCCCTCAGTGTTGGAATTTCGGCCACCACTGTGACCAGTAGATAAATCCTAAATTTTCTCCCTTATCTTTATCTGATCACTCCTCCAAAAGATCCTAGATAACACTACCTCTTCCTCCCTTTATCTGCCATATTATCTGCATTATCCACTCAAATAAATCCTCCTATTTCCAAGCCTTATTGCCGTCCCACTCTACCCACATAAATGTCAAAAATTAGCTAAATTTAATTAAAAGAATTAGACTTTATGCGACTCGAACCTTGGACCACCTTAACAGCTTGACACACCACTCTTAGTCCCTGCATATCGCGATTGACAATTGGGCCACAAGCCCATTTTTGTGTCTTAATTCACAGGTAATGTCTTTTAAGCCCTGTCCTAACTTACTTTCCACTAGAGTGTCCAAACAGAAAATTCGACTAAGGCCTCGACCCAACTTCGCGCCATTCTGGACCCCTAAAACATTCTATCAAGCATAATGAGCACAACCACACACATTAAACGCATAGGCCCATTAATTCAGGATGTTACAGAACATTTGCACTAGAGGACATGAACGCAGTAGACATGGACGTGGTAGAGGCCAAGGTGCTAGAGTTGTATCTGAGGCATCGAGACATATGCCTAAAATGGATGCACCAGTTTTGCCAGTGGCTGAGATGGGATCTCATGATCGAGCTGGGGTTGATGAGCTAACTCAGTTAGTTAAGGAGGTATTAGAGGAGGTTAAAGGAATTGGTGAGGCACTTCGAGTTGGGTGCGTGGATTGTAAGAAGAAAAAAGAAATCGCGGTTCTTCAAGGTCGCAATCTCATTTAGTGAAGTGTGTTAAGGCTCGTCCAAACTTTTCGGCTTGCGATTATTGTGGAAGGCATCATCCGAGTGAGTTCTGGAAGAGGTCAGGAGCATGTTTGAGATGCAGCCTAAGGAGCATAAGGCTCGGGATTGTTCCATCACCATTAAGACGGGTATGTTTTGGTTGAATGTAGAAAATTTTATGAATGAGTGATAAATACCTGAATGCTTCTGAGGATTAGATATTTGATGATGTGAAGAGTTTCCAAGATTAAGATAGAAAGTGAATTAGTGTTACCAAGATCAGAGTGCGCAGTGAAAGTGTAGTATACTAGGTTAGGATGTGCGACTGTTCCTATAGATGGAAATTTCAAAGACAAAAATTTTTTAGGAGGGTAGAACTGTAACATCCCAAAATTGCGCCTAGTAGGATTGTAACACCCCAAACCCGGTCTATGCGTTAAGACCAAATTTGACATGTCACACAAAATGAACATACATCTAGTCTTTTAAAGATTTAAAGAAAACGGATTTTCAAAAATGTTTTGATGTGGCATTTTTTTTTTTGAAAACTGGAGTTGATTGCTAAATCTAATAATTTGAGACGTAAGGATTTATAAAAAGAAGCTTGGAAAATTTAAATTAATATTTTAAGAAGATTTACAAGAGTTTAAAAATAATTTTGGAAAAATTATTATAACATTGTTAACAAAAAATTTCCGAGTAAAAATATTTAAGAATGTAACCCCTTTCTTTTTGAGAAAAACATTTATTTCAATTTTTAGATAAATCCCACTTAAAGTATTCAAGCAATTTATAAAATCCATCCAAAAGTAAAACATCATTAAAAATTTATCCAGAGGCCTTATTACAACTTAATCTTAAATAGCAAAATGATAAAAAGTACTTAAAAGAAATCTGAAATGTAAATAACCCATTATTCGTAGTATGGCCTCCACTGAGTCGTCTATGGTCCAAGCCTCCGTCACTGATCATTACCTTAGAAGGTAAGGAAAACAGGGTGAGTTACTTAGAACTCGCAGTAACCCACTTACTGCTGTCACCGGGCCAAAAGTCCAATTACATTTATTGGGCCAAAGCCCATTTACAATTATAACAATAATATCATATATAATATGCATGTGATATGCAATTCCCAAACCAAACCTAATTTCCATCTGCTACACACCACCCGTACCAACCAGCACACCTATGGGGAGCTTTAGTCACCCACCCCGCCAACACACCAAAATAGGCATTTAGCCGTATATCAATTTGTGGACAAGCCACCAGATTTACAGAGTTTACATGGCATAGCCATTTTTCAGATTTGTGGCAGAGCCACCAGAATTTTGTAGCAAAGCTACCAGAACTTCTCTTCGTCAATTATCCCAACCCATACAAGTCATGTATATAATATGCATATTCAATTACAACAATCCATTCATATAATTATTACAAACATACGGCCCATTATAAAAATTTTCACAATATGGCCCATATCACATTTTGGCCCATATAGCTCATATCACACTTGGCCCATATATCAAATATCACATTTGGCCCATATTTTCAAATATCACATTTGGCTCATATTTCAAATATCACATTTGGCCCATATTTCAAATATCACATTTGGCCCATTGAGGGCAAATTTTGAAATTTTCACAGTCTTAATACCGATTTCATATTCTTTACCAATAAAGTGATAAATATGCCATTTTACCTGGTTTCACTAACTTGTGATTTAATCAAGCGATTAATATGATATTGTCATCCAACCCAAGATACGATGCGAGATTACACACCTGATTACGATAAGCATTACACTTTCCTGATCGTCGACACCTAAAAATATTTTTAACGCTCGATTAGATCATTAACGCTTATAGTAAATCTACTCTAAGATAAACGGTCTAGGATTTTTTACCCTCAGAATCGCGAATGACTACTAATTGCTAGTTCTCCCCAGTTGACGGTTCACAACTAGGTGAAAATCCTGAATAACTAATGGCTCAGAACTGCGAACAACCTCGAATAGTTTATTTTCACCGGATGATGGCTCACAACCCGGTGGAAAATCTCAGATCGCCGAAACAACCCTTCGTTTGAATTTAGAAGGGATCGCAAATCCACTCCTTTTTTGATCACCAATCACTACTCATTTTGATTCGATCTTGTTTGCCTCCATTGAACAAATAAATATTAGTCTAAACTAATATTTCGTTATTATAACCGATTGATCTTATGAGCGAAGTCGGCTTACCACAAAATCCTTACGTTCACATGATGAAAATCGAATGATAGAGTCCCTATGATAAAATCGGTTAATCAACACTATCTTTAACAAATAAAAAGTAATATAGAACCCTTCAAAAATATCCTTAACTTGAACGATAAATTTTCCTTTTTCACACAATCTTCCTATGGCTAGAGTCGATTAAGCGATGTCGAAATAATCGGCACTCCACTATACCACTACAAGAAGAGAGGTTTTGTTTGAAAGAGAAAAGATGATGATTTCGGTCAAAAAGACCCTCCCAGGTCAACATATGAATTTCGGCAATAAAAGAAAAATAAAAGAATTGAAAAGAGTGTTCTTACCGATTGTTCAAAGATGACCACTCAAATTGTAACACCCCGTTATCCATGACTGAAGCTAGGTCTAGATACGAGACATTACCATGCTTGAACTAACTTAAACATGTACTTACGGCTATAAAATTCGTTCCAACTTAAAAATTTCACTTTCTTAGTCAATACATACATTACAAAGGCCTACGAGGCCTTAAACTCCTGTCTGAAAACTTTCAGAACTAACTCAAATAATTCAATTTTGAAGTAGGGTTCACACGCCCTTATGACTTGGAACACGCCCGTGTACCCTTAAGCACGCCCTTGCCCTTAAACCGTGGGGAGCTACTGACTATTTCCACACGGCCATGACACGCCCGTGGGCTTAGACCATGTGCTAATCCTTGATATACTGACTAAATCAACATGGTTTGGGAACACGCGCATGTCCAAACCGTGTGTCTTACACGGCACACACACACGGCTGTGGGATTTGCCCATGGCCTATTCTGATTAATAATACTAAGGTGCAGGGTTAACATGGCCTTGACACACGCCCGCGTGTCCAACTGTGTGGGCACTTACAGGCTATTTACCAAGCCGTTAGCCACCCTAAAATGAAGATCATATCCATACAAAATTCAACGATGCAATAACAACCCAATTTTAGGAATAATACTATATGCTTCATTGATCTCAACAAACATACATGCTTAGTCAAATTTGGCCAATCACCTAGCCATATACAAAAGAATAATAAACTTGATAGCCTTTACAAAGGCCCTTCTTAAAACATGTCCACAAAATGAATGTTTCCTATACATCCCATACTTAGTAAAGTAACTTGGCTATACCAAAATAAGAGTTGATAGTGTGTTGCAAGCTGCGACTTTAATGATCCACGAGTTAGCTTGGCGGGACTGCATAGAAAGAAAGAATCATAACGTAAGCATATAGCTTAGTAAGTTTGCATGTAACAACTCATAGCATCATCATAGCTTAATATAAACCAATTCACATAAACATTAGTATCATGAATTTCAGCTAAAGAGCTTACTTACTCATATAGATTCTTACATGTCTCATGAAACTTACTATTAATAGACTTGTAAGGTAACCATGATACCTGTATCACTTGATTACATTGATTAGTATACTATAATAACAATAATAATGATATCTACTTTCTCATTCACAACATGAATTGTCACATCCCGAATTTATGGGGCTTTGTATTTGACGTGCTGTGGTGTATTGTTGTGCTTATTATGTTTGAATGTTTTAGGGGTCCAGAATGGGCTCGAGGTTGGGCCTAGGCCTTAGCAAAAATTTTTGTTTGGGCACTCTAGTGGAGAATCAGGTAGGATAAGGCTTAAAAGATATTATCTGTGAAGTAAGACAAAAAAATGGGCTTGTGGCCCAAAGGGTCGATGGGGACATGCAGGATTAGGAGGTGGCGTGTCAAGCGCTTAAGGAGGTCCAAGGTTCGAGTCGCATGATACCTTTTTATTTTAATTTAATTTCGGCAATAGCAAAGAGCAGTAGTGGAGTTTGGCTTGGATGCTTGAAATTATGTATTATTTAATGTGGATAATAAGATTGATAATGTGCTGATAAAGGAAGGAAGAGGTGGTGCTATTCATGATACTGTGGATGAGTAATCAGATGAAAATAAGGAGAAAATTTTAGATTTATCTACTGGTCACAGTGGTGGCCGAAATTCCAACACTGAAGGGGGAGGTGAAATCGGTTCTAATAGGTTCAAAGGGTGTCAAAATTTCCCTTAATTAAATAGCTTAGTTTTTATTTTAAAGAGGGAATTTTTTATTTTTAGGCAGTAGGTGCCGAAATTTTGGTTTAAGTAGGGGGATACCTCTTCAATTCCGGCATTTGACCCTATTCTCTTTTTCTTTCCTCTCATCTCCACTTTTATGCAAAAGTAAAAATTTACATTGTTCTCTTCTCTCAATCATCTTTTTCTCAAAAGCCAAAAATCATAACTCTTCTCTTCTCCATTCTTTTCTTATAACCAAATGACCATTATTCTTTCCTTTATTCTCTCTTTTTCGATTTCTTCATAGCCTAATCTTCATAGATCCTGTTGCACTATTTTCCTTTTGATCTTCTCAAAAGTCAGAATCTCTAAGAGTTAGTTGAATCTGTCGGTTAAGGTAAGTGCCCAATTCTCTCTTCACTTCTTCTCTTCCTATTTTTGAGACTAAAGCCGAAAGGCTAGATAAGATTATCTTTGGAGTAATGATTTGATTGTTCTAGTGTTCTTATTTTGGGGGGACATATCGGGAATCGAAGTAGATCGTCTAGATCTAAAAGCCAGAAACCACTAGTCTTTAAACTCCATCTCTTTCAGGATTTCTAGGTAAGGGATCTCTGCCCTATGAATATACATTCGTGTTTGTACTCGATTCAATGTTTTAATCTGATTTATTGACTAAGATCTATTCCATGGATACAAACACCAGTCAAACGAAAGAGGGAACTGGGTCCCTAAATCCAACCCCAAAATTTAAGAAGCGAGCTGTGTTAGTCGTTAGGATTGGCCCCCAGGTTATGGACCGACTTCAAAACAAAACCTTAGACAGTTAGCAGTCGTATCGGCTTTTGATAGTGTCAACATAGAAAGTCTCGTCTTGTCTGTAATCAGGTGTGTAGATCTCTATCACACTAGTTAATTTGTACTATATATATGTTATGGGCTAAAAGCCAAAATGAGGCTGTATGAACAGTCGTGTTACCCGAAAAGGGTAGGCAAAGGATGCTAGGTACGTAATCATAGAAACTTTTCTATGTGTATCAAAGGATGTGGTAGTCTGTGATCTTTTTAGAGAGTATATTGTTTTGATTCTGCATGTATGTATGCATGGGATGGGATTGATATGATGAAAGGGAAGACCATGCTAATAGGTCTCTCAGTGATCGACGGTTAATCCACAACATATTATTTAGGTCGCGAGGGGATCGATGGCTCTGCCGCATCTGATTAATAGGTCACATAGTGATCGGTGGTTAAACCACAATATATTATTAAGGTCGCATGGCGATCGGTTGCTCGCCACATAGGTCACATAGTGATCGGTCTTTATGACAAAAGACAAATTGTCGAAATGGTGTCAGCTGGATGGAGGGTTGATTGTAGAAATCCCCAAGGTGTGATGGCTGGTACGGGCTGGTGTGTAGAGGATGGACTATAGGATTGGGATAGGCCATGTAGCATGTATATATTCTGTTGCCATTGTGTATGTGCCAAGGCCCATAATGTGTTTGTGGGCCTCACCCTTTTATGTGTTTTCGGGACTTGCACACTGAGTCTTGGTGACTCACCCTTTTATTTCCCTAACTTTTCAGATGAGCAGTAGATCGTGGACATGGGAGCTGAGGCGGACTTAAGGGGCCATCAAGTTTTTATTTTCATAAACTATTTTCGGTTTTCCTTTAAGTTTTAAAATTTGGGATTATTTATGTAATAAGGGCTCCATAGCTTAGGTTATCAATTTATATTTTTAATGTTTATATTCTATAAACTTATGTTCAAGGGCTTGATTATAAGGAGGAAAAAATTATTTCCAAATAAGTTTTAAAAACAAAAACTACAAAGGCTTTCTACAAATATCACTTATTTAACAAATACCTGTATAAACGAACCGAGATTTTCAAAACCCTCCAAAGAAAAGTTTTCAGCATTTAACCCGTAGCATACCAATCTGGTCTTGACGTTTTGGGCCGGGTTTGGGGTGTTACATGAATAATACTCAACTTCATCTAACTTTATCTTGATACTAACTTTACTTTATTAGCTTTCTTGCTATCTTCTTTTAGCTTACTCATTAGCCCTTGTGTGACGAAGGTGAGTTTAAGGATGTCACTTGTGTGTTTGATGCATGTATGTGATGCTCTGCTTGAAATGCAGATGGATGTTGATTGAATATGGTTCCTAGAGCTAGGAAATACGGACTTGAGAACTAAACCTTGTAGATATAGCTTCGAATTTGAAAGAACTATTATTAAAACTACTTCCCATAAGATTGTTCGTTATTAATCAGTGGAAGAAATTAATAATCCATAAAACTTCTAATCAGATAAATCGCGAACGTTAGATATGAGCACTAGGGGGCGTGGTCTGTGTGGCCGAGGTAAAGGCAGGATTGCTGTGTCGAACCGGTAGGGTCTGGTCATGAGTCAGGGAATGAGATACCAGCACCACCAGCTGTGGAGGCAGAATATTAGAACCAAAAGGGCAGAGACGATGTGGTGTCTCAGGCGATGCTCTGAGTGTTGGAGAGAGTTACGGTAGCAAGCATGGGCACAGGAGCCTAGAAATATGTGTCAGTGAATGGGGTAGAAGTGTTTAGGCAGTTGAACGCATAATGGATGACCTAGATTTTACGAAAGAAGAGAAGCTGAAAGAAGTAGTATCCCTTCTACGGGATGAAGCATACCGATGGTGGCTTACGGTTAAGGATGGTACAGTGGCTGACCGTATCACCTGGGATTACTTTAGAATGACATTTCAAAGTAAGTACATTGGAACGAGTTATGTGGATGCGCAGCGCAGAGCGTTTCTGAACCTGGTTCAAGGAAGTAGGTCGGTGGCGGCATATGAAGTAGAATTCTTACACCTTGGCTATTATGCTCGAGGGATAGTGGCTACAAAACATGAGCGTTGTGTTCGATTTGAGGATGGCCTAAAGGATGATCTATGTGTTTTGATAGCTCCACAGCGGAAGAGGGAATTTGCTATACTTGTGGAGAAAGCTAAGATAGCTGAGGAGGTGAAGCAGACAGAAAAACTGAACAGGGATAGAGATAGGTGTGGAAGTAAGAGGAATTTTGGATCATCAGAGGCAACCGACCGTGTTCAAAAAAGACATGGGTCAGATAGGCCGAGACAGGATGAGAGACCTGCTGCTGCTAGTCAGACACAGAAGTGTGCTTGGTGTGGTAAATTCCATGTAGGTGAGTGTTGGGTAGGCAGTGGGAAGTGCTTTAGGTGTGGATCTATGGACCATCATATTAGAGACTATCCACAGCCACGGGGTGATGTAGGACCCGCAAGGCAGGGAAATGCTCTGTCGGGTAGAGGAGGTCAGCAGCTGCAGAGAGGTCGTGGTCTAGCTAGAGGTGGTAACTGTTTCGATTGGGGCCTTAGAGCACCAAGCCGAGGGGTAGGAAACACTGAGGTGAGGTAGCCGGGGTTGGTGTAACACCCCTTACCCATACTCAATGCCGGAATAGGGTACGAGGCATTACCAAAACACATACACTTGAAAGCGTATTAAACTGAGTCATAAAATTTCATCCAAATTATACAAAATGAACAGTTAAATATTAAAGTCCAACATTTTAGGCCAAACCAATTATGACATATACAAATGACTAAGTCTCCTATACATGCCATAAACATAAGAGGTTTGTATTCACTTTTACCCCACGATGATAGCTTGATAGTGTAATTACATCTCCGACGATCTCTAACTCAAGTTAGCATACAACCCTATCAGATATGGGAAATGAAGGGAAGTAAGCTACAAAGCTTAGTAAGTAAGTATGTAACTAATAAGTGATTTATTAACGGCTTTTATAAATCTTCACAATATGTTACAAGATAATACAATCATAATTGAACATAGTTCCACTTTTTATTCATGTTCATCTCAAGCTGTCTACTCGAGTTACAGTCACTAAATTATTTATATCTAGAGCTAAAAAACTCCAAATTAGGATCCATTAATTTTCCATGAAACTATACTCAAATATCTTCTTACCATAAAATTTCCAAAATTTTTGGTTTATCCAATCAATACAGTTTATTCATTAAATATTCCCCTATTTTACTGTTTGACTATTCTGACCTCTCTTCACTACGAATCAATTTTCTTATTCTACAGATTTATATGACCTTCTTATTTAGTTCATTTGAAAGTAGACTCATTAAGGATTTCAGGAATATAATTTATATCCCACAATTATTTTTGTACAATTTTAATGATTTTTACAAGGCAGAACAGGGAATCACATAATCATTATGGACCAATCTCACAGAAATTCAAATATCTAAAAATATACGAATCATTTGTTTGCTATGTTTCTTTTATATGAAAATAGACTCAATAATATTTAAATAAATATCTCATACAACTTATAATTCAATCTCTAATATTTTTAGTGATTTTTCAAACTCATGGCACTGCTGCTGTTCAAACAGTTTTATTGTAAATTTTTGCTCTTTCACTTTCGTTGTGTTCATCACTTGCTTATACCAACCTTTCCAATTTCCGCTTACATATCGAACATATTCCTCATAGGTACATTTTCCACATTTCTCAATTTGTCACATTCACACTTGCACTTATTCATAACATGATCGCACCAATCATCATTAGTAAATTACCTCGTTGAACCCCTTCGAAAAACGCCCGATACTCGGTGGTCTTAGCACATAGCTCCACCTACACATAATTCGGTTTCTTGTGCACATGGTAAAGGTCCCTTATCACCCATGTGACCTAGCCATTCCATCTTGTAGCTTTCTTGTCTACATGGTGTCCAACACTAGGAACCACTCATGTGACCTAGCTACTCATAACCCGTAACTTTCTTGTACACATGGTATACACACAGTATTACACATGTGACCTAGTTACATATGAAATTATTATTCTGTAGCTTTCTTGCACACATGGTGAAAGTCCCTTATCATCCATGTGGCTTAGCTACATATCAAATTTTGCCATCTAGTAGCTTTCTTGTGCACATGGTGAAGGTCCCTTATCACTCGTGTGACCTAGCTACATATTGTCCGTATCTCTTGGTTTTTCGAAGGTTCAATCGAGAATTTCCCATTCCATTCATTTTCATATTTTAGTTATCACCAAATAATTTCCATAATATCTAGCAAAATAATTATTATACAAGTAAAATAAATGCATTATTTACATATAAACTTTCTTGTCAAAATCTCCTCAGGTACAACCGTGTAGCAACTTATACAACCAATGTAATATTAATTTAACATTCAATTCCTCGAATGCCGAAATGGTCATTTTACCAACTTTCTTGATTTTTTGGTTTTCCTCTAGTTCTAGGTCCAAATCTTGTTTTTCTGGGTCTAAAAAATCACATTTCACTTATTTAATTAATGTACTACTCAAAACAGTCCCTAACTCAAACATTGGCAAAATTACAATTTTGCCCCTAAACTTTTGCATAATTACAATTTTCCCCTAAGCTCAAAAATTAAACTTCATCCCTTATTATTATGTTTTATAATAAGCTAAACATTTTTACCTTCTATAGCAACATCAAATTCTCACTCTAACATGTACTTATAAACGTTAGGTATTCTTACTGATTATGTCTTTTTACTCGTTTTCACATAAAATCGCTTAGCAAAAGTTGTTTAACATAATTTCAGCCTTCATATTCTATCATAAAATATCAAAATAAACACATTTCACCTATGGGTATTTTTCCAAATATGAACCCTAGGTTAAATTATTGCTAGAATAAGTTAAACCAAGTTACCGGGATTCAAAAATGTAAAGAATATTAAAAATGGGGCTTGGAATCACTTACTATGGAGCTTGGAAGCTTGAAACAAACCCTAGCTATGGAGAAACCTTGTAATTTCGTCCTAATGAAGAAGATGGTCATATTTGGCATTTAAATTTTGTTTTTAATTCATGTAATTCACTAAATTACCAAAATGCACCTTAAAAAAATCTTTTGAAACATACCCATCCATGTCCATTTTTGTCCACCAACTTAACCAATGGTCTAATTATCATTTAAGGACCTCCAATTTAAAATTTCATAACAATTTGACACCTCTAACATGTAGAACTCAATTTTTGTACTTTTTACAATTTAGTCCTTTTGACTAAATTGAGTGCCCAAACGTTGAAATTTTTGAACGAAAATTTCACGGAATGTTTCGTGAAATCGTACACCATAAAAATATAATAAAAATAAATTTTATTACGTCGAATTTGTGGTCCCGAAACCATTGTTCCGACTAGGCCTTAATTTGGGATGCTACAGTTGGTCTATGCTACTAGACGTCAAGAGGAGGCTGATGCACCGGATGTTATAACTAGTACGATTTTAATATCTGGTTTGCCTTACACTGCATTGATTGACATTGCGTCGACGCATTCATATGTTGCTAGTAGTGTGTCTGGAACTTTAAGTTTAGATTTCGAGATTACCCCTAAGGTGATGACTGTAATTAGCCCATTAGGACAATCTGTGGTAGTAGATAAACTCTATTGGGAGGTACCCTTAGAAGTTCAGGGAATAGTTTTTCTAACGAATCTGATGGAATTGTCGTTCAGGGAGTTCGACTTAATATTAGGCATGGACTGGTTGGTGAAGTATCAAGCTAATTTAGATTGTGCAGCCAAGCGTCAGGTGTTAAAAACCCCCGAGGGTGGTGAAGTGTTGGTGATAGGAGAAAGGGGGAACTATCTGTCGAATGTGTTGACTGCCCTAAGAGCAGAAAGGATCGTGAGAAAAGGTTGTGAGGCAGTTTTAATGTTTGTTCGGGCTCTGGAAGCTGAGGACTTAATTGTTGGGGACGTTAGGAGAGTGAAGGAATTTCCTAATGTTTTTCCAGAAGAGCTTCTGGGATTACCCCCGAATCGTGAAGTGGAGTTTGGTATCGATCTTCTTTCGGGAACAGCGCCAGTATCTATTGCTCCATATAGAATGGCGCCAAAGGAGTTGGTGAAATTGAAAGCACAGATTCAGGAGTTGCTGGATAGAGGGTTTATTCGACCAATTGTGTCACCGTTGGGAGCGCAGGTGTTATTTGTTAAGAAGAAAGATGGATCAATGCGTATGTGCATTGACTATCGTCAGTTGAATAAGTTGACAATCAAGAACAAATACCCACTGCCGAGGATCGACGACTTGCTCGATCAATTGAAGGGGGCTTCAGTCTTTTCAAAGATAGATTTGAGGTCAGGGTACCATCAGCTTAAGGTCAAGGAGACGGATATTCATAAGATGGCTTTTAGGACTCGCTATGGTCATTAAGAGTTCATGGTAATGCCATTTGGATTAACCAATGCGCCAGCAGTATTTATGGATATGATGAACCGAGTGTTCTAACCCTACTTGGATCAGTTTATCGTAGTATTTATAGATGACATCCTAGTTTACTCAAGATCGAAGGAGAAGCATGATTCACACCTTCGAGTGGTTTTGCAGATTCTAAGGGAGAAGCAGCTGTATGCCAAATTTAGTAAGTGCAAATTTTGGCTAAGTGAATTTACTTTTCTAGGCCACATTGTGTCGGCAGAGGGGATTAGGGTTGACCCTCGAAAAATTGAAGCTGTGTTGGAATGGAAGCCGCCTAGATCTGTGGTAAAAATTCAGAGTTTTCTTGGTCTGGCCGAGTAGTACCGAAGGTTTGTTGAAGGATTTTCTTCAATTACGGCACCGTTGACTAAGTTGTTACAGAGAAGGGGTTCCGTTTGTTTGGTCTAATAAGAAGAAAGAGAGTTTCGAGAAGTTAAAAAGGATTTTGATAGAGGCTCCGATATTGATTTAGCTAGAGGTCAAAAGGAATTCGTAATTTACTGTGATGCTTCACACACGGGACTAGGATGCGTGTTGATGCAGGATGGAAAGGTTGTTGCATATACATCTCGGTAGTTAAGACCGCACGAAGTAAATTATCCCACCCATGATTTGGAATTGATGGTGGTGGTTTTTGCTCTAAAGATCTGGAGACATTATCTGTACAAGAAGAAATCTATTATTTATACCGATCATAAGAGCCCAAAATACCTTTTGACTCAGAAGGAGTTGAATCTAAGGCAGAGGAGGTGGATTGAGTTGTTAAAGGATTATGACTGCTCGATCGAATATCATCCGGGTAAAGCTAATGTGATGGCGGATGCTTTAAGTCGTTAAGTAATCTCTGACTTGAGAGCAATGTTTGCTCACCTTAGTTTATACGATGATGGGAGTTTATTGCCTGAACTTCAAGTGAAACCCTCTTGGGTCGTTAGGTTAAAGAGAAGCAGCAGACCGATAAGTTTCTAAAGGAGGAGTTTCAGGTAGGATCCAGTGATGGGCCAATTGAATTCAATGTGAATGAGGAAGGACTGTTATGTTTTCGAGGGAGAGTTTGCATGCCAAAAGATCCAGAGTTGAGGCGTAGGATTTTGCAAGAAGCGCATGGTAGTCCATACGCTATGCACCCTGGAGGTAGTAAGATGTATCGGGATTTGCGGGATCAGTTTGGTGGTAGGGCTTGAAGCGTGAGGTAACTGAATTGGTGAGTAAGTGTTTAACCTGTCAGCAGGTAAAGGCAGAGCATCAGTTACCATCAAGGTTATTGCAGTCGGTGAAGATTCCACAATTGAAGTGGGAAAGGATCACAATGGACTTTGTTAGTGGGCTACCTCTCACGCCTACTAAGAAAGATTGATCTGGGTGATTGTTGATCGCTTGATGAAGTCTGCTCATTTCATACCAGTACGGGTCGATTACTCTCTGTAGAAATTGGCTAAGCTATACATAGCGGATGTGGTGAGGTTGCATGGGGTACCAGTATCGATCATATCGGATGACCCGAGGTTCACGTCGTGATTTTGGAAGGCGTTGCATCAGACGTTGGGTACAAAGTTAGAATTCAGTACAGCGTTTCATCCTCAGACCGATGGACAGTTTGAGTGGGTAATTCAGATCTTGGAGGACATGTTGAGAGGTTATGTCATTGATTTCAGTGGTAGTTGGGAAGAATTTATACCATTAGCGAGTTTGCTTACAACAACAGCTACCAGTCTAGTATTCAGATGATGCCCTATGAAGCATTGTACGGGCGGAAGTGTCGTACTCCTACCTATTGGACGGAATTAGGGGAACGTCAGATTTTGGGGCCAGAATTGGTTACCGAGATAGAAAAGAAGGTTGAGTTAATTCAAGCTCAACTAAAGGAAGCGTCGGATAGATAAAATCCTATGTTGATTTGAAGCATAAGGATGTAGAGTTTGCAGTGGGTGACAAGGTGTTCTTGAAAGTGTCGCCATGGGAGAAAGTGCAGAGGTTTGGACGGATGGGTAAATTAAGTCCCAGATTTATCGAACCTTATCGGGTGTTGAAACGAGTAGGACCGATAGCCTATCAGCTAGAGCTACCTTCCGAGCTAAGCCAGATTCAAAATGTATTCCATGTCTCTATGTTAAGACGTTACCGTTTGAATCCATCTCATGTGATGTCTGTGGAAGAAATCGAAGTGAGACCTAACCTATCCTTTGAAGAGGAACCAGTAGAAATCCTAGATCATGATGTTAAGGTATTGCGAAGGAAAATTATTCTGTTAGTTAAGGTTCTGTGGCAGAATAACGGCTCTGAGGAGGCTACTTGGGAACCAGAGGAAGCAACGCGGCAGTAATACCCGCATCTATTCTGACCAGGTAATTTCGAGGCTGAAATTTCTTTAAGGGGGTATAACTGTCACATCCTGAATTTATGGGGCTTTGCATTTGACGTACTGTGATGTATTGTTGTGCTTATTATGTTTGTTAGAATGTTTTAAGGGTCTAGAATGGGCTCGAAGTTGGGCCGAGGCCTTAGGAAAAATTTTCTGTTTGGGCACTCTAGTGGAGAGTCAGGTAGGATAGGGCTTAAAAGATATTATCTATGAAGTAAGACACAAAAATGGGCTTGTGGCCCACTGGTCAGTGGCGACATGCAAGGATTATGAGGTGGCGTGTCAAGTAGTTAAGGAGGTCCAAGGTTCGAGTTGCATGATACCTTTTTATTTTAATTTAATTTCGGCAATAGCAAAGAGCAATAGTGGAGTTCGGTTTGGATGCTTGAAATTAGGAATTATTTAATGTGGATAATAAGGTTGATATTGTGTTGATAAAGGAAGGAAGAGGTGGTGTTATCCATGACATTGTGGATGAGTAATCAGATAAAGATAAGGAGAAAATTTTAGATTTATCTACTGGTCACACTGGTGGCCGAAATTCCAACACTGAAAGGGGAGGTGAAATCGGTTCTGATAGGTTCAAGAGGTGCCAAAATTTCCCTTGATTAAATAACTTAGTCTTGATTTTAAAGAGGGGCATTTTCAATTTTTAGGCAGTAGGTGCCAAAATTTTTGTTTAAGTAGGGGGATACCTCTTCAATTCCGGCATTTGACCCTATTCTGTTTTTCTTTCCTCTCATCTCCACTTTTATGCAAAAGCCAAAATTTTCATTGTTCTCTTCTCTCAATCATCTTTTTCTCAAAATTCGAAACTCATAACTCTTCTCTTCTCCATTCTTTTCTTATAATCGAATGATCATTATTCTTCCTTTATTCTCTATTTTACGATTTCTTCATAGCTGAATCTTCATAGATCCTGTTGCACTGTTTTCCTTTTGATCTTCTCAAAAGCTGGAATCTCTAAGAGTTAGTTGAATCTGTCGATTAAGGTAAGTGCCAAATTCTCTCTTCACTTCTTCTCTTCCGGTTTTGGAGACCAAAGCTGAAAGGCTAGATAAGATTATCTTTGGAGTAATTATTTGATTATTCTTATGTTCTTATTTTGGGGCGACACATCGGGAATCAAAGTAGATCGTCTAGATCTAAAAGCCAGAAAATGCTAGTCTCTAAACTCCATCTCTTTCGGGATTTCTAGGTAAGGGATCTCTGCCCTATGAATGTACACTCATGTTTGTACTCTATTCAATGTTTTAATTTGATTTGTTAACTAAGATCTATTCCATGGATACAAACGCCAGTCAAACGAAAGAGGGAATTGGATGTGTAAATCCAACCTCTAGATTTAAGAAGCGAGCTGTGTCAACCGTACGGGATTGGCCACCGGGTTGTGGACCGACTTTAGAAAAAAACCTTAGATAGTTAGCAGTCGTATTGGCTTCTGATAGTGTCGACATAGAAAGTCTTGTCTTGTCTGTAATCAGGTGTGTGGATCTCTATCACACTAGTTAATCTATACTATATATATGTTATGGGCTAAAAGCCGGAAAAAGGTTGTATGAATAGTTGTGTTACCCAAAAAGGGTAGGCAAAGGATGCCAGGTACGTAATCATAGAAACTTCTCTATGTATCGAAGGATGTGGTAGTCTGTTATCATTTTAGATAGTATATTGTTTTGATTCTGCATGTATGTATGCATGGGATGGGATTGATATGACGAAAGGGAAGAGCATGCTAATAGGTCACTCAGTGATCGGTGGTTAATCCACAACATATTATTTAGGTCGCATAGTGATTGGTGGCTCTGCCACATCTGATTGATAGGTCACATAGTGATCGGTGGCTAAACCGTAATATATTATTAAGGTTGCATGGCAATCGGTGGCTCTACCACATAGGTCACATAATGATCGGTCTTTATGACAGGCAACACAGCTGTCGAAATGGTGTGTAGCGGATGAAGGGTTGATTGTAGAAATCCCCAAAGTTTGATGGCTGGTACGGGCTAGTGTGTAGAGGATGGACTATAGGATTGGGATGGGCCATGTAGCATGTATATATTCTGTTGCCATTGTGTATGGGCCAAGGCCAATAATGTGTTTGTGGGCCTCACCCTTTTATGTGTTTTCGGGATTTGCACACTAAGTCTTGGTGACTCACCCTTTTATTTCCTTGACTTTTCAGATGAGCAGTAGATCGTGGACATGGGAGCCGAGGCAGACTCGAGGGGCCATCAAGTTTTTAATTTCATAAACTATTTCCGGTTTTCCTTTAATTTTTAAAATTTGGGATTATTTATGTAATAAGGCCTCCATAGCATAGGTTATCAGTTTATATTTGTTAATGTTTATATTCTATAAACTTATGTTCAAGGACTCTATTATAAGGAGGAAAAAAAAGAGATTTCCAAATAAGTTTAAAAAAAAAAACTACAAAGGCTTTATACAAATATCACTTATTTAACAAATACCTGCATAAATGAACTGAGATTTTCAAAACCTTCCAAAGCAAAGTTTTCAACATTTAACCCGTAGCATACCAGATCTAGTCGTGACGTTTTGGGTTGGGTTTGAGGTGTTACATGAATAATACTCAACTTCATCTAACTTCATCTTGATACTAACTTTACTTTCTTACTATCTTCTTTCAGCTTACTCATTAGCCCGATGAATTTCTGTGAATAACGATGATACTAAATCTCTTCCCACATAATATGATGCCAAAGCCATATCCTAGATATGGTCTTACATGGGTCATCTCATCTCGGTTTCAAGGCCATGTCTTGACATGGACTCATATGAAGTCTTGCTCTTGATAACATACTCAATGCCAAGCTTGAGTCCTTGGACTTACATGATATCTTGCTTGCTAACTTGATCAATGCCAAGCTTGCCTTGGACTTACATGATATCTTGCTCGTACTTATTATCGTGATTTCTTACTTGAACATAACATGATTATTTCATACAATTATTGTGCATTATACTAAGCAAATTAATGATAAAAATCATAAAGCTTGGAAATCAAACAAACTTACCTCAATATACAAAATGTATCAAGATGTGCAATTTAGTCCTCGATTTTGTTCTTACCTCGGTTTCGATCGGGGCTTCATTTTCCTTGATCTATAATCATGAAATTCATTCTTTTATATTTCCTATGATTACAATAAACCAAATTCTTCACTTGGGCAAAACGACCATTTTGCCCTTGTTCATTGGCAAAATTACGATTTTGCCCCTAAGTCCGTAATTTATTTTTCAACACATTTCCTCAACAATTAAGTCTAGCTGAACCTTTATTCCTTCTACAACAACCCACAAATCTAGCAATTTCATGCATTTATTACCAAACTATAACATTTACATCTTAGTCTCATTTAGGTGTTTTCACAACAACACCTTTCACAAAAGTTGTTTCACATCTCCCCAATATTTATTTTCTTCCATAAAAACTCAGTTAACAACATAAATACTCTCATGGAAAGTCCTTGGACTTTCAACCATATCACAAATTAGTCCTCTCATTAGCTAGATTAAGCTTTGGGGACTCAAAACACAAAAATCACCAATTAAAACCACCTAAATTACTTACTTGAATGAGAGTTGTGTGGTTGAAAGTTTGAAGCTCCAAGAGCTCTATTTCCTCTTCAATTTTCGGTGGAAAGAGATGAGTGAATAGTGAAAGATGATAACATCTTTTATTTCTTTTATTTTATTCATGCTATCACCTAATTTCCACCAAATTGACTATTATTTAATGCTCTTGTCCCCCTTTTGCTTGTATGGCCGGCCAACTCATGAAAGATGGCCAAATTTCATTCTAAAATCCATCTAATTACAATCTATGGCTATTTGATACCCCTACCTTAAAATAGAACTTTTGCATCTCATGCGATTTAGTCTTTTTTTTCTCAATTGGTCGTGCTATTAGAAAAATTAAGGCACCAAAATTTCTATATAATCATATATTGACACCACAACACATAAAATAATACTAAAATAATTCTCCTCAACCTCGGATTAGTGGTCTCGAGACCACTGTTCCGACTATCCCCAAATTCGGGCTATTACAACTCTCCCCCTTAGGGATTTTTCGTCCTAAAAAATCTTACCAGTAAAAAGGTTTGGATATTGGTTTCTCATACTCTCTTCTCATTCTCATGTAGCTTCTTCTATTCCGTGCCTTTGCCACAGAACTTTCACTAAGGCAATACTTTTATTTCTCAGTTACTTGGCTTCCCGAGCCAAGATCTTGACTAGTTCTTCACCATAAGTCATGTCAGGGCAGATCTCTATTTCTGATGGAGTAATTATATGTGAAGGGTCTGATTTGTAGCGTTGCAACATTGACACATGAAAAACATTATGTATCTTCTCTAATTCTTATGGCAACGCCAAATGGTAAGCTACCGGCCCAACTCTCTCAGTAATCTCATAAGGTCCAATGAAACGTGGACTCAACTTGCCCTTCCGGCCAAATCTGAGAACTTTTCTCCATGGTGACACTTTCAAGAAAACTTTATCCCCGATTTGGTACTTGATCTCTTTCCTCTTTAAATCCGCATAAGACTTTTGTCTATCCGATGCAGTTTTTAAACATTCTCGTATCACTTTTACTTTTTCTTCAGCTTCTTTAACCAAATCAACCCTATGAATTTGGTTTTCCTTGAGTTAAGTCCAAAATAAAGGGGTTCTGCACTTACACCCATATAGCCTCATAAGGCGCCATCTTTAAGCTCGACTGAAAGCTATTATTATAGTCAAATTCTACCAATGGGAGAAACTTTTCCCAACTACCTTGGAATTCCAAAACACAACATCTAAGCATGTCCTCGAGTACTTGAATTAACCTCTTTGACTGACCGTCTATCTGAGGATGAAAAGTTGTACTAAATCTCAATTTTGTACCCAAAGCTTCTTGCAGCTTCTTCCAGAATCTGGATGTGAATCTCGGATCTCTATTCAATATGATCGATAAGGGAACTCATTGAAGTCTTACTATTTTTAAAACATATAAGTTTGCCAACTTGTCTAGTGAGTAATCCATTCATACAGGTATAAAGTGGGTCAACTTCGTGAGTCTATCAACCACTACCCAAACAACATCTTTCTTGTTTGGAGACAACGGTAAACCCGTTACAAAATCCATGGTGATACGTTACCATTTCCACTCGGGAATCAAGATAGGCTGAAGCAAACCCGAAGGTACTTGGTGCTCAGCTTTTACTTGCTGACAAATCATGCACTTGGAAACAAATTCTGAAATGTCTATCTTCATTTTCGGCCACCAATACTGTTTCTTTAGATCATTATACATCTTGGTGTTACCCGGATGTATAGATAAACATCCGTTATGTGCCTTGTGCAAAATTTTCTAAATAAGAGCCTCTTTTCTAAGAACACAAACTCTATCTCTGAGCATCAAGTATCTATCAGAATTAATCCGAAAGTCAGATTTAGCATCTGACTCGCATGGAGCTCTCTTGACTTGCAACTCACTATCTTCTTTCTGAGCTTCAAAAATCTCTTGAAGAAAAATTGGTCTAGCTCTCAACTCAGCCAAAATAGATCCATCATTGGATAAAGATATTTTTGAATTCAATGCTCTCGAAGGAAATAGGGATTTTCTGCTTAAAGCATCGGCAACCACATTTGCCTTTCCAAGATGGTAATCAATGACCAACTCATAGTCCTTTATCAACTCTAACCATCTTCTTTTCTTAAGTTCAACTCTTTCTGCGTCATCAAGTCCTTCAGACTTTTGTGATCGATAAAAATCTGACATCATTCACCTTATAAATGGTGTCTCCAGATCTTCAATGCGAAGACTATGGTGGCCAATTTTAGGTCATGCATCGGATAATTCTTCTCATGAGGTTTTAACTGTCTTGAGGCATAAGCAATCACTTTGCCTTCTTGCATGAGTACACAGCCCAATCCATTTAAGGATGCATCGCTATAGACTACAAATTCTTTCCATGATTCGGGTTGCACTAAGACTAGAGCTCCTATCAGCATTGCTTTCAACTTCTCAAAACTTTGTTGGCATCTTTCCAACCACTCAAACTTTGCATTCTTCTATAACAATTTAGTCATCGGGGTTGTAATCATAGAAAACCCCTTGAAAAATCTTCTATAGTAGCCAGCTAGGCCCAGAAAACTTCTAATCTCAGTAATGTTCTTAGGCGTCTTCCAATCCATTATGGCTGAGATCTTACTGAGATAAACTCAGACTCCATCCCTCGAGACAATATGTCCCAGGAATCCTATTTCCTTGAGCCAAAATTCACTTTTATTGAATTTGGAAAAAAGCTAATTCTCTCGCAGGATCTGTAAAATTGTCCATAGGTGTTCAGCATGCTCTTTCTTATCTTGGGAATAAATCAGTATGTCGTCAATAAAAATGACTACAAACTTGTCAAGGTATGGTCTAAAGATGCGGTTCATTAAATCCACGAATACCGTAGGAGCATTGGTCAACCCAAAGGGCATGACTAAAAATTCATAATGCCCATACCTCGTTCGAAAGGCCGTCTGGGATACATCTGAGTCTTTCACTCTCAACTGGTAGTACCGTGATCTCAAGTCTATTTTGGAGAACACAGTCGCTCCTTTCAATTGATTGAATAGATCATCGATCCTAGGCAATGGGTACATGTTCTTTACTGTTACTTTATTAAGCTGATGGTAATCTATGCATAATCTCATGGTACCATCTTTCTTTTTTACAAATAAAACCGGGGCACCCCATGGTGAATAACTTGATCTTGCAAAGCCCTTATCTGTCAACTCTTGCAACTGTAACTTCAACTCTTTCAACTCTGTTGGAGCCATTCTATAAGGAGTAATGGATATCGGTACAGTACCGGGAGCTAGTTCAATGCTGAACTCAATCTCTCTAATTGGCGGTAAGTCCAGGTAATTCTTTGGGAAATACATCCACGTATTCACATACTACCGGTACTGACTCAATTTTTAGCTCTGTCTCTTTATCATTCAACACGAAGGCCAAATATGATTCGTACACTTTTATTAAACATCTCCGTGCCATCATATGGGAAATTATCACTGGCGATTTATCTTGTTCATCTGATTCAACATGAAGAGTATCCCCATTCTCACATCTCATCTCAATGCATTTCTTCCCACAATTAACAATTACATTATGAGTAGTCAACCAGTCCATTCCAAGAATGAGATCGAATTCATCAAATGGTAATAACATAAGATTAGCTTTAAAGCAATGACCTCTAATCATCAACGGACAATCTTTACAAACTTTATTAACTAACACACTCTTGCCTAATGGATTAGACACCTTAATTACAAATTCAGTGGTATCTATAGGCACGCTCAAACTAGATACTAATTTCATAAATATATAAGAGTGCATGGATCCGGATCTATTAAAGCAATAACTTTAGTATTGTAATGAGAAAAGGTACCCGTAATAACATCAGAGAAGACGCCTCTTCGTGAGCGCGAATGGCATAAGTCCTTGTAGGCACTCTACCCTCGGGTCTCACGGCCTGCTCTCTAGGGTTACCTCTTCCACTTACCCCACTTCTCGGGTTCCTTTGCGGTCTCTCTCTGACCATACTCCCAGATCTTGAGTTTTGAGTTCTCTCTTCTTTAGTCATCTCTAGACAATCCTTTATGAAATGGTCTTGGGAACCATATCTAAAACATGCATTTTCATGTGCTCGGTATTCTCCCAAATGGCGTCTGCCACATTGTGGACATTCAGGTCTGTCAGATCTAAAATTTCCAACACTTGCAACTGAAGTGGTCTGTGCTTTATTTCCCGAATACTGCTTACTCTTGTCTTTCCTTGAAAACCCAGTGGAAGTAGCTGATCGAGCTAGAAAATCTCTTGGCTTCTTAGATGATGATTGGAACGACTTGTTCCACTGTCTCTTTTTAGAATCACGAGACTCCATTTCAGACTTCTTCCTCTCTTTTACTAGTTTTTCGGCTTTACAAGCCCTTTCCACTAGTACAACAAATTATTTTAATTCGAGGACAGTAAAAACCAGCTTAATGTCCTCATTTAAACCATCTTCAAACCTTTTACTCATAATGGCCTCAGTGGATACACATTCGCGAGTGTACTTGCTGAGTCGTATGAACTCTCGCTCATAATCAGTTATTGACATCTTGCCTTGCTTCAGCTCTAGAAATTTTTTCCTCTTCTGGTCTACAAGCCTCTGGCTGATATACTTTTTCTTAAACTCTTCTTGGAAGAATTCCCATGAGATCCTTTCCCTTGGTACCATCGGCACAAGGGTGTTCCACCATTGGTAAGAAAAATCTCTTAAGAGCGAGACTACACACTTTATGCATTCATTAGGAGTGCATGACAGTTCGTTAAAAACTCTGATGGTATTTTTTAACTAGAACTCAGCTCTTTCTGGATCATCATCTTTTCTAGCTCAAAATTCTTCTGCCCCATGCTTCTTGATTCTATCAATTGGAGGTTTACCTCCTCTTACCACTTCTACTACTTGAGGGGCTACTGGAGTAGGTTGTGGAACAGGCGAGGGTGGAGGGGTTGTGCATTTAGGTTCGCTCGAATGAACTCCGTATACCAGGCATTCATCATATGGATGAAGGCCTCTCTAGCCTCTTCTCCTCCTCCTTCTTGACTCACCGTAGTGGGTCTATTCTCATTCTCATATGGCACCGCCCTTCTGCGGGAGCTGATGCGTTACTTTCTACATCATCCGCCTCAGCTCCTTCGGGATCCATTTACTATATGTATAAACATAATTTAAGTCGTCAGGAGTCGTCACACTATCATCATAAAAACATTCTTACGTATGACATGTATAGCTAGACTCATGCTCATATAGCTAGACTCATGCTCATGCTACATTAGTCCTAGAACCGACTAAACTATAGCTCTGATACCACTAAATGTAACACCCCAAACCCAAGCCCGAGGCTAGGACTGGATAAGAGATATTACCATGCTTGAACTCACTTAAAAATTCGTTCTTACGGCCATAAAATTCATTCCAACTTAAAAATTTCACTTACTTAGTCAACACATACATTACAAGGGCCTAGGAGGCCTTAAACTCGTGTTTGAAAACTTTCGGAACTAACTCAAATAATTCATTTTTGAAGTAGGGTTCACACGCCCATGTGACTTGGAACACGCCTGTGCACCCTTAAGCACGCCCTTGCCCTTAAATTGTGGGGAGCTACTGACTATTTCCATACGGCCATGACACGCTCGTGGGCTTAGACCGTGTGCTAATCCTTGATATACTGACTAAATCAACACGGTTTGGGAACACGCCTATGTCCAAATCGTGTGTCTTACATGGAACACACACACGGCCATGGGATTTGCCCGTGGCCTATTCTGATTAATAATACTAAGGTGCAGGGTTAACACGGCCTTGACACACCCTCGTGTGTCCAACCGTGTGGGCACGTACAGGCTCTTTGCTAAGCCGTTAGCCACCCTGAAATGAAGATCATATCCATACACAATTCAACGATGCAATAACAACCCAATTTTAGGAATAATACTACATGCTTCAATGATCTCAACAAACATACATGCTTAGTCAAATTTGGCCAATCACCTAGCCATATACAAAAGAATAATAAACTTGATAGCCTTTACAAAGGCCCTTCTTAAAACATGTCCACAAAATGAATGTTTCCTATACATGTCATACTTAGTAAAGTAACTTGGCTATACCAAAATAAGAGTTGATAGTGTGTTGAGAGCACCGACTTTAATGATTCACAAGTTAGCTTGGTGGGACTGCATAGAAAGAAAGAATCATAACGTAAGCATATAGCTTAGTAAGTTTGCATGTAACAACTCATAGCATCATCATAGCTTAATATAAACCATTTCACATAAACATTAGTATCATGAATTTCAGCTAAAGAGCTTACTTACTCATATAGATTCTTACATGTCTCATGACACTTACTATTATCATATCTGTAAGGTAACCATGATACCTGTATCACTTGATTATATTGATCAGTATACTATAATAACAATAATAATATCTACTTTCTCATTCACAACATGAATAATATTCAACTTCATCTAACTTCATCTTGATACTAACTTTACTTTCTTAGCTTTCTTGCTATCTTCTTTTAGCTTACTCATTAGCCTGATGAATTTCTGTGAATAACCGAGGTACTAAATCTTTTCCCACATAATATAATGCTAAAGTCATATACTAGATATGGTCTTACTTGGGTCATCTCATCTTGGTTTCAAGGCCATGTCTTGACATGGACTCATATGAAGTCTTGCTCTTGATAACATACTCAATGCCAAGCTTGAGTCCTTGGACTTACATGATATCTTGCTTGCTAGCTTGATCATATGCTTGCTAAGATCAATTGCCTTGGACTTACATGATATCTTGCTTGCTAACTTGATCAATGCCAAGCTTGCATTGGATTTACATGATATCTTGATCAATGCCAAGCTTGCCTTGGACTTACATGATATATTGTGTGGTAGATTGAGTATCCTGGGAAATTCATCTTCAATCGAGACTTACTCATACTTATTATCGTGATTTCTTGCTTGAACATAACATGATTATTTCATACAATTATTGTACAATATACTAAGCAAATTAATGATAAAAATCATAAAGCTTGGAAATCATACAAACTTACTTCAATATACAAAATGTATGAAGATGTGCAATTTAGTCCTCGACTTTGTTCTTGCCTCAGTTTCGATCGGAGCTTTGTTTTTCTTGATCTATAATCATGAAATTTGTTCTTTTATATTTCCTACGATTATAATACATCAAATTCTTCACTTGGGCAAAACGACCATTTTGCCCTTGTTCATTGGTAAAATTACGATTTTGCCCCTAAGTCCATAATTTATTTTTCAACACATTTCCTCAACAATTAAGTCCAGTAGAACCGTTATTCCTTCTACAACAACCCACAAATCTAGCTATTTAATGCATTTATTACCAAACTATAACATTTACATCTTAGTCTTATTTAGGTGTTTTCACAACAACACCTTTCACAAAAGTTGTTTCACATCTCCCCAACATTTATTTTCTTCCATAAAAACTCAGTTAACAACATAAATACTCTCATGGAAAGTCCTTGGACTTTCAACCATATCACAAATTAGTCCCGTCATTAGCTAGATTAAGCTTTGGGGACTCCAAAAACACAAAAATCACCAATTAAAACCACCTAAATTACTTACTTGAATGAGAGTTGTGTGGCTGAAAGTTTGAAGCTCCAAGAGCTCTATTTCCTATTCAATTTTCAGTGGAAAGAGATGAGTGAATAGTGAAAGATGATAACATCTTTTATTTCTTTTATTTTATTCATGCTATCACCTAATTTCCACCAAATTGACTATTATTTAATGCTCTTGTCCCCTTTTTCTTGTATGGCCGGACAACTCATGAAAGATGGCCTAATTTCATTCTAAAGTCCTTCTAATTACAATCTATGGCTATTTGCTACGCCTACATTAAAATAGAACTTTTGCATCTCATGTGATTTAGTCCTTTTTTCTCAATTGGTCATGCTATTAGAAAAATTAAGGCACCTAAATTTCTATATAATCATATATTGACACCACAAAACATAAAATAATACTAAAATAATTCTCCTCGATCAGAGATTAGTGGTCCCAGACCATTTGCTCGAGACTAGGCCTAAATTCGAGTCATATACTAATGAAAAAGATGGTTAAATGGAAGATGGAAGATTCAACTATAGTGAAAATATTGGAGAGGATGATGATCAATAACATTCGGCCATGGTGAAATATTAAAGAGGGAGTGATATTTGAGTGTTTTTGCAAGAAGAAAAGAAGAAGAAAATAGGGTGTTTATGTTTTGGGTTTTCTTTCAGGAATAGAAGATGAGCAAAGAAAAAGTCTTGAGGCTAGTTTGCATTCGGAAAGAGACGAAAAGAAAAGAAAAGAAAAAATTCCCTTCAAGATTGTATGGTTTTGTCACAAAGAGGAAAAGATTTTGGGGAGAATGAAAGATAATACCGAAATGGTCAAAATGAAATGGCCAAAACAAAACACAAATTTTACCTATTGCTCAAGACACATTCGACTAGGGAGATGAATTTGGAGAGAAATATTTTGGAAAGGAAAACTATTGATACACCAAAATGCCAAAACGGAAAATGACCAAAACTAGCACCTACCTTACCAAATGCTAACCAAAAATTCAGCCATCCCCCTAGCCCCTAAAACCGTCCAAGTGCATGGCCAAATGGTCAAAGTTTAGCCACTCAAACTTTCCAAAACATCTCCCTTGTTATAAGCCTTATGTTCCCCCTACATGCCTTTTCCATTTGATTCCTTTCCCTATGTTCAAGCTTGCCTTTTATCTTAGCCACCTTGCCATAAAAAAAAATAAAAGTCCAACTTACCATAAGTTCAATGCTTGGCCGACACTATGAGGAAGGAAAGCAAAAAAATAAAATTCTCACATGTACACCAAGGGATTCGAACTCCTTCCCTCAAGGAACACATATGGCACCATCTCCTCTTTACTAATAGCTCGCTTATGCTAACTTTTTACCACTTAATTACCTTAAGCTTTAAAGTCACTTGTTCCATTTCATTAAGGTACTAAATACCAAAAATTATACCAAATTCAAATAAATCTCGATCCTTTTCAGGACTATTTAAACACATATATTAGATAATTTAACTAGCTGAGCACTAAAATAATGCAACATATAAAAACTCAAATTTTAGGATGTTACAATTCTACCTCCCCTAAAGAAAATTTCGTCCTCAAAATTTACCTGGTTAAAAGTGGTGAGGATATTGCTGTGGAATTGTCTCCTCAGGCTCCCATGTAGCTTCTTCCGCTCAGTGATTACACCATAGAACATTGACTAACGGCATAGTCTTCCTTCTCAGCACCTTTACATCTTGATCTAAAATTTTCACTAGCTCTTCCTCAAATGACAAGTCAGGCCTTAACTCAACTTCCTCTACCGGTACTATATGAGACGGATCCGATTGATAATGCCTTAACATTGAGTCATGGAAAACACTATGAATCTGAATCAACTCTGGAGGTAATTCAAGCTGATAAGCCACTGGTCCTACACGCTTCATCACACGGTACGGCCCGATGAACCGGGGGCTTAACTTGCCCTTCCTTCCAAATCTGAAGATCTTCTTCCAAGGTGAGACCTTTAGAAAGACCTGATCTCCCACCACAAACTTATTGTCCTTACGCTTCAGATCCGCATACGACTTTTGTCTATCCGAAGCTTCCTTTAACCGCGCCCAAATCACCTTTACCTTTTCTTCTGTCTCTGATATCAATTCAGGACCCAATAACTGTCGCTCCCCAATTCTGTCCAACAAGTAGGAGTATGACACCTACAACCATACAATGCTTCATAGGGTGCCATTTGGATACTGGATTGATAACTATTGTTATACGCAAACTCTGCCAAAGGTAGAAAATCCTCCCAACTCCTCGGAAGTCAATCACACAGCCCCTTAACATGTCTTCCAGGATCTGGATTACTCTCTCCAACTGACCATCCGTCTGAGGATGAAATGTCGTACTGAAATTCAACTTGGTTCCCAAAAGCTTCATGTAAGGCTTTCCAAAATCGTGATGTAAACCTAGGTTCTCTGTCCGAAATAATAGACACTAGTACCCCATGCAACCTCACGATCTCTTCTACATACAACTTGGCCAACTTTTGCAATGAATAATTCGTACGAACATGTAGAAAATGGGCGGTCTTAGTCAATCGATCTACTATTACCCAAACGGAATCTTTCTTAGTAGGTGATAAAGGTAACCCACTAACAAAGTCCATCGTTATCCGTTACTATTTCCATAATGGAATCTTTACCAGTTGCAACAATCCCGATGGTAATTGGTGTTCTTCCTTCACTTTTGACAAGTCAAGCACCTACTCACGAAATTAGTAACCTCCCGCTTCAACCCTGGCCACCAATACTACTCACAGAGGTCTCGATACATTTTATTTCCCTCGGGGTGCATAGCATAAGGGCTACTATGCGCCTCTCGCAGAATCATTTGACTCAATTCTGAATCTTTAGGCATACAAATTCTTCGTGAAAACACAGTACTCCATCCTTATCAAATCCAAAATCCCCTATTACACCACCTTCCACTTGCTGAAGTAAAGGACCCAACTTTTCATCTGATAACTATTTTTCCCTGATCTGACCTAACCACATGGGTTTCACCTAAAGTTCAGCTAGCAGACTGCCATCTTCATACAAACTGAGATGAGCAAACATCGCTCTCAACTCTGATATCACCTTACGACTCAACGCGTCTGCCACCACATTAGCCTTTCCAGAGTGATACTCGATTGAGAAGTCGTAATCCTTCAACAGCTCTATCCACCTCTGCTGTCTTAAGTTCAACTCCTTTTGAGTAAGGAGGTACTTTAGACTCTTATGGTCCGTATAAATGATCGACTTCTCACTGTAGAGATAGTGCCTCCAAATATTTAGAGTAAAAACCACCGCAGCATAACTCTAAATTATGAGTAGGATAGTTGACTTCGTGCGGCCTTAACTGACAAGATCCATAGGCCACCACTTTTCCACCTTGCATCACCACACATCCTAAACCCGTGTGTGACGATCGCGATAACGATAAACTTTTTCCGACCTCGAGTTGAATCAATACTTGCGCTTCCGTCAAAATCTTCTTCAGTTTCTCAAAACTTTCTTGCTGTTGTTTTGCCCACACAAATGATACTCCCTTTGGCAACAATTTAGTTAGGGGTGCAGCAATTAACGAAAACCCCTCAACAAAACGTCTATAATAACTAGCCAATCTTGGGAAACTCTAAATTTCTGCCACTATCTTCGGTGGTTTCTAATCCAACACAGTCTCTACCTTCCAAGGATCAACTCTGATTCCTTCGGCTGACACAACATGTCCCAATAAAGTCACTTCCTTCAGCCAAAATTCACACTTACTGAATTTGGCATAAAGTTGCTCTCCTTACAATATTTGCAATACTATCCGCAGATGTGAATCATGCTCTTCTTCATACTTCGAATATACCAAGATATCATCTATAAACACCACCACGAACCAGTCTAAGTAGGGTTGAAATACTCAGTTCATCATGTCCATAAATGCAGCTGGTGCATTGGTCAATCCAAACGGCATTGCCAAGAACTCATAATGTCCATAACGAGTTTGAAATGCAATCTTATGAATATTCTCCTCTTTAACCTTGAGTTGGTGATAACTCGATCTCAAATCTATCTTGGAGAAACCTAAAGCTCCTCGCAATTGATCAAACAGGTCATCAATTCTCGGTAATGGATACCTATCTTGATCGTTAATTTATTCAACTGCCTATAATCAATGTACATACGCATCGACCCATCCTTCTTCTTAACGAACAAGACCGGTGCTCCCCACAGAGACACACTTGGTTGAATAAATCCCAATCCAACAACTCCTAAATTTGAGCTTTAAGCTCCGCTAACTCCTTCAACGCCATCCTATAAGGAGCAATGAAAATCGAAGCCGTTCCGGGCAAAAGCTCAATACCAAACTCTACTTCCCGATTTGGAGGTAAACCCGAAAGTTCTTCGGGAAAGACATCTGAATATTCTTTCACCGTTCTAACATTTTCCATCGATAATTCCTTGGCATCCAAAGCACTAATGAAGGCCAGGAATGCTCTACACCCTTTTCGCACCAACTTTTCTACCTTTAAAGTAGATACCACATTTCCTAAGTAGTTTCTTCGTTCGCCTATCATCACCACTTCCTTATCTTCCAAAGTCCTTATCGACATTCGCTTTGCAGCACAATCCAAGTGTGCTCGGTGCTTTACCAACCAATCCATGCCCAAAATAAGGTCGAACTCACCAAAAGGCAGTTCCATCAGATCCGCCAAGAATATTTCTCTTTGAATTTCTAAGGGCACATCTCTAAACAATTTATTTACTAGCACAGAATGTCCTAAAGGACTAATTACTGTCATCTCTTTATCAGAAATCTCAGATCTAATGTTTAGATTTCCAGATATAGCACTAGCAACATATGAATGGGTAGATTTGATATCAATCAAGGCAGTAATAGGTACATCAGAGATGAAGAACGTACCGATTATTACATCAGGTGCATCACCATCTTCTCGTCATCTAATCGCATAAACTAACCCTGGCTACGTCACCTCCGCGTTACTCCTAAAACCATTACCTCTGTCAAGTGCACCTTAACCTTAACCTGCACCATTACCACCTCAACTTGGTCCTCGGCCCCTCGGTGGCTGCTGTGTGCCTCTAGTTGGTTGTGCATCATGGTTATGAGCTTCTTGAGTCGGAGCAGCTCGTCGAGGATAATTTTAAGCTGATGGTACTTAGAACCACATTTGAAACAACCATTGATTCTCTTCCAGCATTCAACAGGGTGTCGTCTTCCACAGTCAGCACATGATTGAATTTGATTGGTAGCAGCAGGTGCTCTAGCTTGAGCTGGCTTATCATTCCTGGGCTTCTTCTGAAACCTTTTAGCAGGAACCCGAATACCTAAAGCCCCTCTTGTTCCTTTTTCTATCTCTTTCTCGGTTTTGCCTCTCCGAGTTCTTAGCCTCTTCAGCTATTTTGGCTTTCTCCACAAGCGTAGCAAAAGTCTTTTTATTATGGGGCTATCAGCACCCGGAACTATCATTCAACCCGTCCTCAAAACGCACATAGCGCTCATGATCAGTTGGCACTATAGTCTGAGCATAACGACTCAAACATAGGAATTCTGCTTCGTAAGCAACCACTGTCTTATTTCCTTGAACCAGATTCAGAAATTCCTTCCTCCGTGCATCCAAATAACTTGACCCAACATACTTTCCCTGGAATGCAGTTTTGAAGAAATCCCAAGTAATAAGTTCAGCCTGAGTGCCTTCCCGAACAATGAGCCACTATTGGTATGCCTCGTCCCTCAACAAGGACACAACTCCTCTTAGTTTCTACTCGACAGTACACTCCAGGTCGTCCATAATTCGCTCCACAGCCTCGAGCCAATACTCAGTAATATTTGGGGCTACTTCCGAGATACCCTAAAAGTCTCAACACCATTTGATCTGAGTCACTCCGATATTGATCCACGAGCCACTGGTCCCGATCTAACCCCAGCAACCCTTTCCAAAACTCGTAACATTACTTGAGACAGAGCAATGTCTTCACTCATACAGTCATGTGATCAATTTTTCGACAAAGGTGATGCCGGCACGTCCATTTTTGGCATATGTCCTGATGCCTTAGACACAACTCTAGCACCTCGGCCTCTACCACGGCCACGTCTACCATGTCCACATCCTCTAGTGCTCATATTGATTATTTCATTTCAATTTGATTACAAGTTTTATGAATTAGTATTCTATTTCAGTGTTTATTAACGATATTTTATGATATATAAGAGGTAGAGTTGTTTTCGTAAACGCATCCTATAGTCTCAATCTTTATAGTTTCAACGTCTAAAACTAAAAGTTCTAGAGTATTTCTACAGTCATACCACAATAATAATCATTCAATTTCAATACACTTACTTGACTTGGTGACGGATACTCGTGGTGCCATACTACCTTTGAAACATACATTCTATAATCCAAAACAATTTTAAAAAATGTTTTAGAACCCAAACCACAGCTGAGTTTTGAACCAAGCTCTGATACCATAAAATTTAACATCCCAAAGCCGATCTATGCGTTAAGACCAAATTTGACATGTCACACGAAATGAACATACATCTAGTCTTTTAAAGATTTAAAGAAAATGGATTTTCAAAAACGTTTTGACGTGGAGGTTTTTTTTTTTTTGGTAAACTAGGGTTGATTGCTAAATCTAATAATTTGAGGCGTAAGGATTTATAACAAGAAGCTTGGAAATTTTAAATTAATATTTTAAGAAGATTTACAAGAGTTTAAAATAATTTTGGAAAAATTATTATAACATTGTTAACAAAAATTTTTCGAGTAAAAATATTTAAGAATGTAACCCTTTCTCTTTGAGAAAAATATTTATTTTAATTTTACATAAATCCCACTTAAAATATTCAAGCAATTTATAAAATCCATCCAAAAGTAAAACATCATTAAAAATTTATCCAGAGGCCTTATTACAACTTAATCTTAAATAGCAAAATAATAAAAAGTACTTAAAAGATATCCGAAATTTAAATAACCCATTATTCGTAGTATGGCCTCCACTAAGTCATCCACGGCCCAAGCCTTCGTCACTGATCATTACCTGAGATGAGTAAGGAAAATGGGGTGAGTTACTTAGAACTCAGTGTGTAACCCACTTACCATTGTCACTGGGCCAAAAGTCCAATTAAGAATTTATTGGGCCAAAGCCCATTTACAATTATAACAATAATATCATATATAATATGCATGTGATATGCAATTCCCAAACCAAACCTAATTTATATCCGCTACACATCACCCGTACCAACCAGCACACCTGTGGGGAACTTTAGTCACCCACCCCGCCAACAAACCAAAAAAGACATTTAGCCATATATCAATTTGTGGACAAGCCACCAGATTTACAGAGTTTACATGGCATAGCCATTTTTCAGATTTGTGGTAGAGCCACCAGAATTTTGTAGCAAAGCTTCAAGAATTTCTCTACGTCAATTATCCCAACCCATGCAAATCATGTATATAATATGCATATTCAATTACAACAACCCATTCATATAATTATTACAAACATATGGCCCATTATAAAAATTTTCACAATCTAACCCATATCACATTTTGGCCCATATAGCTCATATCACACTTGGCCCATATAACAAATATCACATTTGACCCATATTTTCAAATATCACATTTGGCCCATATTTCAAATATCACATTTGGCCCATATTTCAAATATCACATTTGGCCCATTGAGGGCAAATTTTGAAATTTTCACAATCTTAATACCGATTTCATAGTCTTTACCAATAAAGTGATAAATATGCCATTTTACCCGGTTTCACAAACTTGTGATTTAATCAAGCGATTAATATGATATAGTCCTCCAACCCAAGATACGATGTGAGATTACACACCTAATTACGGTAAGCACTACACTTTCCATATTGCCAACTCCTAAAAATATTTTTAACGCTCGATTAGATCATTAACACTTATAGTAAATCTACTATAAGATAAATTGTCTAGGATTTTAACCCTCGAAATCGCGAATGACTACTAATTGCCGGTTCTCCCCGGTTGACGGTTCACAACCCGATGGAAAATCCCGAATATCTAATGGCTCAGAATTGCGAACAACCTCGAATAGTTGATTTTCACCGGATGAGGGTCCACAACCCGGTGGAAAATCTCGGATCACCGATACAGCCCTTCATTTGAATCTAGAAGGGATAGCAAATCCACTCGCCAATCACTACTCCTTTTGATTCGATCTTGTTTGCCTCCATTGAACAAATAAATATTAGTCCAAACTAATATTTCATTATTATAATCGATTGATCTTATGAGCGAAGTCGACTTACCACAAAATCCTTACGATCACAGGATGAAAATCGAGTGATAGAGTCCCTATGATAAAATCGGTTAATCAACACTATCTTTAACAAATAAAAAGTAATATAGAACCCTTCAAAAATATCCTTACCTTGAATGATAAATTTTCCTTTTTCACATGATCTTCCTATGGCTAGAGTCGATTAAGCGATGTCGAAATAATCAGCACTCCACTATACCACTACAAGAAGAAAGGTTTTGTTTGAAAGAGAAAAGATGATGATTTCGATCAAAAAGACCCTCCCAAGTCAACATATGAATTTCGGCAATAGGGGAAAAATAAAAGAATTGAAAAGAGTGTTCTTATCAATTATTCAAATATGACCACTCGAATGAAAAAAAGGATTAAATGGAAGATAGAAGATTCGCCTATAGTGAAAATATTGGAGAGAATGATGATCAATAACATTCGACCATGGTGAAATATTAAAGAGGGAGTGATGTTTGAGAGTTTTTGCAAGAAGAAAAGAAGAAGAAAATAGGGTGTTTATGTTCCGGGTTTTCTTTCAAGAATGGAAGATGAACAAAGAAAAAGTCTTGAGGCTAGTGTGCATTCGGCAAGAGAACAAAAGAAAAGAAAAGAAAAAATGCCCTTCAAGAATGTATGGTTTCGGAACAAAGAGGAAAAGATTTTGGGGAGAATGAAAGATAATACCGAAATGGTCAAATTGAAATGGCCAAAACAAAACACAAATTTTACCTATTGTTCAAGACACATTCGACTAGGGAGAAGAATTTGGCGAGAAAGATTTTGACAGGAAAACTATTGATACACCAAAATGCGATTTTGACAGGAAAACTATTAATACACCAAAATGCCAAAATGAAAAATGACCAAAACTTTACCAAATGCTAACCAAAAATTCGACCATCCCCTAGCCCCTAAAACCATCCAAGTGCATGGCCAAATGGTCAAAGTTTAGCCACCCAAACTTTCCAAAACATCTCCCTTGTTATAAGCCTTATGTTCCCCCTACATGCCTTTTCCATTTGATCCCTTTCCCATGTTCAAGCTTGCCTTTTATCTTAGCCACCTTGCCATAAAAAAAAAAAATAAAAGTCCAACTTACCATAAGTTCAATGCTTGGCCAGCACTATGTGGAAGGAAAGCAAAAACATAAAATTCTCACATTTACACTAAGGGATTCAAACTCCTTCCCTCAAGGAACACATATGGTGCCATCTCCTCTTTACTAATAGCTCGCTTATGCTAACTTTTTACCACTTAATTACCTTAATCTTTAAGGTTATTTGTTCCATTTCATTAAGGTACTAAATACCAAAAATTATACCAAATCCAAATAAATCCTGAGCCTTCTCAGGACTATTTAAACACACATATTGGATAATTTACCTAGATGAGCACCAAAATAATGCAACATAAAAAAACTCAAATTTTAGGATGTTACAAGGATTGGGCCCATTGGGCCTTAAGCACGGAAGCATTTAAAATTTTTGGAGAATAAGAGAATGGCTTCATTTCAAGTTGAACTTATTAGGAAGGTGATTTTGGAAAGTTACGGAGTTTCTAGGAAGTTCTGGGTTCAAGTTAGGCTAAAGGAAAATTTTAGTGTTTGAGTACTTTAAGGAGAGAAGGTAAGTGGCATCAAGGCTTATGAAAATAAGTGAGTAAATTGCTAGCATAAAGGAGCATATGGTAAGGAGGATGTGGCTTCACATGAAGTGCTTTAGGGGAAGAGGTTCGAATCCCATCTATTGCATTTTTGATTAATTTTTGTGCTTTATTTTCAATGTGTCAGCCATGGCTTTAATATGGCAAGGAAGACTTTTATTTTAATGGAAAGATGGCTAAAGATTATGGTAATGAGGAATATAAGGGAAAAAGAAGGAAAGAATCAAAAGGAAAAGGCAAGAGAAGGGGACATGTTGGCCTATTATGTGGAGGATGTTTTGGAAAGTATATTTTGGGGTCAACACTCATCTTTTTGGTAAAGATGATACAAGGTTTTGGTAGGGAGAAAAAGGGATGGCTGAATTTTTCTTGAGGCAATTGTCAATTTTTGCTGCTTGAGTGGTTGTTTTCTCCTTAGCTTTTTGGTTTCATTTTCTTCAATTTTTTTCTCTTTGCCAAAACTTCAAGCCATTAGTGAGCATTTTTCTTCATTTCTTTCTTGTTTTCTGAAAGTACCAAACCATTGAGACCAAATTATTTCACTCATTTTCCTTTGGAAAACCGAATTTAGTTAAGCACTCCTTTCCATCTTTCTTTTCCTTTTTACAAAATTCTCCAACCCTTCTCTCATTTTCTTTAATCGATTTTACATAGAGGCCGAATCATCCTTATTCTTTTTCTCCAATAGCTAAACCCTTCATCTCTTCTTTATCATTTCTTCTCATTTGTGTTGACACTCACTCCTTTGATCAATCGGTGCCGCGGAGAGTATCGTGTTACAGATTTCAAATAAGGTGTGTAATCCCGTACTATTCCGAATATATGTTTGAAATGGTGTGTAATCCCACACTTCTCTGAATATTTGCATGAAATGTTTTGTGATTTAGTCGAAAGATCAAAAAAATCAAAAATTGGCATATGTGATCACTCGAGCATGCGTATGTTCGTAGTGGTAACCATATTTTGCAATGAAACTATTTTTTGGTTAGCAGCAGTGATGTGATTTAGAAAAATCATGAAAAATAGAATAAAGAGAATTAGAAAGTGAATAAGATATGGAATTAAAACTTACTGTGTCTAGTTTTATATAGAAGAAACAGCGGAGGAAGAGAAATTCTATATTTTGTGATATTTTAATTTTAGTGAGATTGATTCTGAATGACTTCGTGGTTCCCTATTATGTCTTGGAAAAATCATTCAAAATTGTAAAAAGTGAATTATGAGTTATAGTATATATTTATAGATTCATTATGAGCCTATTTTCAATAGAAACCAGTGGGAGAAACTTTTGAAAATCGTACATTGAGATATTTGACTTTAAGATAAGAGAGGTCAGAATCATTGGTCAGTGAAATAGGGGAAACTTTAATGAATAAACTGTACTAAACGGCTAAGCCAAAAATTCTGGAAAACTTTTAGTAAAAAGATATATGAGTCTAGTTTCAAGGAAAATTTTCGGATCTAAATTTTGAGTTTCCTTAGTCAAGTTATAGTCAGTTTAGTCAGTATGATGCAAATGGATAGTTTCAATTTTTATGCCCCAAATTACTAGTTAAGTCTTAGGTTGCAAAATTACCAAATTACCCTTACTGGGTAAAATTACCAAAATACCCTCGATGGGTAAAATTGCAGAAATACCTTTGGGTTTCAAAATTACAAAAATGCCCTTATGGACTGATTTACTGAAATGCCCCTATGGGCCAATTTATTGTTGCTTAAATGGGTCGAGCTTTTGTATTAAATTATTTGATTAATGGTTGTTAATTAAATGGGAACATCATATTATGTATGTTGCATATTCATATATTGCATTTGGATTGGGAAAAATGTTGAAGAGAAGTGATTCTGGTGGCACTACCATAAAATTGTTTGTTAATCTGATTCGTTATGATTTTGGTTGCTTGGCCACAACCAAACTATATTATAAATGTCAAAATGTCTGCGATTGGTGTGTTTGGCGTGGTGGATTGACTTGATCCCCACAAGTGTGATGGGATGGTATGGGTGGTGTGTAGCGAATGGATTACTAAGATAAGTTGGGCTGCATTACATTATCTGCATTATCATGTTTATAAGGCTAAGGCCCAATTTATTTTGTAAACGGGCTTGACTCAAGATTATGCTACATGGGCTCTGGCCCATGATATTACTAAACGGGCTCAGACCCAGTGAATGATGGTAAGGGATTATGCACTGAGTTCTTGTAACTCACCCTCCTTTCTTTCTTAATCCTTGTAGGTAAATCTCAGTGACGAAGACCTGGGGCCATGGGATGACTCGTGGAAGCCACCACTTGAAATTAAATGTTTGATCTTTAGTAAATTACTTTTTCTGCTCTATTTCGTTCTTTTTACTATTTGGGTTTTTATGTTGTAATAAAGCTTCTAAAATATTTTAACTTTTGCTTTATGTTTGACGTACTTATTATTTTGTTTAAATTGCTTTAAATGGAATTTTTTTAAAAACTTAAATAAAGGTTTTCTAAAATTCAATCAAAAAAGAAGAAAGAAAAAAGAGAGGCCAAGGCGAAAACCTGCAAAGGGCACTTTGAGACCAAAGGGGATTTGAGTTGAGAAATCGAAAAGAGCACAAAGAAAGGATATGCTACATCTTGGAGCATTGATAAAGTACTCGAGATCTCCTAAAGAAATCCTAAGCTCAAAATGGTCCTCAAGAAGTTTGAACAAGAGAAGCTCAGGCTGCGATATCTGGGGCACCTAATTTCCATTTTACCCATTTTGAATTTGTTATCTTTAATTAATTTATTCATTTCAAAATACACTACCAATAAATTTCCTTTGATTGCATTTGCTAGCTTTGCTTAACTTATTTGTTTGAGCTATGCTCCTAATTAATTTCGTTCTTGTCCATTGTTATGATCTTTTTTAAGCATTTCGCATTGAAATAATAATTAGTGGACTAATAATACTTTCATAAAAGGAGTTTGACATATTACTCTGGAAGCTTCTGAGTAATAAAAGAACTTGAAATAGGACTATCGTTTAAAACCCACCAAGTTTAAGGGATGGAAATATTGGTGGAGGACGAGTCTAAATGTAACACCCCAAACCCGGCCCATGCGTTATGACCAGATCTGGCATGTCACATAAAAAAACATGTTAAATCCTTTTTATTCGTACTAAAATAGGTATTGATTTGTTAAAATCAAGAAAACAAGTTTGATTTGAAATATTTGATAAAATACTACTAACCTCGAAGATTGATTGAGAAATCAATATATTGAACTAGAGATTTTATAAACCGTGACTTTTGGAAAATATTGATGAAAATTTGAGAGAAAGTTTCGAGTTAAAAATATTTATATAAGATTATTATAAAACCATTTGTGTATCCATTTTAGAAAATCTTTATTTAAGTTTTAGAAAAATTCCCATTTAAAGTAATTTGAGCAAAATATAAGTACGTCAAACATAAAGCAAAATAAAATAATCTAGAGGCCTTATTACATCATTTAGCTCAAAATAGTAAAGTAATAAAGGGAACGAAATAGCAATCTAAAGTCCAAATAAAACCATTTCTGAAGTATGGCCTCCACCAAGTCATCCCTGGCCCAAGTCCACGTCACTAAGTGTTAAGGAAACGGGGTGAGTTACAACAACTCAGTGTATAATCGCCTTACCATCGTCCACTGGGTCTGAACCCATTTAACAAAATATTGGGCCTAAGCCCCTTTTACATAATAATGTATCAAATAAATCAAATGAATGTAATGCAACCCAAACCCAACCTAATAATCTATCCGCTACACACCACCCGTACCATCATATCACACTTGTGGGGATCAAGTCAACCCACCCCCCTAAACACACCAATCACAAGCATTTTTCCATTCATAACATATTTGATTGTGGCCAAGCAACCAGAATCATATTGAATCACATTAACAAATATTTTTGTGGCAGTGCCACCGAAATCACTTCTCTTCAGCATCTTCCCATCCCATGAAAAATTATGTAAATGCAACATACATTGTAATATCCCGGGTTAAGGGCTATTTTATTTTTGGCATTGTTGCATGTTAATGGCTTGCTATGTTGTTGTTTGTGTGGTTTCGGGGCTTAGTTGTAGGCTAGGAGTGAGCCCTAGTAGGTGGTAAAATTTTAGTTTTGGGCTTGAGATGATAGGAGCTGAGGGAGTTGGGGTTATATATTTTATTTGTTGAATTGTGGCATAACAAAGGAGTTGGTGGAGTGGCAAGGCATCGCCACATGGAGAGTGTGGTTGGCGTCAACTGCAGGGAGGAAGAGGTCCCGAGTTCAAGTTGCGAAAATCCCACCTTTTGCATCCATTTTGACGGCGGGAAGGAAGAGTTGTAGGAAGTTTGAACTCTAACATGGACCTTGTCAACTCTTTCAAGCGGTGGGTGGAGAGCAAATGTAGGAGGGAGACTTGGTCAAGGTAATTTGAATGAGTGGCTTGGGAGTGTTTGGGGGGAGGTTGGCCGATTTTGAGGAGATTTTGGGGGAGGTTGGCCGGTTGGTAGGTGTTGTGAGGGAGTGGGGAAGTGCCGAAATCCACTTGGGTTCTTTTGTGTGCATTTTCGGTCACCAAGTTCTTTTGGTAAGCTAATTTTTGTTTAGTCAAAAGCTAGTAAAGATTTCTTGATTACAAATAGCCTAAGTGAAAAAGAACCTTCCATTTTGCTCCTTGAAACCGAAACACAAAGCAACCTTATTTGCCAACGTTGCACTCTTTCTACATCTTGGTGAAGCCAAGTGTTCTTTTGCATTTTCTTCTTTGTCATTTGTGTAAACCAAACCTCAAAGCACCTACACTTGCCAAATCACAACACTCTCTTCTCTATTTTTGCTTTCATCTTTTCTCCTTTGAAAAGCCTTGGTAGCCGAATGTGCATCCCTCTCCTTTCTTCCTCTTTTGCTTGTAAACCAAACTAGCCTTCTTCTCTCCTTCTTGACCGTAACACACTTCACCAAAACCTACATCCTCCATCTTCTTCTTCATCTAAACTGAAGCTACCACAATCATACCCTTGCCGATTTTGGTCATTAGTAGCCGAAAGTTCTTTTCTCTCCACTTCCTTTCTTTTGTTTATTTTGAGTAAGTCAAACTTCACTCTCAAGCACTTTCTCTCTTCTTTCACACAAAACCAAAGTAACCCCTCCACTCATCTTTCTTTATTTTCTTTTTGTTCCAAAACACATTAGCGAATCTTTCTTCTCTCCTAGTGGTGTTTGGTGGTGAATATTGGGTGTTGTTAGGTCTTTGGTTTCCAATCGGTTGGTAGTGGTAAGAGCTTGGCGAATGACCATTTTTTTTCTTTTTGTGTTCTTATATTTTGTGGTTTAAATGAAGGCCGGTTTGTTATTGGTTGAAGGATATTGATCTAATGTGTAGACCAATCTCTTTATAGGACATTCGGATTTTGGGAACAAGTGGGAGGAGCCTTCTTACTCTGTAAGCAATCGGTAAGTGATGGCGAGATGATTGCTCGTGGTTGATTTGTTTAGTTTTCGATTAAGTATATGGTTTCAAAGAAATAACCACTTTCTTTCTAGGGTGAAGCCGATTTCTGAAGGAACCATTGTTGGGTTGGTTTGGTAGGAAACCAAATCAAGTCTAAGGTAGGCTAACGCGACCCCTTGGGTTACCTATTTTTGGCCGAATGGTATAGTGACTAATCCACTGTTGGCCGATTGTAGGATCGGGGTTGTCGAGGCGATCAAGGGGCTTAGATCGATTCTTAGGAGTTAATCTTCGCTATTTCAGGTGTGTAAACCAACACACTATCTTAACTAAGTAATGTGATAACTTGTTTGTGTAAATGAAACAATTGTGGTTGACTATGTTGATACCCATTGAGGTATGGATACGGATTCGGTAAGTCCGTTTCATTATGAGTTATGTGATGATGATGATATCATGATTTTGATACTTTGAGATGCCATATTAAGCATGTGAGCATGATAGCATGATTGCAATGATTTTGCATCTAGTATGAGATGTGATTGGGTGATATGAGAGAGGGGAGTATGATATCCGTGTCTTTGGGACCTTTGTGTCTTTGGGACACCAGAGGTTTGGCACCTCCAAAGGCTTTGGTACCACAATGATATTTTGTGACTTTGGGTCACGGAGGTTTGGCACCTCGGCCTCTCGTCCCAATGGCTTAGTACCACGGTGGGTTGGCCTGATTGATTATCTGGGATTGACGCGGTGATTTGGTATCACACGATGGGTTGGCCCCATCATCGATTTGTATTTGTGGTCACCAGTGATTTGGTATCACATTGTGTCTTTGGGACACGAGAGGTTTGGCACCTCATTGCGACTCGTCCTCGTGGTTTGACACCACCGTGGGTTGGCCCCACTTATGAGATACGGGATTGTCACTAGTGATTTGGTATCACACGATGGGTTGGCCCCATCATTGGATTATTTATGACTTGGTCACCAAAGGTTTGGTACCACAAGTATGGATATCGTGACTTTGGGTCACGGTGGTTTAGCACCACCAAAGGTTTGGTACCACACGGGTAGAAAAGGTGATATGGTTGGTTAGGATCGGTGCATTACTTGCATTATTCTCATTATGATATGTGTGTTGGCATGTTATAACGGGAGAGGAATTATACTGAGTCTTGCGACTCACTCTCTCCTTTGACTTTTTCAGTGACACTTAGACGCGGACATGGGCCGGATGGACTCGAGGTGCTCATGCCATGCTAATAAAGGGTTGCTTTACTTTATAAAATTTTGGTACATTAGTTATTTATTTCTATGTGGTTTTATTTTGGGTTGTAAAAGGCCTTTTAAAAAATTATGGTTTGCTTGTTTATGCTTAAAGTAAATGTTTAATATGCCTTAACAAATTAATTGGGTTATAATGTGCTAAAATTTGGAAGGATAACGATTTCAAAACTACAAAAGCGACATTTTAAACTATACCATCTGTATCACACTAAGATTTGGAATAAAGAAGAACTCAAATGTTTTCTAACTTAAACACGATTTTCCACTAAGATGTAATGTTTTGTAACAATGAGAAACAACTCAAACTTCTTAACGAGATAAACTTTGTTTTGGTCTACCCATCAAGTAAGTTTTAAAAATTTCCAGGTTTTCAAGTACATCATCAAATTTCAATCAAACCTACTCAAGTCTTTCTTCAAATGCACAACCTAGCTAAGTGTTTTTCTCCAACTTTTAAACTCAAACCTAAACCTCTCAAAAACCTTTTCCCCGTAACATACCGATTCATCGTGGTGTATTGACCGGTTTGGGGTGTTACATTTGTGGTATCGAGCCGAGTTCAAAGGCTTTCTGTGGGCTGAGGCCCAAAATGTTTTCAAGAGTCCGATTAAAAGTTTTGTTTTAAAAGTATGGTTTGAAAGGCATGGCACCGAAGTCACCGGCACCAATACGTCCGGTAAGTACCCGTTCTATTGGTTGTGATATTAATTGATATGAATGGATGGCTAGTAAGACTACCTTAGAGGCTGGCCCGATAGGACTCGTGGACTCGCGAAAACAAAACTTCTTTAATAAGCAATACTCATAAGACTTTGCTTTTAAGCGATTGGAATAATGACGATACATAAAATTCTTTAATCGAGACGAGATTTAGTCATGAGTACCGAGGTGGGCGTGGTCGTGGATGTGGTCGTGAAGATGATAGTTTCGAGCCCGTAGGTTCAGTCGTGGTTGAAGAATGAGATACTGATTCGCCACCAAATGGAGGTGGTGAGTTCAAGAGCGACCGCGATGATGCGATGTCACAGACGATCTTTGCGGGTTTTAGAACGGGTAGCTGGAGTAGGTGGAGGCGTAGGAGCTAGGAAATCTGTGCCTGAGTGACTTCGGGCAAACGGGGCTGAATTCTTTTGGGGTGTCTCGGGTGTTGCTCCCAGCACTGCTGAGTATTGGCTGGAAGCGACAGAACGGATCATGGACGATCTGGACCTAACGGCTGAAGAGAAATTAAAGGGGATCGTATCACTTCTCCGAGATGAGTCATACCAGTGGTGGCTCCTTTGTTGGAACGTACCGCAAATGAAGATCGACTTGGGACTATTTTTAGGCTACTTATCGGAAGTACGCGTCAGACTAATTACATTAATGAGCAAATAAAAGCATTTCGAGGTTAGTTCGAGGAGCAAATGCGTGTGAGTCTGGCGAATTTACGAGGCCGGTCGGTATGCCAAGGGTATGGTGGCTCTTGAATAAGAGAGTGTGTTCGTTTGAGGATGGCTCTTGGGACGAATTAAGGTGATAATTCGCCCCAACAGGAACGTGAATTCTTGTCCTAGTTGAAAAGCGAAGGTAGCCGAGGGCATTAAGGAATCTGTGAGGCGAGGTATGGATAGGAACCCACAAGAGAAGTTTTGGATCTTCCGGTCATCAGAAATCAGCAGAAAAGGGCTAGACCAAGTGGGCGAATCGATCGGGTAGGTTTGTTCTTTGCTAAGCGTGGACCACCGCATGATTAACCGTTGGGGAAGGCTCATTGGGGAGGATGTTGGGTGATGGTAGAGGCATTCACGGACCACCGTGTGAGGGACTGTCCGCAAGTTAGCTAGGATTCATCAGAGAATCGGTAGTACTCGATCTGAAATAACGAACCACCACCGCAGAGGGCCGAGGTAATGGCGAGGAGGTAATAGTTTTGGTCGGTAGTGGAGCACCGCGGAGGTGCAGTAGTTCGAGGCCGACAGTAGGGGCTAGTGTATGCTACGAGGCGTCGAGAGGAGGCGGCGCACCGGACGTCATTACAGTCGTTTTAATCTTTGGTTCTCCATTTACTGCTTTGATTGATGTGGGGTCAACACATTCATATGTTGCAAGTAGCATAGTGAAGACCATGGATTTAGACTCTAAAATATTTTCTAGGCAGATGACCGTAATAAGCCCTCTAGGTCACTCTGTAGTGGTAGATAAACCTGTATAGAGACGTACCTCTAGAACTCCAAGGGGTAGTATTTGAGGTGATCTGATGGAACTGCCGTTTGAGGAGTTCGATCGATTACGGGGATGGGTAATTGGTTGAGTACTGAGCAAAGTTGAATCAAGTGGCTAAGCGCATGGTTACGAGCACGACTAAGGGTGATGAGGTAGTTATGATCGGTAATAGGAGGAATTATCTGTCCAATGTGGTATATGCTCTGAAAGCCGAGAAGATGGTCAGAAAGGGGTGTGAAGCATATGTGGTGCATGTGTATGCCTTGGAGGCTAAGGAGTCTGCTGTGGAGACGATTTGGACAGTTAGGGAATTTGTTGATGTGTTTCTTGAGGAGCTTCCGGGTTTGCCACCAGATCGAGAGGTAGAGTTCGGGATAGATCATTACGGAGCTACCAGTATCCATTGCTCCGTACAGGATGGCACCTAAAGAGCTAGTAGAGCTTAAGGCCCAAATCCAGGAGTTATTGGACCGAGGTTTTATCAGGCCAAGTATTTCACCATGGGGAGCGCCGGTACTCTTTGTAAAGAAGAAAGACGGTACTATGCGGATGTGTATAGACTACCGCTAACCGAATAAGTGACGATCAAAACAAGTATCCACTACCTCGGATAGATGACTTGTTTGATCAATTTGAAAAGGCGTCGATTTTCTCGAAGATCGACTTAAGGTCTGGTATCACCGATTAAGGGTGAAGGAGGCGATATCGCAAGACAAAGATTTCGTACTCGGTATGGGCACTTTGAGTTCTTAGTTATGCCGTTTGGATTGACTAACGCGGCGACTTTCATGGATCGATGAATAGGGTGTTCCAAAGCATATTTAGACCAGTTAAGTAGTGGTTTTATCGGCGACATCTTGGTATATTCAAGGACCGAGGAGGAGCATGATCTTGCGTTCAGGTGGTATTGTAGATTCTAAGGAGAAAGCTGATCTATGCTGAAGTTCATGAATGCGAGTTACGGCTTAGGGAGGTGACGTTCTTGGGTCATGTAGTGTCGGCGGAGGGATTAGAGTGGATCCTCGAAGATTGAAGCGATTTTGGATTGAAGCGCCTAAGTCGATGAGTTGAGATTCGAGTTTTCGGGCTTGGCGATACTACCAAGATTTGTAGAGGTTTCTCATTGATTCAAGACCGATGACTAAATTATTGAGAAAAGGGGTTCCATTTATTTGACCAAAAGCGGCAGGAGAGCTTCGATAAGTTGAAGAAGATTTTGACCAAGCTCCGGTTCGATTCAACTTTGAGGTGATAAGGAATTCACAATGTAATTGCAATGCATCACATCTGGATTGGGTTGTGTCTTGATGCAAGAAGGAAGGTTGTGGCTTACGATCTCGGCGATTAAGGCCACATGAGGTAAATTATCCAACGCACGATCTGGAGTTAGCGGGTGTAGTATTTGCCTTAAAGATATGGAGGCATTACTTGTACGGAGAAAGATCGATAGTCTACACGGACCATAAGAGTCAAAAGTACCTTGACTCGAAAGACTTATATCCGAGGCAATACCGATGGATTGAGCTGCTGAAAGACTACGATTGCTCAATTGAGTATCATCCGCAAGGCTAACGTTGTGGCGACGCGTTGAGCCGTAAGGTTGTTTCGGATTTAAGAGCATTATTTGCCCACTTGAGTTTGTATGGCGACGGAGTATTACGGCGGAGCGAGTTAAGCCTACTTGGGTTGAGCGGATCGAGAAAAGCAGTTGTTGGATGAGGTTACGAGTCGCGAGAGGACACAAGTGCGAGAATGATGGTTTGAAGGGTTATAGCTTGTCTAGTGATGGGGTCTTTGTGGTTTTGGGGAAGGCTTGTATCTTTGAGAGATCTTGAGTTAAGGCAAAAGATTCTTGAGATGCACATAACAAACCCTACGCTATGCATCCCGGAGGTAGCAAAATGTATAGAGATCTCGGAGAGCGATTACGGTGGCGGGTCCGCGAAAAGGAAGTGTAGAGTTTGTTGGGAAGTGTCGACATGTCGGTGGGTCAAGGTGAGCATCGATTCATTCTGGGTTGCTTGACGGTGAAAATCCCACAATGGAAGTGGGAAAGGATAACTATGGATTTTGTCGGTGGGTTACCGCTTACAAAGCAAGAAGGATTGATCTGGGTAATTGTGGATCGATCGACTAAATCACTCACTTTATTCCGTGAGGGTGGACTACTCACTTGAGAGGTTGGCGAAGTATGTGTCGAGATTGTGAGGCGCAGGGGTGCGATGTCGATCATCTCGGATAGGGATCCCGATTCACGTCAAGGTTACGAAGGCGTTGCATCGAGCTCTGGGTACGGTTAGATTTCAAAGACCGCGAGATTTCATCCACGCATCGACAGGCGGTCGAAAAGGTTATCTGATCTTGGAGGACATGTTACGAGGTTGTGTATTGGACTTGAGGGTAGTTGGGAGGAGTATCTCTGTTAGTGAGTTCGCCTATAACAACGATTACCAGCGAGCATCAAGATGGCACCTTATGAGGTGTTGTACGGTAGAAAGTGTCGCTCACCTACTTGTTGGACGAGTTAAGTGAGCGTCGGTTGTTGGGACGAGAGTTGGTTCTCGAGACCAAAGACAAGGTTAAACCGATTCGAGCTCGATTGAAGAAAGCTTGGATCGGCGAAATTCCTATCTTAGATCTTAAGCGGAAAGATATTGAATTTCTTGTGGGAGATCGGGTTTTCTGAAGGTCTCACCGTGGAAGAAAGTATTAAGGTTTGGGAGGAAAGGCAAGCTAAGTCCGAGTTTATTGGGCAGTATAAGGTCTTGAGACGAGTGGGACGATTGCATATCATTTCGAGTTGCCAGCAGAACTAAGTCAAATTCACGATGTGTTCGACATTTTGATGCTTCGGCAATATCGTTCAGATCCATCGCACGTGGTGACAATGGGGAGAGATTGAGGTAAACCGAGATATGACCATGGAGGAAGAGCACTGCATGATTTTAGATCGGGATGTGAAGGTTACGCACGGAAGTCCGTGCCTTTGGTTAAGTACTATGGCGAAATCATGGTGTGGAAGAAGCGGCGTAGGAACCCGAGGATATGATGAGACAATATGACATGACTCTTGACCGACTGTAATTTCGAGGTCGAAATTATTTTAAGGGGTAGAAGCGTAATATCCGGGTTAAGGCTATTTTATTTTTGGCATTGTTGCATGTTAATGGCTTGCTATGTTGTTGTTTGTGTAGTTTCGGGGCTTAGTTGTAGGCTAGGAGTGAGCCCGAGTAGGTGGTAAAATTTTAGTTTTTGGGCTTGAGATGATAGGAGCTGAGGGAGTTGGGGGTTATATATTTTATTTGTTGAATTGTGGCATAACAAAGGAGTTGGTGGAGTGGCAAGGCATGCGCCACATGGAGAGTGTGGTTGGCGTCAACTGCAGGAGGAAGAGGTCTGAGTTCAAGTGCGAAAATCCCACCTTTGCATCCATTTTGATGGCAAGGGAAGAGTTGTAGGAAGTTTGAACTCTAGCATGGACCTTGTCAACTCTTTCAAATGGTGGGTGGAGAGCAAATGTAGGAGGGAGACTTGGTCAAGGTAATTTGAATGAGTGGCTTGGGAGTGTTTGGGGGGAGGTTGGCCAATTTTGAGGAGATTTTGGGAGAGGTTGGCCGGTTGGTAGGTGTTGTGAGGGAATGGGGAAGTGCCGAAATCCACTTGGGTTCTTTTGTGTGCATTTTCGGTCACCAAGTTCTTTTGGTAAGCTAATTTTGTTTAGTCAAAAGCTAGTAAAGTTTTCTTCGATTACAAATAGCCTAAGCCGAAAAAGAACCTTTCATTTTTGCTCCTTGAAACCAAACACAAAGCAACCTTATTTGCCAACGTTGCACTCTTTCTACATCTTGGTGAAGCCAAGTGTTCTTTTGCATTTTCTTCTTTGTCATTTGTGTAAACCAAACCTCAAAGCACCTACACTTGCCGAAATCACAACACTCTCTTCTCCATTTTTGCTTTCATCTTTTTCTCCTTTGAAAAGCCTTGGTAGCCGAATGTGCATCCCTCTCCCTTTCTTCCTCTTTTTGCTTGTAAACCGAAACTAGCCTTCTTCTCTCCCTTCTTGACCGTAACACACTTCACCAAAAACCTACATCCTCCATCTTCTTCTTCATCTAAACCGAAAGCTACCACAATCATACCCTTGCCGATTTTGGTCATTAGTAGCCGAAAGTTCTTTTCTCTCCCACTTCCCTTTCTTTTGTTTATTTTGAGTAAGCTGAAACTTCACTCTCCAAGCACTTTCTCTCTTCTTTCACACAAAACCGAAAGTAACCCTCCTCCACTCATCTTTCTTTATTTTCTTTTTGTTCCAAAACACATTAGCGAATCTTTCTTCTCTCCTAGTGGTGTTTGGTGGCGAATATTGGGTGTTGTTAGGTCTTTGGTTTCCAATCGGTTGGTAGTGGTAAGAGCTTGGCGAATGACCATTTTTTTTCTTTTGTGTTCTTATATTTTGTGGTTTAAATGAAGGCGGTTTGTTATTGGTTGAAGGATATTGATCTAATGTGTAGACCAATCTCTTTATAGGACATTCGGATTTTGGGAACAAGTGGGAGGAGCCTTCTTACTCTGTAAGCAATCGGTAAGTAATGGCGAGATGATTGCTCATGGTTGATTTGTTTAGTTTTCGATTAAGTATATGGTTTCAAAGAAATAACCACTTTCTTTCTAGGGTGAAGCCGATTTTTGAAGGAACCATTGTTGGGTTTCGATTTGGTAGGAAACCAAATCAAGTCCAAGGTAAGGCTAACGCAACCCCTTTGGTTACCTATTTTTGGCCGAATGGTATAGTGACTAATCCACTATTGGCCGATTGTAGGATCGGGGTTTTCGAGGTGATCAAGGGGCTTAGATCGGTTCTTAGGAGTTAATCTTCGCTATTTCGGTGTGTAAACCAACACACTATCTTAACTAAGTAATGTGATAACTTTGTTTGTGTAAATGAAACAAAGTGGTTGACTATGTTGATACCCATTGAGGTATGGATACGGATTCGGTAAGTCCGTTTCATTATGAGTTATGTGATGATGATGATATCATGATTTTGATACTTTGAGATGCCATATTAAGCACGTGAGCATGATAGCATGATTGCACGATTTTGCATCTAGTATGAGATGTGATTGGGTGATATGAGAGGAGGGGAGTATGATATCCGTGTCCTTGGGACACTGTGTCTTTGGGACACCAGAGGTTTGGCACCTCCAAAGGTTTGGTACCACAATGATATTTTGTGACTTTAGGTCACGGAGGTTTGGCACCTCATTGTCTCGTCCCGCTGGCTTAGTACCACGGTGGGTTGGCCCATGATTGATTATCTGGGATTGACGCCAGATGATTTGGTATCACACGATGGGTTGGCCCATCATCAAATTTGTATCATGGTCACCAAAGTGATTTGGTATCACATTGTGTCTTTGGGACACCAGAGGTTTGGCACCTCATTGCGACTCATCCCTGTGGTTTGACACCACCGTGGGTTGGCCCCACTTATGAGATATGGGATTGTCGCTAGTGATTTGGTATCACACGATGGGTTGGCCCCATCATTGGATTATTTGTGACTTGGTCACCAAAGGTTTGGTACCACAAGTATGGATATCGTGACTTTGGGTCACGAGTTGGTTTGGCACCACCAAAGGTTTGGTACCACACGGTAGAAAAGGTGATATGGTTGGTTAGGATCCGGTGCATTACTTGCATTATTCTCGTTATGATATGTGTGTTGGCATGTTATACTGGAGAGGGAATTATACACCCAGTCTTGCGACTCACTCTCTCCTTTGACTTTTCAGTGACACTTAGACGCAGACATGGGCCGGATGGACTCGAGGTGCTCATGCCATGCTAATAAAGGGTTGCTCGGACTTTATAAAATTTTGGTACATTAGTTATTTATTTCTATGTGGTTTTATTTTGGGTTGTAAAAAGGCCTTTTTAAAAAATTATGGTTTGCTTGTTTATGCTTAAAGTAAATGTTTAATATGCCTTAACAAATTAATTGGGTTATAATGTGCTAAAATTTGGAAGGATAACGATTTCAAAACTACAAAAGCGACATTTTAAACTATACCATCGGTATCACACTAAGATTTGGAATAAAGAAGAACTCAAATGTTTTCTAACTTAAACACGATTTTCCACTAAGACAGAATGTTTTTGTAACAATGAGAAACAACTCAAACTTCTTAACGAGATAAACCTGTTTTGGTCTACCCATCGAAGTAAGTTTTTAAAAATTTCCGGGTTTTCAAGTACATCATCAAATTTCAATCAAACCTACTCAAGTCTTTCTTCAAATGCACAACCTAGCGAAGTGTTTTCTCCAACTTTTAAACTCAAACCTAAACCTCTCAAAAACCTTTTCCCCGTAACATACAGTTTCTATTGGTGGTGTATTGACCGGGTTTGGGGTGTTACATACATAGTAAACCATGATATTTACAAATATAAACCACAATCATTAATTCAGAGATTTATTATAACAATTCGGCCCATTATAACGCTTTGCAAATCATCCCATTAGGCAATCTATCAATTCGGCCCATTAGGGGCATTTTTGCAATTCAGCCCATTGGGGTCATTTTCGTAACTCGGCCCATTATAACACTTTGGAAATCAGCCCATTAGGCAATCTATCAAATCGACCCATTAGGGCATTATCGTAATTTGACCCATAGGGGCATTTTCGTAATTCTCACAGTTTTAATACCGATTTTGACAAATTAATCAAATAGTGTAATTTAAGCCAATTTCCCGGTTTTCGCCAAATTACGATTTTAATCACAGGGATTTATTTCCAATATGATATCATTCTTAAAAACCCACGGAAAAATGGTGTGAAATTACAAACCTGATTACGGTAAAAACTATGCCTTCTTGATCGTCGACACCTAAAATATCATAACACTCGATTAATCGACATACGTGGTTTATTAATCTAACTCTAAAATAATTGATCTAAAGTGTTTACCCTTAGAATCGTGAATGACCACGATTTATCGATTCTTCCCGGATGATGGTCCATAACCCGATGGAAAATCCTGAACCGCCGATACTGCCCTTCGTTTGAATTTAGGAGTAGAGGTCGAAATCGCTCCTTTTGCGATCTCCAATCGATTTTCCTTTCAATTCGATACCACTAGCCTCCATCGGATAAAATCTTAGTCAGAACGATATTACGATAAATATATCGATTGTCTAAGGAGAAAGAGTTCGGCTTACCACGATAATCGTATGATCACAAGTCGATAGATAGAGCGATTTTAGTCCCTAAAACATATGGTCGATTATTCCAAATTATTATTCCGTTAGCAACTAATCAAATATTGAATAATATCAATAATCCATAAAGAACTCCTTACCTTGTCGATATTGGATCCAATTTTCACCGTTCAACTTAAGGCTAGAATGATGTTCGGCCTCCCACTAGAATACTACAAAAGAGAAATGATCACGTTTTGAGAGAATAGAAAAAAATAATGATTTGGTTAATAGAACCGTCCCATGAGAAGAGCATGTACTCATCATTAAAGGAAGAAATTGAAAATAAAATTATTACTTACCGATTCGTCAAGAAGATAGTGTCCAACACGAAGGAAAAAGAGATAGTGAGTAGACAAGTGGTTATTAGATTCGGCTATGGAGAGAATAAATAAAAAAAGAATTTGATCACAATGAAATTTTGATTTTAGGAAATTAAAGAAGGATTGAAGAGATGATTAAAAAGAAAAGAAAGGGGGAGGAAAGATGCTTAACTAGTTTCAATTTTCAAGAGAAGATGAGTGAAACAATTGGTCACAATGGTTAGGTGTTTTTGGCAAGACAAGAAAGAAAAGAGAAAAATGCTCACTACAATCTTGAAGTTTCGGCAAAGAGAAGAAGAAATTTGGAGAGAGAAAAAAATGACACAAAATGATGCAAAAAGGAATTTTGGCCTAACAAGCACCAAAGTTTCTACCAAAAGGCAAGAGAAAAATTCGGCTACCCTCTCCCTATACCAAAACCGTCCATACTTTGGCAATAAGGTCAAAAAAATTGGCCAACCAAAACTTTCCAAAACACTTTCCTCTCCTTGGGCCAACATGTTCCCTATACTTTTCTTTTCTTTTGATTTCTTTCCCTACCCTCATCCTTTCCTAATTTCCTTAGCCACCTTACCAAAATTAAAAAAGTCCACCTTGCCATATATATCATCTTGGCCGATACTTAGGGAAAGAATACAAAAAAATAGTCAAAATTTTGCACTTGATGAGATTTGAACCTCTTCCTTTAAAGTTCTTCATGTGGCGCCATATCCCCTTTACCATATGCTCCTTTATGCTAGCAAATTACTCACCTATTTCCATAATCCTTGATGCCACTTACTATCTCTCCTTAATAGGCTTAAACACAAAATTTTTACTATGGCCCAAATAAACCCGAGCCTTCACAGAACCCCCAAACATACACAATTAATATTTTTAACAAGTTTAATGCAAGAAATAATGCAACACATAAAATTTTAAATTTTTGGGATGTTACAATTCTACCCCCTTAAAGAAAATTTCGTCCTCAAAATTTTCCTGATTAAAAGAGGTGAGGATATTGCTGCCGAATCGCATCCTCTTCAAAAGACAAGTCAGGTCTTATCTCAACATCCTCTGCAGGTACTATATGAGACAAATCCGATTGATAATGCCTTAACATTGAGACATGAAATACACTATGTATCTGACTCAACTCAATAGGTAACTCAAGCTAATAAGCCACTGGCCCAACACGCTTTAATACATGGTATGGTCCGATGAACCTAGGGCTCAACTTGCCCTTCCGTCCAAATCTAAAGATCTTCTTCAAAGGTGAGACCTTTAGAAAGACCTGATCTCCCACAGTAAACTCAATATCTTTACGTTTCAAATTAGCATATGATTTTTGTCTATCAGAAGCTTTCTTTAACTGTGCCCAAATTACCTTTACTTTTTCCTCCGTCTCTGATATCAGCTCAGGACCCAATAACTGTCATTCCCCCAGCTCAATCCAACAAGTAGGAGTTTGACACCTACGACCATACAACGCCTCATAGGGTGCCATCTGAATGCTAGATTGATAGCTGTTGTTGCATACGATCTCTACCAAAGGTAAGAAATCTTCCCAACTACCCCTGAAGTCGATCACACAGCCCCTTAACATGTCTTCCAGGATCTGGATCACTCTCTCAAATTGACCATCTGTCTAAGGATGAAATGTCGTGCTAAAATTTAACCTTGTTCCCAAAGCTTCATGCAAAGCTTTCCAAAACCGTGATGTAAACCTAAGGTCCCTGTCTGATATAATAAACACCGATACCCCATGTAACCTTACGATCTCTGCTACATACAACTTGGCCAACTTCTAAAATGAGTAATCCATACGAACAGGTATGAAATGAGCAGTCTTCATCAACCAATCCACTATTACCTAAACAGAATCCTTTTTAGCAGGTGATAAGGGTAACCCACTAACAAATTCCATCATTATCCTTTCCCATTTCTATAATGGAATTTTCACCAGTTGAAGCAATCCCGACAATAATTAATGTTTTGCCATCACTTGCTGACATGTTAAGCACCTACTCACGAAATCAGTAACCTCACATTTCAACCCTGGCCACCAATACTACTCACGAAGGTCTCGATACATCTTATTTCCTTCGGGATGCATAGCATATGGGCTACTATGCGCCTCACGCAGAATCATTTGTCTCAATTCTAAATCTTTGGGCATACAGATTCTTCCGCAAAAACACAATCCTCCATCACTATTTAATCCAAAATCCCCTATCACACCACCTTCCACTTGCTGAAGTAAGAAACCCAACCTTTCATCTAATAAATGTTTTTCCTTAATCTGGCTTATCCATGCAGGCTTCACCTGAAGTTTGGCTAGCAGACTACCATCTTCATATAGGCTGAGATAAGCAAACATCACTCTCAAATCTGATATCACCTTATGACTCAACATATCTGCCACTACGTTAGCCTTCCCGGGATGATACTCAATTGAGAAGTCATAATCTTTCAACATTTTTATCCACCTTTACTGTCTTAAGTTCAACTCCTTCTAGGTAAGGAGATACTTTAGACTCTTATGATCCGTATAGATAATTGACTTCTCATCGTACAGATAGTGTTTCCAAATCTTCAAAGCAAATACTATAGCAGCTAACTCCAAATCATGTGTAGGATAGTTCACCTCGTGCGGCCTTAATTGACGAGATGCATAAGCCACCACTTTTCCTCCTTGCATTAACACAGATCCTAAGCCCGTGTTTGACGCATCACAATAAATAATAAACTCTTTTCCAGCCTCAGGTTGAATCAATACTGGCACTTCTGTTAAAATCTTATTCAATTTATCAAAGCTCTCTTGCTGCTTATCTAACCACACAAATGGTACTTCCTCACGCAATAGCTTAGTTAGGGGTGCAGTAAACAACGAAAACCCCTCAACGAAATGCCTGTAATATCCAGCCAACCCTAAAAACTCTAAAATTCATCCACTATCTTTGGTGGTTTCCCGTCCAACACAGCTTCGACCTTCCGGGGATCAACTCTAATTCCTTCAGTAGACACAACATGCCCCAAAAAGATAACTTCATTCAGCCAAAATTCATACTTACTGAATTTGGCATACAGTTGCTTCTCCCTTAATATCTGCAACACTACCTACATATGCGAATCATGCTCTTCTTCATTCTTCGAGTATACCAAAATATCATCTATGAACACTACCATAAACTGGTCTAAATAGGGTTGAAAGACCCGGCTCATCATGTCCATAAATGCAGCTGGTGTTTTTGTCAACCCAAACGACATCACCAAGAGCTCGTAATGCTCATAATGAGTTTGAACCGCAGTCTTATGAATATCCGCCTCTTTGACCTTCAGCTGATGATAACCCAATCTCAAATCTATCTTCGAGAAAACTGAACCTCCTTGTAGTTGATCGAACAGATCATCGATCCTCAGTAACGGATACATGCTCTTGATCGTCAACTTATTCAACTACCTATAATCGATGCACATACGCATCGACCCATCCTTTTTCTTAATGAACAAGACCGGTGCTTCCTACAGTGACACACTCGGTTGAATGAATCCCTAATCCAATAACTCCTGAATTTGAGCCTTAAGCTCCGCTAACTCCTTCGGCACCATTCTATAAGGAGAAATGGACACTGAAGCTATTCTTGGCAATAGCTCAATGCCAAACTCTACCTCCCGATCTGGAGGCGATCCTTAAAGTTCCACGGGAAAGATGTTCGAAGACTCTTTCACCATTCTAACACTTTCCACCGACAGCTCCTCGGCATCCAAAGTACTTATGAAGGTTAAGAACGCTCCACACCCCTTTCGCACCAACTTTTCAACCTTTAAAACAAATACCACATTAGATAGACAGTTTCTTCTTTCACCTATCATCATCACTTCCTGATCCTCTGAAGTTCTTAGTATCATCTGCTTTGCAGCACAATCCAAGTTCACACGGTGTTTCACCAACCAATCCATACCCAAAATAAGATCGAACTCGCGGAATGGCAGTTCCATGAAATCTGCCAGAAATATATTCCCCTAAATTTCTAAGGGCACATCACTAAACAACTTATTCACTAACATTGTCTGTCCTAGAGGACTAACTATAGTTGTCTCTCTAGCTGTAATCTCAGATCTAATGTTCAGATTTCCAGATACAGCACAAGCAACATACGAATGGGTGGATATGATATCTATCAAAGTAGTAACAGGTACATCAGATATGAAGAACGTATCGGTTATGTAACACCTCAAACCCACCTAGAAGTTAGGCCTGAATCTGGAATGTCACATTAAAGGTGCACTTCAAAATGATTTAATATTTAACTATTTAAGGCCCAAAAGCCCAAAACAAAAGTTTATTTCGAAAACCATATTAACACTTTAATAATTTTATGAAATTTCTTAAGTAGGTAGTTAGAACAATAATAATAACCCAAAATATAAATTCAATTAGGAGTTACAAGGCCTTGTTACAATCCAATGAAAAAAAATAAAGTATTTAAAATAAGATCATTTAACTAAATTAAAACATTTGAATAGCTTGTAGTATGGCCATCTTCGAGCCCTCTCCTACGTCGAGCCGTCTATTCAGGATTACCTGAAACATTAAAATTATGGGTGTGAGTTTCGAAACTCAGTGTGTACAACCCTTGGCAATCAAATCGCATACAAATATTCACATTGGGCCTAAGCCCTATCAAAATCGGTGGTCTTGGGCTTTAACCCATAATGACCTCATATCACATCGTATCATTTATAAACAAATAAGGCAAACCCACCCCAAAAATCCATCCGCTACACACACTATTTCCCTTCCAACCTTATGACTCCTATGGGGAATTCTAGCTCGACCCACCCCTCCGCTACACACCAAGGGTAGCCCAGTTGTGATACTACCGAACGTTACAACAAAGCTGCTAATCAAATATTGGGCTTAAAGCCTCTATTGGATCCATACCATACGGCCACGTGATCTTCAAATATTGACACAAAGTCATCAATATATATATATGTTAGGCACATAACCACGGTAAACATGATTGGCACAAAGCCATAATAACAGCACAAAGCCTTCGGTATTGGCACAAAGCCCATAAGTATGACACGAAGCCCATATTAGTGGCACATAGCCCTCGATAACATTATCGGTGTAGCATGGATGCTCGGTGGCTAAAAGCCTACGGTGGGTCCATACCATACGACCATGCGATCCTCAAATTTTCCTCCGTGCCATAATTCCCAGCCATATGCATCTTAAGCAAAATATCATATGAATGCATCAAACAAAAAAGTAACATCTACAAACTCATATTTGTCACATAGGGGTATTTTCGTCATTTCACTACCCAGGGGTATTTTCGTAATTCTACCCTACAGGGGTATTTTGGTAATTTTACAAATTAGGGGTATTTTAGCAATTTCAAAACTAAGGGTATTTTGGTAATTTCATAAATTAGGGGTATTTTGGTAATTTCACAAATCGAGGGTATTTCGGTAACTTCACAAATTAGGGGTATTTTGGTAATTTCACAAATCAGGGTATTTCGGTAATTTTACAAACTGGGGTACTTTGGTAATTTCATAAATCGGGGTATTTTGGTAATATCACAAATCGAGGGTATTTCGATAATTTCGCAAACCAAGGGTATTTCGATAATTTCACAAATTAGGGGTATTTCAATAATTTCACAAATTGGGGGTATTTCAATAATTTTACAAATTGAGGGTATTTCGATAATTTTACAAATCGAGGGTATTTCGTTAATTTTACAAATCAGTGATATTTTGGTAATTTCGTAAATCGGGGGTATTTTGGTAATTTCATAAATTAAGGGTATTTTGATAATTTTGTGAAATAGGGGTATTTTGGTAATTTCGTAAATCAGGGGTACTTCGGTAATTTCACAAATCAGGTGTACTTCGATAATTTCATAAACTGGGCGTATTTTGGTAATTTCGCAAATCGGGATACTTTGGTAATTCTACAACTCGGGGTATTTTGGTAATTTTAGAAATTGGGGGTATTTTGGTCCTTTTCGGGTTTTAGATATGAACTTTGGCCCATCAACAAGTCTTCACGGCCAAAGTGAATGACATTATGCACCGTAGGATTCTAGAAAAGAGGAGGTGGGCCACTAGGCCGCTAAGTACCAAGCTCTCCTAGATCCAATCCTAGACATGCGTCGCTTGGTTGCCACACTCCAACCCTGCAACTTGTTCACAAACATGTTTAACTAGAATTAAGTCTTATGGAATTTATGAGTTGTTCAAACTAGACCTAAGGTCCATAAACCCTAACATACATGTCTACGTCTCCATAAGCCCATCAAAACCAAATTACAACCTTACGGCCCATTAGGCCCAAATCTCATCATATGGCCTATTAGGCCCAAAACAAATCCAATTCATGTATCATGCATGACTAATTCAATTCATATAACCAACCAAACCATTTCATCAAACTTAGCCTCACGGCCCACCGGGCCCATTTAGCCACTTTCGGCTTTACCGATTTCGTGTGTGTAGTGTTTGTACACACTTGGTAACCACGCGCGCTGCAAACCCCTTAGTCACTAACCTACAATCGACATCACCTAACGATTAATCATAACTTAATATACACTTATCAGAAACTGAAACCTCACCGTAACCTTACCATGTACCTCACGTTCTAGTAGCCTTTCCTTCGCTACTATTGGCGATTATCTTCTAGGTCTGCACCCAAACGCCTACCAAGGTATATTAACTCTCCTCACAGAATGCTTAGATATAGCTACCTTCTCACCTTCCTTTTTTGTATCTTTCCGATGTGGGATCCCTCCGTCAGCAGAGTTTAAATCCAACTCAAACTCTTCTCGTCCAATCCGCAGCAGAGATTCGAACCTAGGCTCCTTTGCACCCTTAATGACGCCTTGCCACTAGACAACTCACTTTCTTGTGTCTAAAATCATGCGCAACTAAATATAACCCTATGGCAAAATTCTAGAGTCCATTTAAAAAGAAATCCAAAATGCAAGAGCCAAGACTTGAACCGTGGACCTCCTTCTTTCCTTGTGGTGTCACCCCCTTGCCTCTTATGTGGCATCACTTTGCCACTACACTACACACTCCACTTGTGTCATTTTTCTCCACTTTTTATTCTTAAAGCCTCCTACTAACTCTCAGGGTTTTATTCACCTAAAACAAAATTTTCCTAAAGCCAAAGTTTGACCCTGGGACTTCATAGAAACCCTCTATCCTTCCAAAATCACTCACCTCATAGGTCCAACTAGCACTAAAGCCGTTCTCTAGTTCTCAAAAATTTTTAAATGCACCTACGCCTAAGGTCCATTGAGCCCAAATCTTCTAGGCCCAATTTCGGGATGTTACAAATCTACCCTCCTTAAAAAAATTTTATCATCAAGTTTCCAACTAACTACTAAACACACCGCTCAAGTCACACCACTATGCTTTTGCTGTGCACTCTAATTTAATAACACTAACACACTTCCACGGCCTCTGCCTCAACCTCTTACACCTCTTCTAGCATTCATTATTGTGTATTTCTGAATTAAGAATTTTATGAAATTAGTACTTAGTTCCACTTATTTAGGGCACATGTCTTATGTAAGTAACAACAATTTCTTAGAGTTATTCCGTGGTCGAGAATCCACTACAGGCTTAAGTTTTCTACGGGCTTTAGTCTCTAAAAGCCTATTTTTAAGTAGCCCATTATCTATATAGTTCAATAATTCAAACAATAATAGAAAACTTACTTGGCTCAACGTCGAGGGATCGATGAACCACACTTCAAGAATCCTACGAAACTTAAAAAAAAACCCAAAATCTAAGGCCCATTCATAGCCCGAGCTTTGCAACTGAGCTCTGATACCACAATTGTAACACCCCAAACCTGGCCTAGAAGTTAGGCCCAAATCTAGAATGTCACATTAAGGGCACACTTCAAAATGATTTACTATTTAACCATTTAAGGCCCAAAAGCCCAAAACAAAAGTTTATTTCGAAAACCATATTAACACTTTAATAATTTTATGAAATTTCTTAAGTAAGTAGTTGGAATAATAATAACCCAAAATATAAATTCAATTAGGAGTTACAAGGCCTTGTTACAATCCAATGAAAAAGACAAAGTATTTAAAATAAGATCATTTAAATAAATTAAAACATTTGAATAGCTTGTAGTATGGCCATCTCCGAGTCCTCTCCCACGTCGAGCGGTCTATTCAGGATTACCTGAAATATTAAAATTAAGGGTGTGAGTTTCGAAACTCAGTGTGTACAACCCTTGGCAATCAAATCACATACAAATATTCACATTGGGCCTAAGCCCTATCAAAATCGGTGGTCTTAGCCTTTAGCCCATAATGACCTCATATCACATCGTATCATTTATAAACAAATAATGCAAACACACCCTAAAAATCCATCCGCTACACACACCATTTCCCTTCCAACCTTATGACTTCTGTGGGGAATTCTAGCTCAACCCACCCCTCCGCTACACACCAAGGGTAGCCCAGTTGTAGTACTACCGAATGTTGCAGCAAAGCTGCTAATCAAAAATTGGGCTTAAAGCCTCCAGTGGATCAATACCATACGGCCATGCGATCTTGGATCCATACCATACGGCCATGCGATCCTCAAATATTGACATAGAGTCATCAATATATATGTTAGGCACATAGCCACGGTAAATATGATTGGCACAAAGCTATAATAACAGCACAAAGACTTTGGTATTGGCACAAAGCCCATAATTACGATACGAAGCCCATATTAGTGGCACACTGCCCCTCGGTAGCATTATCGGTGCAAGCATGGTGCGCTTTGGTACTAAGCTGCGGTGGATCCATACCATACAGCCATGCGATCTTGGATTCATACCATACGGCCATGCGATCCTCAAATCTTCCTCCGTACCATAATTCCCACCCATATGCATCCTAAGCAGAATATCATATGAATGCATCAAACACAAAAGTAACATCCACAAACTCATATTCATCACATAGGGTATTTTCTTCATTTCACTACCTGGGGTATTTTCATAATTCTACCTTACAGGGGTATTTTGGTAATTACACAAATCAGGGGTATTTCAAAGAATTTCACAAACGGGGTATTTTGGTAATTTCAAACCGGAGGTATTTTGGTAATTTCACAAATCATGGGTATTTTAGTAATTTCGCAAATTGGGGTATTTTGGTAATTTCACAAATTAGGGGTATTTCAGTAATTTTGCAAACTGGGGTACTTTGGTAATTTCACAAATTGGGGGTATTTTGGTAATATCATAAATCGAGGGTATTTTGATAATTTTGCAAACCGAGGGTATTTTGATAATTTCAAAAATTGAGGGTATTTTAATAATTTCACAAATTGGGGGTATTTCGATAATTTTACAAATCGGGGTATTTTGGTAATTTTGCAAATTAGGGGTATTTCGATAATTTTGTAAACCAGGGGTATTTTGGAAATTTTGTAAATTAAGGGTACTTAGGTAATTTCGCAAATCGATGGTACTTTGGTAATTTTGCAAATCGGGGTATTTTGGTAATTTCACAAATCGAGGTATTTCGGTCCCTTTCGGTTTTAGCTATGAACTTTGGCCCATCAACAAGTCTTGGCTAAAGTGAATGACACTACGCACTGTAGGATTCCGAAAAGAGGAGGTGGGCCACTAGGCCGCTTAAGTACCAAGCTCTCCCTAGCTCCAATCCTAGACATGCGTACGCCCGTTGCGACACTCCAACCCTGCAACTTGTTCACAAACATGTTTAACTAGAATTAAGTCTTATGGAATTTACGAGTTGTTCAAACTAGACCTAAGGTCCATAAACCCTAACATACATGTCTACGTCCCTATAATCCCATCAAAACCAAATTACAACCTTATGGCCCATTAGGCCCAAATCTCATCATATAGCCTATTAGGCCCAAAACAAATCCAATTCATGTATCATGCATGACTAATTCAATTCGTATAACCAACTAAACCATTTCATCAAACTTAGCCTCAAGGCCCACCGGGCCCATTTAGCCACTTTCGACTTTACCAATTTCGTGTGAGTAGTGTTTATACACACTTGGTAACCACGCACGCTGCAAACCCCTTAGTCACGAACCTACAATCGACATCACCTAATGATTAATCATAACTTAATATACACTTATCGAAAATTGAAACCTCACTGTAAGTTTACCGTGTACTTCACGTTCTAGTAGCCCTTCCTTCGCTCCTATTGGCGATTATCCTCTAGGTCTGCACCCAAACGCCCACCAAGGTATATTAACTCTCCTCACATAATGCTCTATATATAGCTAGCTTCTCACCTTCATTCTTTGTATCTTTTCGATGTGGGATCCCTCTGTCAACAGAGTTTAAATCCAACTTAAACTCTTCCCGTCCAATCCGCAAAATAAATACTCCCTTTCTTGTCATGAGATTCGAACCTATACTCCTTTGCACCCTTAATGACGCCTTGCCACTAGACAACTCACTTTCTTGTGTTTAAAATCATGCGCAACTAAATATAACCTTATGGCAAAATTCTAGAGTCCATTTAAAAAGAAATCCAAAATGCAAGAGCCAAGACTTGAACCTTGGACCTCCTTCCTTCCTTGTGGCGTCACCCCATTGCCTCTTATGTGGCGTCACTTTGCCACTACACTACACACTCCACTTGTGTCATTTTTCTCCACTTTTTATTCTTAAAGCCTACTACTAAATCTCAGGATTTTATTCACATAAAACCAAAATTTTTCTAAAGCCAAAGTTTGACCCCAGGACTTCATAGAAACCCTCTATCCTTCCAAAATCACTCACCTAATAGGTCCAACTAGCACTAAAGTCGTTCTCTTATTCTCAAAAATTTTAAACGCACCTACGCCTAAAGTCCATTGGGCCCAATTCTTCTAGGCCCAATTTTGGGATGTTAAAGGTCATTACATCAGGTGCATCCCCATCCTCTCGACTTCTGACCTCATAGACCAATCTTGGCTGTCTCGCCTCCTCATTACCCCTATTACTAGTACCTCTACCTGGTGCACCCTGACTTCGTCCTACGCCATTACCACCTCGACCTATCCCACGACCTCTCGGTGGCTGCTGAGCGCATCCAGTTGACTGTGCATCATAGTTACGAACATCCTAAGTTTGAGCAGTCAGTCGAGGGAAATCTTTAAGCCGATGGTCCTTGGAACCACATTTGAAACAACCACCGATTCTCTTCCAGCATTCAACCAGGTGTCGTCTCCCATAATCTGCACATGGTTGTAACTGATTGGTAGTAGCTGGTACTCTAGCTCAAGCTGGCTCCTCATTCCTGGCCCTCTTCTAAAACCTTCTAGCAGGACCTGAGTACCCTAAATCATCTTATTCTTGCCTCTATCCTTGTCTCAATTTTTCCGCTACGAATGTTTAGCCTCTTCAGCTATATTGTCTTTCTCCACCAGTGTGGCAAAATTCCTCTCCTTCTACGGGGCTATCAGTACTCACAACTCATCACGCAACCCGTCCTCAAAACATACACAGTGTTCGTATTCAGTCGGCACTATTCCTCGAGCATACCGACTCAGACGCGGAAATTCCACCTCGTATACTACCACAGACTTATCTCTTTGGACGAGATTCAAAAATTCCTTCCTTCGGGCATCCACATAGCTAGCCCTGACATACTTTCCCTGGAATGCCGTCTTGAAGAAATCTCAGGTAATACGATCAGCGAGTGCCTTTCCAAATAGTGAGTAACCATTGATATGCCTCCTCTCTCAACAAGGACACTACTCCTTTCAGTTTCTGCTCGGCAGTGTAATCCAGATCATCCACGATTCACTCCACAGCCTCAAACCAGTACTCCGCTACATTTGGGGCCACACCCGAAATACCCCTAAAAACCTCAGCACCATTCCATCTGAGTCGCTCCGAAATTGACCCACGAGCTGCTGACCCAGTTCTTGCCCTAGTAATCCTTTCCAAGACTCACAACTTTGCTTGGGACAGAGCGTCGTCCTCCCTCATACAATCATGTGACCCAACTTGATCACACGGTGGCATAAAAGGCCCATTTTCGGCATATGTCCCGATGCCTCAGACACAACTCTAACACCTTGGCCTTTACCATGGCCACGTCCTCTAGCGCTCATATTGACTAATTTGATTTAAGCTGATTAAAAGTCTTATGAATCAGTATACTATTTCAATGTTTATTAAATAATATTTTATGAAGTATAAGAAGTAAAGTCATTTTCGGAAACGCATCCTATAGTCTCAATCTCTATCGTTTCAACACCTAAAACTAAAAGTTTCTAGAGTGGTTCTACAGTCATACCATAATAATCGAAATCATAAATTGGTAACATATACTTACTTGACTTGTGCTGAATAATCGTGGTGCCATATTTCCTTTAGAACGTACATTTATAATTTAAAATTCAAGTAGCTATGGAAAATATTTTTGAACCCAAACCACAGCCGAGTTTTGTAACCTGGCTCTGATACCATAAAATATAACACCTTAAACCCGGCCCATGCGTTATGACCGAATCTGACATGCCACATAAAAAAATGTTAAATCCTTTTTATTCATACTAAAATAGGTATTGACTTGTTAAAATTAGGAAAATAAGTTTGATTTGAAATATTTGATAAAATACTACTAACCTCGAAGATTGATTGAGAAATCGATAAATTGAACTAGAGATTTTATAGATCGTGACTTTTGAAAAATATTGATGAAAATTTGAGAGAAAGTTTCCGAGTTAAAAATATTTATATAAGTTTATTATAAAAACCATTTGTGTATCCATTTTAGAAAATCTTTATTTAAGTTTTTAGAAAAATTCCCATTTAAAGTACTTTGAGCAAAATATAAATACGTCAAACATAAAGCAAAATAAAATAATCCAGAGGTCAGACACATCATTTAACGCAAAATAGTAAAGTAATAAAGGGAACGAAATAGCAATCTAAAGTCCAAACAAAACCATTTCTGAAGTATGGCCCCCACCAAGTCATCCCTGGCCCAGGTCCACGTCACTGAGCGTTACCTACAAAGGTTAAGGAAACGGGGTGAGTTACTAGAACTCAGTGTATAATCCCCTTACCGTCGTCCACTATGGCTGAACCCATTTAACAAAATATTGGGCCTAAGCCCCTTTTACATAATAATATATCAAATAAATGAAATAAATGAAATGCAACCCAAACCCAACCTAATAATCCATCCGCTACATGCCACCCGTACCATCCTATCACACCTGTAGGGATCAAGTCAACCCACCCCGCTAAACACACCAATCACATGCATTTTGCCATTCATAACATATTTGGTTGTGGCCAAGCCACCAGAATCATATTGAATCACATTAACAGACATTTTTGTGGCAGTGCCATCGAAATCACTTCTCTTCAGCATTTTCCCACCCCATGCCAAATTATGTAAATGCAACATACAGAGTAAACCATGATATTTACAAATATAAAGCACAATCATTAATTCAGAGATTTATTACAACAATTCGGCCCATTATAGAACTTTGTAAATCAGCCCATTAGGCAATCTATCAAATCGGCCCATTAGGGGCATTTTCATAATTCGGCCCATTATAACACTTTACAAATCAGCCCATTAGGCAATCTATCAAATCGGCCCATTAGGGGAATTATTTTAATTCGGCCCATTAAGGGCATTTTTGTAATTCTCACAGTTTTAATACTGATTTTGACAAATTAATCAAATAGTGTAATTTAAGCCAATTTTCCAGTTTTTGCCATATTACGATTTATTTCCAATATGATATCAATCTTAAAAACCCACAAAAAAATAGTGTGAAATTACACACCTGATTACGGTAAGTACTAGGTCTTCTTGATCGTCGACACCTAAAATATCATAACACTCGATTAATCGACATACGTGATTTATTAATCTAACTCTAAAATAATCGATCTAAAGTGTTTACCCTTTAGAATCGTGAACGACCACAATTTGTTGATTCTCCCCGGATGATGATCCACAACCCAGTGGAAGATCCCGAACTGTCGATACTGCCCTTCGTTTCAATTTAGGAGTACGGATCGGAAATCTGCTCCTTTTGCGACCTCCAATCGCTTTTCCTTTCGTTTCGATACCACTAGCCTTCATCGGATAAAATCTTAGTCAGAATGATATTACAATAAATATATCGATTGTCGAAGGAGAAAGGGTAACAATTGGTCACAAAGGTTAGGTGTTTTCGGTAAGACAAGAAAGAAAAGAGAAAAATGCTCACTATAATCTTGAAGTTTCAGCAAAGAGAAGAAGAAATTTGGAGAGAAAAAAAATGACACAAAATGATGCAAAAAGGAATTTTTGCCTAACAAGCACCAAAGTTTCTACCAAAAGGCAAGAGAAAAATTCGGCCACCCTCTCCCTATACCAAAACCGTCCATACTTTGGCAATAAGGTCAAAAAAATTGGCCAACCAAAACTTTCCAAAACACTTTCCTCTCTTTGGGCCAACATGTTCCCTATACCTTCCTTTTCTTTTGATTTCTTTCCCTACCCTCATCCTTTCCCAATTTCCTTAGCCACCTTGCCAAAATTAAAAAAGTCCACCTTGCCATATATATCATCTTAGCCAACCCTTAGGGAAAGAATACAAAAAAATAGTCAAAATTTTGCACTTGATGAGATTTGAACCTCTTCCCTTAAAGTCATTCATGTGGCGCCATATCCCCTTTACCATATGATCCTTTATGCTTGTAACACCCCAAACCCGATCAATACGCCACGACCGAATCTGGTATGTTACTGAGGAAAATATTTTGAAAAAGAATCGAATAACAATTAAATCTTTGTGAAAAACTCTTTGAAATTCTATATTTGTAGAAATTAGATGTTTAATAAGTTCAAATTAAAAATTAACTTTGAAATTCCATAATAAAGCTTTTATTACTAAGTGGATAAATCATAGGTTAGAAACATTTGGTTAGAAAACATTTGTTTCATTTTAAGAAAACTCAATTAATACTTTGAAAACCATTTGCATTTTGAATGTAGAAACATAATATTTGGAAATCATTAAAATTTTAGAAAACACTTAATCTATATTTTACTATCAAACTCTTTATATTACCCGAGCGGTAAGATTTTAAAACCATTGCATTTTTATTATTTTAGAAAACTTTAAGCTCCATTATTAAATTAATCAAATAATTTATAAGCCATATTTAAAACATATCCAAAGCATATAAATAATCCAAAACATAATTAAAGAGGCCTTATTACAAACCCAAAATAAAACAAAACCAAATTAAAATAAACTAAAGTACCCCAAATCGTAGTTCATGTAAAATCAAATTTTATCGCATGGCCTCCTCGAGTTCATCCGGCTCCTCATCCGCGATCTCACGAATCACCGAAATGATAAGGAGAAGGTGAGTCACCAAGACTCAAAGTATAAATCCTTCCCCGATTAATGCAACATTCTTACACAATTTATAATCAAGCAACATATATATTATGCACCCAACTTAACCATCCATAACTCCTTTTCTACCCCTGTGGTACCAAACCACCGGTGGTGCCAAACCACTGGTGACCCAAAGTCACGATATTCAAAAATGTGATATCAAATCACTGGTGACTCAAAGTCACGAATAATCCATCTGTGGGGCCAACCCACATATGATACCAAATCACTGGCGACTATCCCATATCTCAAAAGTGGGGCCAACCCACGGTGGTGCTAGACCACAGGGACGAGACGCTATGAGGTGCCAAACCTCTGGTGTCCCAAAGACACAAATGTGATACCAAATCACTGGAGGTGCCAAACCTCTGGTATCCAAAGACACGGATATCAAATCCTTCCCCCTCCAATCATAATCCCAAACCAATATATATGTAGAGTATAAATCATGCCATCATACTTTGATATGATCATATTACACATAAAAATCGTAAATCATGATATCAATCCACATATATTAACATCATATTGAAACGGACTTACATGAATCCTCATTCATACCATCATGGTATCATATCAAGATCTCATCGTTTTCCACTTTGATAATATGATTAGTAAATTATTATTATATAAATATATACATAACCGAATTATAAAGTGTGTAAGGTACACACCTTTCACCAACGCAAATACTAACTTCCAACGATCCGATCTACCGCACTAGATCACCTTGTCCTACATTCGGTCAAACCTTAATCAAGACCATTCGGCCAACATCATATCTTAATCCCAATAGTCTTAGGCTTTTCATCCTCAAAAAGAATAATGAATCATGAATCCTTACCACTTGACTTACCAACTTCGATTGCTAGAGAAGTAAGGCTTAGATCGATTGCTTCCAAAATCCCAAAGAGCCTAAAAGAATGATCGATTCCTAATAATGGTTAGAACTTTGCAAACAGATGCCCAAGGATTCGGCCTTTATCCAAGAAAACGATTTAGAAAAAAGAAAGAAATAAAGAAGATACGGTCATGAATACTTACCTATCTTCCAAAATCGATTGAAGAAATCCAAAGAGAATCTACCCTTGATAATATTCGACCAAATAACCCCAAAAGAGAGAAAGAAGATTCGGCTATGGTGGAGTAAAAAGAAAAGAAAATGAAAGTGAAAAATGAAATAGGAGAAGGATGATTCAGAAATGGAAGAAAGAAGAAAATGGAAAAAGAAAATAGAATGGAATTGGATGTTTCTAACTTTGAGCAAATGCAAAAGAAATGGAATTTGGGAAGGAGGAAAATTCGGCCAAGAGGAAGTGAAATGGAAATGTGGTTTTGAGCAATTGCCAAAAGAAAGAAAAGAAAGAGATGGGAGAAAAAGGTTCTGCCAAGCACCTAGTTTGCCTAAAAGAAAAGTGCACAAAAATGCAAAATATGGTTTCGCTTTCAAAAGGAAAAATGAGAGAAAGAAAATAGTATTTGGTTCAAACACAAATGAGAGCTAAATCAAAAGCAAAATTTCACAAAATGCCTAAGGTACATTCTACCAAAGAGGGAGTTTTTGAGAGGAAGAGAAAATGCCAAATGATGCACAAAATGCTTAAGTTGGCCAACTATTCCCCCAAACTTCCTATCAACATTCTGCCACCCCTAGCCACACATGCCGTCCATATTCATGCACTAATGGCCTTGGAATAGTTTCCAAAACAACTTCCTTAAGCCAATCCTTATGTCCCCCCATCCTTCCATAAACCTTAAGATTCCTTTCCCAAAGTTCAAGCTTGCCTAAGCTATCATTCAACTTGCCAAAAATTTTAAAGTCCAACTTACCAAATGCATATCTTGGCCGACACTCATAGCAAAGGTGCATAAAAATAAAGTCTTCCAACGCAATCCATGCTACTCGAACCTCTTCCCTCAACTTGCCAAAAATTTTAAAGTCCAACTTACCAAATGCATATCTTGGCCGACACTCATAGCAAAGGTGCATAAAAATAAAGTCTTCCAACGCAATCCACGCTACTCGAACCTCTTCCCTCAAGTAGCCCTTCATGCATCATAGCCACCTTGCCACATACTCCTCATGTGCTAGAATTTAATGCTTATATCATCTTAAGTGTCAAGTTCACCTTATCCATTTCACTAAATTTTAAATACTAACAATTATCATAGCTTCATTAATAAAAACAAGCCTACACCATACTACGCTAAACACACAAAATTCATCATGCAAGCCAACACAAATAATAAAATAATATTCTAATTTATAGGATGTTACAATTCTACCCCCTTAAGAAAATTTCGTCCTCGAAATTACCTGATCAAAAGAGTTGAGGGTACTGCTGTCTCATAACATCCTTCGGTTCCCACGTAGCTTCTTCTATGCCATGGTTCCGCCATAAGACCTTCACTAAAGGAACTGACTTCTTAAGCACGACTTTCGCGTCTCGATCTAGAATCTGCACAGGTTCTTCTTCCACTGTCAAACCTGGACTTACCTCTAATTCCTCCATTGACACAACATGCGATGGATCAGAACGATAGAGTCTAAGCATGGAGACATGGAACATATCGTGAATGTGACTCAGCTCTGCTGGCAATTTGAGCTGATAGGCTACTGGTCCCACTCGTCTCAACACCTTATACGGCCCAATAAACCTTGGACTCAACTTGCCTTTTTTCCCCAATCTTAACACTTTCTTCCATGGCGAGACCTTCAAAAAGACCTGGTCACCCACGGAAAACTCTATATCCCTCCGCCTGAGATCGGCATAAGACTTCGGCCTATCCGAAGCTTTCTTCAAACGAGCCTGAATCATCTTAACCTTATCCTCAATCTCTGTAACCAATTCTGGTCCTAACATTTGACGCTCACCCAACTCCGTCGAGCATGTAGGTGTACGACACCTCCTACCATACAACGCCTCATACGGTGCCATCTTAATGCTTGCCTGATAAATATTGTTGTATGCGAATTCAGCTAATGGCAAAAACTCTTCCCAGCTGCCTCTGAAGTCCAAAACACAACCTCTCAACATATCCTCTAAAATTTGAATGACCCTTTCCGACTGCCCATCAGACTGTGGATGAAAATCGGTACTGAAATCCAATCGCGTACCCAAAGCTTGATGTAACACTCTCCAAAACCTCGACGTAAATCTAGGATCTCTGTCTGAGATGATTGACACTGGTACACTGTGCAACCTCACTATCTCCGCTACATACAACTTAGCTAACTTATGAAGCGATTAATCCACCCTTACCGGAATGAAATGAGCTAACTTAGTCAGACGATCCACAATCACCCAAACTGAGTCCTTCTTACTAGGCGTAAGAGGTAATCCACTGACAAAGTCCATAGTGATCCTTTCCCACATCCATCAGAGAATCTTCACCTATCAAGTAATCCAGACAGAATCGATGCTCACTTTAACTTTGTTGACACATCAAACATTTCCGCACAAACTCAGTTACCTCCCGCTTCAGACCTGGCCACCAAAATTGCTCTCTTAAATCCCGATACATCTTGCTACCTCTAGGATGCATAGCGTATGGGCTGCTATGTGCGTCCCGAAGAATCCTTTGCCTCAACTCAACATCTTTCGGCATACAAGCTCTCCCTTGAAAACACAACACTCCATCACTGGACAAACTATAATTCTCTAAACAACCATTCTGAACCTGCAATCTCCGATCATTCAAACTATCATCCTCTAACTGTTTCTTCTTGATTTGCTCTAACCAAGTCAGTTTGACTTGCAATTCTGCCAAAAGACTCCCATCGTCATATAAACTAAGATGAGCAAACGTCAATCTTAAGTCTGATACAACCTTACGGCTCAACGCGTCTACCACCACGTTAGCCTTGCCCGGATGATACTCAATCGAACAGTCGTAGTCCTTCAACAACTCAATCCATCTACGTTGCCTCAAGTTCAAATCCTTCTGAGTCAAAAGATACTTAAGACTCTTGTGATCCGTGTAGACTATCGACTTCTCTCCGTACAAATAGTGCCTCTAAATCTTCAAAGCGAAAACCACTGTAGCTAATTCCATGTCATGCGTCGGATAATTAACTTCATGTGGTCTCAACTGTCGAGATGCATAAGCCACTACCTTCCCTTCCTGCATTAGCACACATCCCAAACCAGTATGTGATGCATCACAATAAACCGTGAATTCCTTGCTCGCTTCAAAGTTGAATCAAAATCGAGCTTCATCGAAATCTTCTTCAACTTGTCAAAACATTCTTGCACGCTTCGGTCCACACAAATGGAACTCCTTTCCTCAACAACTTGTCATCGGTGCTGCTATCAAAGAAAATCCTTTGACAAATCTTCGGTAGTACCCCGCCAGACTTAAAAAACTCTGAATCTCAGCCACTGACTTAGGCGGCTTCCAATCTATCACTGCTTCGATCTTTCGAGGATCCACTCTAATCCCCTCAGCTGATACTATGTGACCCAAGAAAGTCACCTCCCTAAGCCAGAACTCGCACTTACTAAATTTAGTAAAAAATTGCTTTTCCCTCAGAATCTGTAACACTACTCGTAAATGCGCATCATGCTCCTCCTCTGACTTAGAGTATACCAAAATATCGTCTATAAAAACTACGACAAATTGATCCAAAAACCATTGGAATACCCGATTCATCATGTCCATGAATGTCAGCCGACGCGTTAGTCAACCCAAACGGCATTACCGTAAACTCAGAGTGCCTATACCGAAAAGCGAAATGTCAGTCTTATGGATATCAGCCTCTTTCACCTTTAACTGATGATACCTAGACCTTAAATCAATCATAGAGAAAATCGCGCCTTTTAAGCTGATCAAACAAGTCATCTATCCTCGGCAAAGGATACTTGTTTTTGATCGTCAACTTATTCAACTGGCGGTAGTCTATACATATTCGCATCGTACCATCCTTCTTCTTGACAAAATGTACCGGCGCTCCCCAAGGCGAAACACTTGGTCGAATGAAACCTCGATCCAACAACTCTTGAATCTGAGCCTTCAATTCCACTAATTCCTTCGGTGCCATCCTATACGGAGCTATAGGCACTGGCGCCGTTTCGGGTAATAGATCTATACCGAATTCAACTTCACGATCCGGAGGCGGCCCCTTAAGTTCTTCTAGAATACATCAGATATTCCTTTACGCTCGTACATTCCCCACAAGAGACTCGTAGCTTCCAACGCACACACATGGACTACATATGCCTCACAACCCTTCCCCGACCATCTTCACAGCTTTCAACGCAGATACTACGTTGGATAGGTAATCTCTTCTATTACATATCATGACTACCTCTTTACCCTCAACTATCTTCAAAACCATGCGCTTAGCAGCGTAATCCAGGCTTGCCTGATACTTAACCAACCAGTCCATTCCAAGAATCAGATCGAACTCCCCAAACGGCAGTTCCATCAGATCAGCCACAAACACTACCCCTTGGAGTTCTAGGGGTACATCCCTATACAGCTTATTAACTTCTATAGAGTGACCTAGAGGACTAAGTACTGTCATCCTCCTAGAAGCAGTCTTAAAATCTAAGCTCAAGGTCTCTACTATGCTACTAGAAACATACGAATGCGTCGAACCCACATCTATCAACCAAAGATTAAGAACGTACCGGTGATGACGTCCGGTGTATTGCCCTCCTCTCGACGTCTCGCAGCATACACTAAACCAGGTTGTCTTGCCTCAGTGCTACTTGCACCTCTGCCCGATGCTCTGCGGCCTCGACTAGAACCATTACTACCTCTACCATTACCACCACCTCTCTGTTGTGACAGTCCTTCCTTTCTGAACTGAGCACGACCTTGACCCTCAGACTGATTCCTGGCTTGCTTACGGGGACAGTCCCTCACACGATGATCCACCGAGCCACACTCGAAACATCCTTTCCCTCCGGTCTAACATTCACCCCAATGATATTTTCCAGATCGGTTACATCAGGTTTGGTCCTTGATTAGCGAATGTGTCTCCCAGATTGATTCGCCCATTCGCCTAGCCTCTTCTCGAGAATTACCTACCAATCTTGATGATCCAAAACTTCTCTTATGTTTGTTCCTGTCATGATTCTTCTTTCTGATTCCTTTATTCCTTCAAAGAATCTTAGTCTTTTCAACCAACGCAAGAAACTCTCGCTCACGATGTGGAGCAATCAAGAACCTCACTCATCTCTTAAACCATCCTCGAACCAACACATCGCTCAGGTTCAAGCCACAATACCTCCAAAGATACTGGCTCAATCTTAAGAACTCAAATTTCATATTCGATACGGACTTACTCCTTGGACCAAGCTCAAAATGCCTTACGTTGTGCATCAACGAATTGGACCCAATATATTTCTTCCGATACATTGCCTTAAAATAGTCCCAAGTGAGATCCTCCACCGCAGCACTGTTTCGCACCGTGAGCCACCACTGATATGACTCATCCCGAAGAAGTGACACTATCCCTTTTACCTTTTCTTCAACATTTAGGTCCAAGTCATCCATGATTCGCTCTGTCGCCTCTAGCAAATATTCGGCCGTACTAGGAGCTACACCTGAAACACCTCGACATACTTCGGCTCTATTGGCTCGGAGTCGCTCAGGTACAGATTTCTGAGCTCCCCGCCTTCACTTATTCCAGCTACTCACTCAAGAACTCTCAGCATTGCTTGAGACACTGCGTCGTCCCCCATTTGATCCTGAAACTCAACTCCAACCGCTGGTGGTGGGGGTGGTGGTACCTCATTCTCAGATCCTTGACTCGACCTCACTGGCTCAGACACAGCCATCCTACCACGATCGCGTCCACGCATAACACGACCCCGACCTCGAGTACTCATATCTAAAGTCTCGACTTATCTGATTTAAAAGTTTTATGAATTAGTCATTATTCCACCATTTTTAAAACACAGTTTTATGAAAAGTTTTAATAAGAGGTTGTTTCGCGAGTACATCCAACCTATAGTTTTGAGTCTCGAGAGTAGTTCCTACTACTATACAGTCATACCATCATCATCATATCATCAAATTCAACAATTTGAAGTACTTACCCGGGCGGATCGGTGCCGGAGACTCGATGCCATGCTTTTCCAACCATATAATTTTAAACAAAAACATTTTAAAACTATACTTTAAATCATTTTGGGCCTTGGGCCCACAGCTGAGCTTTTGAACTTAGCTCTGATACCAATTTGTAACACCCTAAACCCGGTCAATACGCCACGACCGAATCTGGTATGTCACTAAGGAAAATATTTTGAAAAAGAATCGAATAACAATTAAATCTTTGTGAATTCTATATTTGTAGAAATCGGATGTTTAATAAGTTAAAATTAAAATTTACTTTGAAATTCCATAATAAAGCTTTTATTACTAAGTGGATAAATCCTAGGTTAGAAAACATTTGTTTCATTTTAAGAAAACTCAATTAATACTTTGAAAACCATTTGCATTTTGAATGTAGAAACTTAATATTTGGAAATCATTAAAATTTTAGAAAACACTTAATCTATATTTTACTATCAAACTATTTATATTACCCGATGGTAAGATTTTAAAACCATTGCGTTTTATTATTTTAGAAAACTTTGAGCTACATTATTAAATTAATCAAATAATTTATAAGCCATATTTAAAACAGATCCAAAGCATATAAATAATCCAAAACATAATTAAAGAGGCCTTATTACAAACCCAAAATAAAACAAAACCAAATTAAAATAAACTAAAGTACCCCCAAATCGTAGTTCATGTAAAATCAAATTTTATCGCATGGCCTCCTCGAGTTCATCCGCTCCTCATTCGCGATCTCACAAATCACACGAAATGATAAGGGAGGGTGAGTCACCAACTCTCGGTGCATAAATCCTTCCCCGATTAATGCAACATTCTCACACAATTTATAATCAAGCAACATATATATTATGCACCCAACCTAACCATCCATAACTCCTTTTCTACCCGTGTGGTACCAAACCACCGGTGGTGCTAAACCACCGGTGACCCAAAGTCACGATATCCAAAATGTGATACCAAATCACCGGTGACTCAAAGTCACGAATAATCCATCTATGGGGCCAATCCACGTGATACCAAATCACTGGCGACGATCCCATGCCTCAAAAGTGAGACCAACCCACGGTGGTGCTAGACCACAGAGACGAGACGCTATGAGGTGCCAAACCTTTGGTGTCCTAAAAACACAAATGTGATACCAAATCACTGGAGGTGCCAAACCTCTGGTGTCCAAAGACACGGATATCAAATCGTTCCCCCTCCACTCATAATCCCAAACCAATATATATGTAGAGTATAAATCATGCCATCATACTTTGATATGATCATATTACACATAAAAATCGTAAATCATGATATCAATCCACATATATTAACATCATATTGAAATGGACTTACCCGAATCCTCATTCATACCATCATGGTATCATATCAAGATCTCATCGTTTTCCACTTTGATAATATGATTAGTAAATTATTATTATATAAATATATACATAACTGAATTATAAAGTGTGTAAGGTACACACCTTTCACCAACGCAAATACTAACTTCCAACGATCCGATCTACCGCACTAGATCACCTTGTCCTACATTAGGCCAAACCACAACACTTTAATCAAGACCATTCGGCCAACATCATATCTTAATCCCAATAGTCTTAGGCTTTTCATCCTCAAAAAGAATAATGAATCATGAATCCTTACCACTTGACTTACCAACTTCGATTGCTAGAGAAGTAAGGCTTAGATCGATTGCTTCCTAAATCCCAAAGAGCCTAAAAGAATGATCGATTCCTAATAATGGTTAGAACTTTGCAAACAGATGCCCAAGGATTCAGCCTTTGTCCAAGAAAATGATTTAAAAAAAATAAAGAAATGAAGAAGATACGGTCATGAATACTTACCTATCTTCCAAAATCGATTGAAGAAAACCAAAGAGAATCTACCCTTGATAATATTCGGCCAAATAACCCCAAAAGAGAGAAAGAAGATTCAGCTATGGTGGAGTAAAAAGAAAAGAAAATGAAAGTGAAAAATGAAATAGGAGAAGGATGATTCGAAAATGGAAGAAAGAAGAAAATAGAAAATGAAAATAGAATGGAATTAGATGTTTCTAACTTTGAGCAAATGCAAAAGAAATGGAATTTGGGAAGGAGGAAAATTCGGCCAAGAGGAAGTGAAAAGGAAATGTGGTTTTGAGCAATTGCCAAAAGAAAGAAAAGAAAGAGATGGGAGAAAAAAGGTTCGGCCAAGCACCTAGTTTGCCTAAAAGAAAAGTGCACAAAAATGCAAAATATGGTTTCGGTTTCAAAAGGAAAAAATGAGAGAAAGAAAATAGTATTTGGTTCAAACACAAATGAGAGCTAAATCAAAAGCAAAATTTCACAAAATGCCTAAGGTACATTCGGCCAAAGAGGGAGTTTTTTGAGAGGAAGAGAAAAATGCCAAATGATGCACAAAATGCTTAAGTTGGCCAACTATTCCCCCCAAACTTCCTATCAACATTCGGCCACCACCCTAGCAACACATGCCGTCCACATTCATGCACTAATGGCCTTGGAATAGTTTGCAAAACAACTTCCTTAAGCCAAGACTTATGTCCCCCCATCCTTCCATAAACCTTGAGATTCCTTTCCCAAAGTTCAAGCTTGCCTAAACTATCATTCAACTTGCCAAAAATTTTAAAGTCCAACTTACCAAATGTATATCTTGGCCGACACTCATAGCAAAGGTGCATAAAAATAAAGTCTTCCAACGCAATCCACGCTACTCGAGCCTCTTCCCTCAAGCAACCCTTCATGCATCATAGCCAACTTGCCACTTACTCCTCATGTGCTAGAATTTAATGCTTATATCATCTTAAGTGTCAAGTTCACCTTATCCACTTCACTAAATTTTAAATAGTAACAATTATCATAGCTTTATTAATAAAAACAAGCCTACACCATACTACGCTAAACACACAAAATTCATACCCAAGCCAACACAAATAATAAAATAATATTCTAATTTTTAGGATGTTACAATTCTACCTCCTTAAGAAAATTTCGTCCTCGAAATTACCTGATCAAAAGAGTTGAGGGTACTGCTCTCTCATAACATCTTCCGGTTCCCACGTAGCTTCTTCTACGCCATGGTTCCGCTATAAGACCTTCACTAAAGGAACCGACTTCTTACGCAAGACTTTCGCATCTCGATCTAGAATCTGCACTGGTTCTTCTTCCACTGTCAAATCTGGACTTACCTCTAATTCCTCCATTGACATAACATGCGATGGATCAGAATGATAGCGTCTAAGCATGGAGACATGGAACATATCGTGAATGTGACTTCACTCTCACGGCAATTCGAAATGATAGGCTCTTTGGTCCCACTCGTCTCAACACCTTATACTGACCAATGAACCTTGGACTCAACTTGCCTTTTTCCCCAAATCTTAACACTTTCTTCCATGGCGAGACCTTCAAAAAGACCTGGTCACCCACGGAAAACTCTATATCCCTCTGCCTGAGATCGGCATAAGACTTCTGCCTGTCCGAAGCTTTCTTCAAATGAGCCTGAATCATCTTAACCTTATCCTCGGTCTCGCAACCAATTACGGTCCTAACATTTGACGCCACCCAACTCAATCCAAAGATGTAGGTGTACGACATCTCCTACCATACAACGCCTCATATAGTGCCATCTTAATGCTTTCCTGATAACTATTGCTGTATGCGAATTCAGCTAATGGCAAAAACTCCTCCCAGCTGCCTTTGAAGTCCAAAACACAACCTCTCAACATATCCTCTAAAATCTGAATGACCCTTTCGATTGCGCGTCGATCGTGGATGAAAATGCATCTTGAAATCCAATCGCCACCCAAAGCTTGATGTAACGCTCTCCAAAACCTCGACGTAAATCTAGGATCTCTATCTGAGATGATTGACATTGGTACACCGTGCAACCTCACTATCTCCGCCACATACAACTTAGCTAACTTATGAAGCAAGTAATCCACCCTTACCGGAATGAAATGAGCTGACTTAGTCAAACGATCCACAATCACCCAAACTGAGTCCTTCTTACTAGGTGTAAGAGGTAATCTGCTGACAAAGTCCATAGTGATCCTTTCCCACTTCCACTGTAGAATCTTCACCGACTGAAGTAATCCAGACGATAACTGATGGTCAGCTTTAACCTGCTGACACGTCAAACATTTCCCCACAAACTTAGTTACCTCCCGCTTCAGACCTGGCCACCAAAATTGCTCTCTTAAATCCCAATACATCTTGCTACCTCCAAGATGCATAGCGTATGGGCTGCTATGTACGTCCCGAAGAATCCTTTGCCTCAACTCAACATCTTTCTAATACAAGCTCTCCTTGAAAATACAACACTCCATCATTTGGACAAACTATAATTCTCTAAACCTCCATTCGAACACAGAATCTCCGATCATTCAAACTGTCATCCTCTAACTGTTTCTTCTTGATTTGCTCTAACCAAGTCGGCTTGACTTGCAATTCTGCCAAAAGACTCCCATCGTTGTATAAACTAAGACGAGCAAATGTCGATCTTAAGTCTGATACAACCTTACGGCTCAACGCGTCTGCCACCACGTTAGCCTTGCCTAGATGATACTCAATCGAACAGTCGTAGTCCTTCAACAACTCAATCCATCTACGTTGCTTCAAGTTAAAATCCTTTTGAGTCAAAAGATACTTAAGACTCTTGTGATCCGTGTAGACTATCGACTTCTCTCCGTACAAATAGTGTCTCTAAATCTTCAAAGCGAAAACCATTGCAGCTAATTCCAAGTCATGCGTCGGATAATTAACTTCATGTGGTCTCAACTGTCGAGATGCATAAGCCACTACCTTCCCTTCCTGCATCAAGACACATCCCAAACCAAGATGTGATGCATCACAATAAACCGTGAATTCCTTTCACCAAAGGTTGAATCAAAATCGACTTGCTTAGAATCTTCTTCAACTTATCGAAACTTTCTTGCTGCTTCTCGGCCCACACAAATGGAACTCCTTTCCTCAACAACTTGGTCATCAGTGCTGCTATCAAAGAAAATCCTCGACAAATCTTGGTAATACCCCACCGCACCTAGAAAACTCCGAATCTCACCATCGACTTAGCGACTTCCAATCTATCATCGCTTGATCTTCGAGGATCCACTCTAATCCCTCAAGCGATACTCGTGACCCAAGAAAGTCACCTCCCTAAGCCAAAACTTCGACTTACTAAATTTAGCAAAAGCGCTTTTCCTCGAAATCTTCAACACTACTCGTAAATGCGCATCATGCTCCTCCTCTGACTTAGAGTATACCAAAATATCATCTATAAAAACTACGACAAATTGATCCAAAAATTGTTGGAATACCCGATTCATCATGTCCATGAACGCTGCCGACGCGTTAGTCAACCCAAACGGCATTACCAGAAACTCGTAGTGACCATACCGAAGTCGAAATGCCGTCTTATGGATATCAGCCTCTTTCACCTTTAATCGATGATACCTGACCTTAAATCAATCTTGGGAAAACCGCGCCCTTTAAGTCGATCAAACAAGTCATCTATCCTCGAGAAAGGATACTTGTTTTTATCGTCGACTTATTCAACTGGCGGTAGTCTATACACATCCGCATCGTACCATCCTTCTTCTTGACAAAAAGTACCGGCGCTCCCCAAGGCGAAACACTTGGTCGAATGAAACCTCGATCCAACAACTCTTGAATCTGAGCCTTCAATTCCACTAATTTCATCGGTGCCATCCTATACGGAGCTATAGACACTTGGCGCCGCTTTGAATAATGATCTATACCGAATTCAACTTTACGATCCGGAGGTAGTCCCGAAAGTTCTTCTGGGAATACATCAAGATATTCCTTTACGATTCGGACATTCCCTATGAGACTCCTTAGCTTCCAACGCACACACATGGACTACATATGCCTCACGTTCTTTCTCGACCATCTTCACGACTTTCAATGCAGATACTACGTTGGATAGGTAATCTCTTCTATTACCTATCATGACTACCTCTTTACCCTCAACTGTCTTCAAAACCATGCGCTTAGCGGTAATCCGAGCTTGCACGGTACTTAACCAACCAGTCCATCCCAAGAATCGATCGAACTCCCCAAGCGGTAGTTCCATCGGATCAGCCACAAACACTACCCCTTGGAGTTCTAGGGTACATCCTATCTGACATATTAACTTCTACAGAGTGACCTAGAGGACTAAGGACTATCATCCTCCTAGAAGCAGTCTCAAAATCTAAGCTCAAGGTCTCTACTATGCTACTAGCAACATACGAATACATTGAACCCACATCTATCAAAGCAGTATATGGAACACCAAAGATTAAGAACGTACCGGTGATGACGTCCGGTGCATTGCCCTCCTCTCGACGTCTCGCAGCATACACTAAACCAGGTTGTCTTGCCTCAGTGTTACTTGCACCTCTGCCCGATGCTCCGCGGCCTTGACCAGAACCACTACTACCTCTACCATTACCACGACCTCCCTGTGGTGACGGTCCTTCCTTTCTGAACTGAGAACGACCTTGACCCTCAAACTGATTCCTGGCTTGCTTACGTGGATAGTCCCTCACACGATGATCCACCGAGCCACATTCGAACCATCCTTTCCCTCCGGTCTAACATTCGCCCCAATGATATTTTCCACATCGGTTACACTGTGCTGGTCCTTGATTAGCAGTAACAGGCCTCCCAGATTGATTCGGCCCATTCTGCCTAGCCCTCTTTTGAGAATTACCGGCTGACCCGGATGATCCAAAACTTCTCTTATGTTTGTTCCTGTCGTGATTCTGCTTTACAGATTCCTTTATTCCTTCAGCAATCTTAGTCTTTTCAACCAACGCAGCAAACTCTCGCTCCTGATGTGGAGCAATCAGCAACCTCAGCTCATCTCTTAAACCATCCTCGAACCGGACACATCGCTCGGTTCAAGCCACAATACCTCCAAAGATCTGGCTCAATCTTAAGAACTCAGCCTCATATTCTAATACGGACTTACTCCCTTGGACCAAGCTCAAAAATGCCTTACGCTGCGCATCAATGTAATTGGGCCCAATATATTTCTTCTGATACGCTGCCTTAAAATAGTCCCAAGTGAGATCCTCTGCCGTAGCACTGTTTCCGCACCGTGAGCCACCACTGATATGACTCATCCCGAAGAAGTGACACTATCCCTTTCAGCTTTTCTTTAACATTTAGGTCCAAGTCATCCATGATTCGCTCCGTCGCCTCTAGCCAATATTCGGCCGTACTAGGAGCTACACCCGAAACACCTTGAAATACTTCAGCTCTATTGGCTCGGAGTCACTCAGGTACAGATTTTCGAGCTCCCGTGCCTTCACCTATTCCAGCTACTCTCTCAAGAACTCTCAGCATCGCTTGAGACACTGCGTCGGCCCCTATTTGATCCTGAAACTCAACTCCAATCGCTGGTGGTGGGGGTGGTGGTACCTCATTCTTAGATCCTTGACCCGACCTCACTGGCTCAGACACAGCCATCCTACCATGACGGCGTCCACGCATAACACGACCTTGACCTCGAGTACTCATATCTAAAGTTTCAACTTATCTGATTTAAAAGTTTTATGAATTAGTCATTATCCCACTATCTTTAAAACACAGTTTTATGAAAAGTTTTAATAAGAGGTTGTTTCGAGAGTACATCCAACCTATAGTTTTGAGTCTCTAGAGTAGTTCCTACTACTATACAGTCATACCATCATCATCATATCATCAAATTCAATAATTTGAAGTACTTACCTGGGCGGATCGGTGCCGGAGACTCGATGCCATGCTTTTCCAAACATAAAATTTTAAACAAAAACATTTGAAAACTATACTTTAAATCATTTTGTGTCTTGGGCCCACAGCCGAGCTTTTGAACTTAGGTTTGATACCAATTTGTAACACCCCAAACCCGGTCAATACGCCACGACCGAATCGGTATGTCACCGAGGAAAATATTTTGAAAAGAATCGAATAACAATTAAATCTTTGTGAAAAACTCTTTGAAATTCTATATTTGTAGAAATCGGATGTTTAATAAGTTAAAATTAAAAATTACTTTGAAATTCCATAATAAAGCTTTTATTACTAAGTGGATAAATCATAGGTTAGAAAACATTTGTTTCATTTTAAGAAAACTCAATTAATACTTTGAAAACCATTTGCATTTTGAATGTAGAAACTTAATATTTGGAAATCATTAAAATTTTAGAAAACACTTAATCTATATTTTACTATCAAACTATTTATATTACTCGATGGTAAGATTTTAAAACCATTGTGTTTTTATTATTTTAGAAAACTTTGTGCTCCATTATTAAATTAATCAAATAATTTATAAGCCATATTTAAAACATATCCAAAGCGTCCATAATTAAAGAGGCCTTATTACAAACCCAAAATAAAACAAAACCAAATTAAAATAAACTAAAGTACCCCCAAATCGAAGTTCATGTAAAATCAAATTTTATCGCATGGCCTCCTCGAGTTCATCCGGCTCCTCATCCGCGATCTCACGAATCACCGAAATGATAAGGGAGAAGGTGAGTCACAAAGACTCGATGCATAAATCCTTCCCCGATTAATGCAACATTCTTACACAATTTATAATCAAGCAACATATATATTATGCACCCAACTTAACCATCCATAACTCCTTTTCTACCCAGTGTGGTACCAAACCACTGGTGGTGCCAAACCACTGGTGACCCAAAGTCAGGATATCCAAAAATGTGATACCAAATCACTGGTGACTCAAAGTCACGAATAATCCATCTGTGGGGCCAACGCACGTGTGATACCAAATCACTGGCGACGATCCCATATCTCAAAAGTGAGGCCAACCACGGTGGTGCTAGACCACAGGGACGAGACGCTATGAGGTGCCAAACCTTTGGTGTCCCAAAGACACAAATATGATACCAAATCACTGGAGGTGCCAAACCTCTAGTGTCCAAAGACACGGATATCAAATCCTTCCCCCTCCACTCATAATCCCAAACCAATATATATATAGAGTATAAATCATGCCATCATACTTTGATATGATCATATTACACATAAAAATAGTAAATCATGATATCAATCCACATATATTAACATCATATTGAAACGGACTTACCCGAATCCTCATTCATACCATCATGGTATCATATCAAGATCTCATCGTTTTCCACTTTGATAATATGATTAGTAAATTATTATTATATAAATATATACATAACCGAATTATAAAGTGTGTAAGGTACACACCTTTCACCAACGCAAATACTAACTTCCAACGATCCGATCTACCGCACTAGATCACCTTGTCCTACATTCGGCCAAACCACAACACTTTAATCAAGACCATTCAGCCAACATCATATCTTAATCCCAATAGTCTTAGGCTTTTCATCCTCAAAAAGAATAATGAATCATGAATCCTTACCACTTGACTTACCAACTTCGATTGCTAGAGAAGTAAGGCTTAGATCGATTGCTTCCAAAATCCCAAAGAGCCTAAAAGAATGATTGATTCCTAATAATGGTTAGAACTTTGCAAATAGATGCCCAAGGATTCGGCCTTTGTCCAAGAAAATGATATAGAAAAAAGAAAGAAATAAAGAAGATACGGTCAGGAATACTTACCTATCTTCCAAAATCGATTGAAGAAAACCAAAGAGAATCTACCCTTGATAATATTCGGCCAAATAACCCCAAAAGAGAGTAAAAAGATTCGGCTATGGTGGAGTAAAAAGAAAAGAAAATGAAAGTGAAAAATGAAATAGGAGAAGGATGATTTGAAAATGGAAGAAAGAAGAAAATAGAAAAAGAAAATAGAATGGAATTGGATGTTTCTAACTTTGAGAAAATGCAAAAGAAATGGAATTTGGGAAGGAGGAAAATTCGGCCAAGAGGAAGTGAAAAGGAAATGTGGTTTTGAGCAATTGCCAAAAGAAAGAAAAGAAAGAGACGGGAGAAAAAAGATTCGGCCAAGCACCTAGTTTGCCTAAAAGAAAAGTGCACAAAATTGCAAAATATGGTTTCGGTTTCAAAAGGAAAAAATGAGAGAGAAAAAAATAGTATTTGGTTCAAACACAAATGAGAGCTAAATCAAAAGCAAAATTTCACAAAATGCCTAAGGTACATTCGGCCAAAGAGGGAGTTTTTTGAGAGGAAGAGAAAAATGCCAAATGATGCACAAAATGCTTAATTTGGCCAACTATTCCCCCCCAAACTTCCTATCAACATTTGGCCACCCCCTAGCCACACATGCCGTCCACATTCATGCACTAATGGCCTTGGAATAGTTTCCAAAACAACTTCCTTAAGCCAAGCCTTATGTCCCCCCATCCTTCCATAAACCTTAAGATTCCTTTCCCAAAGTTCAAGCTTGCCTAAACTATCATTCAACTTGCCAAAAATTTTAAAGTCCAACTTACCAAATGCATATCTTGGCCAACACTTATAGCAAAGGTGCATAAAAATAAAGTCTTCCAACACAATCCATGCTACTCGAACCTCTTCCCTCAAGCAACCCTTCATGCATCATAGCCACCTTGCCACTTACTCCTCATGTGCTAGAATTTAATGCTTATATCATCTTAAGTGTCAAGTTCACCTTATCCACTTCACTAAATTTTAAATAGTAACAATTATCATAGCTTCATTAATAAAAACAAGCCTACACCATACTACGCTAAACACACAAAATTCATACCCAAGCCAACACAAATAATAAAATAATATTCTAATTTTTAGGATGTTACAATGCTAGCAAATTACTCACCTATTTCCATAGGCCTTGATGCCAGTTACTATCTCTCCTTAATAGGCTTAAAAAAAAATTTTTACTAGGGCCCAAATAAGCCTCGAGCCTTCATAGAACCCCTAAACATACACAATTAATATTTTTAACAAGTTTAACGTAAGAAATAATGCAACACATAAAATTCTAAATTTTTAGGATGTTACACTAAAAATAGACTATCTCTCTGGATTTTTGTCAAAAATGATGATTGAACAAAATGACAAGATATTGCGTCAGTAATACAATTTTTACGAAAAATGGGCAATGTTAAACTCCAGTGAAAAAGGGGAATCATTCTTGAGAAAAAATGATATTCTGCATCCATGCAAATATCATGCATGCACATTTGGTTAGGACACCTTGGGGGTGATCAGTTGATGGAACAAGTTACAAATCCTATACTCCTGATTGACAGCAAGTTGGATTGAAGATGAAATAAATACTATACTTTTGAGTGGTAGTGGAATGGATTGGAAAAGATTCAGATCCTATACCTCTGACTCACAATGAGATGAACCCTGAAGTTACAGTGGGGCAAATCTGTTGAGCAAGATATAATTATTTTCTCTAGTTTTCTGTTGAGAATACCAGCCGAATAAGATGTCAGCATAATATGTCAGTGATAAATCTCTGATAAACAATGAGATAAATTCTCGTTACACGATAATGAGCAAAGATGGGCAGTTGTAATAGGCCTAATTCGTCCAGGCCCATTAAACAAATTTAAACCCAAAAAAATAGAAAAATAAAACCAACAATAATAAAAAATCCAAATAATGATAGTCTAATAATAAAAGTCCAAATACAATAAAATTACACACCCAATAATAAAATAGTCCAGCCTAAGCCAAGACCGATAACTAAACCTAACAAAAAACTCGAATAAACCAATCTCGGCCCAAAGCAAATTAGAATCAGAGGAAACCTAAAAAATTTAAAATCGATATGTTTCATAATTTTTGTGCTTAGCTAGTGAATGATTCAATTCATGTGTTTAATATAGTCTTGAGAAGGCTTAGAATTTATTCGGAATTAGAATAAATTTTAGTAATGAGTACTTTATTGAAGTGGAATCGATAACCTTGATTTTCAAGGAAATTAAGTGACAAAAGTTAGCATAATATGAGCTAGTAGTAAAGTGGAGTTGGCGCCATGCGTGTTGCTTGAGGAAAGAGGTTCGAATCCTATGGTATGCATTTTGTGACTTTAATTTTTGCACTCTTCTAGCATGTATCGGCCAAGCTCTATTTTTGGTAGGTTGGACTTTATTTTTTTATGGCAAGGTGGCTAATGGCTTAAGGTAAGAATTGAAGATAGGGAAAGGAATCATGAGCTTATGGTGTGTAGGGGAACACAAGGCACTTTTAAGGGGTGTGTTTTGGAAAGTTTGAATGGCCAAACTTTGTCCATGAACTTGGACGGTTTTGGGGACTAGGGGGTGGCCAAATTTTTGAAGGTTTTGGGTAAGGATAGGTGTTATTATGCACTTTTCATTTTGGTCATTTTTGTTTCTCCCAAAACTCTTTTTCTTTTAATCTTTTCTCTCATAGCCGAATTCACTTTGGGGCATTGGTGAACATATTTGTTTTTCTTCTTTTGGTCACTTAATTTTGACCATTTGGTTTTATTTTGCCTAAACCTCTCAAGTCTTTTTCCATAGTGCCGAAAACACCAAAACTTGAAGGCCATTTCATCTTTTTCTTCTTACAAAATCCATTCAACATTTTCTTCCTTCCCTTTTCCCCTATGGCTGAATGGTGCTAACACCATTTTCTTCAATTTTTCTTCATAGCTGAATCTCCCTTTTTACATATATTTTCTTATCAATCATTCTTTCTACTTTCATTTTAATCAATCGGTAAGAATCTTATTCGATTATTTATTCTCTCCTTTTTCTTTAGCCGAATATACATTTTGGTTTGGGAGGGTCTTTTAACCGAAAATAACATCCTCTATCTCTTTCTCTTAGACAATTATTTTTCGTCTTTATAGTATTATAGAGAAGGCCGAAACTTGGAAGTGCTCATAATCATCGTGAATCGCTAGGATTCGATCTAAAGTGTTAAGGTAAGGGCTTCTATCAAGGATTTCTATACTACTAGTTATTTTGTTAAAGATGGAGTTACTAATCGATTTTATCTTAGGGAAGTTATCGGTCGATTTTCATCCCTTGAACGTAAAGGTTTAGTGGTAAGCCAATTTCGCCCTTAAAACCAATAGTCTTAATTTCTAAAATATTAGTTGGACTAATATTCTTTTGTCAATGGAGGCAAACAAGATAGGGTCAAAAAGGGTAGTGAATAGTGTTCAGAAGAGGGGCGGATTCGCTATTCCCTCTAGATTCAAGCGAAGGGCTGCTTCGGCAATCTAAGAATTTCCACAGGGTTGTGGACCCTTATCTAGGGAGAACCAATTATTTGAAGTTATTCATAGTTTGGAGCCTTTAACTATCCGAGATTTTCTACCGGGTTGTGAGCCGTCAACCGGGGAGAACCGTCAAATAGTAGTTATTCGAGATTCCGAGGGTAAAGGTCTAGATCGCTTATCTTTAGCATAGATTTATTTTAAGTATTAGTGTTCTAATTGAACGTGATACATATTTAGGTGTCGACGATCAGGAAAGTATAGTTCTCACCGTAATCAGGTGTGTAATCTCACACTGTATCTCATGGGTTAGATGGCTATGCCGTTATTAAGCATTGGATTAAAAATCGTAAAGTTGGTGAAATTGGAAAAAAATATGGTATAATTAATACTTTAGTGTTAAGATCATGACATCGGTATTATAATCGTGAAAATTTTGAAATCGCCCTTAATGGGCTAAAATGATGAAAAGTGATATTTTGGGCCACATGTGATAAATGGGCCATATGAGTTATTTGATAAAATTTGCCAAGTATGATATGAGATGTGAAATGGGCCAATTTGAATTATGGGCCAGATTATAATAATTCTTGTATGGGCTTTATGTTGAAATTATAATATGTATGAATTATTATGCATGTTGTTTACATGATTGCATGGGTTGGGATATTTTACGAAGAGAAGTTCTGGTAGCTTTGCTACAAAAATTTGATGGCTTCATGCCCAGTTCGATATATGGCTTCGTGCCCAATTTGATATATGGCTAAATGTCTGCAATTATAAATGGCCACATGCTTACGAATTATTGTTATAATGCCTGCGATTGGTGTGTTGGCGAGGTGGGTTGACTGATGATCCCCACAGGTGTGTTGGTTGGTACGGGTGGTGTGTAGTGGATGGATTACTAGGTTTGGTTTGGTAATTGCATACCACGTGCATGCTATACATGTTAAATTGTTATATTTGTATATGGGCTCCGGCCCAAATACATGCTTAAATGGTTTTGGCCCAGTGGACTATAGTAAGTGGTTTACACACTGAGTTCTAAGTAACTCACCCTATTTTCTTTACCCTTCTCAGGTAATAATCAGTAATGGAGGCTTAGGCCGGGGATGACTTTGTGGAAGCCATACTACGAATGATGGTTTATATGAACTTTAAACTTCTTTTAAGTATTTTTATTTAATTTCTATTTCAATGGTGATGTAATAAGGCTTTTGGTATTATTTTTATGGATGATTTACTCGTGGATGGACTTTAATTATGTTTAGGTACTTAAGTGGGTTTATTTAATTTTAAAATAAAATCAAATGTTTTCCTCAAATTTAAGTGCAAAAGAAAAGGGGTTTTCATAAAAATCATTATTTCATAAATTTTTCTGTAAGAATTCCTTTAAGAATCTTGTTTTCAAATTTCTTTTGAGCTCTTTTAGGCGCTTCGTAAATTTAAACCAATTATTTTCTAAGTTTCAATTTATAAATTCTTATATCTTAAATCATATATTTTAAATTAACCTCGGTTTTTAATAAACTCTATTTCCAAAATTGTTTTGAGGATCTATTTTCTTAAATCATTAGATGACTAGATGCATGTTCGTTTTGTGTGACATACCAAATCTGGTCTTAAATGCATAGACTGGGTTTGGGGTGTTATATTTTATAGTATCAGAGCCCAATTTCAAAACTCAGCTTGGTTTGTGTTCAACAGCAATTTTTGTTTAAAACTGTTTCGAATTTATAGAATTTATATTTTAAAGGTAGTATGGCACCACGAGCATCCGACACCAAGCCAAGTAAGTATTCGTATATTGAATGATTATTATTGTGACATGATCATAGGAACACTCTAGAACTTCTAATTTTAGGTGTTGAAACTGTAGAGATTGAGACTGTAGGATGTGATTGCGAAAACAGCTCTATCTCTTGTATATCATAAAATATCATTAATAAACACTGAAATAGTATTCTAATTCATAAAATTTGTAATCAGAATAAACCAAATTATTCAATATAAGCACTAAAGGATGTGGACGTGGTAGACGTGGCCGTGGTAGAGCCAAGGTACTAGAGCCGTGTCTCAGGCATCGGGATATATGCCAGAAATGGATGCACTGGCATCACCTGTGTCAAAAAATGGATCCCATGACCATATTAGAGAGGACATTGCTTTGACCCAAGCAATGTTGTGAGTCTTAGAAATGGTTGCTAGTGCTAGAACTAGGCCAGTAGCTCGTGGATCAATATCAGAACGACTTAAATCAAGTGGTGTCGAGGTTTTTACGGGTGTCTCCGGTGTAGCTCTGAATGTAGCGGAGTATTGGCTCGAGGTAGTGGAGCGAATCATGGATGATTTGGAGTGCACCATCGAGCAGAAATTGAGAGGAGCTGTGTCCTTATTGAGGGACGAGGCGTATCAATGGTGGCTTACTGTTCGAGAAGGCACCCATGCTGAATGTGTTGCTTGGGATTTCTTCAAAGCTACTTTTCAAGAAAAGTATGTCGGGGCGGGCTACGTGGATGCCCGGAGGAATGAATTCTTGAATCTAGTTCAAGGAAATAATACGGTGGTGGCTTACGAGGTAGAATTTCTACGCTTGAGTCGTTATGCTTAGACAATAGTGCCAACTGACCATGAGCGCTGTGTACACTTTGAGGATGGGCTAAATGATGAGTTACGGGTTCTGATAGCCCCGCAACAGGAAAGGACTTTTGCCACACTTGTGGAGAAAGCCAAGATCACTGAAGAAGCTAAGAACTCAGAATGCCAGAACTGGGAAAGAGTCAAAGACAAGAGGGAATTTAAGTACTCAGGTTCCGCTAAAAAGTTCAAAAAGAGGCCTTAGATTGATGAGCCAACTCAAGCTAGCTATGGCTACCAATCAGATTCAAGAATGTGCTGACTGTGGGAAACGACACCCTGGGAATGTTGGAAGAGAATCGGTGGTTGTTTTAAATGTGGTTCTAAGGACCACCAGTTTTGGAATTGCCCTCGACGGACTGCTCTGACTTAAGAAGCTCGCAACCCTGATGCGCAACCATTCAGAGGCACTCAGCAGCCATCGAGAGGCCGTGGACCAGGTCGTGGTGGTAATGGTGCTGGACATAGTCAAGGTGCACCGGGTCAGGGTAATGGCTTCAAAGGTAATGTGGAGGCGAGACAACCGGGGTTGGTCTATGTGGTCAGGCGTCGGGAGGATGGCGATGCACCTAATGTGATAACCGGTACGTTATTCATCTTTGATGTACCTGTTACTGCTTTGATAGATATCGGGTTTACCCACTCGTATGTTGCTAGTGCCATATCTAGAAACGTGAATATTAGATCTGAGATTGTCGATAAAGAGATGATGGTAATTAGTCCTTTAGGACAGTCTGTGATCGTGAATAAATTGTATAGAGACATGCCTTTAGAAATTCAAAGAGAAATATTTTTGGCGGATTTGATGAAACTGCCTTTCAGCGAGTTCGATCTTATTTTGGGCATGGATTGGTTGGTGAAGCACTTGGCGCAATTAGATTGTGCTACAAAGCGGATGTCGATAAGGACTTTGGAAGATAAAGAAGTGGTGATGATAGGTGAACGAAGAAACTATTTAGCAAATGTGGTATCTGCTTTAAAGGCAGAAAAGTTGGTGCGAAAAGGGTATGGAGCGTTCCTGGCCTTCATTAGTGTATTGGATGCCAATGAATTATAGGTGAAAGGTGTGAGAATGGTGAAAGAATTTCCAAATGTCTTTCTGAAGAACTTTCGGGTCTACCTCTAGATCGGGGAGTAGAGTTTGGTATTGAGCTTATGCCCGGAACGGCTCCAGTTTCCATTGCTCCTTATAGAATGGCACCGAAGGAGTTAGCAGAGCTTAAAGCTCAAATTCAAGAATTGTTGGATCGAGGATTTATTCGACCGAGTGTGTCTCCTTGTGGAGCACCGGTTTTGTTCGTCAAGAAGAATGATGGGTCAATGCGTATGTGCATCGATTATAGGCAGTTGAATAAATTGACAATCAACAATAGGTATCCATTGCCGAGAATAGACGAACTATTTGATCAGTTGAGAGGAGCTTCAGTTTTCTCCAAGATAGATTTGAGATCGGGTTATCACCAACTCAAGGTTAAGGAGGCAGATATTCATAAGACGGCATTTCGAACTCGTTATGGACATTATGAGTTTTTAGTGATGCCGTTTGGTTTGACCAATGCACCAGTTGCATTTATGGACATGATGAACCGAGTCTTTCAACCCTATCTAGACCGGTTCATGGTAGTGTTCATAGATGATATCTTGGTATATTCGAGGAATGAAAAAGAGCATGACTCACATTTGCGCATAGTATTGCAAATAATGCGAGACAAGCAACTTTATGCCAAATTCAGTAAGTGTGAATTTTGGCTGAAAGAAGTGACTTTCTTGGGGCATGTTGTGTCAGCCGAAGGAATCAGAGTTGATCCTCGCAAGGTAGAGGCGGTGTTGGATTGGAAACCACCGAAGTTAGTGGCTGAGATTCAAAGTTTCTTAGGTTTGGATGGCTATTATAGACACTTTGTTGAGGGGTTTTCGTTGATTGCTGCACCCCTAACTAAGCTGTTGTGAAAGGGAGTACCATTTGTATGGGCAGATAAACAGCAAGAGAGTTTCGAGAAGCTAAAGAATATTTTGACGAAAGTGCTCAGTACTGATTCAACCTGAGGCTGGAAAATAGTTTATCATTTACTGCGATGCTTCACACACGGGTTTAGGATGTGTGTTGATGCAAGGAGGAAAAGTGGTGGCTTATGCTTCTCGTCAGTTAAGGCCGCACAAAGTCAACTATCCTACTCATGACTTAGAATTGGCTGCGGTGGTGTTTGCTTTAAAGATTTGGAGGCACTATCTCTACGGTGAGAAGTCTATCATTTATACGGATCATAAGAGTCTTAAGTACCTCCTTACCCAAAAGGAGTTGAACTTGAGACAGCGGAGGTGGGTGGAGCTGTTAAAGGATTATGACTTCTCAATCAAGTATCATCCTGGAAAGGCTAACGTGGTGGCAAACGCGTTGAGTCATAAGGTAGTATCAGAGTTAAGAGCAATGTTTGCTCATCTCAGTTTATATGAAGATGGCAGTCTGTTAGTGGAACTTCAGGTGAAGCCTCTGTGGTTAGAACAGATAAAGGAAAAGCAGTTAACTGATGAAAAATTGGGTCCGTTAATACAACAAGTTGAAAGTGGTGTAATAGGGGATTTTGGAATGAATAAGTATGGAGTGTTGTGCTTTCGCGGAAGAGTTTGTATACCCATTGATTCGAAATTGAGACAAATGATTCTGCAAGAGACGCATAGTAGCCCTTATGCTATGCATCCCGGAGGAAATAAGATGTATCGAGACCTCCGTAAATAGTATTGGTGGCCAAGGTTAAAGCGGGAGGTTACTGATTTCGTGGATAAGTGTTTGACTTGTCAATAAGTGAAGGCAGAACATCAATTACCGTCGGGTTTATTACAACCGGTAAAGATTCCTTTATGGAAATAGGAGCGGATAACGATGGACTTTGTTAGTGGGCTACCCTTAACACCTACTATGAAAGATTTTGTACGGGTGATAGTGGATCGATTGACAAAGACTGCCCATTTTCTACTAGTTCGTACAGATTACTCGCTACAGAAGTTGGCTAAGTTGTATGTATCAGAGATTGTGAGGTTGCATAGGGTGCCAGTGTCTATTATATCAGACAGGGACCCTAGGTTTACATCACGATTTTGGAAAGCTTTGCACGAGGCTCTAGGAACAAAGTTAAACTTCAGTACGACTTTTCATCCTTAGTCAGATGGTCAGTTGGAAAGAGTAATCCAGATTTTGGAAGACATGTTAAGAGGTTGTGTGATTGACTTCAGAGGTAGTTGGGAAGATTTTCTACCGTTGGTAGAGTGCGTGTATAATAACAGTTACTAATCCAGTATCCAAATGGCACCTTATGAAGCGTTATATGGGCATAGGTGCCGTACCCCTATTTGTTAGACTGAATTGGGGGAACGGCAGTTATTGGGTCCTGAATTGATATCTGAGACGGAAGAAAAGGTAAAGGTGATTCGAGCAAGGTTAAAGGAAGCTTCGGATAGACAAAAGTCATATGCAGGTCTGAAGCGTAAGGATATTGAGTTTGCAGAGGAAGATTAGGTCTTTCTAAAAGTCTCACCTTGGAAGAAGATTTTAGATTTGGAAGGAAGGGAAAGTGAGCCCTAGGTTCATTGGACCGTACCGTGTGTTGAAGCATGTAGGACCAGTGGCCTATCAGCTTGAATTACCTCTGGAGTTGAGTCAGATTCATAGTGTCTTCCATGTTTCTATGCTGAGGTATTATAGATCAGATCCATCTCACATAGTACCGGTAGAAGAAGTTGAGATAAGGCCAGACTTGTCTTTCGTGGAGGAACTGGTGAAAATTTTAGATCAAGATGTTAAGGTGTTAAGGAAGAATTCTGTGCCATTGGTTAAGGTTCTATGGCGTAATCACGGAGCAGATGAAGCTACGTGGGAGCCTGAGGATGCAATTCGACAACAATATCCTCACCACTTTTAACCATGTAAATTTCGAGGATGAAATTTTCTTTAAGGGGGAAGAATTGTAACATCCTAAAAAGAATTTAGAGTCGATACGTTGCATAATTTTGGTGCTTAGCTAGTGAATGATTCAATTTGTGTGTTTAATATAGTCTTGAGAAGGCTCGAGATTTATTTGGAATTAGAATAAATTTTAGTAATGAGTACTTTATTGAAGTGGAACCGGTAACCTTGATGTTTAAGGAAATTAAGTGACAAAAGTTAGCATAATATGAGCTAGTAGTAAAGTGGAGTTGGTGCCATGAGTGTTGCTTGAGGGAAGAGGTTCGAATCGTAAGGTATGCATTTTGTGAATTTAATTTTTGCACTCTTCTAGCAATAATTGGACCGTCATCAATCATAGCTAAATTTGTATTCATTGCACGCAGAGCAAACAGTGATTTTCGGCATAGTGCATCAGCAACCACATTAGCTTTCCCCAGGTGATAATCAATCACGAGCTCGTAATCTTTTAGCAGTCCAACCATCGTCGCTGTCTCAAATACAGATTCTTCTGAGTTATTAAGTATTTTAGACTCTTGTGATCAGAATAAACATGACATTTTTCACCAATAGATAGTGACGACATATTTTCAAAGCGAAAACTATGGTAGCTAACTCGAGATCATGTGTCGGATAGTTTGTTTCGTGCAGTTTCAACTGTCTCGAACTGTAAGCTACAACTTTACCCTCCTGCATCGAAACACAACCCAAACCATTTAAGGATGCATCGCTAAAGATAATGAACTCTTTACCCGACTCTGGCTGAACAAGCATTGGAGCTTCCTTTAACAATGTTTTCAACTGATCAAAACTCTTCTGGCACCTCTCTGTCCACTCAAATTTAACATTTTTCTGTAACAGCTTTGTCATCGGAGCTGCAATGATTGAAAATCCTTTCACAAAGCATCTATAGTAACCATCAAGTCCCATAAAACTCTGAACTTCAGAAATAATTCGCGGGGGTTTCCAATCAAGTATAGCCGAGATTTTACTTAGATCAACCCAAATACCTGATGCTGAAACAACATGCCCAAGAAAATTGATTTCATTTAGCCAAAACTCACATTTGCTAAATTTCACGTATAACTACTTATCACGCAAAATTTGTAACACAAGTCTTAAGTGTTCAGCATGCTTGGTTTCGTCATGTGAATAGATCAAAATATCATCTATGAATACAACCACAAACCGATCCAAATATTGTCTGAATAACCAATTCATCAAGTCCATAAAAATAGTAGGGGCATTAGTGAGTCCGAATGGCATCATTAGAAACTCGTAATGGTCATATATCATTTGAAATGCGGTCTTAGGTACATCTGAGTCTCAAACTCACAACTGATAATAACCTGATCTCATATCGATCTTCAAAAATATTGAGGCTCCCTTTAGCTGATCAAATAAATCATCAATACAAGGCAATGGATATTTATTTTATTGTCACTTTATTGAGTTGTCGATAGTCGATGCACATTCTCAAAGTTTCGTCCTTCTTTTTCATGAATAGAACTGGCGCACCCCAGGGAGAGAAACTCAGTTGAGCAAAACCTCGGTCTGTCAATTCTTGCAACTGAGCTTTCAACTCTTTTAATTCAGTCAGTGCCATTCTATATGGAGCTATCGAGATCGAGTCGTCCCTGGCACTAACTCAATACCAAACTCTACCTCCCGAACAGGTGGCAATCCCGACAATTCCTCCTGGAACACATCCAGATACTCACATACAACTGGTACAGAATCAATCTTTTTTTCGGTCACGTTACTATCGATCACATAAGCAAAGTAAGCTTCACAACCCTTTCTCAAATATTGTTGAGCCAACATCGAATATATCATTGCTGGTAGCCCATTCAAATCCGTAGATTCAATTCAAATTATCTCATTATTCTGACACTGTAATCAATAGTCTTTCGTCTACAATTGACTACTGCATCATGCACGGTTAACCAATCCATACCAAGGATAATATCGAACTCAGCAAATGGTAGTAACATTAAATCAGCCAGAAAACATGAATCTCGAATCATCAAAGGGCAATTCTTGCACACTCTATCAACTAGAACACACCAGCCCAAGGGGTTTGAAACTTGACTCACAAACTCAGTAGACTCAGCAAGTAGAGTCTTGCTGGATACTAATGTTTCACACACATAGGAATGGGTTGAACCAGGATCAATCAAAGCAATTACACTAGTATTAAAGAGAGTGAATATACCAGTGATGACATCTTGAGATGAAGCCTCCTCTCGGGCAAGAATGGCATAGGCTTTAGTTAGCACACGAGTCTCTGATTGAATAGTTGTATCCGAAGTCCCTCTCTGAGTGCCGTTCCTACCTCCCACATTGCGAGGTGGTCTACCTCTAGCTGCAGTACTGCTCGGTCTTGCACTCTGAGCATTGTCTTTTTCAGCTATCCCCTAGCAATCCTGAATAAAATGATCCTGCAAACCACACTAATCCCTTCTACACATACCACATGACCCAGAAAAGTAACTTCTTTCAACCAAAACTCACATTTACTAAACTTGGCGTACAGCTGCTTCTCCCTTAAGATTTGTAAAACCACACGAAGGTGAGAATCGTGCTCCTATTTCGTCTTGGAATATACCCAAATGTCGTCTATGAATACCATGAGAACCGGTCCAGATAGGGTTGAAAAACCCGGTTCATCATATCCATGAACGCGGCTGGTGCTAATGAACCTAAGGTTAGACGTTATTCACCTCGAGAGAGGGTTTAATATAGGTTGGGGAGTCTCACGGATCAAGCTAAGTAAAGAAATCATATGGTTTGGGGAATAAATAATAAGTGAAGTCATAGGTGGATTCTTCCTAAGGGTATCGTCTTCATCAACTGAGTTTTTCTAAAGTCTTTGTCCAATTCATTCTTTTGTCTTTGCATCTAGTTTAGTTTTTCATTAGTTTAATAAGTCAATAACTCCATATTTCAGGCTAAATAATAGAAAGAAAGTGAGTAGTAGTACTTTTAGGTTCCTTTGGGTTCGATAAGATATTCTTGCCTAAACTATACTACTGTTCGATAGGTGCACTTGCCTCTATCGTTGTCATAGATAGTCTACAGGTTCGATCATTCTTTTATAAATATTAAAACTCGACTATTTGACACGATCAAGGCTTTAACTTTCGTTCTCTTATAATAACCCCCTAAGGAAGCAGTAAATCAATCATTGGATTCCCATATTAGGTTTTACCCTATCCGACAAAATCTCATAACCCTATCTCTAGGCTCCCGATCAACTCCGCTCAATTATGATAGATCTACTCTTAGGCAGGGTCTATTCCTCCTCCATCTAAGCACATCAGATTAGATTAAGTAACATAATTAAGAACAAACTAAGTACTTATCATATAATTTATAAATCAAATAACAAAATCTATCATAGGTTTCATCCCATTTAGGTATCTGAAGGGTTTAGTTCATAACAAAGTAGGTAAACATCTCAAGAGAAAAGATAAAACAAAACATAAGAAATCCCTAAAACCCCCTGAAGGAATTGATGAGGAGATCCTCCATTTTGAGTAGAACTCCGGCTTCTTGAGATGGATCAACTGGCTATCTTCGAGTATTTCCCTAAAAGATGAAAGCTTCGGCAAAAGCCTCTGCCAAAAAAGCGTCTTGTCTCGGCTTCTACCAAACTTCCCTTTTAGTTGCTACCTTGGGTGTTTATATAGGCTTTGAGATGTTTTACTTGGCTCCTAAGTATCCTAATTCAAGTATAATTCCTCCTAGGATGTTTAAGTGTTTTTTTTCCTCCAAGCATCCAAATCTAAGTGAAATTGCTCTTTCTCGTGGCAGGGGCACCGCTATGGCACACGCCCGTGTAAGTAGACTTCAGGCCGTGTGTCGATTCTGTCGATTAGGGCACGACTGTGTAAATCGTGGCATGGCCGTGTAAAGTAAATGGCAAGGCACGGTCGTGTGGCTTGAAGTCCAGACCGTGTCAATTTCTTGGGTTGGCCAAATTTGGTCCGTTTTAAGCTCGTTTCTCATTCTTTTCATTCCCGGGTGCTTTCCTGAGTATAAGATATGAAAAGAAAGGATTAAGAGCACCTTTTTACATAAACGAGGGCTAAATCATCCAAAAGCATACTAAATGTGGGATTAAAATATGTTACTTTTATGGTTTATCAGCTCGTATTAGGGATTTTGTGATTGAAAATTAATGGTTTTAATTTAGACGCAGATTTTGTGAGTCAAAATTGTGTGAATGCTTATGTTGTAAGTCCGATAATGCCTCGTACCCTGTTCCGGTGTTGAATAGGAGTAAGGGGTATTACACAATTCAACTCGGACTAGGACACTTTTAACATGTCGATGTTAAACTCCATATAAGGCCCATCAATAAGTATATTAATCCGATCAGCCAATCGACACATACAACTTTTCATTCTTTTGGAACGACGATGTTGCCATGGCCCAATCATAAAACACTCTCTCTCCATACTCTTAATAACATCATTATCGGTGCCCCAAGCTCTTTTGATAAAATATTTAGCCTTTTTCTCATGAGCCCAGCAAGCTTCAAACTTAAATAGCAGTCTTGGATCTTTCACATAATCCCTAGGTTTATGACCCAAAGTGTCCAAAACAACCACATCATGATCTAAACAAGCTTGTCTCACCACATAAGTTGAGAGGAAAGGGGTGTTCTCCACACCAGTAGCAGAAAACAAGAACCTATCCAATCTCTCCTTTATCAACCTATTGCCCTCCCGATTGTTGGTCCACATAAACCACCCTTTATCGATTTTAATGTCCACAAGGGCCAACTCCTCAATAGTTCTTTAAAAGTCTTCCATATCGACCCTAGACTTCCTTCTACCTTCGGATTTATTAGAATCATTAAGGATAGTGTTAAAATCTCCACCCACAACCCAATCTTTCCTAACAAATTCCCCAATACTTTTCAAAAGATCCCAAGAATGGCCATGAAAATTCAGCTTGGCAAAACCATAGAACCCTGTAAATCTAAGGCTTGTAGAATCATCCAGCTTTACCAATGAATCAATATGATGACTATAGTTGTTTTGGATGGTCACCTCAATCCCATCTTTCTACATAATAGCCAACCTACCCTTACGGCCCTCCGGATCAACCCCTAAGCAACCAGCCATTCGACACTTAACCCAAATACTTTCAAGCTTCACATCGTAAATTTTTGTTTTACATGAGAACACAATATTGGGGCTGTTAGCAATAAGCAGTTGCTTCAACTCATGAACTATTGCAAGGTTCCCCATCCCACAATAGTTCCAGCATAAAATTTTCATGATTCTAGGCAGGGCTGATCACCAGCTGCTGCATTCAAAGGTTAAAAATTCTTTGAGAGCTTCTTTCTACCGACCTTGAGTGGGCATTCTTCAAAATTCTCACCACTACTTCCCTTCATTCTTTTTCTCTTATTTTTTATTTCCCCCCATCCTTCATAACCCTAGCCAATCATTTGTCCATGAGTGAGCAAGCCTCCGTCTCTTCTTCCCAACATTTCATCTTTTTTTTCTCTTTGTGATGTCGGTCCCATCTCTATCTCTGCCAAGTCCTTATTACTAGTATTAGCCTCTAAAGATTTATTTCCACCGTCCACGAGCTCAACATCATTGTGCCATTTACTTCTAGCCTGATTTGGCATGCTATGTTGAATTGTCAACCAATTACGATATTGAAAGTTTGAATTATCCGTACCTAGTATCTCATTTTGTTGAAGGCACTTCTGTGTACTATGCCCAATGCAACCATAACTATAGTAAAAAGTAGGAAGTCTTTCATACTTAATCCCACATAGAATTTCAGTTCCCTCATTCCTAACCCAGTTAACAACCCTCCGTAGAGGTTTGGATATATCGATGTTAACTTTTACTCATAAGTACTCAATCAAACAACCATCTCTGTCCCTCCAATCGATCGTTACTACCTCTCCCACTGCCTCCCCCACATTAATAGCAACTTGCCTATCCATTTGTTCAAAGGGAATGTTATACACTCGTATCCAAAATAGAACAATATGAAAAACATAGTCCTCCATCTCCTGGCCTTGAACATAAGGAAACATAGTAAAGAGATAGTTATCAAAAAGCCACGATGCCTAGTTAAGAATTATTGTCCTATCTTCAATATTTGCAAACTTAACAACATAGATACCCTCCATCATTGCCACAAAATACACTAGGTCCTTAGTAAACCAAAAGATTTCAGAACCTGATACATAGCCTCTTTATTGGTTTTTCTTTTTTACATTAATTTTCCAACAGCCCACGCTTCATAACTTTGTGCCTCCGAGTCTAATCTAGTCTTACTAACCACCCATTTTGACTCGTCTTCATAGAAAGTTAGACTAGCTAATAACTCATTGATGTGGACTAGCTAATAACTCATTGATATCCTCCGCTATTATAAGAAAACAAACTTATCCTCCAATAGATCAGAGAAGAAACCCCTCAATAACCAACTCTACACCCAACAAGGTAACAGAAATACCCCTAAGAGAATAAAGAAATGGTAGAACGCTCAAGGTAGAAACAACAGACACCCACCACCCCTCCAAACGAAGAAAGAGCAGCCGAATCAAACAAAAAAATCAACCAGTGTTTCCCGATAAGAATGACCACCTTTCACTTTCCAGGAGGCCAAGTCCACCCTTCCAAATCACATCAAGAAAATAGCAGACAGAAAGTGTAGTAAAAAAAAGAACAAAAAAAACTACAAAAACCCTAGAGAGAGAAGAATAACAAAACTTACAGCAAATAAAGAAAATTTTAATAAAAAGTAAGAGAAAATAAAAGCAAAAACCAACCCTACAAACTGATAACAAGAGAAAAATGATAGTTAAAGAAAATAACAAAAAAATGTAAAGCCATACAATACAGAAACTACAGGTCAAAAAATAGAAAAAAAAAAACTCCACCTTTTACTCTACATGTAAAAGCCGTAACAAGATGTGAAACTCATGCAAAAGAACAAAGCACTCACAATAAACAGAACAACATAAGAGATCTATGCAAACAGAAAAGAAACAAAGACCGTGGAAAAATACAAAAAGGAAAAAAATCACCACTTTGACAATGTAGCTTCCAAGAAACTAGCCGTTGCTTAACTCGACAAAATGAAAAGCAAGTACCAAAACCTTCACATCAATCATCAGCGTCTCTAGCATGCCACCTGCTCACCTCAAAACAATCCATACAAAAATGAAATTTCCACCAAAAGTTTTAAAGAAACAAAATTAAACAAAACGAAAAACACACAAACCAAAACCCCTCTTCCAATTGTTCATAAAAGAACAAAGACGAACACTGCAAAAAAAAAAAAAAGAAACACAAATTTTGAAATCTTGGAGAAAAAATGCATTACCAGAAGATGCTTACCAGTAGACATACATGCTAGATACTTTTAATTGTGTGTGGAAGGGTTGTTTTTGGGGGTTTGGTAGCTACAAGATATGGAGAAAGAAATAAAGGAGTGAAGGTTTTCCGGGGAAAAGGTTTGATAGTTTGCCATCTTGTATGTAGTGGAAGATGAATGAGTCAACATTCAGCGCATACTAGTTTCAACCAAACTCTACTTGTATTAGAAAAAGCTACCTAAAAAAAAGGAGAAGATATCATGGGTTGTTTTAGCTATTCTTGGAAGAAAAAGTCTATAAAAAACTGAGGGAGGAAGCCCTAAGTATAGAGATCTGGAGGTAAGAATTGAGGGTAGCTGTAACACCCTTAACTCGTATCCCTTGCCGGATTAAGGTTCGAGGGCATTACTACGCTTAACACAAATCAGATCTTTTATTTACATTCATTAAAACATGGAAAAATGCATTTTGAGTTTATACTACTATAGCAAACTTAAACATTAATAACTTATCATAATCCATTTAAGCCAATTTCATATACTTGCATATATATATATATATATATTTATTTATTTCTGCTCAAAATATATAAACTTAAACTAAATGTATATGCACATGTTCAAGCCATATTCAAATATGTCAATTTAAAACATAGCATAAAAACTTCCTATACAAACGGTTAATATAACTTATATAGATCATATAATCGTTGGCATGTTTTATCACTTCTACCAAATCACATCATCAAACCACCCAATCACCTATTCGACATATACCTATTATTTTAAACTTAACAACATAATAACCTTATGCCACATACACTGCTTCATGCCATTAGTTTTACATAGCCGAATGTATACATGATTTCACATCAATTTACTCATTACTATTTCACCTCTGGTTAACACATGCATAAAATACAATTTATATCATCTATACCTAATCACATTGATACATTCAACTAAACATGCCGAAACAAATCATCATCATTCCAATGTCACATAGATATTTGAATCATATTTAATCCATTACTAAAATCTCCAATAGTAACTTCATAATTTAACCAACTCAAACCAACTCAAATAAAGAAACCTATACGATCAAGTTTAAACCATATGGAACAAGCCATTTTCAAAAATCATCATAATCATTATCCCTTTACTTTAAAGTAAGTAAAAGATCACCTAATCTAATACATTACTTACATATGCTTAAACCATGAAATAAACCTTTGAAGTTAACATAAAGCAAAACCGATTATTCACATCACTAATACCATGACCACATTACAAGTCACACATTCATAAAAGCATAGCCATTTTCGCATGGCATACATACATATACATATCATTCGAACACAACATAAGAGATTTAGTCTATACATGCCTTTGACTCAAAAAGTATTCAAAACATATATATACCAAAGAGAGTGATAGTGTGGTTAACTTCACCAACGATCTTCGAGCTGTAGCTTGACCAAAATCTATAAAATGAACAATGAAAACACACAAAGTAAGCTCACCGGCTTAGTAAGTCTTAAGCACATATAATTGTAATGAACATACATGTAAACATTTTAATCTTCAAGCTTATAATATTGTACATAAATATTTCTATATATATATAATACACTTAGCGAATACTAGTGTCACATTTGTATCAATTATTATCACTATGTCATCATGAACATATACTTTATCAACTTCACATATAAGCAATGTACATACACATTAATGATAGGTTCAACATTATAAAATAAAGTACTTGTGGAATTGACCATTTCAGCACACCGTATTTGATTTAAAACGATAAGAAATTTGCTCACTTCATTCCTTACAAACATAATATGCCAACTCTTACCCAAGCTTTTAACACAAAACATTATATATAACTTACCTTGTTTGATTCTCACATTTTCCATTTATATCAATTCACCGACATTAAGCCTGCTAGGCACGAAGCCCGAATATGTCACCGGCACTAAGCCTGCTAGGCACGAAGCCCGAATCAAATCACCGGCACTAAGCCTGCTAGGCACTAAGCCCGAATATGTCACCGGCACTAAGCCTGCTAGGCACTAAGCCCGAATATGTCACCGGCACTAAGCCTGCTAGGCACGAATCCCGAATCAAATCACCGACACTAAGCCTGCTAGGCACTAATAGCCCGAGATATCAACATTTTCATCATTTCAATGCACATTTCAATAATACCATAACCAATTAAATCACTTAAATTTCATAATTCTATCACATTTCAAATTCAACTAAGCTTATTCACATTTTCTAAATAAAATCATTACATCATTGTATAATCTGCATATCATATCGATTATACACCTTTACCAGATAACAAAACATATCCAATTGAATGTAATAACTTTACATTCGGCTATTACATAAAAATATGCCCAAATTTATCAAACATTGTCATTAAACACATTCATAATTCATTCTTTAATATAATCTAGCTTAAGGACTTACCTCGACTTTCGACGGACAACGTTAACTCGCTAGTCAACAACTTTCATTTTCCCGATCCAAGCTCGTTTTCTTTGTTCTTGATCTATTTGTGCTTGATGATGGCCGAATGTTTCAAGACTTTAAACCCTTTTTTCTTAGCTAGCTCACGGCAATGGAAGAAGAAGACACTAAAATGGCTTTTAATTTCATGTATTTTTAACATATAATAATATTTTAATGATTTACCATTTTAACCTTTATTTAATAATAAAACAATTTATATTATAAGGTTAGTCTTGTCATAAACCACCCACTATCTCCAAAATGGGCTATTTACTCTTTTAATGCCCCACTTTAAAAAGCCATCATCAAATAGGCACTTTTCACTATAGTTTGCTACTTTTACCTTTTACCGATTAAGTCCTTTTTCTAAATTAAACACACAAACGATAAAATTTTTCTACAAGACTTTCACACATATTAATTCACATATAATAAACACAAAATATAATATTGAAATATTTCTCGGACTCAGATTCGTGGTCCCAAAACCACTGCTCCAATTAGGGTCAAATTCGATTCATTACAACTCTCCCCTTAAAGATTTTCATCCCGAAAATTCTTACCGTTGAACAACATAGGATATTGTTGCCTCATTGAGTCCTCAGGCTCCCACGTGGCCTCTTCAACTCTGTGCCGATTCCACAGTACTTTCACTAATGGAATCCTTTTGTTTCTTAACTCTTTCATTTCCCGAGCTAAAATACGGATCGGTTTTTCCTCATACGTCATATCAAGTTGGATTTCAATCTCAGATGGAGCAATCACATGTGTCGATCGATCTGATTCTGAGAGCATAGAAACGTGAAATACATCATGTATCTTTTCTAATTCAAAGGGTAGCTTCAACCTATAAGCAACAGCCCAACACGCTCAATGATTTCATACGGTCCGATGAATCTCGGCTCAACTTGCCTTTCCTACCAAAACGAGTACTTTCTTCCACGGAGAAACCTTTAAAAATACTCTATCTCGACCTGAAATTCAATGTCTTTACGTTTCAAATCAGCATAGGACTTTTGACGATTTGAAGTAGCTTTCAAATTATCTCTAATAATGGCTACTTTCTGTTTGGTTTCTTTAATCAAATCAACCCCGTGTATCTTATTCTCACTGAGCTCAGTCCAGTATAATGGTGTTCAACACTTTCGCCCGTAAAAGGCTTCATAGGGCGCCATTTTGATACATGATTGAAAACTGTTATTATAGGCAAATTCAATCAGAGGTAAATATCTTTCCCACGTACCTTCAAACTCAAGAACGCAGCATCTCAACATGTCCTCAAGTATCTGAATAGATCATTTAGATTGACCGTCTGTCTATGGATGAAAGGCTGTACTAAAGTAAAGTTTAGTACCTAAATCATCTTATAACTTCTTCCAAAATCGCGATGTGAATCTCGGTCTCTCATGCAAATAATGGAACTCGGTACACCATGCAATCTCACAACTGTGATACATACAATTCACTAGTTTATCGAGTGAATAGTGCATCTTTAACCGGCACAAAGTGAGTGATTTAGTCGATCTATCAACTATAACCCGACAACATCTTTCTTACTCGATGTCATAGGGAGGCCGATATAAAATCCATTGTAATTCTATCCCATTTCCATTCGGTATCATGATTGGTGAAGCAACCCGAAGGCACTTGATGCTCGGCTTTTACTTGTCGACAAATTAAGCACTTTGAAACAAATTCAGATATATCTCGTTTCATACCAGGCCACCAGTAGAATGCTTCAAGTCATTATACATTTTCGTGCTACCCGGATGTATCGACATCTGACTATTATGAGCTTCTTTCAATAACATCCAAATCAAATCCACGTCCCTCGGTACACATTCGCCTTTGTATTTCAAGCGGTCATTTTCATCAATTCAAATTCGACTGCATTGTTTTCACATCGAACCCGTTTAGCAATCATATCTTTGTCGACTTTTGTGCATCACAAATTTACTGAATAAACATCGGTCTTGCTTTTAACTCGGCTATGATAGAACTATCACCTGACATAACCATCTGTGTGTTCAATGCACGAAGAGCAAGCAATAATTTTTGACTTAATGCATCTGCAACAACGTTAGCTTTCCCGGATGGTAGTCAATCACTAACTCATAGTCTTTCAATAGTTCTAACCATCTGTGTTGTCTCAAGTTCAACTCTTTCTAAGTCATCAAATATTTAAGACTTTTGTGATCCGAGTAAACATGACATTTCTCACCGTATAAATAATGACGCCAAATTTTCAATGCGAACACAATAGCTGCAAGTTCTAAATCATGCGTCGGGTAATTTCTTTCATGCGGCTTCAATTGTCTTGAAGCGTAGGCTACAACTTTGCCTTCCTGCATCAAAACGCAGCCCAAACCATTTAAGGAAGCATCAGAATACACAACAAATTCTTTTCTCGATTCAGGCTAAGCTAACACCGGAGCTTCCGTCAAAAGGGCTTTCAACTGATCGAAACTTTTCTGACAATTTTCCAACCACTCGAACTTGACATCTTTCTGTAGTAGCTTTGTCAAAGGTGTAGCTATTACAGAAAAACCTTTCACAAACCGTCTATAGTAGCCCACAAGTCCCAGAAAACTTTGAATCTCGAAACATTTTTCGGTGGCTTCCAATCAAGTATAGCCAAGATTTTGTTTGGATCAACTCGAATACCTGATGCTGAAACAACATGTCCCAAAAAGCTGACCTCTTTCATCCAGAACTCACACTTACTAAACTTCGCATACAACTGCTGATTCCACAAAGTTTGTAGCACTAATCTCAAATGTTCAGCATGCTCGATTTCATCTTTGCAGTAGATCAATATATCATCAATAAACACTACTACAAATCGATCCAAAACCGCCTAAAACCCAATTCATCAAATCCATAAAAATAACGAGTGCATTAGTAAGCCCAAAAGGCATAACCAAAAACTCAAAATGTCCGTACCTCGTCCAGAATGCAGTCTTAGGCACATCTGTATCTCTGACTCGCAACTGATAATAACCCGATCTCAAATCTATCTTTGAAAATATTGAAGCCCCCTTCAACTGATCAAACAAATCATCAATCCGAGGTAACGGGTACTTATTCTTTATAGTTACCTTATTCATTCATCGATAATCAATACACATTCACATCGTTCCATCTTTCTTTTCACAAAAGAATTGGTGCACCCAAGGAGAGAAACTCGGTCGTGTAAAACCCCTATCATTAACTCTTGCAACTGTGCTTTCAACTCTTTTAACTCAAGATGTGCCATCTGATACGGAGCTATCGAGATCGAGTCATTCCCGTGCTAATTTAATGCCAAACTCAATCTCTCATCGGGGTAAACCCGGTAGTTCTTCAGAAACACATCCGGTATTCACACACAACCAGACAGATTCAATATGTTTTTCAGATACTTTATTATCCAATACATAGGCCAAATAAGCTTCGCACCCTTTTCTCACATACTTTCGAGCCAACATCGAGGATATTATTGCAGGAAACTCACTTAAATCACTGGATTTAATTCTGATGATCTCGCCGTTCTGACATCTCAAATCAATAAGTTTTCTTTTGCAATTCACCACTGCATCATGTGAAGTTAGCCAATCCATTCCAAAATTATATTGAACTCATCGAAGGGCAACAACATTAAATCAGCTGGGAAACAATAATCCCGAATCATCAACGGGCAACCTTTACACACTTTATTAACAAGTACACATCTACCCAAAGGGTTGGACACACGAATCACAAACTCGGTGGACTCAACCGTAGAGTCTTATCAATACTAGAGTTTTACACACATATGAATGAGTCGAACCAGATCAATTAGTGCAATCACGGTAATATCATAAAGGGTGAAAGTACCGATAATGACATCGGGGAAAGAAGCATCCTCTCTGGCTCGTGTAGCATAAGCTCTGATAGGTGCTCGGGCCTCTGATCGAACTACAGTGTCCTTCGTCCCTCTGTGACTACCACCTACTTTACTGGAAGGTTTGGGTGGTCGACCCCATGCTGGCGTGCTGCTCGGTCTAGTGTTCTGAACCGTATTCTAATCGGCTAACATCAGGCACTCTCGAATGAAATGGTCCGACGATCCACATTTAAAGCAAGACCGATCACGGACCCTACAATTTCCAGAATGCCATTTCCCACAATGTTTACACTCAACTCGATCCTGAGAAACGTTACCAACACTAGCTATCGAAGTGACTCGATAACTCCTTGGAGGTCGATCACGTTTAGGTAAGTCGGAAGTAGCTTTATGTCGGTTGGAGTCATCTCTGAATTTCTTAGGCACCGAATGGTAAGTCTTACTCGTTGATCTCTTACGAGTATATTTTAGCTTTTCTTTTCTCTTTCCCAAGCTCTTCAGCCTTACAAGCCCGCTCGACTAGAATCACAAACTCTTTGATTTCAAGAATGCCGACCAACAACTTTATATCTTCATTCAGACCGTCTTCAAATCTTTTGCACATAATAGCTTCAGTAGAAACACACTCTCTAGCATATCTACTAAGTTTGATAAATTTTCGTTCATATTCTGTCACAGCCATTCGCCCCTGTTTTAGTTCAAGAAATTCTTTTCATTTTTTATCAATGAATCTCTGACTGATATATTTCTTATGAAACTCAATTTGGAAGAAGTCCCAAGTTACTTTCTCTTTCAAAACTACGGATACCAGTGTGTTCCACCAGTGATAGGTAGTGTCCCGAAGTAGAGATAGTGCACACTTTAAGCATTCATCTGGAGTACAAAATAACTCATCGAGTACCCGAATAGTGTTATCAAGCCACATCTCGGCTTTTTTGCATCATCATTATCATTGGCCTTGAATTCCTCGGCCCCATATTTTCTGATTTTATCAATGGGAGGTCTGCTAGATCTCACCGAATCTATCATCGGGGGTGCTGAAGGTACCGGAGTTGGATTATTTGGGGGTGGAGGTTGTTGTACAACCGAATTATTCTGAACAAACTGGGTAAACCATTCATTCATCATTTGGTAGAAGGCTTGTTTAGCCTCCCCCTCATGGCTACCCGTAACTGGTCGAGAGTCTACTGGCACTGATCCACGTGCGAGACCAGGCGCAACACTCTCCACATCATCAGCTACGGCTCTATTGGGATCGGAGTCCATTTACTATATAAAATACAATTGAAATTGTTAGAAGTCACCACACTACCATATATACAATTCAAAGGCATGTATAACTAGACTCTTACGTACTACGGTAGTCCTAGAATCGACTAAATCGTAGCTCTGATGCCAATTAAAATGTAACACCCTTAACCCGTGTCCGTTGTCGGAATAAAGTTCCAGGGCATTACTATGCTTAACACAAATTATATCTTTTATTTACATTCATTAAAACATGGAAAAATGCATTTCGAGTTTATACTACTATAGCAAACTTAAACATTAATAACTTATCATAATCCATTTAAGCCAATTTCGTATACTTGCATATATATATATATATATTTCTTGCTCAAAATATATAAACTTAAACTAAATGTATATGCACATGTTCAAGCCATATTCGAATATGTCAATTTAAAACATAGCATAAAAACTACCTATACAAACAGTTAATATCACTTATATAGATCATATAATCTTTGGCATGTTTTATCACTTCTACCAAATCACATCATCAAACCACCCAATCACCTATTCGACATATACCTATTATTTTAAACTTAACAACATAATAACCTTATGCCACATACACTACTTCATGCCATTAGTTTTACATAGTCGAATGTATACATGATTACACATCAATTTACTCATTACTATTTCACCTCTGGTTAACACATGCATAAAATACAATTTATAGATATCTGAATCATATTTAATCCATTACTAAAATCTCCAATAGTAACTTCATAATTTAACCAACTCAAACCAACTCAAATAAAGAAACCTATGCGATTAAGTTTAAACCATATGGAACAAGCCATTTTCGCAAATCATCATAATCATTATCCCTTTACTTTAAAGTAAGTAAAAGATCACCAAATCTAATACATTACTTACATATGCTTAAACTATGAAATAAACCTTTGAAGTTAACATAAAGCAAAACCGATTATTCACATCACTAATACCATGACCACATTACAAGTCACACATTCATAAAAGCATAGCCATTTTCACATGGCATACATACATATACATATCATTCGAACACAACATAAGAGATTTATTCTATACATGCCTTTGACTCAAAAAGTATTCAAAACATATATATACCAAAGAGAGTGATAGTGTGGTTAACTTCACCAACGATCCTTCGAGCCTGTAGCTTGACCAAAATCTATAAAATGAATAGCGAAAACACACAAAGTAAGCTCACTGGCTTAGTAAGTCTTAAGCACATATAATTGTAATGAACATACATGTAAACATTTTAATCTTCAAGCTTATAATATTGTACATAAATATTTCTATATATATATATAATACACTTAGCCAAATACTAGTGTCACATTTGTATCAATTATTATCACTATGTCATCATGAACATATACTTTATCAACTTCACATATAAGCAATGTACATACACATTAATGATAGGTTCAACATTATAAAATAAAGTGCTTGTGGAATTGACCATTTCAGCACATCGTATTTGATTTAAAACGATAAGAAATTTGCTCACTTCATTCCTTACAAACATAATATGCCAACTCTTACCCGAGCTTTTAACACAAAACATTATATATAACTTACCTTGTTTGATTCTCAAATTTTCCATTTATATCAATTCATCGGCATTAAGCCCGCTAGGCACGGGCCCGAATATGTCACCAAGCACTAAGCACGCTAGGCACGAAGCCGAATCAAATCACCAAGACTAAGCACGCTAGGCACTAAGCCCGAATATGTCACCTAAGACTAAGCACGCTAGGCACTAAGCCCAAATATGTCACCGGCACTAAGCCTGCTAGGCACGAAGCCCGAATCAAATCATCGGCACTAAGCCTGCTAGGCACTAATAGCCCGAGATATCAACATTTTCATCATTTCAATGCACATTTTAATAATACCATAACCAATTAAATCACTTAAATTTCATAATTCTATCACATTTCAAATTCAACTAAGCTTATTCACATTTTCTAAATAAAATCATTACATCATTGTTTAATCTACTTATCATATCGATTATACACCTTTACACGGTATTAACAAAACATATCCAATTCAATGTAATACCTTTACATTCGGCTATCACATAAAAATATGCCCAAATTTATCAAACATTGTCATTTAACACATTATAATTCATTCTTTAATATAATCTAGCTTAAGGACTTACCTCGACTTTCGATGGACAACGTTAACCGGCTAGTCGACAACTTTCGTTTTTCCCCGATCCAAGCTCGTTTTTCTTTGTTCTTGGTCTAATTGTGCTTGATGATGGCCGAATGTTTCAAGACTTTAAACCCTTTTTTCTTAGCTAGCTCACGAAATGGAAGAATAAGACACTAAAATGGCTTTTAATTTCATGTATTTTAACATATAATAATATTTTAATGATTTACCATTTTAACCTTTATTTAATAATAAAACAATATATATTATAAGGTTAGTCTTTTCATAAACCACCCACTATCTCCAAAATGGGCTATTTACTCTTTTAATGCCCCACTTTAAAAAGACATCATCAAATAGGCACTTTTCACTATAGTTTGCTACATTTACCTTTTACGCGATTAAGTCCTTTTTCTAAATTAGACACACAAACGATAAAATTTTTCTGCGAGACTTTCACACATATTAATTCACATATAATAAACACAAAATATAATATTAAAATATTTCTTGGACTTGGATTCGTGGTCCCAAAACCACCATTCCGATTAGGGTCAAATTTAGTCTGTTACAATAGCGGCTGAGTAGAGACGAAAAAGGGGAGACCAAATGCAATTCCTCTCAGTCATCATAGGACATTGTGCTACTAGATTGTGGATTAATTTTGGGACAACCATCTTCCTAAGTCTTCCATTATTTCTTATTCTGTTCTCCGTGAATTAATTTTATCAAAATGATGTTGGGTGTTATTTCAAACTTGAATTTTAATCACCAACCCATGAGCTAAATCTCATAGGCTTAGGATTACATGATGGAAACTTTTATTTTATTTAATAGTTGAAGCGTATATTTGACTTAATTTATTATTTCATTCAATTGTTTTATTTCCCAAGTATATGCGTATAGTCTCTAGACATAGATGAATGTCCAGTATGCCCATAAAACTAAATCTTATTATGGAAATGTTAGATTACTTGGACCGTAATTGAATGATATGAGCAAGTACTCGACAAATACTTGTAGTAGACTCTAGACATAGAGCAACAATCATATGGAATGAATATAAAACAGTGTAGGGTACCTGATAAGGCCTATAGACATAGGCCAGGTAACTTGAGACCTTCTATCAAAATAAATAGGTCACTTTAGGTCTCTTCTAAGTAGTAGATTAAGTTCAATTATGCTGAGACATTACTAACAGTGAGGGCAAATTCTTAGTAATCCCAACCTTCTAAATCAACATCGTAGACCTTCAAATCTTTTCCACAGCATCTTTGCCATAGCATTCTTAGATATTTATTTATTCACTCACATTTTTATTCATGTAATCATTCTCGTAATTGCCATTGCATTTTTATTCTTGCTTTTCCTTAGCATTTTCCAATAGTAGTCAGTATACATTTCACACTCATCCTTATTATTTTAATTTATCACTGTGCACTTAACCCAATGGAGATGATCTCACTTATCACTTTATTGCTTGATTTGACGTGTATACTTGCACAATTCACATATCATATTTACATGAAATAGTTGTGTTGTTCTATTCACTTCTTTAGGTTATTCGATAACAGTGGGAAGTGTGATATTGAGAAGTGCGATAATGAGAAGTGCATGTTTAGGATTGGCTCTGGCTAGGAAAGACTTGGTTTTTAAGTGATCAAATTTGACTCACCTCCCTTTTCTGGGACCCTACCTGGTGCACGGTTCCCATTCACTTATTTTGTTTTTCCCTTAAGAGAAAAACTATGGAGAATCAAAATTGTTTGTTTTTATATTTGATTGATTCTTGCAAATGAATGTGAATATTATAAAATTTTCATAGCATGCCATGTATATATTATAAGCATGTCATCTAGATTAGGTAAGAACGCCACTAGGACAATTGCATGATCATTCTTGAATTTTAGGATAAAAAACCTTACATGTTTTTAAAATATTGAGTGGGAGGTCCTTGAACAAGACCTACGGCCTTCATTTATAGTCCCTAAGCGATAGCATGATGAAGTTTTGAGATGGTTCCAACCCTGGCCACACCCTAAGGTAAACTTTGTCATGTGGGTTCACTAGATGGGATTTCCTTTTAAGGACAACTAGTCATGCATGACTTTTAGAGATATTGTCCCAAGATGACTTGCAAACAAAAGCATGTTCATGATGGGTGTTGTGTAAATGGTTACACACTTAAGATCATCTCTTATTAAATAGTTTCCTAAGAAACGATATTTAAGCTAGAGATGATGGCAAAACGTTAAATAGTCATTAGTTCATGTAGAGTCTTGATAATTAAGATTCACGAACTGATTGGATGTAATCCATGTTCTTGCTAGTTAATCATGGGACCCAAGGTGACATGGTTGATGGATGTGAGAATGATTGTAGCAATAATTTTTTTTTAGATTTTAATGCAAGACGCATGCATTCTACTGCATTCTTGATATGTTGCTAAAATGAAAAATATTTGCTTAATACAAAGATAGTAATTAGTGAAATATTTTTTTCAGTTCAAATATGTCTCATACTCCTTTTATTAGCATTCTTACTGAGAATAAATTAAATGGGGATAACTTTTGAGAATGGAAATGAAACTTGTTGATAGTTCTCAACTGTGAGAAACATAAATTCGTTCTTGACGAAATGTGCCCTCTTGAAGCTTAGTCCAAAGTGAGAAATCGATGTAGAGATTCTAACTCAATTGCTCTAAGTTAAAAGTTAGCGAGCAAGAGTAGTGTGTTGCAAAAGCAACACGAGAATTTTCGTACTACCAAAGAGATCATGACAAATTTGGAGGATTTACTTGGAGGCCAAGTCACATTGGCTTGACAATCCACTATTACAAATTTGATGAATTCTCAACAGAAAATTGACACTCTTGTTAAAGAACATATGTTTAAGCTTGTGGGATTCTTTGTGGAAGTGGAGGACAATGGGGCTGAGTTAGACGTGAACACTCAAATTGAAATAGTGTTCACATCCTTAACCAAGGAGTTTGTTGGTTTTAGGGCTGCTTTGGGGAACAAAGCACTTACCTTGAATCAGCTCATGAAGGAATTACAATCCTATTAGTTGATGCTAAATGGTGGTAAGCTAGTTTAGGAGAAACCTGAGGCAAACTTGGCTGTTGGCCTCTCATCCTCTAAGGGGAAATAGAAAGCTAAGGGAAAGAAGAAGCCGACTAAGTCTTCAACTCATCCTCGTGTGGATAGGAAGAAGGCTAATAAGTCAAAAGATCCTAAAAAGATCAAATATTTCTTTTGCAATAGAAAAGGGCATTTCAAATCAAACTACAAGGAGTATTTGGATTACCTAGCTGAAAAGGGCAAAGGTATGGAATTCTTTGTGGTTGAAGCTTACTTAGTGCAAGAATCAATTGACAATTAGGTTATTGATTCTAAAGCCACTAACCATGTGTGTGTTTCTTTACAGAGGTTTAGCGAAACAAGAAGTCTGTGTGATAGGAGCCTCTCGTTGTGGGCAAGAGATGGGAGCTATGTTTCAACCGAAGTAGTGGGAGAAGTTATTTTACACTTTGATAATTTTAGGAAGATTTTTTTAAAGAACCTGTTTTATTTAGCTCATTTTAATAGGAATTTAATTTCTGTAGCATGTTTATTATAACAGCTAATTTTCAGTGAAATCAAAACAGTGGTTTCGGGACCACAAATTCCATTTTAAGTCTGCATATGATTTCTGTCGATCAGAAGCTATTTTCAAACTATCGAAAATTACTTTCACTTTCTTCAGTCACTCTGATTAAATCAACCCAATGAATTTTGTTCTCACTAAGCTCAGTCTAGTACAATGGTGTTCGACATTTACGACTGTATAAAGCTTCGTACGGTGCCATCTTAATACTAGTTTAAAAACTATTATTGTAAGCAAATTCAATCAGCGGTAGCTATCTCTCCCAGCTACCTTTAAGCTCAAGAATGCAACAACGCGATATATCCTCAAGTATATGAATAACTCACTCAGATTAACCATCCATTTGTGAATGAAATACAGTGCTAAAATGCAACTTTTAACCCAAAGCTTCTTGCAATTTCTTCCAAAATCGCAAAGTAAATCTTGAATCTCTATCTGAATCAATAGATAGGTGAACACCTTGTAATCTCACAATTTTAGAAACATACAGCTCGGCTAATTTATTAAGTGAGAAATCTATACGTACCGGAATAAAATGAGCTGATTTCATCAATATATCAACAACAACCCAAATCAAATCTTTCTTTTTTGGAGATAAGGGCAAACCTGATACGAAATCCATTATTACTTTACCCCATTTCCACTCTGGAATCATAACAGGCTGTAATAAACCTGACGACACTTGATGCTCAACTTTGACTTGCTGACAAATCCAACATTTCGAAACAAATTCTGAGATATCATGTTTCATGCCGTGCCACCAATAAAGCTATTCCAAATCATTATATATTTTCGTACTTTCCAGATGTATTGATAAACTACTATTGTGTGCTTTACTTAAAATCTTTTGAATAAGCTCTAGATTTCTCGGTACGCAAATTCTACCTCGAACATCAAACATTCATATGGCCTTATTCAAAACTCTGAATCAGAAGTCGACTCACACTAAGTTCATTTTGCTTGCAATTCATTATCAAAATTTTGAGTCTTACAAATCTACTATAGAAATAGCAGTCTCGCTTTCAACTCGGCTACTATTAAACTATCGTTAGACAAAGCTAATTATGTGTTTAAAGCACGTAAAGTAAATAAGGACTTTCGGCTCAAAGCATCAGCAACTACATTAGCTTTCCCTAGATGATAGTCAATCACTAATTCATAGTCTTTTAGCAATTAACCATCTTCGCTATAGCAAATTCAAATCTTTTTGAGTCATTAGATATTTTAAACTTTTGTGGTTGGTATAAAGATGGCATTTCTCACGAAACAAATAATGACACCAAATTTTCAATGCGAACACTATAACGGCTAACTCTAGATCGTGCGTTGGATAATTCTTTTCATGTGACATCAACTATTTCGAGGCATATGCTACAACTTTGCCTCCCTACATCAAAACACAACCCATGCCATTTAATGATGCATCACAGAAAAATATGAATCTTTTACCTGACTCAGGCTAAACTAACACCGGTGCCTCTATCAATAATGCTTTCAATTGATCGAAACTTTATTGACATTTCTCAGAACATTCAAACTTCACATCTTTTTGTACTAATCTGATCATCGACATAGCAATCATCGAGAACCCTTTAACAAAATGTCGATAGTAACCACCAATCCCAAAAAACTTCTAACCTCGGATACATTTCTAGGTGGTTTCTAATCAATAATCGAAGAAATCTTGCTCGAATCAACTTGAATACCATCCACCGAGACTATGTGCCCCAAAAATCCAACTTCCCAAAGCCAGAACTCACATTTGCTGAATTTAGCATACAATTGCTTATCTATCATGATTTGTAATACAATCTTCAAATGCTCGGCATGCTTAGACTTATCTCGTGAGTAAATCAGAATGTCATCAATAAACACAACAACAAATCTGTCTAAATATGGTCTAAAATTTTGATTCATCAAATCCATAAAAATGGCAAGAGCATTAGTCAAACCAAAAGGCATAACAAGTAATTCATATTGTGTAATAGTCTGGTTTATACCCTAGTCAGAACAGTGGTTTCAAGACCACAAATCTGAGTTAGTAAAATATTTTTAATATTATTTTCTATGTCTTTGATAGGTGATTAAGCATGTGGTAAAGTTTCGTATGTTAATTTGTCCGTTTATGTGTTTAATTTGGCAAAAGGATTGAATTGCATCAAATGCAAAACTAGCATGCTATTTGTTAAAGCACTTATATGTTGTGACTTTTAAAAGAGGAGGCCTTAAGAGGCAATTAGACCACTATTAAGTTAGCGGATGGATAAAGGACATAAATGCCCATAATGTTTTAATGTTTATATGTTTAGTAAAAGGGTAAATATGTCATCTATGTATTAACAAAACATGAAAAATGGGCATTAATTCATTCATCCTTCCACTGAGTGCATAAAAGAAAGAAAATAAGAATAGCTTGTTACATTCGGCTAGTTTGAGGCACAAATTCAAGGTATGTTTTAATTGATTTTTGATAATTTCTACGTTTTTGTAATCGTTGCTTTGAGAGTTACAAAACCCATGTATAAATGTTGAGAATTGATGAAATTTTTGAAATGACCTTTTGATGAACTCATGTGATTTGTGATGTTTAATAGTGAAATATGAAAGATATGTGTTTAATGACATGTTTTGTTCTTGAATTTTTGATGAATTTAGCTAATTAGGGCTAAATTAAGATAATAGCAATTTGAGGGACTAAATTACAAATTGGATGGAAAATATGGGCTTGTATGAGATGTATGAAAATTCGACTAAGCATGGTTAAATGATGACTTTGTGAATTTGATGTTTTGAGAAAAATGGACTAAATTGATAAATTATGCAAAAGTGAGGGTTAAGCTGCAAATAACACTAAATGTGTGTCCTTGGATTGAATTGAATGAGTTAGTGAATAAAAGGGTTAATTCTGAATATGTATACATCAAGAATCGAGGAAAACAGACTTAGACCGCGGAAAGCAAAAGTAACCGAGTAATCGTTTCCATTTCGTTAAATCGAATCTTAGGTAAGTTATTATACAAATAAACGTATTTGTATTGAACTCAGTATGTTTATATGACTAATGTTAACGATGAATGCTTATGAGATAATCTGTATATGAATTTCGAGATACGGTAGACTTAGTGACAATGCCCGAAAAGTCCTGTACGAACCAGGAATAGATAGGATTAGCTATGTCATGACATAGGTATCTGTTCTATTTTATCATGTAAGACCGCGTCTGGGACGCTGGCTTTGATTTGAGATTTCGTGTAAGACCACGTCTGTGATGTTGGCATCGATATGAGATTTATGTGTAAGACCATGTCTAAGACTTTAGAATCTTATTGATTCGTGTAAGACCCTGTCTGGGACAATGGCATCGATATCTAGGTGCATGTAAGACCTCGTCTAGTACGTTGGCATTGTATGACTATTTCAAGCTTTCTAAGTATCCTATTAGGTTCCTAATGGTTCAACGGGCAAGTCTGTGATACGAATGGCTATGTGAGTTGTAAATTCATTTCAGGTACGTTGATTTATACACTAAGTGTGTATACAAGGTAAGTATCTATATGATCTTACTATGATGATTATGTATATTGAAATAATAATATGATACATGAAAGTATGCATGAAAGAGCTATGTATATATGAGATTTTTGAATTGATGAATGTGGCAAAGTATGTACAAGTACATGGACCAAAGCATACATGTGATAAATGTGCTATGAATATTAAGTGTGCAATGTTCCTATATGCTTATGTGCCTTTCATGTTAAGTTTATTTGTATATGACTTACTAAACATTTGGAAAGCTTACTCTGTATGTATTTTCTTTATTTTATAGATCGTCAAAACTACTGAAGGCTCGGGGATCGTCGGGGATCGTCATCACACTACTCAACTTGTTTTGGTACATTTTGAAAATGTATATAGTTAGATATGGCATGTATAAGCTAGTTATTTGTATAAGAGTGTGACTTAAACTTAGCCATATGATTTGGCTATTTATGTGTTGATAATATGCTTTGATGAATGTGTTATATGATGTATATTTTTGGTATGGTTTGAAAGCATAAGAAATGGCTAAGTTTAAGGTAAGTATATAGATGAAAATTTGAGCATATATGTTTAACAAAAAGTTCAACTTGTGATTGGTAAGTATGGATAAATTATGCTTGTATATTCATAAGTTTTAGTCTTGTAAACTTGGCATGATTAGTATTGGATTGGATTGCAGAAATGGATGATTATTTTGATATGTTTTTGGTTGTCATATGTGCATAAGATGTGTTGGTAATTTGCTTGTAGGAATGACCTTCGTTGGGTGGCATTTTGGCCTTGCAAATGGCTTATAATGTCACATGGATGTGGTACACGGGCATGCCTAGTGACCGTAGGGTAAAGTCAATAGCTAGCTTAAGAGCACACGGCCATGGTACACAGGCATGCCTAGTAGCCGTGTGAAGAAGTCAGTATATGGCCTAAGAATACACGGCCTTAGTACACGGGGGTGCTTGGTGACTGTGGAGCCAAGTCAGGTTCAACCACAGGGAGGACACATGTGTATGTCTAGAAGCCGTGGGAGGCACACAGCCTGCGCACATGGGTGTGTAACCCCTAAAACTTTGAAAAGTTTTCAATTTCTAAAATTTTTTGTATGTGTTCCGGTTTAGTCCCGACCCTTATTCAAAGCATGTTTTATGTGGTTTAGTCCCGACCCTTATTCAAAGCATGTTTTATGTCTCAATGACCTATATTGGGGACTTTATGATTGTATATGATAGTTTAATTTACGAATTGTCTGTTAAAGTTTTTGATCTGCCAGGTAATGCCCTTAACCCTAATCCGGTGACAGATACAGGATAGGGGTGTTACATTTGGTTGGTATCAAACCTATGGTTTAGTCGATTCTTGGACTAACGTAGCGTGTTAGAGTCTAGCTATACATGCCATATATCTAAATTTTGATAGTGTGATCAATCCTAATGTGTAAAATGTGAATTTTTGTATAGTAATGGATCCCGAACAAGCCATAGTTGATGACGTAGAAAGTAATACGCCTGCTCCCGTGCAAGGGACAGTGCCTTCTGATTCGAGACTGGCTATGAACGGTCAAGAGAGAAAACCTAAACAAGCTTTCTTTTAGATGATGAGTGAATGGTTCACTCAGTTCGTAAGAAATAACCCGACTATTTTCCAACCCCGGCCCCCAGTTATTCCCCCCAGGACTACAATTGTGCTACCGGTTATGTATTCAAATTTGTTGAATAAGCCTCCAGTTGACAAGATTCGTAAATATGGGGCTGAAGAGTTCTAGGCTACCAATGATGATAATGCTGAAAAGGTCGAGTTTTGGTTAGAAAATACTATCCGGTATTCGATGAAATTCCTCTGACTCCAAAAGAATGAATGAAGTGTGATGTATCATTACTTTGAGATGCAACTTATCAATAGTGAAAACTCTAATTTTGTTGTTTCGAAAGAGCGAGTTACATGGGACTTCTTTCAGATTGAGTTCTAAAAGAAATACATCAATGAGAGATTCATCGATCAGAAACGAAAGAAAATTCTGGAACTAAAATAAGGTCGAATGACTGTTACTGAGTATAAACGAGAATTCGTAAGACTAAGTCAGTATGCTCGGGAATGTATATCATCTGAAGTAATAATGTGCAAAAGGTTTGAAGATGGTCTTAATGAAGATATTCGCTTATTAGTTAGAATTTTAGAAATAAAAGAGTTTGTTGTACTTATTGATCGAGTGTGCAAAGCTGAGGCACTCAAGAAAGATAAAAGAAAAGCTAAGTCTGAAGCTCGAGATATGAAAAAGAGATTTTTGATCAAATCATTTCAGTCTACTCCGAAGAGATTCAGAGATGATCAAAGTTGTTCAAGAGATAATGTGGGACATTCGAATAGAAATCGAGCTAGATCGCAAATGAGTTCCAAAACTCCAACAACTTTAGTGGCCAGTGTTGGTAATTTTTTATCTGAGGGACCTGAATGTAAACATTGTGGAAAAAGGCATATGTGACGTTGCAGATTAAATGACAGAGCTTGTTTCAGATATGGATCACTTGATCATTTTATCCGTGATTACCCTGAGTCTGTTGAGCTAGAGACTATTCAGAATCTGAGATCTGATGTTGCACCTGTGAGAGGTAGGCCTTCAAAGAATGTAAGAAATGTCAGTGGTAGTTAGACAACTACAAGAGACACTGTTGCAAGATCTGAAGCTAGAGCGCCTGCCAGAGTATATGCTATTCGAGCTCGTGAAGAAGCTTCATCTCCAAATGTTATAATAGGTACTTTTACTCTTTATGATATCTCTATGATTGCATTGATAGACCCTGGTTCTACACATTCATATATATGTATGAATTTAGTATTCAGTAAGACTTTGCCTGTAGAGTCTACTGAGTTTGCTATAAAAGTATCAAACCCCTTAGGTAAAAGTGTCCTTGTTGACAAAGTATGCAAGAACTGTCCGTTAATGTTTCAAGATAATTGTTTCCCTACTAATCTGATGCTTTTTCCATTTGATGAGTTTGATATCATTCTGGGTATGGATTGGTTAACATTGCATGATGCTGTTGTAAACTGTAAAAGAAAGACTATTGATTTGATATGTCCGAGTAATGAAATTGTACGGGTTGATTCTAATGATTTGAATGGATTGTCTGTCGTGATATCTGCATTGAAAGCTCAAAGATATGTTAAAAAGGGATATGTGGCATATTTTGCTTATGTGATTGATTCGAAAGTGTCTGAGAAGAAAATTGAATCAGTGCCTATTATCTGTGAGTTTTCTGATGTATTTCCTGAAGAGTTTCGGGTTTACCTCCAATACGTGAAGTTGAATTTGGTATTGATTTGTTGCCTGGTACTATACCTATTTCGATATCTCCGTATAGGATGGCACTAACAGAGTTAAAAGAGTTAAAGTCACAGTTGCAAGAATTGACTGATAGAGGGTTCACTAGACCGAGTTTTTTGCCTTGGGGTGCTCTATTCTATTTGTGAAAGAGAAAAATGGCACGATGAGAATGTGCATCGATTATCGTCAGTTGAATAAGGTGACAATAAAGAATAAATATCTATTGCCCAGAATTGATGACTAATTTGATCAGTTAAAAAGAGCTACTATATTTTCCAAGATTGATCTGAGATCAAGATACTACCAGTTGAGAGTGAAAGATTCAGACATACCAAAAACTGCTTTCAAAACGAGGTACGGGCATTATGAGTGTTTAGTTATGCCATTTGGATTAACCAATGCTCCTACTATTTTTATGGATCTGATGAACATAATTTTTAGACCGTACCTAGATCGATTTGTGGTAGAGTTTATAGATGACATATTGATTTATTCATGTGATGAAAATGAGCATGCGGAACATTTGAAAATTGTGTTGGAAACTTTGAGAGAAAAGAATTTATATGCAAAATTTAGCAAATGTGAATTATGGTTGCATGAGGTTAGTTTTCTGGGACATATTGTGTTAGCTTCTGGGATTCGAGTTGATCTGAGTAAGATTTTTGCTATTCTGGATTGGAAACCTCTAAGAAACGTGTCCAAAGTCCGTAGCTTTCTGGGTTTAGCTAGTTATTATCGTCGATTTGTAAAAGGATTTTTAGTGATAGCTACTCCGTTGACTAGACTACTTCAGAAAGATGTTAGATTTGAATGGTCTAATAAATGTCAAAAAAGTTTTGATCAGTTGAAAACTTAATTAACAGAAGCTCCAGTGTTAATACAACAAGAATTGGGTAAAGAATTTGTTATATACAGTGATGCTTCGTTAAATGGTCTGGGATGTGTTTTGATGTAAGAAAGTAAAGTTGTAGCTATGCCTCGAGACAATTGAAGCCTCATGAAAAGAATTACCCGACGCATGACCTTGAGTTAGCTGCAATTGTGTTTGCACTGAAGATCTGGCACCATTATCTGTAATGTGAAAAATGTCATGTGTTTTCAAATCATAAAAGTCTGAAATATCAGATGACCCAAAAAGATTTGAACTTGCGCCAAAGAAGATGGTTAGAGACGTTAAAAGATTATGAGCTTGTGATTGATTATCATCCGGGTAAAGCAAACATTGTTGCTGATACGTTGAGTAGAAAATCATTGTTTGCATTACGTGCTTTGGATGATCAGTTAGATTTGTTTGATGATAGTTCTATGATAGCCAAATTGAAAGTGAAACCGTTATTCTTATAGAAAATATGTGATGCTCAGAAGGTTGATAGTGAATTGTTATCGAAACGAGCTCAGTGTGATGCAAATTTTGAATCTAAATTTTGAGTTTTTGATGATTGTTTGAGATCTCGAGGTCGTATCTATGTTTCGAGAAATCGGAGTTGATTCAGCTGATTTTGAGTGAAGCACATAACAGTCGTCTATCTATTCATCCAAGAAGTACAAAGATGTATAATGATTTGAAGCAACGCTATTGGTGTTCTAGTATGAAGCAAGATTTTTCTGACTTTGTTTCGAAATGTTTAGTCTTTAGCAAGTCAAAACTGAACATCAAGCTCCGTCTAGTTGCCTACAACCGATTCTAATTCTAGAGTGGAAATGGGATAGAGTAACAATGGACTTTGTTTCTAGATTGCCTCTGACTCTGATAAAAAAAGATGCAATTTGGATTGCAGTTGATAGATTAATGAAATCTGCCCATTTTATTCCGGTAAGATCTGACTACTCATTTGATAAGTTAGCTGAGATTTATATTTCTGAGATTGTGATATTGCACGGGGTGCCACTATCCAATATGTCAGATAGAGATCCGAGATTTACATCATGATTCTAGAAGAAATTATAAAAAGCTTTAGGCAAGAAATTACATTTCAGTACAGCTTTTCATCCGCAAATAGATGGTCAATCCGAGCGGATCATTCAGATTCTTGAGGACATGTTAAGATGTGGCACTCTTGAATTTGATGGTACATGGGAACAGTACCTGCCATTGATTGAATTTTCATACAATAATAGTTTTCAGTCAAGCATCAAAATGGTACCATATGAAGCTTTGTACGATCGTAAATGTCGTACACCTCTATATTGGATTGAGCTCAGTGAAAATAAGTGTCGATTTGATAAAAGATTCAGAACTAAAAGTGAAACTGATTCGAGATTGTTTGAAAGCAGTATCTGATCGTCAGAAGTCTTATGCGAACTTGAAATGAAAAGATATAAAATTTGAAATCAGTGACAAAGTATTTCTAAAATTGTCTCCATGGAAGAAAGTGCTTCGATTCGGACATAAAGGCAAGTTAAGTCCGAGGTTTATCGGGCCAATAAAATTATTGAATGTGTCAGGCCTGTTGCATATAGATTAAGGTTTCCCCCTAAACTAGAAAAGATCCATAATGTATTTCATGTTTTGATGCTCCGTAGATATCGATCCGATCCTTCACATGTGATTGCTCCATCTAAAATTGAAATCCAATCTGATATGACATACGAAGAGGAATCGATTCGTATCTTAGCTCGTGAAGTGAAAGAGTTGAGAAATAAGAAAATACCGTTAGTAAAAGTATTGTGGAATCGACACGGAATTGAAGAGGCAATGTGGGAGTCAAAAGATTCAATGAGACAACAATATCGAATCTATTTGATAGTAAGATTTTTGTGGACGAAAATCCCTAAGGGGGACAATTGTAATAGTCTGGTTTATACCCTAGTCGAACAGTGGTTTTGGGACCACAAATTCGAGTCAGTAAAATATTTTTAATATTACTTTCTATGTCTTTGATAGGTGATTAAGCATGTGGTAAAGTTTCATATGTTAATTTGTCCGTTTATGTGTTTAATTTGATAAAAGGATTGAATTGCATCAAATGCAAAACTAGCTTGCTATTTGTTAAAGCACTTATATGTTGTGACTTTTAAAAGAGGAGGCCTTAAGAGCAATTAGACTACTATTAAGTTAATGGATGGATAAAGAGCATAAATGCCCATAATGTTTTAATGTTTATATGTTTAGTAAAAGGGTAAATATGTCATCTATGTATTCAAATGTCTTTTGATAAAAACAAAACATGAAAAATGGGCATTAATTCATTCATCCTTCCACCGAATGCATAAAGAAATAAAATAAGAGTAGCTTGTTACATTCGGCTAGTTTGAGGCACAAATTCAAGGTATGTTTTAATAAATTTTTGATAATTTCTATGTTTTTGTAATCATTGCTTTGAGAGTTACAAAACCCATGTATAAATGTTGAGAATTGATGAAGTTTTTGAAATGAGCTTTTGATAAACCCATGTGATTTGTGATCTTTAATAGTAAAATATGAAAGATATGTGTTTAATGAACATGTTTTGTTCTTCAATTTTTTATGAATTTAGCTAATTAGGGCTAAATTGAGATAATAGCAATTTGAGGAAGTAAATTGCAAATTTGATGGAAAATACGGGCTTGTATGAGATGTATGAACATTCGGCTAAGCATGGTTAAATGATGGTTTTGTGAATTTGATGTTTTAAGAAAAATGGACTAAATTGATATATTGTCCAAATATGAGAGTAAAGTTGCAAATAACCCTAAATGTGTGTCCTTGGACTGAATTGAATGAGTTAGTGAATAAAAGGGTTAATTCTGAATATGTATAGATCAAGAACCGAGGAAGACAACTTAGACCACGGAAAGCGAAAGTAACCGAGTAGCCGTTTCCATTCCGTTAAATCGAATCTGAGGTAAGTTATTATGCAAATAAACATATGTGTATTGAATTGAGTATGTTTATATGACTAATGTTAATGATGAATGCTTATGAGATAATCTGTACATGAATTACGAGATAAGGTTGACTTAGTGACAATGTCCGAGAAGTCCCATACAAACCTAGGAATAGATAGGAATAGCTATGTCATGACATAGGTATCTGTTCTATTTTATCATGTAAGACCACGTCTGGGACATTGGCGTTGATTTGAGATTTCGTGTAAGACCATGTCTGGGTCTTTGGCATCGTTATGAGATTTATGTGTAAGACCCTGTCTGGGACAGTGGCATCGATATCTGGGTGCATGTAAGAACTCATATGGGACTTTGGCATTGTATGACTATTCTGAGCTTTCAGAGTATCTTATTAGGTTCCTAAAGGTTCAACGGGCAAGTCTGTGATACGAATGGCTATGTGAGTTGTAAATCTGTTTCAGGTACATTAACTTATACACATTTTGATTGTTAAGTCCTAACATGTTTTGATGTTATTATGGAATATATGACTAACAAGGGCAATGAGGATATGTGTAGGGCTTGAGGTCGAATTGAATGAATGTGCCTTACATAGTTACTTCAAAATAGAATAAATGGTAAGCTAAGTACCATGTTATACAAACTTACTAAGCATGTAATGCTTACTTAGTTTTATTTCTCTGTTTTATGGTAAATCAGAAACTCGTTGGATTGGAATCTTGGCGGTATAATATGGTAAATCAATTATGGTTATAATGGCATGTATAGGTTATATTGGCATGTAAATGTAAATGATTATTGTAATCTAGCCATTAGAATGGCTAGTGATGATTATGTTTCGGTATATGTATATATATGTATTAAGTTTATTTTATGGAGTTATCATAAGTGTTTGTTATTGATTGATTAAGAAAGCTTAAATGAGCATGCTTACTGAAGGGTAAGATTAAAAGCATGAATGCATGTAATAATATATCATATTAGATGTTATAAATTGCATGAATTCAATACTTGGATTGGTTGGTGTTTGGATGTAAGTTTGGTGCAGGAACTTAGTAAAAATTTTGGGTGAGAAATGAAGCTAGAAATGGCTTTATTTTGTCCACACGGGCAGACAGACGGGCATGTGTCTAGATCGTGTATGACATACGGCCTGGTACATGGGCATGTGGTTAAGTCGTGTGTCCCCTGCACCTTAAATTTGAGAAATAGAATGCTCAGAATTGAGCATGCAGGCGTGTGTCTCAGCCATGTATGTTACACAACCTAGCACGCAGGCATGTAGCCGGTCGTGTGGCACAAGTTAGAGAGTAACAATGGGTCGAACACGGCCTACAGCACTGGCGTGTCCTTGGACCACATAGGCGTGGAAACCCTGCACCTTAGAAAATTTTTGAAATTTCACAAAAAATTCTTAGAGTTTTTGATTAAGCCCCGACTCGATTCAAATGCTCATATTGGGCTTCAATGGTCCATCTAAGGGACGTTATGAATAATCTCAAAAAATGAACAATAATTGGCATGATTTATCCGTAAATGTTCTGTAAACTCTAATAATTCCTCGTAATCCTGTTTCGGCAACAGACACGGGTTAGGGGTGCGACATTTAGTGGTATCAGAGCTACGGTTTAGTTAGTTCTTGGGCTAAACATAGCATATGTGGAGTCTAGAAATACATGCCATTATATAACCTGTGGTAATGCGATATCTCCCAACTCTGATGAAAATTATTTTACAAATAGACAAAGATGCTTTCCAACCAAGCTAATTTCGATACTGTTGAAGGTGATACTCACGTGCCTGAGTAAAAATGTTACTTATAATTAAATGAGACTTATAAAGGTATGAAATTAATATTTTATAATGGACATGTTGATGATAAATGTTATGTGATATGTGTATATTTATGAAAGTTAAATTTTAAGGCTTACGAACTCCACCCCCTCACCAGTACAGTTTTATACTATGAAAATTCACAAGATTTATATTGATTAAGTTCATAAGTGTGAAAGAAGAGTTTAAAGGCTGAATAACTAATAATGTAGTCAGAATTGAGAATGGGTTAGTAAGTAAAGACGGTATTAAAGGATATATCAGATTTTTTTGAAGATTATTCTGAATATATGATGTCATTGTTAAGGAAGAGGTTATTCATGAGTAATCAATTTATTCAGGTATGATATTTATAGAATAGATTAGCCAAAAATTTCTTTCGAATTGACTCTTTCAATGAACTGAATAATGTAATATTATTGATGAATTTATTAGACAGTGGAGTAGTGATGAAATTGCAAAGATATTTGAATGCATCAATTAAAATCGAGTATATTACAGCAATCTCTTTTGGGTACTCTATAAGTTATGTTTTTCTCAGAGGCATATGAAATTGTTCATGATCAGATGCAATAATTATCATATTGGAAGGCTGGCTAATTATATTAGATGGAATTATTGTAAGTCTGGTTAATTCATGAGCGATATTGCTCTATCATACTTGGATTTTTTTTAAATTTATCATGATTGGTATAAGATTTAATGATAAGGTCCATATGATATCATTTTGTACTTCTACTGATTGAAGCCTTGAATTGGGAATATGCAAATTATATTGTCTTTATCACAGTTGATTCTACTGAGTATGCGTGATATTACTCTTTTGAATTTTCTCTAAGATATCATCAATCTCTTTATTATTCAAACATGGTTTATGTAACACCCCTAACCTGTATCCGTCACCGGAATGGAGTTACGAGGCATTACCGGACAAGTCACAACTTTTATACGTTCATATAATCACTTAAGTCATATTTGAATATATATAATTTTAGTCACACATCATTTACGGATCATATCTCAAAATTCAACTAAATTCATATCGAACACATATATATATATGATATTTTTTACAAGTCAATAAACATGTTTCTAAGTTATACCATAATTACTTAGTAAATACCAAACATTTTATTTCATAATAGTATACATGCACTTACTAAACCAAAATCATATGCGGCATTATCACTATAATACCATGACCGAACATGCTCTATACATTTATTTAAGTCACAAAATAATGCACCATTTCATATGCCTAATTTACCATATTTAAAATACAAACACATGATCAAAACATCACCAACTTTAGGCACAAATCATGTTCTTCATTATCCATTTACTATGTACTCAAAACAACTATTATCTAAACCATCATTTACATCTATTTTACAATTATACCAATCACCATCTTTAACCACAATTGATAGATTAATGATATACATAATTTACTAGCATATCATATGCATATACACGGCATTGAAGATATATACATTTACTTATATATATAAAGCGCTTAAAGTAACTTAATATTATACCACACACACGCCTTTGGTTATTTAATAGTAATGCATTTATAACCCTATCTATTAAGGTCATCTTCAAACACCTATACTAAAACCATACATGCTTAATTTCATATACTCAATTAAGCAAACTTATTTCACTAACAGGTCATTTAATATAACTTATATAAATCATTTAAACGTATGCATCTTTTACTAATTCTACCGAATCAAACTTTCAAACCATCCAAATACCTTTTATGCTTATACTTATCATCTTAAACCAGTTGTTCATATTCCAAAGTATAAGTGCCAAATCATAAGTAGTTCACAACCATCACCCATATTTCATCTCATAACCGATTATGAATTCAACAACCACCTTTATCAATCTTTCTTAATAAAATAACCCCAAGCCAGAACAATTACTTCATGCCAAAACCTTTATATATATCAAACATTACACAATTGCCATCCGCATATGTCTTTTAGCATTTTTACCAAAATGAGCCTCAACCATAATCAAACATAATTAAACACAGACATTAACAAAACATACCAAGCACACCTCATTTATATACCACGACCGAATTTACTTCGACTTAAACATCATATTTAGCCATTTTCGCATGGCTTATATTTACAACATCAAAATTATCCAAATCATAAGCTAGCCTATACATGCCATAAGTTCAAAGTTCAACTTTTATAAGTACCAAAAAATGATCGATAGTGTGACGGATTTCTATGACGATCCCCGAGCTCGTAACTAGCTTCTAAAAATCTATAAAACACAAACAAATACACACAGTAAGCTCAAAAAGCTTAGTAAGTCATAAGCAAATAAATCATTCAATAACATTTATAATTTAATTTAACTAAACCGAATCATACTAATCATAAAACCATATATATTTTCAAGATTTCAACTTTACATATCAATAGCATATTGTTTCATTTGGTCAATTCACATATATTCAAAAGCATATTGAACTCTCGCTTTAATATCACATTTACATCATTTGGCCGAATATGAGAATTCATATATACATATAATTCACTTTGTATCATATATAATTTATATCACCATTCCGAATAACAAGCTTACCTTATTTTCATTAACATTAAACTTAGTACGTACCTTAACCTTTTTAGCTCGATTTCACATTCAATCATAACTAGTTAATACCCGTTGAACCATTCAGAATTAATAAGGATACTCGGATAGTCAGAAAGCTCGTACAATGCCAATGTCCTAGACGTGGTCTTACATGTAATCACATATCAATGCCACTATCCCAGACAGGGTCTTATACATACATCACAAGTCGATGCCACCGTCCCAGACATGGTCTTACACGTAAACACATATCAGAAATCTTATGTCATGACATAATCCTAACTGTTCCTAAGGTTCATACGGGGCTTTTGGACGTCGTAACTCGATAGATTTAGGCTCATAGACAATTCTCCCATACTTTTACCAATTCAGCATACACATATATTTTCTACTAAAATTTAGTTCAGCATAATAAACACATTTTCATATAAATTTAACAATGATTATTTACTTATGAACTTACCTCAGCAAAGACGGACGAACCAAGATGACTATTCAATCACTTTAGATTTCCCCTGATCCAATTTTGATTTCCTCTTTTCTTGATCTAAATTAATACAAATTTAATTTATTTAATCACATATTCAATCAAATTCATCCAAAAAACACACAAATGGTGTAATGCCCCAAACCCGGCCTAGAAGTTAGGCCCGAATTCGAGAATGTCACATTGAAAGCACAATTTCAAACAATTTTGCTAAGTTAAGATTTTACAACCTAAAAGTCCAAAATCCTTGAGTCTTGTTAAGTAATGATAAAAGCCCATTTTATTATTTTAAGCATTTCAGAAACCAAGTTTAAATATATGAAATTTACTTAGGTTTAATACTTAAGTAAACAGTTGAAAACAACAAACCCAAAATCTAAAGTCAAAACAGCGTACAAAGGCCTTATTACATCCAACTAAAATAAAGCAATTAAAACCATATTTTTGAAACAGATAAATAAAAATTTAAACATCTTGTAGTGTGGCCATCTCCGGGTCCTCTCACACGTCGAGCCGTCTACTGAGGATTACCTGAAACATTAAATAAAGGGTGTGAGTTTCGAAACTCAGTGTGTACAACCCTTGGAAGTAAAATCAACATACAAATATTCACATTGGGCCTAAGACCTATCAAAATTGGTGGTCTTGGCCTTAGCCCACAATGACCTCATATCATATCATATCATATCATATCATATCATATCATATCATATCATATGCAAAACAAGGCAATACAAAACCCTCCCAAAAAAAATCCATCCGCTGCACACACCATTTCCCTTCCAACCTTATACACCTGTGGGGAATTCTAGCTCGACCCACCCCTCCGCTACACTCCAATGGTAGCACTCACAGTGGCACTACTCAACGTTGCAGCAAAGTTGCTACTCATATAATGGGCTTAAAGCCACCGGTGGATCCACGGTCGTTAAGCGACTATGTGATCCTCAAATTCTTCCTCCGTACCATAATTCTCACCCATATGCATCCTAAACAGAATATCATATGAATGCAGCAAACACATAAGTAGCATCCATAAAAACTCATACTCATCACATAGGGGTATTTTAGTCATTTCACAATCAAGGGTATTTTCATAATTCTACCTTACAGGGGTATTATCGTAATTCTACCCTATAGGGGTATATTGTAATTCTACCCTATAGAGGTATTTTCGTAAATTTCCAAATCGAGGGTATTTTGGTAATTCTACAAATTAGGGGTATTTTGGTAATTTCATAAATCGAGGGTATTATGGTAATTTTCCAAACTAAGGGTATTTTGGTAATTTTCAAATAAGGGGTACTTGGTCCCTCTCGGGTTTTAATTATATACTTTGGCCCATTAACAAGTCCTTACGGCTAAAGCAAATAGACACTATGAACCAGGTAAGATTCCAGAAAAGAGGAGGTAGGCCACTAAGACCGCTTAAGTACCAAGCTCTCCCTAGATCTAATCCTAGACATGCATATGTCCGTTGCCACACTCTAACACAACGACTTGTCCACGAACATGTTTAATTAATAGATTAAGTCTTATGTTGTTTAAGAGTTGTTTAGAACTAGACCTAAAGTCCATTAAACCCTAACGTACTTTTTTACGTCCCCATAAAGCCCATCAAACCCAAATCACATCCTTACGGCCCATTAGGCACAAATATCATCCATATGGCCTATTAGGCCCAAAATAATTCCAGATCATGTAACATGCATGACTAACTCAATTTATAAAACCAAATCAATTGATTTCATCAAACTTAGCCTCAGGGCTTACATGCCCATTTAGCCACTTTTAGCTTTTCAGCTTTCGGCATTGCCGATATGAAGTGTGTGTAGTGTTTATACACACCTGGTTACTGTGATGTGCTATTCTATCCTTGGTCTTGAACCTACAACCCACCAACCTTAAATCAATCACTAAATCAACACATTTACCAAAAGTCAAAGCCTTACCATAACCTTATCGTGTGCCACTGAGTTCTAATAGCCCTTCCTTAGCTACTATTCGCGAATATCCCCTAGATCTGCACTCAAATGTATATCGTCAAAACAAGTGACTCATATTCCACATAAGTCACCCCTATAGGCCATACTTACATTCGACCATCCACTAAACCATCACTGAGTCGAGAAAACTTACCACTTTTCTATCGATCCTTACCTACCACGCTTGCGATCTTTGAACCTTATTCTTGTTATCACAGAGTTAATGATAGGATAGTTAGATAGCCTTTCGACTTTTAGCAAAATGTACAAGAGAGGTTAGCCGAATACTTACCAAATCCACGTTCGATCCTGCGGCCTAAATTCAACTTTTAAGATTAGTATGGTGACAGGGACTATTCAGCACCAATAGAGAGAAGAAGAGAAGAAGTGATCGGCTAGAACCAAAGGTGAACAAGAAAGGGAATTTAAGAAGAGAGGGTATGGAGGATTTGGCTTCTAAGCACTTAGAGAGAAAAGGGTGTTTATGTAACTCTCAAGTGAAGAATTCGGCTAGAGAGAAAACCAAAAGTAATAGAACCTTTCAAAAGAATTTGGCACCCCCATTTTATAGCCAAAAGATGAAACTCCCTTCCCCCTAGAGTTCAAAACCAACACAACTCTGGCCGTCCACTCTGTAAAATAAACACTCCAAAATGCCTTGCCACTACTCGAACCTTGGACCTATTCAGCTAACAATCACGCCACCTTATAGCTACCAAGTGACGCCACCTTGCCACTACACCACAAGCCCATTTGTGTCCTATTTTCCCTTTAATCTGCTTAAGAGGCCTACTGACTGAAGTTACAATTCCCTTGGGGATAAAACCAAATTTTTTTCCTATACCCTTACTTGATCACAGGACTTCTCCAACGCCCTTAGACATTTCGAATTCATTAACCCTCAAAGCCTACATGCCAATTGTCATTTTCTCGCTCACATAAAAATTTTTTGAGGTCCAAAGCCCAAAGCCCAATAGGCCCAATACTTCTAGGCCCAAATTTGGGGTGTTACAAATGGGCTAATTACACTTTTGCCCTAACATTCATAGTTTTCTCAATTTAATCCCTATTTCACAAAATAAAAAATATTCAAAATTTGACCACACTATAGCTTGGCTGAATATTCACTAAGCTCATATAAGTTCACACATTTCATTTATTTCACATTTTAGTCCCTCAATTTATTATTTTCATGATTTATCCCAAATTATTCAAATTCATCAAAAATTCAAATACAAAACATATTAATCTAACAACATATATTTATTTTCTATCATCAAACACAAAATTCATCAAGCTTTCAACAATTGCTGTAACACCCCAAACCTGGCCTAAACGTTATGACCAGATCTGGCATGTCACATGAAAGGAATGTCTAAAAACTGTGCGTTCGTTAACAAGCTCGTATTCTTTATAGTTGTTGTGAGAAATCAAGTTTAAGTAATTTTAAATAAGAAACGGTTTATTATCATTTCAGAAAATCCCATATTGATCATTTAATAATAGCGATAACCAAATTGAAAGTCAAACCAAATAAAATACCCAATGCCTTATTACATAACAAAACCAAATTTAAAAGTAAATTAACCCAAAATAGTAATTGAAATAAAACCGAAAACATAGTGCATGGCCACCTCAAGTCCACCGGCTCCACATCCGTGAACCATGCCTCATCCGCAAATGTAAGGAAAGGGTGAGTCACCGAGACTCGATGTGTAAATCCCATCCCGATAATAATAAGGCACTTACACATTTGATATGTCAATATGCAAATCATGCAAACCCAACCTAACCAACCGAACTCTTGTGTCTACCCCATGTGGTCAAAACCACTGGTGGTCAAAACCACTGGTGATCGTAGTCACAAATCATATAAGTGTGGTCAAAACCACTGGTGACCATAGTCACAAATCATATGGTGGGGCCAACCCACTGTGTGGTCAAAACCACTGATGAAAATCCCATATTCAACATGTGGGGCCAACCCACTGTGGTACTAAACCACTAGGACGAGTCACAATAATCCATGTGTGGTCAAAACCACTGGTGACCGTAGTCACAAATAATATCCATGTGGTCAAAACCACTGGTGGTCAAAACCACTGAGACTAGTCACAAATAATAAGGAAAGCGGGGCCAACCCACTGTGTGGTCAAAACCACTAGTGACAGTCTAAATCATCCTTCCCTCCTCTCATCATACCCATTTTCATGCCATGTTCATCACCATAATAATTAGTGTATGCGAGATGACATGTATGCAAATTATATATCAAAGATAATGTATGAAATGATTTACCATCATAATCGTAATAACAAATACGACATAATCAAACTAATCAACCTCTAAGGGTATAACCGTAATTTTACCTACCAAAGGCATTTTGTAATTCCACCTACGGTGTAGTTCTTAATTCTACTCGTTACCAATCCATGTAAGCAACGATCTCAACCATAATCAATCATACGATTAACACATACAATGCTAATACTACCACAAGAGTACAATGATTATTTTATCGCTTAGGGGTATTTCGATAATTTTACAAACCAGGGGTATTTCGATAATTTTACAACTCGAGGGTATTTCAGCACTTTTACAACCCAGGGGTATTTCAGTAAATTTACAAATCGAGGGTATTATGGTAATTTAACAAATCGGGGGTATTTTAGTAATTTTGCAAATTGGGGGTATTTTGGTAATTTTGTAAATCGAGGGTATTTTGGTAATTTTGTAAACCAGGGCTATTTTGGTAATTTCATAAATTAGGGGTATTTTGGTAATTTCGTAAACTAGGGCTATTTTGGTAATTTCATAAACTAGGGGTATTTTGGTAATTTCGCACCTACAATGGCCTTTTCGAAGGCCTAATGTCGCCCAGAGCGACTCAGCTACCATTTCTGGTCGTACCGAACTATTGGGCCTAAAACCAGATTTTGGCCCATTCGAGCCCACAAGCTCGTGTGGCCCACCTAACATACATCTAGCCACGCATATAAGTTCCACCTAATCTAGTTCACTATATACTATATCATCATGCAATTTATTCAATTGGGCCCATGGGCCCATTGGGCCCACTTCAGCCCATCGCGACCCAAGCAAATTTCAACCCACAAGAATACTACTGATGGCCTCAACTATCGCGTCGAAGCCCCACATGTGCGCTCGCACACTCGTGTGGCTACTATTGCCATGACCGACACTTTGGCATTTGTCGCTCTACAGCTAGAGTAAAGAAAGAGTTACACACCTGATAGGAGTCTGGTGTTAAACCGCGCTGCAACCACTCCTGTGCCCAAACGCCCACCAAGGTATGTTTACTCTTTTCCTAGGCTGCTCTTTATATAGCTAGCTCTTCACCTTCATTCTTTGTGTCTTTTCGATGTGGGATCCCTCTGTCGGTAGAGTTTAAATTCAACTGAAACTCTTGCCGTCAATCCGCAAAATAAATACTCTATTGCTTGTCATGAGATTCAACCTGTGCTCCTTGCAACATAATCCACGCCACTAACCACTTGGCCACAAGCTCCTCTTGTGTCTTAACCATGCACAACTAAATATAAATCTATAGCCAAATTCTAAGGTCCAAGTAAAAAGAAAACCAAAATGCAAAAGCCAAAACTTGAACCTTGGACCTCCTTCCTTCCTTGTGGCGTCACCCCATTGTCTCTTATGTGGCGTCACTTTGCCACTACACCACACACTCCACTTGTGTCATTTTCCTCCACATTTTATTCTTAAGGCCTACCCGCCAACTTTCAGGGTTTTTTTTTTTTTGCCTAAAACCAAAATTTCCTTAAATCCAAAGTTTGATCCAAGGACTTCATAGAAGCCCTCTAACCTTCCAAAATCACTTATCCAATAGGACCAACTTGCATTTAAGCCAATCTCTTGTTCTCCAAAAATTTAAATGCTACTACGCTCAAGGTCCATTGGGTGCAATCTTGCTAGGCCCAATTTCAGGATGTTACAAATCTACCTTCCTTAAAGAAATTTTGTCCTCGAAATTTCCAACTAACTAATAGTCACACATCCTAACCTATCACACTACGCTCTTGCTGTGCACTCTGATCTTAATAAAACTAATATACTTTTAACTAGAATTTAAAACTCCTACACATACTCAAAAACACCTAGCCATTAAAATGCATTTAATATTTCATACGCACCAAACTCTATGTCCCACCATCACATCCAAACTAAACACAAAGAATAGATACCCGAAATACAGCATATAACAAAGAGAATTACCATGAAACTTACAGTTCAGATTGGTGTCGGAGACTCTGGTGTCATACTTTCAGGAAAGTGATATATATATTTCTAAACCACATTTCAACAAAAATTTGAAAAACATTTTTGAACCCATTCCATAGCCGAGTTTTTGAACATAGGCTCTGATACCATAATTGTAACACACCAAACCCAGCCTAAACATTACGACCGGATCTGGCATGTCACATGAAAGGAATGTCTAAAATTGTGTGTTCGTTAACAAGCTCGTATTCTTTATAGTTGTTATGAGAAATCGAGTTTAAGTAATTTTGAATAAGAAACTATTTATTATCATTTTAGGAAAATCCCATATTGATCATTTAATAATAAGCAGTAACCAAATTGAAAGCTGAAACCAAATAAAATATCCAATGCCTTATTACATAAAAACCAAATTTAAAAGTAAATTAACCCAAAATAGTAATTGAAATAAAACCCAAAACATTGCATTTCCACCTCGAGTCCACCCTACTCCACATCCACGATCTATGCCTCATCTCAGAAATGTAAGGGAAAGGGTGAGTCAATGAGACTCAATGTGTAAATCCCCATCCCGATAATAACAAGGCACTTACACATTTGATATGTCAATATGCAAATCATGCAAACCCAACCTAACCAACCGAACTCCTGTGTCCACCCCTGTGGTCAAAACCACCGTGGTCAAAACCATCGTGACCGTAGTCACAAATCATATAAGTGTGGTCAAAACCACTTTGGTGACCATAGTCACAAATCATATGGTGGGGCCAACCCACCGTGTGGTCAAAACCACTAATGACAATCCGTAATCAACATGTGGGGCCAACCCACTTGGTACTAAACCAACGACGAGTCACAATAATCCATGTGTGGTCAAAACCACTTTGGTGACCATAGTCACAATAATATCCGTGTGGTCAAAACCACCGTGGTCAAAACCACCGAGACTAGTCACAAATAATAAGGAAAGCGGGGCCAACCCATGTGTGGTCAAAACCACTCGGTGACAGTCTAAATCATCTTTCCCTCCTCTCATCATACCCATTTTCATGCCATGTTCATCACCATAATAATTACGTGTATGCGTTATGACATGTATGCAAATTATATATCAAAGATAATGTATGAAATGATTTACCATCATAATCAGAATAACAAATACGACATAATCAAACTAATCAACCTCTAAGGGTATAACCGTAATTTTACCTACCAAAGGCATTTTTGTAATTCCACCCTACAGGGGTAGTTCGGTAATTTTACTCGTTACCAATCCATGTAAGCAACGCATCTCAACCATAATCAATCATACGATTAACACATACAATGCTAATACTACCACGAGAGTACAACAATTATTTTATCGCTTAAGGGTATTTCAGTAATTTTACAAACTAGGGGTATTTGGTAATTTTACAACTCGAGGGTATTTCAACACTTTTGCAACCCAGGGGTATTTCGATAATTTGCAAATCGGGGTATTTCGGTATTTTAACAAATTGAGGGTATTTTAGTAATTTTGCAAATTGGGAGAATTTTGGTAATTTTATAAATCGAGGTATTTTGGTAATTTTGTAAACTAGGGCTATTTTGGTAATTTCATAAACCAGGGGTATTTTGGTAATTTCGTAAACTAGGGCTATTTTGGTAATTTCATGAACTAGGGGTATTTTGGTAATTTCACACCTACATGGCCTTTCCGAAGGTCTAATGTCGCCCAGAGCGACTCAGCTACCATTTTTGGTCATACTGGACTATTGGGCCTAAAACCAGATTTTGACCCATTCGGGCCCACAAGCTCGTGTGGCCCACCTAACATACATCTAGCCACGTATATAAGTTCCACCTAATCTAGTTCACTATATACTATATCATCATGCAATTTATTCAATTGGGCCCACTTCAGCCCATCGCGACCCAAGCAGCCCCAACCCACAAGAATACTACTGATGGCCTCAACTATCGCGTCGAAGCCCCACACGTGCGCTCGCATGCTCGTGTGGCTACTATTGCCGTGTTCGGTACTTTGACATTTGCCGCTTTACAGCTAGAGTAAAGAAAGAGTTACACACCTAATAGGAGTCTGGTGTTAAACCGCACTGTGACCACTCCTGTGCCAAAACGCCCACCAAGGTATGTTTACTCTTCTCCTAGGCTGCTCTTTATATAGCTAGCTCTTCACCTTCATTCTTTGTGTCTTTCCGATGTGGGATCCCTCTGTCAGTAGAGTTTAAATTTAACTAAAACTCTTGCCATCCAATCCGCACAATAAATACTCTATTGCTTGTCATGAGATTCGAACCCAGGCTCCCTTGCAACATAATCCACGCCGCTAACCACTTGGACACAAGCTCCTCTTGTGTCTTAACCATACACAACTAAATATAAATCTATAGCCAAATTCTAAGGTCCAAGTAAAAAGAAAACCAAAATGCAAAAGCCAAGACTTGAACCTTGGACCTCCTTCCTTCCTTGTGGCGTCACCCTTTGTCTCTTATGTGGCGTCACTTTTCCACTACACCACACACTCCACTTGTATCATTTTCCTGCACATTTTATTCTTAAGGCCTACTCGCTAACTTTCAGGGTTTTTTTTTTGCCTAAAACCAAAATTTCCCTAAATCCAAAGTTTGATCCCGGGACTTCATAGAAGCCCTCTAACCTTCCAAAATCACTTATCTAATAGGACCAACTTGCATTTAAGCCAATCTCTTGTTCTCCAAAAATTTAAACGCTACTATGCTCAAGGCCTATTGGGCGCAATCCTGCTAGGCCCAATTTTAGGATGTTACAAATCTACCTTCCTTAAAGAAATTTTGTCCTCAAAATTTCCAACTAACTAACAGTCACATATCCTAACCTACCACACTACGCTCTTGCTGCGCACTCTGATCTTAATAAAACTAATATACTTTTAGCTAGAATTTAAAACTCCTACACATACTAAAAACACTTAGCCATTAAAACAGATGAATATTTCATACGCACCAAACTCTATGTCTAACCATCACATCCAAACTAAACACATATAATACATACCCAAAATACGACATATAACAAAGAGAATTACCACGAAACTTACAGTTCGGATTGGTGCCAGAGACTCGGGTGTCATACTTCCAGTAAAGTGATATATATATATATATTTCTAAACCACATTTCAACCAAAATTTGAAAAATATTTTTGAACCCATTCCACAGCCGAGTTTTTAAACCTAGGCTATGATACCATAATTGTAACACCCCAAACCCAGCCTAAACGTTACGTCCGGATATAGCATGTCACATGAAAAGAATGTCTAAAAACTGTGTGTTCGTTAAAAAGCTCGTATTCTTTGTAGTCGTTATGAGAAATCGAGTTTAAGTAATTTTGAATAAGAAACGGTTTATTATCATTTTAGGAAAATCCCATATTGATCATTTAATAATAAGCAGTAACCAAATTGAAAGTTGAAACCAAATAAAATACCCAATGCCTTATTACATAACAAAACCAAATTTAAATGTAAATTAACCCAAATTAGTAATTGAAATAAAACCCGAAAACATAGTGCATTGCCACCTCGAGTCCACCCCGGCTCCACATCCACGATCTATGCCTCATCTGCAAATGTAAGGGAAAGGGGAGAGTCACCGAGACTCAGTGTGTAAATCCCCATCCCAATAATAACAAGGCACTTACACATTTGATATGTCAATATGCAAATCATGCAAACCCAACCTAACCAACCGAACTCCTGTGTCTACCCCGTGTGGTCAAAACCACTGGTGACCGTAGTCACAAATTGTAACACCCCTAACCCGTATCCATTGCCGGGTTCGAGTTTGAGGTGTTACAAGACTAAACATGAATCTATAAAACCTTTGTAAATAACTACAAGAAATTTCATGCCATTCTATTTTAGCAAGCATCTCAGTCCCATTCAAAATTTAATGCATACAAAATATCATGAATGATTTCATGAGTAATTTCTAACAAATCATCAACCATTTTGATGATTCAAATGCGAAGGCCGAATAGGCTTATGTCAGTTATTATTTCAATGCTATTCTATAACTAATATTTCATTCAAGCTTATAACATTCTTTTTATATAATTGGCACTTCTAATAACATACATTTCAAGCATAACGTTTGTATTATTTTACTCACAACTAAATCAGCCTAACATAGCAAAATAACCATTTTCATATGGCCTATTTACATATTTACATTCGGTCCATTTAAACTAAAACATTTCCATACATCATTTAGCCTATACATGCCATGGACTTTGGATTCAAAATAGAAAAATACCAAAAGAGGTGATAATGTGATGGAGTTCGACGTTGATCACTGAGCTTGAGCTTCAACTTCAAAATCTAATGAACAATGCATAGAACAAACCAAGTAAGCTATCATAGCTTAGTAAGTTTAAGCAATTAATATTCATTAAGAACATAAATAAATTTTCATTCAAATTTTCGAACCCTACTCTCTTAATAGAAACCATACCAATCATCACAACCATTTAGAGATGAAATTATATCCTAATCATCCATTTATAATAACTTTTCTATACCATACTTGCATAAAAGTAATTTACTAACATACTAGTAATGTACTTACCGAATTCCCTACTTACAATTTAAACTACCAAAATCTCAAATAAATAGGTATAATGTCCATACCTTAAATTTACCATCTCAAATCAATAAGTATAATATCCTTACCTCAAATTTTCTTACCCATCCGAATTAACCGTTCTTGCCTCACTAGTGATAATACCTAGTATAATTTTAAGTACATAATATCTTTAACATTAGCAAGATTTTTAACGAACCTTAAACTTACCCACTTATTAATAGAACTTAGCAACATATCACTCACATAGAGCCGTTACTTCACATCTATTGTAACATATCGCTCACACAGAGCCATTACTTCACATCTATTGTAACGTATCGCTCACACAGAGCCGTTACATCACATCTATTGTAATGTATCACTCACACAAAGCCATTACTTCACATCTATTGTAACGTATCGCTCACACAGAGCCGTTACTTAAAAGTTTGCATGTATAATGCGCCTCACACCGTTTCGCAACTAGTGTTTCTCATAACTCATTATTCATTCAATATGCATACTTTACATATATATATATATATATATCATTTATACATCCATGATCCGATCCATACCATTACATACACAAATATTCACATTAGTATAATATTATAATCTCATGCTCAAATAAAATTTCACATTCGGCTATCATAATATCAAGTAACTAGCTTCAATTGAATTATACATTCATATCAAAATTTAATACTCCACCTAATTTCATACGTCACAACAATTAGATATGCACTTATTACTTTAAATTTCATATCTCCAAGCAACATCACATTGAGCTTGAAACACCCCAAACCCGGCCCACGAGCCTTGATTGGATCTGGTATGTTCCTCGTTGAAACCCGGTTCAAAATTCTTTTGTGACTTTGAAAAAAATGATGTGTTTTGAAAGAAAGATTGTTTTTGGGTTGGGCTCGAGTTGGAAACAAGCTAATTTTTCACTTGAAATCCCTTGATTTTAGGTGACAAAACATTTAGAGTTTAATTTATGATAAATTTATTTAGTCTTTTTAAAAAAAATATATTTTGTAGCATGATAAATGGAAGTAAAATAAAATAATTCAACTATGGCCTTATTACATCAAATAATTCCCAAAAATAAATTCAAAGTACTTAAAATAAAAGAGTCCAAAACAAAGTAAAATCGAACTTCACATGGCCTCCACTAAGCTCCTGTGAGGCCGGTCCATTACTGATCGTTACCTAAAAAAATGATCCCACAACGGGGTGAGTTAACAGACTCAATGTGTAACCAACACTAAAATTTAACAATTCAGGCATACATTATCATGTCACATACATATTCATATAACTGATGGGAAATAATGATGCAACCCGAACCCAAACCTATATGCCATCCACTACACATCACGCTTACCATCCTGCACACCGTGGGGACTACTAAGTCAACCCTCCATCCGCTACACACCATCGAAGGCAGTCGCTGCAGTCGACGTGCTCATCACCCTTATAAAATTCGTGGCATAGCCACCAGATAATATTTTGTGTCTTGAGACACCACATTCAGATAATGTGACCGAAGTCACCACATTCAGATAATGTAACAATAGTCACCACATTCACTTCCCCTTTCATATTCACCCATATGCCCATGTCATACAGAATCATGCATTATTATGCCATATTTTCTAGTCACATTCTTATAGGTTCACATTTGTGTTTTAACAGATCTTATCATAATCCCAATAGGAATAGGAAAACGTACCTGAGTACTTTGTACCATGTTATGGTACCTTAGTCATACTTTTCACATTCTTAATGACACATAAATTTATATTCATTAAACATTTCCATAAATCTTGTTAAGAAATAGTATGGGGTATTTTTGATTAACTTAGCGAATTCAATCCAAATTCTCAAGATCTCGATCTAGCGTCCTAGATCCTTTGTTCCTATATTCGGCCAACATATAGTAATTTACTAAGACCCATTCGGCCATAAAACCAAATCCCAATAGGATTATGGTAATTAAATTCTTACCTTGGTGTCGGCTTCACTGCTAACCAAATCACAAAATTTTATGATGCTTCTTTATTGCAATTGGCTATACCCTTAACCATTGAACTAGTTAGTTTGACTTTTAAGCGAGAATAGAAATAGGTCTAAACCATCAAATAAGGCCTTGGCCAAATGTACATATGGACTTACCTTGTGGATATAAATCCCAAAAAGTATCCCTAGGCTATGGAGATGTCGAAACCTACAGGGTACATGTTAGATCCACCTCTAACATTTAATTCACCATGAGATAGCCCTTAGCCGAATATACACATGACTTACCTTGAACCTTTAAAGTCCCGAAATCCTCCCTTGTCGACAACACTAAAATCCCGAAACTACCTTCCAAGATTCGGCCAAAGAACAATAGTAGAGATTAGATCTTTGTTTTCGACAAGCCTAAGAAAAAGAATTAAAATCGATTTTGATCTTACCCTTACTTGAAGAAATCGACAGCCCCTTTGCTTGAAGCCCCTCAAAGATTCGGCTATGATGACTTAGAGACTAGTCGACTATGGCCACTAGTGTATTCGGCTTCAACAAGATTGATAAGAGAGGGATTATGAGCTTTAGGAAGATTCGGCAATGGCTATTTTAGGGAGAAGAGGAATTCAACTTGACAAAAGAAAAGAAAAGAAGAACTTGGGAGAAGCAAATGGAAACTCAACTATAGGAAGAGATGAGAAAAGAATTAAAAAGTTCGTCACACCTACACTATGATTAGCCGAAAATACCACCCAAATACTCCCTTAGCCGGCCAACTCTATCAATCTCCTTACTTTTCTCCTCCTTCATCTCTTATCTCCTCATTTAAGATTAAAAATAATCCATCATTTATCTCTTGAAAATAAAAGGATAAAAACTCCTAGAATTTAGCCTTAGTGCCGTCCCCCTACTCCCCTCTTATGGACGTCACAAGCAAAAATAAAACCTTAAAATTTTGCTTCCCACGACTCTCGAACACAAGTCCTTCCCTAACTTATGGTGTTATTTCTAGAGGCCCTAAGTGGCACCTCAAGCCACTTTTCCAAGCCCAATTGTCATCCGATTTCCTTATTAATTTTCTTAAGGCCTGTTAGGCTTAGCTTCCTTATTAAAACTTAAAATCGACATTTTCTAAGGCATTTCTTATTATTCTAAAGTTCACAAATGTTCATAAATACACATTCATACATACAAAGGCATGCTTCCATACTCAATTAAGCAATTATGCATAAGTCATAATTCGGGATATTACTGATTTACCCCTTAAAATAATTTCATCCTCGAAATTACAGGCTAGAATAGGTGGGGTATTAACATCATATAGCTTCTTCCGGCTCCCAAGAAGCTTCTTCGATCCATGATTGCGCCATAACACCTTAACTAAAGGTACGAATTTTCATCGTAACACTTTCACATCTCGTTCTAGAATCTGAATCGGCTCCTCCTCATAGGACAAATCTGGCCTTAGTTCCACCTCTTCAACCGGTACTACATGAGATGGATCCGATCGGTAACGGCGTAGCATGGAAACATGGAATACGTCGTGCATCTACTTCAACTCTGGTGGCAACTCCAACTAATATGCCACTGGTCCAATTCACTTCAAAATCTTATAAGGTCCTATAAACCTTGGACTTAACTTCCCTTTCCAACCAAATCTCATTACCTTTTTCCAAGGCGAAACTTTAAGAAACACTCGGTCTCCCACATCAAATTCTATTTCTTTCCTTTTGAGATCTGCATACGACTTCTGTCTATCAGATGCTTCCTTTCACCGTGCCCAAATCACACGAACCTTCTCTTTAGATTCTACCACAATCTCTAGACCCAAAACTCGACGTTTTCCCAATTCCGTCTAACACGTAGGAGTGCGACATTTCTGACCATACAGTGCTTCGTACGGTGCCATCCGAATACTTGCCTGATAGCTATTATTGTAGGCAAACTCCGCTAAAGTTAAATATTCCTCCCAACTTCCTCTGAAATCCATCACACAGCCCCTCAACATATCCTCTAAGACTTGGATCACCCATTCAGACTGGCCGTCCGATTGTGGATGAAAAGCCGTAGTAAAATCCAATCTGGTGCCTAAAGCCTGATGTAGTGCCTTTCAAAATCGAGACGTGAACCTCGGATCCCAATCTGAGATAATTAACATCGGCACTCCATGCAACCTCACAATTTCTACTACATACAACCTTGCCAACTTCTGTAAGGAGTAGTTAACCCATACTGGAATGAAGTGCGCGAATTTTGTCCATCGATCCACTATTACCCATACCGAGTCCTTCTTAGTAGGCGTAAGAGGAAGCCCACTAACGAAGTCCATGGTAATTCGCTCCCACTTCCACTGCGAAATCATTATCGGTTGAAGTAATCCTAACGGAACTTGGTGTTCAGCCTTAAGTTGCTGACACGTCAAACACTTGCCAACAAATTCAGTAACTTCCTTCTTCAGACTAGGCCACCAAAACTGTTCCCTTAGGTCTCTGTACAACTTAGTGCCTCCAGGATGCATAGCACAAGGGCTACTATGCGATTCCTGAAGAATCCTCTGTCTAAGTTCTTCGTTCTTCGGCATATAGACCTTACCTACTCCTTTATCATTAATACCATAATCCTTTAACTCTCCACTCTGCACTTGCCGTAACTTATCACTTAGACCAACATCTGCCAACTGTCCCTCTTTACTTCATTCAACCACGTCGGCAACTTGCGCTTACGCGGTGAGGCTTCCATCATCATACAAACTTAGATGTGCGAACATCGCCCTCAGATCCGACACAACCTTTTGACTTAGGGCATCCACCACTACATTCGCCTTGCATGGGTGATACTCTATAGAACAGTCATAATCCTTGATAACTCCACCCATCTTCGTTGTCTCGAGTTCACTCTTTACGAGTCAAGAAATACTTCAAAGTTATTGTGGTCCGTGTAGATCATGACTTTTCTCCATATAAGTAGTGCCTCCACACTTTAAGAGCAAAACCACCGCGCCAATTCTAAATCGTGCGTCAGGTAGTTAACCTCATGAGGCCTTAATTGCCAAGACGCATATGTGACTACCTTCCCATCTTGCATCAATACACAACCCAAACCTGTATGGGAAGCGTCACAATACACCGTAAAATCTTTTCACCTCTCAGTCAATCAACACCGGAGCTTCCACAATACCTCTTAAGTTTTTAAAACTCTCATGTTGCTTATACGTCCATACAAAGGGTACTTCCTTCCTCAACAACTTTGTCAAAGGAGCGACTATTGATGAAAATCCCTCCACGAACCTTCTATAATAGCTTGCCAATCCCAAGAAACTACGAATCTCCGCTACAGACCTAGGTGGTTTCCAATCCAACACCGCTTCAATCTTTCTAGGATCCAACCTTATTCCTTCAGCAGACACCACATGCCCTAAGACGGCAACTTTCCTAAGCCAAAATTCACACTTGCTGAATTTGGCATAAAGCTTCTTCTCCCTCAATACTTGCAGCACAATCCAGAGATGCTCATCATGCTCCTCCTCAATCTTAGAGTATACAAGGATGTCGTCGATGAACACCACGACGAACCTATCCAAGTAAGGTTGAAAAACCCGATTCATCATATCCATGAATGTGGCTGGGGCAGTTGTCAACCCGAACGGAATTACTACAAACTTATAGTGGCCATATCTTGTCCTAAAGGCTGTCTTATGGATATCCGCCTCCTTCACCTTCAACTGATGATATCCTGACCTTAAGTCAATCTTTGAGAACACTGCTGCCCCTTAAGCTGATCGAATAAGTCATCTATCCTTGGCAAGGGATACTTGTTCTTGATGGTCAACTTATTCAACTGACGATAATCTATGCACATTCATATAGTTCCGTCCTTCTTCTTCATAAATAGGACCGGTGCTCCCCATGGAGACACACTAGGTCGGATAAACCCACGATCCAGTAATTCCTGGATTTGAGCCTTGAGCTCCACCAACTCATTTGGTGCCATTCTGTACGGGGCAATTGACACAGGAGCTGTTTTCAGCAGCAAGTCAATTCCAAACACCACCTCCCTATCTAGGGGTATTCCTGGTAATTCTTCCGGAAACACATCCTCAAAATCCCTTACTGTTCTAACTCCACTAGCACCTTCTTCTTTTCCATCTAATACACTTACGAAGGCTAAAAATGCCTTGCACCCTTTACAAACCATCTTTTCAACCTTTAGCGCCGAAACTACATTAGACAAGTAGTTTCTTCTTTCTCCTATCATAATGACCACCTCATCCTCCGGGGTCTTTAACTCCATTCGCTTAGCTGCACAGTCCAACACAACTCGATGGTCCACTAGCCAGTCCATTCCATGTATGAGATCGAACTCTCCGAAGGGAAGTTCCATCAAGTCAGCAAAAAATACTATGCCTTGAATTTCTAAAGGTACACTACAAAAGAGCTTATTCACCACTACAGTTTGACCTAGTGGGCTTACTACAGTCATCTCCTTATCAGAAAGTTCAAAGGCTATATCTAGAGTTTCAACTACTCTACATGCCACATAAGAACGGGTCGAGCCCACATCAATTAAAGCAACATAATGCTTTCCAAATACAAGGAACGTACTGGTTATGACGTCTGGCGTGTCTCCCTCTTTCCTATGGTGAACCGCATAAACTAATCCTAGCTATCTTGCCTTAGTATTAGCAGCACCTCGGCCTGGTGTTCCATGTCCTCTACCAGCATTGTTACCTCTACCATTCGGACCACGACCTCGCTGAGGCTGCTGTCCTCCTCTACCAGCCTGATTAACATTCTGAGCTAGTGGTCGATTCCCATCTGGTCTCATCGGATAGTCCTTAATCATATGGTCCTTTGACCCACATTTGAAACACCCACCTGTCTTCTTCCAGCATTTGCCTAAGTGTTTCTTCCCGCACTGCTCACAAGTACGATATTGCCCTCTAGTACCAGTTTGCTGACCTCGCGGCCCATCAACTCTAGGCCTTTTCTGAGCATTCCCAAATGATCCAGATGACCCAAATCCTCTCTTCTTCTTATTTTGGTCCGTGTTCTACCTCACAGAGTCCTTAATTCCTTCCACTATCTTAGCTTTCTCTACTAAAGTAGAAAACTCCCGCTCTTGATGTGGAGCGACTAACAACCTCAGGTCATCCCTTAGTCCATCCTCAAACCAGACACACCGCTCATGCTCCGTAGCCACCACTCCTCGAGCATACTGGCTCAACCTCAGGAATTCAGCTTCATACTCTGCTACGGACTTGTTCCCTTGAACCAGCCCCAAAAATGCCTTCTTCTGCTCATCAATATAACTGGTTCCCACATACTTCTTGTGATACGCTGTCTTAACATACTCCCAGGTTAGATCCTCAGCGGTGGTACCATCCCAAACTGTAAGCCACCATTGATACGCTTCATCGCGTAGCAGCGCCACCATTCCTTTCAACTTCTCCTCAGGGGTCAGATCGAGCTCATCCATAATGTGTTCGATTGCTTCCAACCAATATTCAGTCATACTGGGTGCCACACCAGATACGCCACGGAACACTTCAGCTCCGTTGGCTCGGAGTCATTCGGGTACAGATTTCTGAGCTCCCATATTCCCTCCAGCACCAGCCACCATTTTAAGAACTCACAGCACAGCCTGCGATACTGCATCTTCTCCTGTCTGATCTTACTGTTCAACACCAACAGTTGGTGGTGGTGGAGGCGGTGGTACCTCATTCTTAGATTCTTGACCCGATCTAACGGGTTCTGACACGATCATTCTACCTCGACCGCATCCTCGTACATTGCGACCACATCCCCTAGAGCTCATTTCTACTACCGCGCTTTAATCTGATTAAGAAATTTTATGCATTAGCCATTGTTTCACTGATTATTCGCGAATAAGTTTTATGAAAAGAGTTTAGTAGCAATTCTTTCGATCAATCAAAGTTTCAAGTTTTCTATCCTAATTCACAGAAAAGCATTTCCATTCCATAGTATCTCCCATACACATTCATTCTTCGAACATTTACATGCATTCCTATCCTGGGGTATTTTCGTAATTTGTCTTATAGGGGTATTTTCGTAATTTGTCTTACAGGGGTATTTTCATAATTTTTCAAAATAAGGTGCCTTGCTGATTTTGTTAATAAGGGTATTCTGGTAATTTTGCATTCCCGGGGGTATTTTGGGAAATTTGGAAATCTGAGGTATTTTGGTAATTAACCCGGCTGAATTTGTAAATCTTAATAAATCAAGGGTATTTTGGAATTCTGAAACTTGGGGTTGTTTTGAGAATTTGTTTTCCAAATCGGTGTTGTTGCGAGAAATTTTGAAGATCGGGGTCATTCGGTAATTTTATAACTCTGGGGTATTTGGTAATTTGTAGATTAGGGGTAATTTTCGTAATTTTTTCCAAAATCAAGGTATTTTGATATTTTGTACATTTAGGGTTTGAACAAAGTAATGAAATTTTGATAAGAACTATGGGTAATATGAGTATTTTATAAACCAAGGGCATTTTGTAATTTTACCACTAGGGTATTTTAGAAATTTTGTAAATTAAAAAATATTTTGAAAATTTTATAGAATAGTTCTTACAAATCAAAAGGGTAATTTAGTAATTTTAAAACTAGAGTTTCCATAAAATACATAGTCCCTTTCGGGTTTTAGTTAGGGGTTTAGCAGTGAATAAGTCCTCTTGGTTAGGGTGAACCGAAGCTACGCACTGGTAGGATTTGAGTGGAGAGGAGGTGAGTCACGGATTGCTTAAATACCAAGTTCCCACCAAACCAATCCTGACATGCGCACCATGGTTGCCACACCTAACTTCGGTGACTTAATCATGGGTTTGTTTAGTTAGGCATTTAAGTCTTATGTAATTGTTGGGGTAACTAGTCCTAGGGTTCAAGTGCTTATCATGCTAATCTACGTTTCATTCCATTTCTACCCTTCTACAAGTCATAATATAAATCACACAAGAGATAGGGCTACTTACCTGGTGGACTTCGGGTTGGAGACTTAGTGTGCCATGCCAGAAAAACCTGCTTAATTCACAAAAATTCCTTTTGGGCTTAACTTTGAAAACGTTTTGGGCCTTAAACCCAAGGTGAAAGTTTAAACTGGGCTCTGATACTAAGCTAAAACACCCCAAACTTGGCCCACAAGCCTTGACCGGATCAGGTATGTTCCTCGTTGAAACCCGGTTCAAAATTCTTTTGTGACTTTGAAAAAAATGATGTGTTTTGAAAGAAAGATTATTTTTGGGTTGGGCTCGAGTTGGAAACAAGTTAATTTTTCACTTGAAATCCCTTGATTTTAGGTGACAAAACATTTAGAGTTTAATTTATGATAAATTTATTTAGTCTTTTAACAAAAATATTTTGTAGCATGATAAATGGAAGTAAAATAAAATAATTCAACTATGACCTTATTACATCAAATAATTCCCAAAAATAAATTCAAAGTACTTAAAATAAAAAGAGTCCAAAACAAAGTAAAATCTGAACTTCACATGGCCTCCACTAAGCTCCTGCCGACCCGGTCCATTACTGATCGTTACATGAAAAAAATGATCCTACAACGGGGTGAGTCAACAGACTCAATGTGTAACCAACACTAAAATTTAACAATTCAGGCATACATTATCATGTCACATACATATTCATATAACTGATGGGAAATAATGATGCAACCCGAACCCAAACCTATATGCCATCCGCTACACATCACTCTTACCATCCTGCACACCATGGGGACTACTAAGTCAACCCTCCATCCACTACACACCATTGAAGGCAGTCGCTGCAGTCGACGTGCTCATCGCCCTTATAAAATTCGTGGCATAGCCACCAGATAATATTTTGTGTCTTGAGACACCACATTCAGATAATGTGACCGAATTCACCACATTCAGATAATGTGACAATAGTCACCACATTCACTTCCCCTTTCATATTCACCCAAATGCCCATGTCATACAGAATCATGCATTATTATGCCATATTTTCTAGTCACATTCTTATAGGTTCACATTTGTGTTTTAACAGATCTTATCATAATCCCAATAAGAATAGGAAAACGTACCTGAGTACTTTGTACCATGGTATGGTACCTTAGCCATACTTTTCACATTCTTAATGACACATAAATTTATATTCATTAAACATTGCCATAAATCTTGTTAAGAAATAGTGTGGGGTACACACCTGATTAACTTAGCGATTTCACTCCAAATTCCTAAAGATCTCGATCTAGCGTCCTAGATCCTTTGTTCCTATATTCGGCCAACATATTGTAATTTACTATGACCCATTCGGCCATAAAACCAAATCCCAATAGGATTATGGTAATTAAATTCTTACCTTGGTGCCGACTTCACTGCTAACCAAATCATGAAATTTTATGATGCTTCTTTATTGCAATCGGCTATACCCTTAACCATTGAACTAGTTAGTTTGGCTTTTAAGCGTAATAGAAATAGGTCTAAATCATCAAATAAGGCCTTGGCGAATGTACATATGGACTTACCTTGTGGATCTAAATCCCAAAAAGTATCCCTAGGCTATGGAGATGTGAAACCTCAGAGGTACATGTTAGATCCACCTCTAACATTTAATTCACCATGAGATAGCCCTTATCCGAATATACACATGACTTACCTTGAACATTTAAAGTCCCGAAATCCTCCCTTGTCGATAACACCAAAATCCCGAAACTACCTTCCAAGATTCAGCCAAAGAACAATAGTAATGATTAGATCTTGGTTTTCGACAAGCCTAAGAGAAAAAGAATGAAAACCGATTTTGATCTTACCCTTACTTGAAGAAATTGACAGCCCCTTTGCTTGAAGTCCCTCAAAGATTCGGCTATGATGACTTAGAGACTAGTCGACTATGGCCACTAGTGTATTCGGCTTCAACAAGATTGATAAGAGAGGGATTATGAGCTTTAGGAAGATTCGGCAATGGCTATTTTAGGGAGAAGAGGAATTCGCTTGACAAAAGAAAAGAAAAGAAGAACTTGGGAGAAGCAAATGGAAACTTAGCTATAGGAAGAGATGAGAAGAGAATTAAAAATTTCGTTACACCTAAACTATGATTAGCTGAAAATACCACCCAAATACTCCCTTGGCCGGCCAACTCTATCAATCTCCTTACTTTTCTCCTCCTTCATCTCTTATCTCCTCATTTAAGATTAAAAATAATCCATCATTTATCTCTTGAAAAAAAAGGATAAAAACTCCTAGAATTTAGCCTTAGTGCTGTCCCCCTACTCCCCTCTTATGGACGTCACAAGCAAAAATAAAAACCTTAAAATTTTGCTTCCCACACGACTCGAACACAAGTCCTTCCCCTAGATTATGGCGTCATTTCCAGAGGCCCTAAGTGGCACCTCCAAGCCACTTTTCCAAGCCCAATTATCTATCAAATTTCCCTTATTAATTTTCTTAAGGCCCTGTTAGGCTTAGCTCCCTTATTAAAACTTAAAATACGACATTTTTCTAAGGCATTTCTTATTATTCTAAAGTTCACAAATATTGATAAATACACATTCATACATACAAAGGCATGCTTCCATACTCAATTAAGCAATTATGCATAAGCCATAATTCGAGATATTACAGAGCTAGCTTATACTAAATGTAAATACACATTCGGCACTTTGTGTTTCAAAATATTTATCACCCCTAATCTTAGACATCATATGAAGTGTAATTCCATTTAATACAATTGCTTAAAACTTACCTCGATACTTGACCAATTAAGCTTCTTGGCTACTCGTCTAGTTTGGCTTTCCCCCGTTCTTTTTCCAAATCTTTTCTTCCTTGATCTAAAACCAAATTTTAAAGAGCCTATTCAAATAAATTTCATTCATCACCATTTGTGACATTTTATTGCACCTGTAACACCCCAAACCCGATCAATAGGCCACGACCGAATCTGGTATGTCACTGAGGAAAACGTTTTGAAGAAAATTGAATAACAATTAAATTTTTGTGAAAAACTTTTTGAAAATTCTATATTTGTAGAAATCATGTGTATAATAAGTTTAAACTGATAATTTACTTTGTAATTTCATAAATAAAACTTTAAAACTTAGTTGATAAATCATAGGTTAGAAAACATTTATATCATTTTAAGAAAACTCGAATTATTGCTTTGAAAACCATTTGCATTTTGAATGTAGAAACTTAATATTTGTAAATCATTTAAATTGTAGAAACCACTTAATTTATATTATACTATCAAGCGATTAAAATTACCCGATGGTAAGATTTTAAAACCATTACGTTTTTATAATTTTAGAAAACTTTGGGCTCAATTATTAAATTAACCAAATAATTTATAAGCCATATTTAAAACATATCCAAAGCATATAGATAATCCAAAACATAATTAAAGAGGCCTTATTACAAACCCAAAATAAAACAAAAACCAAATTAAAATAAATTAAAGTACTCCAAATCGAAGTTCATGTAAAATCAAATTTTATTGCATGGCCTCCTCGAGTTCATCCGGCTCCTCATCCGCGATCTCACGAATCACCTAAAATGATAAGGGAGAAGGTGAGTCACCAAGACTCAGTGCATAATCCCTCTCCCGGTTAATGCAACATTCTTACACAATTTATAATCAAGCAACATATATATTATGCACCCAACCTAGCCATCCATAACTCCTTTTCTACCCCGTGTGGTACCAAACCACTGGTGGTGCCAAACCACTGGCGACCCAAAGTCACGATATCCAAAAATGTGATACCAAATCACTGGTGACTCAAAGTCACGAATAATCCATCTGTGGTGTAACAAACCAAATCTGACCCTAATCGGAATGGTGGTTTCGGGACCACGAATCCGAGCCCAAGAAATATATAAATATTATATTTAGTGTTTATTATATATGAATTTATGTGTGTGAAAGTTTCGTAGAAAAATTTTATCGTTTAAGTATTGAATTTGATAAAAAGGACTTAATCGCATAAAAAGTAAAAGTGGCCAACTAAAGTGTAATGTGTTAAATTGAGCATGGCTTTTAATATGAGGTATTAAAAGGGCAAATAGCCCATTTTAGGTTAATGGCCTACCATCATAATGCATGTAATAGTGTTTGAATTTTATAATATATGTTATTACATTATATGTTAAAATAAACTAATTAATATATGTTAATAAAACAAAAAATAAGAAGCCATGCATTATTTATCTCTTTGGCTGAAAACAGAAAAGAAAAAAGGGAGAAGCTTGGCACATTGACTTCAAGTTTTTCTTGATTTAGGTATGTAAATTTATTCAATTTTAATAATTTTTACGTTTTTGAGATCGTTGCTTGAACCGTGAACCACCCATGTTGTAATTTTTGAATCTAAGCATGCTTGATGTTTTGCTATTGCTAGGTTTATATGGTATTTGATGTTAGATGATGTTAGATAAAAGATAAGTTAAAATTAGTATATTATGTATTGGAAGTTTTGAAGAAATTTTGTTTTAGGCCAAATTGTAAAAAATAAAAATTTGAGAGGGCTTAAATGCAAAATAAATGAAATAAATGGACTTATATGGTCCTTATACATATTCGCCCTTGAGTGTTATATTGAAATAATGTATATTTTGTGTTTTGTGCAATTAGGACTAGATTGTAAAATTTGAAATAGTAGGGTAAAATAGTAATTTGCCCATTTTGTGCTTAGGGACTAAATTGAGATGAAATGTGCTTGAATGAGCTAAATTTTAATGTGTTTTAGATCAAGAGCAAAGAAAAAGCAGATTTAGATCGGGAAAGACGAAGGTTCTCGAATAGCCAGACTTGCGGTCTATCGACAACCGAGGTAAGTCCTTAAGCAAGTATATGTTACATAATCATCTATGAATGTATTAAATGATAATATTCGATAATTTTGAGAATAGAATCTTGTGTTAGCCGGATGTAAAAGTATTAGAATGGATTGGCTGAAATTTTATTCAATTTGATATGAATAAGTGTTTTGGATTGCTATATGATAAAATATATGAATTATAAGTGGTGGAGAATTTAGCACAATGAAATGTGAAATGAAAGATTAACTATATTTGTTTGGGCTAAATGCCTAGCGTGCCTCGTCTTGGTGATTTGTTTCGGCTAAATGCTAGCAGGCTTTATGCTTATGATCTATTTCGGCTTTAATGCCTAGCGAGCTTTATCTTGGTGATTTATTTAGGCTTTGATGTCTAGCGAGGCTTCGTGTTAGGTGTTTAAATCTAGGACCTTTGGTCTAGCAAGTTTTATACCGTTGATTGTTAATACGAGCTTATGCTTATGAATGAAATGATCTAGTTAAAGGCTCGGGTAAGCAAGTAAGGTATGTTATGTTTAAGGTTACTTGAGTTGAGTTAATACTATGAGAACGATGTTATGTACAATTGAAATTACGATGGATGTACATGAGTATTAAATGATTTGATTGGAGCTTGATTGTACTATTATGGAAATGAAGTACAATTGCTTAGGTTTGTGAACTATTAGTATTCGGCCCTGTAGAAATCTATATGTTTAAATGTGTATGTGCAATGTCATAGGTTGAATGATTATAATGTTTATGTATTTATATGTTATATTATCAAGAGCTTAGGACTTACTAATTTAGAAAACTTATTTGTGTGAAATGTTCTCCTCTGTTTTATAGATTTGATTTAGGTTACAAGCTCAACGGGATCGTCAAGAAGTCGACCACACTATCAATCTAATTTGGTACTCTTTCGTTTTGGTTTTCAGATAGAGGCATGTATAGGGAAGACTTTGACTTTATTTTGATGAAAACTTTTGTTCATGTATATAATGGCCATGCGAATATGGCTATCTCTTTTGTTAAACTTTACCTATGAGTTGGGTATAATGGCATGTCCAGTTGTTAATGTTTAAGTCTAATAGTTATGTTTGGTAATAATCTGGGTATGTTAATGCTATTATTTTGCATGGTTGTGAAGGTTTTAGTTAGTATATGTATTCGCCATGGTATATGTATATAATAGGTATGGTTTGATTTTGTGGTTCATGGCATTTTGAGTCTAAATAATGTTTTGATAGTGCATATTCGATTAAATTATATATATAGATATATTCAAGTTGTATAATATTTCATTTTATCTATATGTACAACCGATTGATGTATATGCACTATATATATATATATATATATATATACATGTTTTTATAATGGTGAATTACTAGCATATTTAATATTATGGATTCGATGTAATATGGTAAGTAATAAGGTATTACATGACACATGTGTGTATAATTTGTATGCGAAAATGATATATGTTAAATAGGAAATTGCAGCCATTACATGTATATGGAATGCATCGAAAATTTCATTTGATCAAAGTGTAAATAATCATTTAGTTTTATTTGGTGTTTAAGTGATCAGAGAGTGAATAGAGTTTTGATACATGATTTAGTAATGTGGTAAAGTTATGCATAATGTATATATATATATTAGGCCATATTGAACCTAGGATATGTTCGGCCATAGTGTTTTATTAATAAGGTTGCATGTGCATTTGGTCAGTGAGTAGGTATGTTTTGGCTGACTATATATTTATGTTGTGCGAGTACTTATATATACATACATATTTGTTTGTTTTTGGATAGTTGCTTGTAGATGAGTAAAACATGGTTATAAAAGTAATTTTTATGGTGTTACATTTGTTAGCCAAATTGAATATGGAACATATGGATAAGAGTACGCATGTACTTGAATAGTTAATTAAACAAAAGAAAAAGTTATATACATATATATATATACATGCATTTATGGATAAGTTCTATGTGATTATGTGATTGTATGAAAGCTGTATTTTCTTTAAAAATGCCTCGTAACCCTAATTCGGCGACGGATATGGGTTAGGGGTGTTACATTTTAATTGGTATCAGAGCTTACGGTTTAGTCGATTCTAGGACTACCGTAGTAAGTAAGAGTCTAGCTATACATGCCTCTGAACTGTATATATGATAGTGTGGTGTCTTTTGACAATTTCAATTGTATTTTATATAGTAAATGGATTCTGATCCCGATAGAGCCGTGGCAGATGATGTGGAGAGTGTCACGCCTAGTCTCGCACATGGATCGGTGCCATTAGACTCTCAACCGATTCACGGGTAATCACGAGGGAGAGGCTAAACAAGCCTTCTACCAAATGATGAATGAATGGTTTACCCAGTTTGTTCAGAATAATCCGGCTGTACAACAACCTCCACCCCCGAATAATCTAACTCCGGTACCTTCAAGACTTCGATGATAGATCTAATGAGATCTAGTAGGCCTCCTGTTGATCAAATCAGGAAATTTAGGGCCGAGGAATTCAAGGCTAATGATGATGATGATGCAGAGCGAGCTGAAATGTGGCTTGATAACACTATTCGGGTACTTGATGAGCTATCCTGCACTCCAAACGAATGTTTGAAACGTGCTATATCCTTGCTTCGGAACACTGCCTATCACTGGTGGAATACACTAGTATCAGTGGTTCCAAAAGAAAAAGTGACATGGGATTTCTTTCAGAATGAATTCCGCAAGAAATATATCAGCCAGAGGTTCATCGACCAGAAACATGAAGAATTTCTTGAATTAAAACAGGGGCAAATGACTGTGACTGAATATGAGCAAAAATTTGTCAGATTGAGCCAATATGCTCGGGAGTGTGTATCAACTGAAGCCATTATGTGAAAAAGGTTTGAAGATGGTTTGAATGAAGATTTAAAGTTGCTTGTTGGCATTCTTGAAATCAAAGAGTTTATGACACTCGTCGAGCGAGCTTGCAAAGCTGAAGAGCTCGGAAAGGAGAAAAGAAAGGCCAAGACAGAAGCTAGAGACACCCGTAAGATACCATCGGGTAAGAATTTCCATTCCACATCTAAGAAGTTTAGAGATGACTTCAGCAGACATAAAGCTACTTCGGAGTCACCTAGATGTGATCGACCTCTAGTGGGCTCCCGAGCTACCTCGATGGCCAGTGTTGGTAACATTCCACAAAATTGAGTTGAATGCAAACATTGTGGAAAATGGCACTCTAGGAGTTGTAGAGTTCGTGATCGGTCCTGCTTTAAATGTGGATCCTCAGATCATTTTATTCGAGAGTGCCCGATGTTAACTGAGAAAAATACGGCATAAAACTCTAGACCGAGCGGTGCATCAGCACGGGGCAGACCACCCAGGCATTCTGGCAATGTAGTTGGTAGTCAGAGAGGGACGAAGAACACAGCAGTTCGATCTGAAGCTAGAGCTCCAGCTAGAGCTTATGTTACTCGAGCTAGAGAGATCTTGCTTCTCGGATGTCATTACCGTACTTTCACCCTTTATGAGACTACCGTGATTGCATTGATTGATCTGGTTCGACCCATTCATATGTATGTGAAACTCGGTATTGAAGAAGACTCTTCCATTGAGTCTAATGAGTTTGTGATTCACGTATCCAACCCTTTGGGTAGATGTGTGTTTGTTAATAAAGTGTGTAAAATTGCCCATTGATGATTCGGATTTTTGCTTCCCATCGATTTAATCTTGTTGCCTTTCGATGAGTTTGATATAATTTTGGGAATGGATTGGTTAACCGCATGATGCGGTGGTGAATTGCCAAAAAAGCTTATTGATTTAAGTCACGAATGGTGAAATCATTAGAATTGAATCCGATGATTTAGGTGGGTTTCCTACGCTTATATCCTCGATGTTAGCCAGTATGTGAGAAAAGGGTGCGAAGCTTATTTGGCTTATGTCTTTGGATAATAAATTGTTTGAGAAGCAGATTGAATCTGTCTGGGTTGTATGTGAATACCGGATGTGTTTCTGAAGAACTACCGGGTTTACCCCAAAGACGAGAGATTGAGTTTGGCATTGAATTAGCACCGGAACGACTCCGATCTCAATAGCTCCATATCGGATGGCACTCTTGAACTAAAAGAGTTGAAAGCACGATTGCAAGAGTTAACAGATAGGGCTTTGCATGACCAAGTTTCTCTCCTTGGGGTGCACCATTCTTTTGTGAAAAGAAAGATGGAGCGATGTGAATATGTATTGATTATTGGCAATCTGAATAAGGTAACTATAAAGAATAAGTACCGTTACCTCGGATTGATGATTTGTTTGATCGGTTGAAAGGGATTGATATTTTCAAGATAGATTTGAGATCGAGTTATTATCGGTTGTGAGTCGAGATACGGATGTGCCAAAGACGCATTAGGACGAGGTACGAACATTTTGAGTTTTGGTTATGCCTTTTGGGCTTACTAATGCACCTGCTATTTTATGAATTTGATGAATCGGGTTTTAGACGCTTTTGGATCGATTTGTGGTAGTGTTTATTGATGATATATTGATCTACTCCAAAGATGAAATCGAACATGCTGAGCATTTGAGATTAGTGCTACAAACTTTGTGAAATCGGCAGTTGTATGCGAAGTTTAGTAAATGTGAGTTTTGGATGAAAGAGGTCACTTTTTGGGATATGTTGTTTCAAAGATCGGGCATTCGAGTTGATCCGAACAAAATCTCGGCTATACTTGATTAGAAGCCACCAAAAATGTTTTGAGATTCAAGTTTTTGGGACTTGCGGGTTACCATCGAAGATTTGTGAAGGGTTTTTCTATGATAGCTACCCCGTTGACAAAGTTATTGCAGAAAGATGTCAGGTTTGAGTGGTCAGAAAAGTGTCAGAAAAGTTTTGATCAACTGAAAGTCCTTTTGATAGAAGCTCCAGTGTTAGTTCAGACTGAATCGGGAAAAGAATTTGTTGTTTATTCTGATGCTTCTTTGAATGGTTTGGGCTGTGTTTTGATGCAGGAAGGCAAAGTTTTAGCCTATGCTTCAAGACAATTGAAGCCGCATGAAAGAAATTACCCGACGCATGATTTAGAACTTGCATCTATTGTGTTCGCATTAAAAATTTGGCGTCATTATTTATTTGGCGAGAAATGTCACATTTATTCGGATCATAAAATCCTAAAGTATTTGATGACTCGTAAAAGTTTAATTTGAGACAACGTAGATGGTTAGAACTGTTGAAAGACTATGAGTTAGTGATTGACTACCATCCGGGAAAAGCTAACGTTGTTACAGATGCGTTAAGTCGAAAATCATTGTTTGCTCTTCGTGCAATGAATGCACAAATAGCTATGTCTGGTGATGGTTCGATCATAGCCGATTTACAAGCAAGATCGATGTTTATTCAGCAAATTTGTGATGCATAGAAAGTTGACAAGGATTTGATTGCTAGTCGAGTTCGATTAAGAAAAGGTGCGAATCGATTTTAGATTGATGAAAATGACCGCTTGAATTTTAAAAGCCGAATGTGTGTTCAAGAACTCGATTTGATCTGATGATTCGATTGAGGCCCATAGTGGTCGATTATCAATACATCTGGTAGCACAAAGATGTATAATGATCTGAAATAGTTCTATTGGTGGTAGGGCATGAAGCGGGATATATTTGAATTTGTTTGAAATGCTTAATTTGTCGACAAGTAAAAGTTTGAACATCAAGTGCCATCTGGACTACTTGACCAATCATGATACCGAATGGAAATGGGATAGAATTACAATGGATTTTGTATCCGGTCTTCCTATAACACCAAGTAAGAAAGATATCGTCTGGGTTATAGTTGATAGACTGACTAAATCACTCATTTTGTGCCGGTTAAATGCACTTTTCACTCGATAAACTTGCTGAATTGTATGTATCACAAATTGTGAGATTGCATGGTGTACCGAGTTCCATTGTTTCGACAGAGACCAGATTTACATCGCGGTTTTGGAAGAAGTTGCAAGATGCCTTAGGTACTAAACTACATTTTAGTACGACTTTTCATCCGCAGATGTATTCGATCTGAGTGAACTATTCAGATACTTGAGGACATGTTGAGATGTTGCATTCTCGAGTTTAAAGGTACGTGGGAACGATACTTACCTTTGATTGAATTTGCTTATAATAACAGTTTTCAATCTAGTATCAAGATGGCGCCCTATGAAGCCTTGTACGGACGAAAGTGTCGAACACCATTATACTGGACTGAGCTCAGCGAGAATAAGATACACGGGGTTGATTTGATTAAAGAAACTAAACAGAAAGTATCTATTATTAGAGACAATTTGAAAGCTGCTTCGGATCGTCAAAAATCTTATGCTAATTTGAAACGTAAAGACATCAAATTTCAGGTCAGAGATCGAGTGTTTTTAAAGGTTTCTCCGTGGAAGAAAGTACTCCGTTTTGGCCGGAAAGGCAAGTTGAGCCCGAGGTTCATTGGACCGTATGAAATCATTGAATGTGTTGGGCCTGTTGCTTATAGGTTGAAGCTACCCTCTGAATTAGAAAAGATACACGATGTATTTCACGTTTCTAAACTCCGTAGATACAGATCAGATCCGTCACATGTGATTGCTCCGTTTGAGATTGAGATACAACCTGATATGACGTATGAGGAAAAATCGATCCGTATTTTAGCTCGGGAAATGAAAGAGTTAAGAAACAAAAGGATTTCCTTAGTGAAAGTACTATGGAATCGGCACGGAGTTGAAGAGGCTACGTGGGAGCCTGAGGATTCAAAGAGGCAACAATATCCGACGTTATTTAACGGTAAGATTTTCGGGGACGAAAATCCTTAAGGGGGAGAGTTGTAACAAACCGAATCTGACCCTAATCGGATCGGTGGTTTTGGGACCACGAATCTGAGCCTGAGAAATATATAAATATTATATTTAGTGTTTATTATATATGAATTTATGTGTGAAAGTTTCAGAGAAAAATTTTATCGTTTAAGTATTGAATTTGATAAAAAGGACTTAATCGCGTAAAAAGTAAAAGTGGCCAACTAAAGTGTAATGTGTTAAATTGAGCATGGCTTTTAATATGAAGTATTAAAAGGGCAAATAGCCCATTTTAGGTTAATAGCCGCCATCATAATGCATGTAATAGTGTTTGAATTTTATAATATATGTTATTATATTATATGTTAAAATAAACTAATTAATATATGTTAATAAAACAAAAAATAAGAAGCCATGCATTATTTATCTCTTTGGTCAAAAAATGAAAAAGAAAAAAGGGAGAAGCTTGGTACATTCGGCTTCAAGTTTTTCTTGATTTAGGTATGTAAATTTGTTCGCTTTTAATAATTTTTACGTTTTGAGATCGTTGCTTGAACCAGAATCACCCATCTTGTAATTTTTGAATCTAAGCATGCTTGATGTTCAGCTATTGCTAGGTTTATATGGTTTTGATGTTAGATGATGTTAGATAAAAGATAAGTTAAAATTAGTATATTATGTATTGGAAGTTTTGAAGAAATTTTGTTTTAGGGCCAAATTGTAAAAAATAAAAATTTGAGAGGGCTTAAATGCAAAATAAATGAAATAAATGGACTTATATGGTCCTTATACATATTCGCCCTTGAGTGTTATATTGAAATAATGTATATTTTGTGTTTTGTGCAATTAGGACTAGATTGTAAAAATTTGAAATAGTAGGGTAAAATAGTAATTTGCCCATTTTTATGCTTAGGACTAAATTGAGATGAAATGTGCTTGAATGAGCTAAATTTTAATGTGTTTTAGATCAAGAGCAAAGAAAACGCAGTTTAGATCGGGGAAAGACGAAGGTTCTCGAATAGCCGACTTGCACGGTCTATCGACAACCGAGGTAAGTCCTTAAGCAAGTATATGTTACATAATCATCTATGAATGTATTAAATGATAATATTCGATAATTTTGAGAATAGAATCTTGTGTTAGCCGAATGTAAAAGTATTAGAATGGATTGGCTGAAATTTTATTCAATTTGATATGAATAAGTGTTTTTGGATTGCTATATGATAAAATATATGAATTATAAGTGGTGGAGAATTTAGCACAATGAAATGTGAAATGAAAGATTAACTATATTTGTTTCGGGCTAAATGCCTAGCAGGCCTCGTGCCGGTGATTTGTTTCGGGCTAAATGCCTAGCAGGCTTTATGCCGGTGATCTATTTCGGGCTTTAATGCCTAGCGTGCTTTATGCCTGATTTATTTCAGCTTTGATGCCTAGCAGCTTCGTGCGGTGTTTAAATCTAGGACCTTTGGTCTAGCAAGTTTTATACCAAAGAATTGTTAATACGAGCTTATGCTTATGAATGAAATGATCTAGTTAAAGGCTCGGTAAGCAAGTAACGGTATGTTATGTTTAAGGTTACTTGAGTTGAGTTAATACTATGAGAACAAATGTTATGTACAATTGAAATTATGATGGATGTACATGAGTATTAAATGATTTGATTGGAGCTTGATTGTACTATTATGGAAATGAAGTACAATTGCTTAGGTTTGTGAACTATTAGTATTTGGCCCTGTAGAAATCTATATGTTTAAATGTGTATGTGCAATGTCATAGGTTGAATGATTATAATGTTTAAGTATTTATATGCTATATTATCAAGAGCTTAGGACTTACTAAGTTAGCAAACTTATTTGTGTGAAATGTTCTCCTCTGTTTTATAGATTTGATTCAGGTTACAAGCTCAACGGGATCGTCAAGAAGTTGACCACACTATCAATCTAATTTCGTACTCTTTCGTTTTGGTTTTCGGATAGAGGCATGTATAGGAAAGACTTTGACTTTATTTTGATGAAAACTTTTGTTCATGTATATAATGGCCATGCGAATATGGCTATCTCTTTTGTTAAACTTTACCTATGAGTTGGGTATAATGGCATGTCCGGTTGTTAATGTTTAAGTCTAATAGTTATGTTCGGTAATAATCTGGGGTATGTTAATGCTATTATTTTGCATGGTTGTGAAGGTTTTAGTTAGTATATGTATTCGCCATGGTATATGTATATAATAGGTATGGTTTGATTTTGTGGTTCATGGCATTTTGAGTCTAAATAATGTTTTGATAGTGCATATTCGATTAAATTATATATAGATATATTCAAGTTGTATAATATTTCATTTTATCTATATGTACAACCGATTGATGTATATGCACTTATATATATATATATATATATATATATATATATATATATATATATATGCATGTTTTACAATGGTGAATTACTAGCATATTTAATATTATGGATTCGATGTAATATGGTGGTAAGTAATAAGGTATTACATGACACATGTGTGTATAATTTGTATGCGAAAATGATATATGTTAAATAGGAAATTGCAGCCATTACATGTATATGGAATGCATCGAAAATTTTGTTTGATCAAAGTGTAAATAATCATTTAGTTTTATTTGGTGTTTAAGTGATCAGAGAGTGAATAGAGTTTTGATACATGATTTAGTAACATGGTAAAGTTATGCATAATGTATATATATATTAGGCCATATTGAACCTAGGATATGTTTGGCCATAGTGTTTTATTAATAAGGTTGCATGTGCATTTGGTCAATGAGTAGGTATGTTTTGGTGACTATATATTTATGTTGTCTAGTACTTATATATACATACATATTTTTTTATTTTTGGATAGTTGCTTGTAGATGAGTAAAACATGGTTATAAAAGTAATTTTTATGGTGTTACGTTTGTTAGCGAAATTGAATATGGAACATATGGATAAGAGTACACATGTACTTGAATAGTTAATTCAACAAAAGAAAAAGTTATATACATATATATATATACATGCATTTATGGATAAGTTCTATGTGATTATGTGATTGTATGAAAGCTGTATTTTCTTTAAAAATGCCTCGTAACCCTAATTTGGCGACGGATATGGGTTAGGGGTGTTACATTTGGGGCCAACCCACGTGTGATACCAAATCACCGGCGACGATCCCATATCTCAAAAGTGGGGCCAACCCACGGTGGTGCTGAACCACGTGGTGCTAAACCACGTGTCCCAAAGACACAAGTAAATGTGGTACCAAACCACTATGAGGTGCCAAACCTCTGGTGTCCCAAAGACACGGATATCAATCTTCCCCCTCCTCTCATATTGCCCATACCAATGCAATAGATAAACAAATCATGTCATTGTACTTTGATATGAACATTAAACCAATACTTATCATAGATCGTGATATTTAACACAATATAGCAACATCATATCGAAACGGACTTACCCGTATCCTTGCTCATACCCATCAAAGTATTATTTCAAAATCTCATAGTTTTCGGCTTTAACAACATGAATAGTTATTTAACACATATATACATATTACCGAGATATAAAGTGTGTAAGGTACACACCTTTCACCAATGCAAATACTAACTTCCAAAGATCCGATCTACCGCACTAGATCACCTTGTCCTACATTCGGCCAAACCACAATACTTTAATCAAGACCATTCGGCCAACTTCATATCTTAATCCCAATAGCCTTAGGCTTTCTCAACCAACTTAAAGAATATTGAATCCTTACCACTTGACTTACCAACTTCGATTGCTAAAGGAATGGGGCTTAGATCGATTGCTTCCGAAGTCCCAAAGAGCCTAAAAGAATGATCGATTCCTAAAATTGGTTAGAATTTTGCAAACAATTGCCAAAAGATTCAGCCTTTGTCCACAAGAAAATGACTTAGAAAAGAGAAAGAAATAACGGAAATACGGCCATGAACACATACCTATCTTCCAAAACCAATTGAAGGAAACCCAAAGATTATCTACCCTTATTGATATTCGGCCAAAACAACACCAAAAGAGAGTGGAAAGTTTCGACAATATGGTTAAAAGGTGAAGGGATTTTCGACTATGGTTTTGAAAAGAAGAAATCAATTGATTTGATACTAAAAAGAAATGAAATTCGAGAGTAGAGGAGAGAATAAAAATAAGAGAGGGAGGATTCGGTTTAATCAACAATGGAAGAAATGAAAAGAGAGTTTGGAGAAGAGAGAGGTTCGGCCAAAAGAAAGAAAAAGGAAATGTGATTTTGAGCAAATACCAAAAGAAAGAAAAGAGAGATGGGAGAAAGAGTGCACTAAAATGCAAAATGTGTTTTCGGTTTCAAAGGAGAAATGAGAGAAAGAATTAGAATTTGGTTCAACACAAAATGAGAGGTAAAATCCAAAGCAAATTTGCACAAAATGGCTAGGTACATTCGGCCAAAGAGGGAGTTTTGGAGAGAAAGAGAAACAAATGCCAAAGGTGCACAAATGCTCAAGTTGGCCAACTTTTCCCCAAAAGTTCCTATCAACAATCAGCCACCCCCAGCCACACATGTCGTCACATTCAAGCACTAAAGGCTTTGGAATAGTTTCCAAAACATCTTCCTTAAGCCAAGCCTTATGTCCCCCATCCTTCCAAAACCTTAAGATTCCTTTCCCAAATTACAAACTTTCCTAAACCAATATTCAACTTACCAAAATTGAAAGTCCAACCTATCATAATTAGAATTTGACCGTCCATTAATGCTAGGATACAAAATAAAGTCTTCAAAATGCTAATCATGCTACTCGAACCTCTAACCTCAAGCAACTCTTCCTGCATCCTAACCATCTTGCCACTAACTCCTCTTGTGCTTAATTTAACACTTAAATTAACTTAAGTGTCAAGTTCACTTAATCCACTTCATTAAATATACTATACTAAGAATTATTCTAGCTTCCTAAATAAAATCAAGCCTTTACAAGACTATGCTAAACACACAAAATTCATACCCAATCCAACACAAATAATAAGAAAATACTCTAACTTTTAGGATGTTACAACACTATTCTTCCAATCTATTATTCATAATTTGAACCTTTTACAATTTCATACTAGTTCTTTCCATGCATTCGAACATACCTAAATAATATAAACATTTTATACATCCTAAATCTAAAGGCCAAATACTCCTCAAGTTAAAAAAATTTCCTTATAACTAAAAATAATAATTCATAGCATATAACTCACCATTTTGCAATTTAATCCTCTAATTTAACTTTCTTGTAAATTAACCCCCAAGCATAAACACAAGAATTTCATGAAATTCGGGCAAGTCCTTCAACTATTTACTTTCATAATTTTAAGCCATCATACTCCATCTCATTTAAACTTCCTACTCAAAACATGTTGATCACAAACACATATTTGATATTTTCTCCTCAAGCATAACCATTCAAAGTTTATTCATCATGACCGAATCTATGACTTGTTTAAAACTCAAAAATTTAACATGGTTTCATTAATACTCATGAAAATGAACTCAACAATGGAAAGACTTTCAAAAATTAAAATCAAATGCTAACCTTATTGTAGCATGCAAAAACTCGAAAATGGAGACTCAACTTCCTTGTTTTTTTCTTTGTGCCTTCGTGAAGAAGAAGATGAATAGAAACAAAAATATTAATAAAATTTTCTTTTTCTAATTACTAACATTCATGGATAAAATATTACCTCACTAACTTAACATAATAATAAAATAAATGAGCATTAGTGCTTTTCATCATGCTTGCCGTCCACTATACTTATTTTAGGGCAAATTGACATGCAAGCCCTTCCTTTCAACAATACTACAATTAAACCCTTTCACTTTACGAGCTAATATGCAAATCGGTTCCTCTTCATAAGTCAAATCAACTAAATCTCAATTTCTGCTGGACTAATCACGTGAGAAGGATCGGATCTGTATCGTCGAAGCATCGACATGTGGAACACATCGTGGATTCTGTCTAATTCAGAGGGTAACTTCAATCTATACGCCACTGGCACGATACGCTCAATAACTTCATACGGCCCAATAAATCTCAGGCTCAACTTTTCTTTACAGCCAAATCTAGTTATTTTTTTCCACGGCGAAACTTTCAAAAACACCCTATTGCCAATATGAAACTCAATATCCTTACGTTTCAAGTCTGCATAAGATTTTTAATGATCTGAGGCTACTTTCAAACTATCACGAATTACGGCCACTTTCTGCTTAGCCTCTTTGATCAAATCAACCCCGTGTAACTTATTCTCACCGAGCTCACTCCAGAACAATGGTGTACAGCATTTACGACCATATAAAGCCTTGTAAGGAGCCATTTTGATACTAGATTGAAAGCTATTATTATAAGCAAATTCAATCAAAGGTAAGTATCACTCCCACGTACCTTCGAACTCGAGAATGAAACATCTCAACATATCCTCGAGTATTTGGATAATACGCTCGGATTGACCATCCGATTGAGGATGAAAAGCCATACTGAAGTGCAACTTAGTTCCCAAGGCATCTTGTAACTTCTTCCAAAACTGCGATGTGAATCTCGGTCCCTATCCGACACAATAGAAATAAGTACTCCGTGTAACCGTACTATCTGTGATGTGTACAGCTCAGCTAGCTTATCAAGTGAAAAATCGGTACGTGCCAGAATGAAATGAGCCGACTTTGTCAATCTATCTACAATAACCCAGATTGAATCTTTCTTACTCGGTGTCAATGGCAAACCCGATACGAAATCCATCGTGATTCGATCCCACTTCCACTCAGGTATCAAAAATGGTTGAAGTAGTCCTGACGGCACTTGATGCTCAGCTTTCACTTGTTGACATACTAAACACCTTGTCACATAGTCTGAGATGTCTCGTTTCATACCATGCCACCAGTAATGCTGTTTCAAGTCATTATACATTTTTGTGCTGCCCGGATGAATCGACAATTTACTATTATGAGGTTCTTCACAAATCAATCAAATTAATTCAGAATTCTTAGGCATACATATTCGATTCTTAAATCGTAGACCCTTTCGTCATCTATTTGAAATTCAGAATCCGCATCCGCATCACACATGCTCCTTTTTGCCCTTAAGTCATCATCAATCTCCTGAGCTTCTCGAATTTGTTGAACAAACAATGGTTTCGCCTTTAATTCAACAATGAGTACACCATCATTGGTCATGGCCAAATTTGCATTCATTGCATGCAGAGCATATAACGATTTCCGACCAAGCGCATCGGTAACCACATTAGCCTTTCCCGGGTGATAATCAATCACAAGCTCATAGTCTTTCAACAACTCCAACCATCGTCGTTGTCTCAAATTCAGATCCTTCTGAGTCATTAAATACTTTAAGCTCTTATGATCCGAATAGACATGGCATTTTTTGCCGAAAAGATAGAGTCGCCATATCTTTAAAGCATAAACTATAGCGGCCAACTCAAGGTCATGCGTTGGGTAATTTCTCTCGTGCGGTTTTAGCTGCCTCGAAGCGTGAGCTATAACTTTACCCTCCTGCATCAGTACACAACCCAAGCCATTTAAAGATGCGTTGTTATAAATAACAAACTCTTTACCGGATTCTGGCTGAACAAGCACCGAAGCTTCAGTCAATAAGGCTTTTAGCTGATCAAAACTTTCCTTACACTATTGTGATCACTCGAATTTAATATCTTTCTGCAACAATTTTGTCATCGGAGCTGCTATCATAGAAAATCTTTAATGAAGCGTCTATAATATCTGACAAGTCCCAAAAAACTATGGATCTCAAAAATATTTCGCGGGGGCTTCCAACTGAGTATAGTTGAAACTTTACTCGGGTCAACCTGAATACCTGATGCCAAAATAATATGCCCCAGAAAGCTAACTTCACTCAGCCAAAACTCACATTTACTGAATTTCGCGTATAATTGCTTCTCCCGCAAAATCTGCAACACTAATCTCAAATGCTCAGCGTGCTCAAATTCGTCTCGTGAACACAACTACAAATCGATCTAAATACGGTCTGAATACCCAATTCATCGAGTCCATAAAAATAGCAGGGGCATTAGTGAGCCCAAACGGCATTACTAAGAACTCATAATGACCGTATCTCGTTCGAAAGGCAGTCTTTGGCACATCCGCTTCTCTAACCCGTAATTGATAATACCCCGATCTCAAATCAATTTTTGAAAATACCGAGGCTCCCTTAAGCTGATCAACTAAATCATCGATGCGTGGTAGAGGGTATTTATTCTTTATGGTCACCTTGTTGAGCTACCGATAATCAATACACATTCTCAATGTTCCATCCTTCTTTTTCACAAATAGAACAAGGCGCCCTGTGGAGAAAAACTTGGTCGGGCAAAACCTCTATCTGTCAATTCTTGCAACTGAGTCTTTAATTCTTTTAATTCAGTCGGTGCCATTCTATACAAAGCTATTGAAATTAGGGTGGTTCCCGGCACTAACTCAATCCCAAATTCTACCTCACGAACTGGGGGTAGTCCTGGTAATTCCTTCGGGAACACATCTGTATATTCATTAACAACCCGTACCGATTCGATTTCTTTCTCAGTTACGTTCTCATCAATCACGTACGCAAGATAGGCTTCACAACCCTTCCTTAAATACTACCGGGCCAACATCGCCGATATCACCATCGGTAGTCCATTTAAATCTATAGATTCAATTCGGATTATCTCGTCATTTTGGCATCTCAAGTCAATAGTCTTTCGTCTGTAATTTATGATTGCATCATACATTGTAAGCCAATCCATACCGAGAATAATATCAAACTCGTCCAACGGTAGTAGCATCAGGTTAGCCGGGAAACACGTATCCCGAATCATTAATGGACAGTTTTTACACACCTTATTGACTAACACACATTGACCCAGGGGGTTTGAAACCCATATCACAACATCAGTAGAGTCAACCGATAAAGTCTTATTGGATACTAATGCTTCACACATATACGAGTGAGCCGAACCGGGATCAATCAAGGTAGTTACAATAATACCAAAAAGAGTAAAAATATCGGTAATGACATCAGGGGATGAAGCCTCATCTCTAGCACGGATGGCGTAAGCTCTAGATGGTATACGAGCATCTAATCGAACAAGCGCATCTGAAGCCCCCTTTGTGTACCACTCCTACCTCCCCCAAAACGAGATGATCTGCCTCAACCGTAGTACCTATCGGTCTCGCATTCTAAACAGTACCCTTTCAAGGGTCTCCGGGCAATCTCGAACGAAGTGATCTTGTGAGCCACACTGATAACACGTGTGAGAAATAGATTACCCCAACACTCTCCATGATGTTGCCTGCCACACTGCTGACACTCCAGTTTGCTCCATTTTTCATTATCCACATTTGCAACTAATGTAGCCCGAGAACTCACTGGCGGCCGTTCTCGTATAGAAATCCCAGTGTTAGGCTTGAATCGACCACCGTCATTCTTAAACTTCTTCATAAACATCTATGGAAATTTGTTTGTGGACCTCTTCCGAGTGTCTTTAGATTCAAACTCACTTTTTTTTTCCTTTCCTAATTCTTCAGCTTTACAAGCTCTCTCAACCAGCACAACAAACTCATCAATTCCCAAAATACCAACCAGAAGCTTTATATCTTCGTTTAAACCATCCTCGAATCTCTGGCACATAGCAGCTTTCGACGAAACGCACTCGCGATCATAACAACTAAGTCGCACAAACTTGCGCTCGTATTCAGACACAGTCATATGGCCCTGTTTGAGTTCAAGGAATTCCTTTCGCTTAGAATCAATAAAGTGCTGGCTTATATACTTTTTACGGAATTCTACTTGAAAGAAGTCCCAGGTAACCCTTTCTTTCGGGACAACTAACACGAGTGTATTCCACCAGTAGTAGGTAGAATCCCATAACAAGGATATAGCACACTTCAAACATTCATCGGGGGGTGCAGGACAGTTCGTCGAATACACGAATGGTGTTATCGAGCCAAAATTTGGCTCTCTCCGCATCGTTGTCATCCTCGGCTCTAAATTTCTGAGCTCCGTGTTTCCTAATACGGTCAACTGGAGTTTTTGTTACTCTATCAAGATTAGCAACTAGAGGTACCACAGGTGTTACCGGGGGTATATTCGGATCTTGAGGTGGTTGAACAGCCAGAGTGGTTCGTAAGTAATGACTGAACTAATCATTCATCATATTATGGAAGGCTTGCTTTACCCTCTCATCAGGGCCACTCGCAGCAGGTCGAGATTCTTCCGACGTGGTCCATTGCGCGGGAATAGGCACCACTCTCTCGACATCATCAGCTAATGTTTGCTTGGGATTCGGATCCATTAATATAAGAAAGAAACAATTACAATTTGCCGTCAGAAGTCATCACATTATCTTATCACAAAACATGGCATGTATAGCTAGACCCTTACGCGCTACGTTAGTCCAAGAAATGACTAAATCGTAGCTCTGATACCAATTAAAATGTAACACCCCTAACCCGTATCCATTATCGGGTTCGAGTTTGAGGTGTTACAAGACCGAACATGAATCTATATAAACCTTTGTAAATAACTACAAGCAATTTCATGCCATTCTATTTTAGCAAGCATCTCAGTCCCATTCAAAATTTAATGCATACAAAATATCATGAATGATTTCATGAGTAATTTCTAACAAATCATCAACCATTTTGATAATTAAAATGTAAAGGCCGAATAGGCTTATGTCAGTTATTATTTCAATGCAATTCTATAACTAATATTCCATTCAAGCTTATAACATTCTTTTTATATAATTGACACTTCTAATAACATACATTTCAAGCATAACATTTGTATTATTTTATTCACAACAAAATCAGCCTAACATAGCAAAACAACCATTTTCATATGGCCTATTTACATATTTACATTCGGTCCATTTAAGCTAAAACATTTCCATACATCATTTAGCCTATACATACCATGGACTTTGGATTCAAAATAGCAAAATACCAAAAGAGGTGATAATGTGATGGACTTCGACGTTGATCCCCGAGCTTGAGCTTCAACTTTAAAATCTAATGAACAATGCATAGAACAAACCAAGTAAGCTATAAGTTTAAGCAATTAATATTCATTAAGAACTTAAACACATTTTCATTCAAATTTTCGAACCCTACTCTCTTAATAGAAACCATACCAATCATCACAACCATTTAGAGATGAAATTATATCCTCATCATCCATTTATAATAACTTTTCTATACCATACTTGCATAAAAGTAATTTACTAACATACTAGTAATGTACTTACCAAATTCCCTACTTACAATTTAAACTACCAAAATCTCAAATAAATAAGTATAATGTCCATACCTTAAATTTACCATCTCAAATCAATAAGTATAATATCCTTACCTCAAATTTTCTTACCCATCAAAATTAATCGTTCTTGCCTCACTAGTGATAATACCCTAGTATAATTTTAAGTACATAATATCTTTAACATTAGCAAGATTTTTAACGAACCTTAAACTTACCCACTTATTAATAGAACTTAGTAACATATCGCTCACATAAAGTCATTACTTCACATCTATTGTAACGTATCGCTCACACAGAGCCGTTACTTCACATCTATTGTAACGTCTTGCTCACACAGAGTTACTTCACATCTATTGTAACGTCTCGCTCACAGAGTCAGTTACTTAAAAGTTTGCATGTATAATGCGCCTCAAACCGTTTCGCAACTTGTGTTTCTCACAACTCATTATTCATTCAATATGCATACTTTACATATATATATCATTTATACATCCATGATCCGATCCATACCACTACATACACACATATTCACATTAGTATAATATTATAATCTCATGCTCAAATAAAATTTCACATTCGGCTATCATAATATCAAGTAACTAGCTTCAATTGAATTATACATTCATATCAAAATTTAATACTCCACCTAATTTCATACATCACAACAATTAGATATGCACTTATTACTTTAAATTTCATATCTCCAAGCAACCCCACGTTGAGCTAGCTTATACTAAATGTAAATACACATTCGGCACTTAGTGTTTCAAAATATTTATCACCCCTAATCTTAGACATCATATGAAATGTAATTCCATTTAATACAATTGCTTAAAACTTGCCTGGATACTTGACCAATTAAGCTTCTTGGCTACTCGTCTAGTTTGGCTTTTCCCCGTTCTTTTTCCAAATCTTTTCTTCCTTGATCTAAAACCAAATTTAAAAGAGCCTATTCAAATAAATTTCATTCATCGCCATTTGTGACATTTTGTTACACCATTCTTCCAATCTATTATTCATAATTTGAACCTTTTACAATTTCATACTAGTTCTTTCCATGCATTCGAACATACCTAAATAATATAAACATTTTATACATCCTAAACCTAAAGGCCGAATACTCCTCAAGTTAAAAAAATTTCCTTATAACTAAAAATAATAATTCATAGCATATAACTCACCATTTTGCAATTTAATCCTCTAATTTAACTTTCTTGTAAATTAATCCCCAAGCATAAACACAAGAATTTCATGAAATTCGGGCAAGTCCTTCAACTATTTACTTTCATAATTTTAAGCCATCATACTCCATCTCATTCAAACGTCCTACTCAAAACATGTTGATCACAAACACATATTTGATATTTACTCCTCAAGCATAACCATTCAAAGTTTATTCATCATGACCGAATCTATGACTTGTTTAAAACTCAAAAATTTAACATGGTTTCATTAATACTCATGAAAATGAACTCAACAATGCAAAGACTTTCAAAAATAAAAATCAAATGCTAACCTTATTGTAGCATGCAAAAACACGAAAATGGAGACTCAACTTCCCTTTTTTTTTCTTTGTGCCTTCATGAAGAAGAAGATGAATAGAAACAAAAATAATAATAAAATTTACTTTTTCTAATTTACTAACATTCATGAATAAAATATTACCTCACTAACTTAACATAATAATAAAATAAACAAGCATTAGTGCTTTTCATCATGCTTGCCATCCACTATACTTATTTTAGGGCAAATTGACATACAAGCCCTTCCTTTCAACAATATGACAATTAAACCCTTCAATTTCACGCTTACTACTTTTGCTGCTTTAGCAATTTAATCCTTTTATTAAATTAAACATCCAAACATTTAAATTATCCTACGATATTTTCACTCATGCACAAACACTTAACATTGACATCAAATAAATAAATAAAAATATTTTTCTAATTCAAATTTGTGGTCCCGAAACCACCGTTCCGATTAAGGTCGTAATTGGGCTGTTACACAAATCATATAAGTGTGGTCAAAACCACTGGTGACAGTAGTCACAGATCATATGGTGGGGCCAACCCACCTTGTGGTCAAAACCACTGATGACAATCCCTTAATCAACATGTGGGGCCAACCCACTGTGGTACCAAACCACTGGGACGAGTCACAATAATCCATGTGTGGTCAAAACCACTGGTGACCGTAGTCACAAATAATATCCTTGTGGTCAAAACCACTGGTGGTCAAAACCACTGAGACTAGTCACAAATAATAAGGAAAGCGTGGCCAACCCACTGTGTGGTCAAAACCACTGGTGACAGTCTAAATCATCCTTCCCCCTCATACCCATTTTCATGCCATGTTCATCAGTCATAATAATTCGTGTATGCAGTATGACATGTATGCAAATTATATATCAAAGATAACATATGAAACGATGTACCATCATAATCAGAATAACAAATACGACTTAATCAAACTAATCAACATCTAAGGGTATAACCGTAATTTTACCTACCAAAGGCATTTTTGTAATTCCACCCTACAGGGGTAGTTCGGTAATTCTACTCGTTACCAATCCATGTAAGCAACGCATCTCAACCATAATCAATCATACGATTAACACATACAATGCTAATACTACCACGAGAGTACAACGATTATTTTATCGCTTAGGGGTATTTTGGTAATTTTACAAACCAGGGGTATTTCGATAATTTTACAACTCGAGGGTATTTCAGCACTTTTGCAACCCAGGGGTATTTTGATAAATTTACAAATCGGGGGTATTTTGATAATTTAACAAATTAGGGGTATTTTAGTAATTTTGCAAATTGGAGGTATTTTGGTAATTTTGTAAATCGAGGGTATTTTGGTAATTTAAGTAAACCGTGGCTATTTTGGTAATTTCATAAACCGAGGTATTTTGGTAATTTAAAAAAACGTGGCTATTTTGGTAATTTCATAAACTAGGGTATTTTAGTAATTTCACACCAGTAATGGCCTTTTCGAAGGCCTAATGTCGCCAGAAATGATTCACCTACCATTTCGGTCGTCATTCTGGACTATTAGGCCTAAAACCAGATTCTAGCCCATTCGGGCCCAAAAGCTCGTGTGGCCCACCTAACATACATCTAGCCACGTATATAAGTTCCACCTAATCTAGTTCACTATATACTATATCATCATGCAATTTATTCAATTGGGCCCACGGGCCCATTGGGCCCACTTCAGCCCATCGTGACCCAAGTAGCCCCAACCCACAAGAATACTACTGATGGCCTCAACTATCGCGTCGAAGCCCCACACGCAGGCGCTTCGTGTAACTACTATTGTCGTGATCGGCACTTTGGCATTCTTGCTCTACGGTAGAGTAAAGAGAGTTACACACCGATAGGAGTCTGTGTTAAATCTGCATTGCGACCACTCCTGTGCCCAAATGCCTACCAAGGTATGTTTACTCTCCTCCTAGGCTGCTCTTTATATAGCTAGCTATTCACCTTCATTCTTTGCGTCTTTCCGATGTGGGATCCATCCGTCAGTAGAGTTTAAATTCAATGAAACTCTTGTCAGTCAATCCGCAAAATAAATACTCTATTGCTTGTCATGAGATTCAACCTGGCTCCTTACAATATAATCCACGCCGCTAACCACTTGGCCACAAGCTTCTCTTGTGTCTTAACCATGCGCAACTAAATATAAATCTATAGCCAAATTCTAAGGTCCAAGTAAAAAGAAAACCAAAATGCAAAAGCCAAGACTTGAACCTTGGACCTCCTTCCTTCCTTGTGGCGTCACCCCCTTGTCTCTTATGTGGCGTCACTTTGCCACTACACCACACACTCCACTTGTGTCATTTTCCTCCACATTTTATTCTTAAGGCCTACCCGCCAACTTTCAGGGTTTTTTTTTTGCCTAAAACCAAAATTTCCTTAAATCCAAAGTTTGATCCCGGGACTTCATAGAAGCCCTCTAACCTTCCAAAATCACTTATCTAATAGGACCAACTTGCATTTAAGCCGATCTCTTGTCTTAAAAATTTAAACGCTACTATGCTTAAGGCCCATTGGGCGCAATCTTGCTAGGCCCAATTTTAGGATGTTACAATTGCAAAACGCAAAATCATCATCAAATTTAGAAATTGAGACATGGGCTTGATAGATTACATAGCAACGATCTCAAAAACGTAAAAAATCATCAAAAATTGAAAAATTAACATACCTTAATTGAAGAAACACACGGTCGAACCCTAGCTTTCTTTTCTTTTTTTTTTTTGTATATTCGGCCAACATAAAAGATGAATGCATGTGTTTTTGTTTTATTTTATTTTATTACATATCAATACCTTAATTACTATTTTAACCTTAATGAATAAATTATGAAAACATTATAACCATGTCTTTAACCGTCCATGCATGATTTGGTAAAATTACACCTTAAGGACTCCACATTAAAAGAACAAAGCAATTTAACATTTTAACAAATAGTTAGCCACTTTTACAATTTACACGATTAAGCCCTTTTATTAAATCGGACACTCAAACGATAAAATTAAATCACGAAAATTTCACAGATATCAATTCACACATTATAAACATAGAAAATAATATTTAATTATTTTTCAAACTCAAATTTGTGGTCCCGAAACCACTGTTCTGATTAGTATCTAAACTGGGTTGTTACTATTTATTTGTGAAAGATATTCATTGGCCGAAGGTAATTACGTTTATTACTGTTATAAATATTGACTCGATCATGAAGTTTGGTGATAGAGATCACAGATTAAAGAAATTGTATTACTGCATTGGTTATTATTGGGGCCACTTTCGATTTTCCCCTTCTAATTTGAGGTGCACTATTGATATTGATGTATTGTTTTATCTATATGGTTGAAATGTCGGTCATATTATAACACTATGGTTTAAAATCTATCTGATGGTCATGGCTTTGGAAAAACTTAAAGTTTCAATGTTAGTAATTGAAATAGCTACAATGATGACATGGTTATTACAGAAAAGATGTAAGATTTGAATGGACTAATAAATATCAGTAAAGTTTTGACTAGTTGGAAGCTCTGTTGATCAAAGTATTAATTCTGGATCAGCCTGAATCAGATAAGAAATTTTTATTACCGTGATGTACTATTGAATGGGATTATACTATGTTTTGATGCAATAAGGCAAAGTAATAGCCTGTGCATTCAGACAGTTAAAAATCACATGGAAAGAGTTACCCGATACATGATCTAGAATTGACAGCTATTGTTTTTGTATTGAAATATGATATCATTACTTGTTTGGTGAAAAATTTCACATATTCACGGATCATAAAAAATTGAAGTATCTGATGTTGCTAAAAGATTTGACTTTGAGATAGCGTATATGGCTTGGATTGTTGAAAGATTATGATTTGATAATTGTATATCACTTGGAAAGAACGAATATGGTTGCAAATATTCTGAGTAGAAAATTTATGTTTGCTTTGCAAGCCATGGATACCGATTGTAATTGTCTGATAATAACTTAATTTTAGCTGAGTATAGAGCTAAACCGATGTTTCTACAACAGATCAGTGAAACTCAGAAAAGTGATAATGAGTTGTAAGTTAAATGAGTAAAGTGTGAATTAATTCTGATTCAGAATTTCAGAATAGATCTGATAATTGTCATTATTCAGAGACAAAGTCTGTGTACTAAAGAATTTGGAGCTAGTACAGAAAATTTTACATGAATGATTACAGTGGTACTATGTCTGTTTATCTGAGGAATGATAAAAATGCATAATGATTTGAAAAAGATGTATTAGTAGCCCGGAATGAAATGTGGTATTTTTGAATCATTATTTAAATGTTGGATGTATCAGTAAGATAAAGATGATACTTTCAGGATGGTTATAGCCAGCGACGATACCGAAATGGAAATGGGACAAAATTTCTATGAATTTTATATCGGGATTATCCCTGTTTATGAAAAAAAAGATACTATTTGCATAATTGTCGATTGTTTGACAAAGCCTACACATTTTATCCTGGTATGAATGAATTTCTCACTTAATAGATTGTTTCAATTATCTATTTTTGAGATTTTCATATTATATGATGTGCTAGTTTTTCTTATTCCTGATAGAGATCTACAGTTCATATTCCGATTCTGAAACAAGTTACAAGAAACTCTGGACATACGGTTACATTTTAGTATCGTATTTCATTTTCAGTCAGATGATCAATCTGAACATATGATTCAGATTTTGGAAGATATGCTTCAATGTTGTGTACTTAAATTTGAAGGTAATTGAGAGAAATATTTGTCGTTAATAACAGTTAATAGTCAAGTATAAAATTTTACCTTATGAGGTTTTATATGGTCACAAATATAAAAGTCCAGTGTTTTGGACGGAGTTCAGTGAGAAAAGATACATGTAGTTGGTTTGATTCTTTAAAACTGAAAAAAGGTGAAAGTGATTTGAGACTGCGTAAAAGTAGTATTTGATCATCAAAATCCTATGTGAATCTAAGATGAAAAGAAATGGAGTTTTTATGGTGACAAAGTATTTTTGAAAATTCACCATGAAAGAAAGTTCTTCAGATTGGCTGTACAGGCAAAATTAAGTCTATGGCTTACCGGGTCATATAAGATTATTGAAAAGAATTAGACCTATTGCATGTTGGTTAGTATTATTATCAGAGATCGAAAGAATTCAAAATGCTTTTGATGTGTATATGTGTTACGACAGTATCGATCAGACCCATCATATGTTATTTCTCTGATAGATATTGAAATTCAGCTTAACATGACTTATAGTGAGTGACTGGTTGAAATTCTGGCAGGTGAAGTGAAAGAAACTGAGAAATAAAAAGGGTAGCTTTAGTAAAGGTTTTCTGATAATGACATGATATAGAGGAAGCTACCTAGGAATTGGAGTAAACTATGAGAAAGCAATATCTGAATCTCCTTACTGGTAAAATTTTTTAGGATGAAAATTTCTTAAGGGGGGAGAGTTGTAACAGCCCAATTTCAGTGAAATCAGAACAATGGTTTCAGGACCACAAATTCGAGCTTAAAATAAAATTTATTTTTATTTTATTTTATGGTCCGTAATATGATAGAAATTTCATGTGAAAATTCTGATAAGAAAATTTTATCAATTATGTGCTTAATTACGAGAAGGACCAAATCGCATAAAATGCAAAAGTTGAATTCTAGTAGCTATAAGGATCAAATAGCTATGGAATTCAAAACTTAATGTTCTTATATGATAATTAGTCCATAAATGAAAAGTATGTAGATATTTTTGGTGATTCATCCATGGAAAATTAGAAAAAGCTAAGGACTAAATTAGAAATTGAATTAATTTAATTAATTAAAAGATGATAAAAGAGTTACCATCTTATTTTTGTCATCTTCAACCCCAAATATTCCATGGAAACCCTAGAAAATAGAAAACAAACTTTCTTGGCCAACTTGGATCTGGATAGACCATCTAACACCCCAAACCCAGTCAACACACCACAACCGGATCTAGCATGCTACGGAGTGATAACCTTTTTAAACCGAAAGTTTGTCTGATAATTTTCTTAGAAAACCCTGTTGTAGTATGAGAAGTTTAGAAATCCTTGCTTGAAAATCTACTTATTGTTGCAAGTTTTTAGAAAACATACAAGTTATCATCTTAGAAGTGGTGTTACCCGATGGCAATGTTTTTTTAAAAAAAACGAAGGAGTTATAGTTTTGAAAACATTGCTTTTTACCGGTTAATTTAACAAGTCCATATATCCAACATAGGTATAATCATAATAAAAATAAAAGCAAATAATAAAACCCAAAATAATACTTAGCGGCCTTATTACAAAACCAAAACCAAATTTAAAGAAAACGAATAAAATCGAAATTGTACTTTAAAATCAAAATCCGAATCAAGCATGCATGGCTGCCTCGAGTCCTCCCCAGCTCCATAACCGTAATCTATGCCTCATCTTTAAAATATAAGGGAAGGGAGAGTCACCAAGACTCAGTGTATAAATCCCTAACCCGGTAGTGCAAGCACTCACACAAATCATCAGTAAAACATGCAAATCATGCAACCCATTATCTAATCATCCAATCTCCTTTATCGACCCCGTGTGGTCAAAATCACTGGTGGTCAAAACCACTGGTGACCGTAGTCACAAATATATATAACGGTGTGGTCAAAACCACTGATGACTGTAGTCACGAATCGAGTGATGGGGCCAACCCATCTTGTGGTCAAAACCACTGATGACAATCCCGTAATCAACATGTGGGGCCAACCCACTGTGGTACCAAACCACTGGGATGAGTCACAATATTCATATGTGGACAAAACCACTGGTGGTCAAAACCACTGGGACTTAGTCACAAATTATAATATCAAAGACGGGGCCAACCCGTCGTGTGGTCAAAACCACTGGTGACAGTCCAAATATTCCTCCCCCCTCCTCTCATCAATCCCATCATCATGTCCATAACATACGTGACATAATATCATGTATCATGCAATAACGCATAGCATAGCATATATCAATAACATGATGATGTATATCAAAAATCACATAACAGGGGACTTACCCGGAATCCAAGCTCATACCCACAAGGCATAACCACTGATTTCATTGGCTAAAACAGTAACATAATAGGCATATTATACTAATAAAGTGTGTAAGCGTTACACACTTGGCTATTCGTAAATCTAAGCGAATCCTGAGACTACGCAAACTAACGAGATCCCGAACATTACTTTTTCCTACAATCGGCCAACATTAGTTATTAACCTAAAATCCCATTGGCTCTATTAGAAATCCCGAAGGATGTGTCGCCCAAATATAGAACTCATCTTAAAGCTGATTTGGTCTCCAATCAAATCCCGAAACTACTCAAAAGGTCTCCCCTTACAATCGTCCAAACCCTTAATCGGCACCCAAATCTCCAACTTTACTGTATTCGACTACTTCTCCCTCCCCCTACAATCGGCTTAACACATCATTAGCGATCTAAAGGCCATTTGGCCATAACATGAATCCGAAACCAAAAGAGTTAGTTGCCCCTTACCGTAATGACTGATTTGGCTTCTTTACACCAAAGGTCAGCACCCTTTATTGGTGTTAGGGGTTTCGGGTACCACATAGAACATGAATAAATTAAGGTTTTGATTACTAGCGATTGAAGGCAAAAGAGATTCGCATTACCCAAATCAATCAAGAAGAAAAGATGAAGAAATCACGCACCAGGAGATTCGGCAAAAAGAACCCAAGAGGAGATGACTGTCGGCACTTGAGATGATGAAAAGAAAATGCAAGAAGAGAGAGGTTTATGAGCAAAGTATTCAGCCAAGAGAAGAACAACAAGGTTTCGGCTTAAATGATGGTTTGATTTGGGAAAGATGGTGAAGAGAAGAGAAGTGGAAGGAGATAGATTTGGTAATGGGTTTAAGAGAAAAGAAAGAACAAATTAGAAAGAAAAATGGAGGAGAAGATGTGAGGGTACATTTCGGCTTTGAACACAATAGGAAGAAGAAGAAAAAGAGAATGGGAATGAGGAGGTTTTGGCAAAAAGAATGAAAGAACTTTCGGCACACCCCTTTTGCTAACCCAACCGATTCCTCCCTCATCCCTTAATGTTTGGCATTCGGCCAACACTAAGCTCCCTTAGCCGATTCCTAAAAACCCTCCTCTCTATCCATATCAAATTTGTTGACTCAATCCTCATCTATCCATGAGAGTCCCACCTGAGCACACCTCTGCTTGCTTGTGGCGTCAAAAATAATTGAGCAGAAAAGGATTTCTGCAGCTCGAACCAAGGTCCTCTTTACCCCTTGTGGCGTCACCTCCTTTGTGACTTGAGTGGCGCCTCCTTTCCACTTTACCAAGGCTTTTCTTGTGTCTAAAACCTCAAATTAATTCTCTTAACCCCTATTTCCCTTAACTCCTTTCTCTTAAGTGCTAAACAAAAATTTTGGCCATGACCCAGGACTAACTCGAGGTCATGCCTAGTCCCCAAGACATGCTAAACTAGCACAGCAGACATACCATCACATGCAAACACATGCAAAATGCAGAGACCCCGTTTTAAGGACGTTACAGTTCTACCCCCTTAAAAATAATTTCAGCCTCGAAATTACCTGGTCAGAAGAGTTGAGGGTATTGCTACTGAATCACGTCCTCTGGCTCCCACGTGGCCTCCTCTGTACCATGATTCCACCATAACACTTTCACTAGGGGCACTGACTTTCTACGCAAGACCTTGACATCCCGATCCAAAATCTGTACCGGCTCCTCCTCGAAAGACAAGTCTGAGCTCACCTCAATCTCCGCAACTGGCACAACGTGTGACAGATCTGACCGATAGCACCTAAGCATCGAAACATAGAAGACGTCGTGAATCTGACTTAACTCTGCTGGCAACTCGAGCTGATAAGCTACCGGCCCTACTCGCTTCAACACCGTGTACGGCCCGATAAACCTAGGGTTTAGTTTCCCTATCCGACCAAATCTCAGCACTTTCTTTCATGGCGATACCTTCAGAAAAACCTTATCACCCACTGCATACTCTATATCCCTATGCTTAAGATCAGCGTAAGACTTCTGCCTTTTGACGCTTCCTTAAGACGAGCTCGAACCACCTTAACTTTATCCTCAGTTTCTGCCACTAACTCCAGACCTAATATCTGCCATTCACCCAACTCTTCCAACACGTAGGAGTGCGACATTTTCATCCATACAGTGCCTCATATGGTGCCATCTGGATACTTGCTTGATAACTATTGTTATAAGCGAACTCTGCCAATGGTAGATACTCTTCCCAACTACCATTGAAATCCAGAACACAGTCCCTTAGCATATCCTCCAAAATCTGAATTACTCTTTCAGACTATCCATCAAATTGTGGGTGAAAAGCTGTGCTGAAATCCAACCTCATTCCCAAAACCTGATGCAAAGCTCTCCAGAATCTCAATGTGAACCTCAGATCCCTATCCGAGATAATTGATACTGGCACACCATGCAACCTTACTATCTCGGCCACATACAACTTAGCTAACTTCTGAAGTGGGTAATCAACCCTCACTGGTATGAAATGAGTTGATTTAGTCAAATGATCCACAATCACCCATACTGAGTCCTTCTTGCTAGGTGTAAGGGGTAGCCCACTGACAAAGTCCATGGTGATCCTTTCCCACTTCCACTGAGGGATCTTCACCGGCTGAAGTACGTCAAACATTTACCCACAAACTCGTCACTTCCCGCTTCAACCCTAGCCACCAGAACTGCTTTCGCAAATCCCGGTACATCTTGCTACCTGCAGGATGCATAGCGTATAGGCTGCTATGTGCATCCTGAAGAATCCTTTGCCTCAACTCGACGTCCTTCGGCATACAAGCTCTTCCTTGAAAACACAACACTCCATCGTGAGTTAAGCTATAACCTTCCAAACCATTACTCTGTACTTGTAACCTCCAAGACTTCAAACCCTCATCCACTAACTGTTTCTCTTTAATCCGCTCTACCCAAGTCGGCATAACCCGCAATTCTGCCAACAAACTCCCATCGTCATACAGACTAAGGTGAGCAAACATTGCTCACAAGTCTGTTACCACCTTACGGCTCAACGCATCAGCCACTATGTTAACCTTACCCGGATGGTACTCAATTGAGCAGTCGTAGTCCTTCAACAACTCAATCCACCTTCGCTGTCTCAGATTTAAATCCTTCTACGTCAAAAGATACTTCAGACTCTTGTGATCCGTGTAGACTATCGACTTTTCTCCGTATAAATAGTGTCTCCATATTTTTAGGGCGAAAACCACTGCAGCCAACTCCAGATCATGTGTTGGATAGTTAACCTCATGCGGTCTCAGTTGCCGAGACGCATACGCCACCACTTTCCCTTCCTGCACAAGTACACATCCCAAGCCAGTATGTGATATATCACAAGAGATAAATCCTTTCACCTTTTAAGTCAGTACTGAACCGAGCTTCCGCTGAATCTTCCTCAACTTGTCGAAACTTTTCTGCTGTTTCTTCGACCATACAAATGGAACTCCTTTCCTTAATAACTTTGTCAACGGCATCGCGATCAGAGAAAATCCTTCCACAAATCTCCGGTAATACCCCTCCAGGCCTAGAAAACTCTAAATTTCTGCACCGACTAGGCGGTTTCCAATCTAACACCGCCTCAATCTTACGAGGGTCCACTCTAATTCCTTCAGCGGACACTATATGACCTAAGAAAGTCATTTCCCTAAGCCAAAATTCGCACTTACTAAATTTGGCAAATAACTGCTTCTCCCTCAGAATTTGCAAAACCACCCGCAAGTGCGTATCATGATCCTCCTCAGTCCTTGAGTACACCAATATGTCGTCTATGAATACTACGACAAACTGGTCCAAGTACTGCTGGAACACCCGATTCATCAAGTCTATGAATGCTACCGGTGCATTGGTTAACCCAAACGGCATCACCAGAAACTCGTAATGTCCATATCGAGTACGAAATGATGTCTTATGAACATCAGCCTCCTTCACTTTGAGTTGATGATACCCCGACCTGAGATCTATCTTCGAGAAAATCAATGAACCCTTAAATTGATCAAACAAGTCGTCAATCCGGGGCAACGGATACTTGTTTTTGATCTTCCACTTGTTCAACGGTGGTAGTCTATACACATCCGCATTGTACCGTCTTTTTTATTAACAAAGAGCACAAGTGCTCCTCAAGGAGATATACTTGGTCGAATAAAACTTCGGTCCAACAACTCCTGGATTTGAGCCTTCAACTCCACCAATTTTTTTGGCGCCATTCTATATGGGGCTATAGACACTGGCGCAGTTCCGGGTAATAGGTCTATACCAAATTCTACTTTTCGATCCGGAGGCAGACCGGAAGTTTTTCTGGGAATACATCCGCAAATTCCCCTACGGTTTGGACACTCCCTACAGCTGCATCCTTGGCTCTCAAAGCACAAACATGCACCATGAATGCCTCACAACCCTTCCTTACCATTTTCTTCGCCTTCAGTGCAGAGACCACATTGGATAAGTAATCCCTTCTATTACCTACCATCACCACCTCCCTACCTTCTGTCGTCCCCAACACTATGCGCTTAGCCGCGCAATCCAAACTGGCCTGGTTCTTCACCAGCCAATCCATCCCGAGAATCAGATCAAACTCCCTAAACTGCAGTTCCATCAAATCAGCCAAAAACACGACCCCTTGAAGTTCTAGGGGTACATCCATATATAATTTACTTACTTCTACAGAGTGACCTAGAGGGCTTATCACAGTCACCTTCCTAGAAGTAATCTCAGAATTCAAGTTCATAGTTTCCACTATGCTACTGGCTACATATGAGTACGTCGAACCCACATCTATCAAAGTATTATAATGTAGTCCAAAGATTAAGAACGTACCGGTTATGACGTCAGGTGCATCACCCTCCTCTCGACGCTTCGCTGCGTAGACCTGTCCAGGCTGTCTAGCCTCTGTACCACCTGCACTTCTGCCTGGTGCCCCACGACCTCTACCAGAGCCATTACCTTCCCTCGCAGCACCACGGCCCCTCTGTGGCTGCTGACCAACCCTCCTGTTCTGAGTATGATTCTGATCCCAGACTGCAACCTAGCTGACCTCTGTGGACAATCCCTCACTCGGTGCCCCATCGATCCACACTCAACGCATCCCCTATTTTCGGTCCAACATTCTCCCATGTGAGACTTTTCACATCGAGCACATCGTGGCGGCCACTGAGTATTAGCAGCAGTAGGCCTAGCAGCTTGATTCAACCCACTAAATCTACCCCGTTTCTACTGATTCTTGGTAGACCTAGATGATTCAGAATTCCTCTTATTCCAACCCTTGTCCTGATTCTGTCTAACCGACTGTTTCACTTCCTCCATAATTTTGGCCTTTTCCACTAAGACCGCAAACTCTCTCTCCTGCTGTGGAGCAATCAGCACCCTCAGATCATCCCTTAATCCGTCCTCAAACTTGACACATCACTCATGCTCCGTAGCTACGATGCCCCAAGCATATCGGCTCAACCTTAAAAATTTTGCCTCGTACTCCGATACGGACTTACTCCCTGAACCAGCCTCAGAAATGCCTTCCTCTATGCATCAATATAACTGGTCCCAACATACTTCTTCCGATAAGTCGCTTTGAAATAATCCCAAGTGAGATCATCCACGCGGCACCATCCTCGAACCGTGAGCCACCATGGTATGACTCATCTCGGAGAAGCGACACTACTCCCTTTAGTTTCTCCTCAGCCATCAGATCCAAATCGTCTATGATCCGTTCTGTCGCTTCCAACCAATACTCAGTCGTATTGGGCGCCACACCAGACACACCTTGAAATACTTCAGTTCTATTGGTTCAGAGCCGCTCAGATACGGATTTTCGAGCTCCCGTACCTCCACCTGCTCTAGCCACTCTCTCCAGCACTCGCAGCATCGCCTGCGACACTATATCTTCTCCCGTTTGATCCTGATACTCTACACCAGCAACTGGTGGTGGTGGTATCTCATTCTTGGACCCTTGACCAGACCTAACCGGTTCCGATACGGTCATTTTGCCTCTAGCGTCCTCGCACATTACGACCACGTCCCCTTAGTACTCATGTCTATAATCGTGATTTATCTGGTTAAAGAAATTTTATGAATTAGCTTCTGTTCCACTGATTACCCACGAATAAGTTTTATGTAAAGAAATTTGGTAGTGGTTCTTTCGATCATCACAAAGTTTCCATTTCTAGTCCTCTACCCTCATTCCACGTGTAGGGGTATTCTCATCATTTCACTACCCAGGGGTATTTCCGTAATTAACCTATCGGGGTATTTTAGTAATAAATCAGGGTTAATTTGGAAAGCTTTACAAATTAGAGGTATTTCAAAAATTCTAGAAATCAGGGATATTTTGGTAATTCCATAAGCCAAGGGTATTTTCGTAATTTCATAAGCCAGGGGTATTTTCGTAATTTCATAAGCCAAGGGTATTTTCGTAATTTTTCCAAAATATGGTTCCAGGTGATTTTACAAAATAAGGGTATTTTGAAAATTTTCAATTCGGGGGTACTTCGGTAATTTTCCATACTGAGGGCATTTTGGTAATTTTTACAAGTCAGGGGTAATTTGGTCATTTCTTAAATCAAGGATACTGTGGTAATTTCAAAACCAAGGTTTAAAGTGTTTCACAACAAAATGGCTGGTCCCTTTCGGGTTTTAGTTATTAAATTTAGCCTGTGAATAAGTCGTCTCAGTTAGGATGAACCGTCACTACGCACCAGGTAGGATTCGAGTGGAGAGGAGGTGAGTCACTAGGACTGCTTAAAAACCAAGCTCCCCCTGAATCCATTCCTAGACATGCGCACAATGGTTGCCACACCTTTAGCTCAATGACGTACTCACAGGTTTGTTTAGTGGATCTTTAAGTCTTATGTAATTTGTGTTGGAGTAAGCTATTCCTAGGGTTCAATAACTCTTAATCTACTATTCTATGATCCTTAAATACCCATTTTCCCCACATATAATTCACACAATAGTTAGGGATACTTACCTGGGCGGATTGGTGCCGGAGACTCGGTGCCATGCTGTTCAAACCATGTACCTTTTCTAAAAACTTTTCAAAACCCTACTTTAAAATATTTTGGGCCTCAGGCCCATAGCTGAGCTTTTGAACTTGGCTCTGATACCAAAATTGTAACACCCCAAACTCGGTCAACACACCACAACCAGATCTAGCATGCTACGGAGTGATAACTTTTTTTAAACCAAAAGTTTGTCGGATAATTTTCTTAGAAAACCCTGTTGTAGTATGAGAAGTTTAGAAATCCTTGCTTGAAAATCTACTTATTGTTGCAAGTTTTTAGAAAACATACAAGTTATCATCTTATAAGTGGTGTTATCCGATGGCAACGTTTTAAAAAAAACGAAGGAGTTATAGTTTTGAAAACATTGCTTTTTACCGGTTAATTTAACAAGTCCATATATCCAACATAGGTATAATCATAATAAAAATAAAAGCAAATAATAAAACCCAAAATAATACTTAGCGGCATTATTACAAAACCAAAACCAAATTTAAAGAAAACGAATAAAACCAAAATTGTACTTTAAAATCAAAATCCGAATCAAGCATGTATGGCCGCCTCTAGTCCTCCCCAGCTTCATATCCGCAATCTACGCCTCATCTGCAAAATATAAGGGAAGGGGTGAGTCACCAAGACTCAGTGTATAAATCCCCAACCCGGTAGTGCAAGCACTCACACAAATCATTAGTAAAACATGCAAATCATGCAACCCTTAATCTAACCATCCAATCTCCTTTATCTACCCCGTGTGGTCAAAACTACTGGTGAACATAGTCACAAATATATATAACGGTGTGGTCAAAATCACTGATGAACGTAGTCACGAATCGAGTGATGGGGCCAACCCATCATGTGGTCAAAACCACTGATGACAATCTCGTAATCAATATGTGGGGCCAACCCACTGTGGTACCAAACCACTGGGATGAGTCACAATATTCATATGTGGACAAAACCACTGATGGTCAAAACCACTGGGACTTAGTCACAAATTATAATATCAAAGACGGGGCCAACCCATCGTGTGGTCAAAACCACTGGTGACAGTCCAAATATTCCTCCCCCCTTCTCTCATCAATCCCATCATCATGTCCATAACATACGTGACATAATATCATGTATCATGCAATAACGCATAGCATAGCATATATCAATAACATGATGATGTATATCAAAAATCACATAACAGGGGACTTACGTAATTTCATTGGCTAAAACACTAATTTCATTGGCTAAAACAGTAACATAATAGGCATTTTATACTAATAAAGTGTGTAAGAGTTACACACCTGGCTATTCGTAAATCTAAGCGAATCCCGAGACTACGTAAACTAACGAGATCCCGAATGTTGCTTCCTCCTACAATCGGCCAACATTAGTTAGTAACTCAAAAGCCCATTCGGCTCTATTAGAAATCTGAAGGATGTGTCGCCCAAATATAGCACTCACCTTGAAGCCGATTTGGTCTCCAACCAAATCCCAAAATTGCTCAAAAGATCTCCCCTTACAATCGGCCAAACCCTTAATCGACAACCAAATCTCCAACTTTATTGTATTCGGCTACTTCTCCCTCCCCCTACAATCGGCTTAACACATCATTAAAGATCTAAAGGCTGTTCGGCCATAACATGAATCGAAACCAAAAGAGTTAGTCGCCCTTACCTTAATGACTGATTCGGCTTCTTTACACCAAAGGTCGGCACCCTTTATTGGTGTTAGGGGTTTTGGCTACCACATAGAACAAGAATAAATTAAGGTTTTGATTACTAACGATTGAAGGGAAAAGAGATTCGCATTACCCAAATCGATCAAGAAGAAAAGATGAAGAAATCACTCACTAGGAGATTCGGCAAAAAGAACCCAAGAGGAGATGAATGTCGGCACTTGAGATGATGAAAAAAAACACAAGAAGAGAGAGGTTTATAGCAAAGTATTCAGCCAAGAGAAGAACAACAAGGTTTCGACTTAAGTGATGGTTTGATTAGGGAAAGATGGTGAAGAGAAGAGAAGTGGAAGGAGATAGATTCGGCAATGGGTTTAAGAGAAAAGAAAGAACGGAATAGAAAGAAAAATGGAGGAGAAGATGTGAGGTTAGGTTTCGGCTTTGAACACAATAGGAAGAAGAAGAAAAAGAGAATGGGAATGAGGAAGTTTTGGCAAAAAGAATGAAAAAACTTTCGACACACCCCTTTTGCTAACCCAACCGATTCCCCCTCATCCCTTAGTGTTTGGCATTCGGCCAACGCTAAGCTCTCTTAGCCGATTCCTAAAAACCCTCCTCTCTATCCATATCAAATTTGTTGACTCAATCCCTATCTATCCATGAGAGTCCCACCTGAGCACACCTTTGCTTGCCTGTAGCGTCAAAAATAATTGAGCAGAAAGGGATTTCTGCAGCTCAAACCAAGGTCCTCTTTACCCCTTGTGGCGTCACCTCCCTTGTGACTTGAGTGGTGCCTCCTTGCCACTTTACCAAGGCTTTTCTTGTGTCTAAAACCTCAAATTAATTCTCTTAACCCCTATTTCCCCTAACTCCTTTCTCTTAAGTGCTAAACAAAAAAGTTGGCCATGACCCAAGACTAACCCGAGGTCATGCCTAGTCCCCAAGACATGCTAAACTAGCACAGCAGACATACCATCACATGCAAACACATGCAAAATGCAGAGACCCCATTTTAAGGATGTTACAGACCAAATTTAGAGCTAGAACGAGGAAAAGAAGAAAATGTTGGATTAGTAGATTATTTGTACACGAGCATTTGTCGAGGTAAGTTCGTGTAACTAAATTGTGTATATTCATATGCTTGAATTAAATGTTATGCTTGTGAATTGTATAAATATTATATGTATATGACATTAGAAATATACTTGACGAAGCCCGATCAATAATAAGGCCTGATAAATGATAAATGATAAAAATGTTACTTATGTACTTGAAATGAATGTGGAATGTGTCTATTTGAATTATGTGAATTTTATAAATGTATGAGATAACCACATGCCTAATAATGCTTGGAAAATGTCAAATTTCGTTTGAATAAATGGAAAATTTGATGGATTTGTGATTTCCTGAAATGAATGAGGTCCTGCATTTATCGCTGGCGGAATTTAGCTCGGATGAGTAATTTCATTTACCTTATTATAAATAGAATTTAGCTCGGATAGGTAATGCTGATATAAGTTCTCTCGAGTAAATGTTATGGATTAGATTTAGCCCGGACGGGTAATCCAGATCAAACTCTTTAGAGCATTTGTCATAAAAAGGATTTAGCCTAGACTAGTAATCCTATTGTATATATGTGTGGCTTGAGAGTGTACTCTCTGAAATAGTACCTTACGAGTACCATTGAATATGAATTGACAGATTTACTGATTTTTCACTTTGTGTGTACTACCTGTGTATCCATCGATATTCCAAATAAATTCAACGGGTAAAAATCTTGACATGAGAAGATATGAATAAGAAATAAGTTATTACACGTATTTGTCTAAAATTCATGAAAATGATGATACATGATAGTTGATATATGAAAACATGAGATGATGATATTTGTACATGGAGTTCATTTGATGAATATGTTCATCCTTGATTATAGACTTGTATACTTGAGTGTATTACTACTCGTGTGACATTGATATTTCGAGTAATATGAGTAAAGTTCTGATATGAAATAATCTAAACTCGAGATGAACTATTATGAAATTATACTTGTAATATAAAGAGATGATTTATACATGTTAACTGAATACATGTTGTGGAAAGCATATGTACCTAGAAACTTGATTCTTGTTGAGCCCAAACATGTTTTGATGTTATTATGGAATATATGACTAACAAGGGCAATGAGGATATGTGTAGGGCTTGAGGTCGAATTGAATGAATGTGCCTTCCATAGTTACCTCAAAATAGAATGAATGGTAAGCTAAGTACCATGTGATACTAACTTACTAAGCATGTAATGCTTACTTAGTTTTATTTCCCTATTTTATTGGAAATCTAAAGCTCATAGGATTAGAAGCTTGGCGGAGATCACTCACACTATCTATCGGCCCATGACGGTACAATATGGTAAATTAATTATGGTTATAATGGCATGTATAGGTTATATTAGCCATATTGGCATGTAAATGTAAATGAAAATGATTATTGTAATCTAGCCATTGGAATGGCTAGTGATGATCATGTTTCGATCTATGTATATATATGTATTAAGTTTATTTTATGGAGTTATCATAAGTGTTTGTTATTGATTGATTAAGAAAGGTTAAATGAGTATGCTTACTGAAGGATAAGATTAAAAGCGTGAATGCATGTAATAATATATCATATTAGATGTTATAAATTACTTGAATTCAATGCTTGGATTGGTTGGTGTTTGGATGTAAGTTTGGTGCAGAAACTTAGTAAAAATTTTGCGTGAGAAATGAAGCTAGAAATGGCTATATTTTGTAGACACGGGTGTGTGTCTAGACCGTGTGTCTGGTACATGGGCGTGTGGTTAGGCCGTGTGTCCCCTACACCTTAAATTTGAGAAATAGAATGCTCAGAATTGAGCACACGGACAGAGACACAGGCGTGCGTCTCAGCTGTGTGTGTTACACGGCCTAGCACGTGAGCGTGTAGTCGGCCGTGTGGCACAAGTCAGAGAGTTACATGGGTTAAACACGGCCTGCAGCACGGGTGTGTCCCTTGGACCACACGGGCGTGGGAGCCCTGTACCATGGAAAATTTTTGAAATTTTGTAAAAAATTCTTAGAGTTTCTGATTAAGCCCCAACTCGATTCTAATGCTCATATTGGGCTTCGAGGGTCCATCTAAGGGACATTATGAATAATCTCGAAAAAAGGAACAATAATTGACATGATTTATCTGTAAATGTTCTATAAACTCTGGTAATGCCCCGTAATCTTGTTCTGGTGATGGACATGGATTAAGAGTGTTACAACTCAATTCCTCGAAGATTGCTTCAGTTGGCAAGTTGGCAACAAGAGATATATAAAAATCAGAGGGGAAAAATAGGGTTTTGAGGGTCTTAATGGTGATGTTGTGTGTCTTTCCTCCTCAAATTTTTGAGAAGCAGTTGTCCATGATATCTGGCTGCCTAACTCATGTGCATGGAATGTTAATAGGATCTGTGAGCTCTATGGGGAGACGATGGGTAACTACATCTGTGATCTTCCGATTATTCCAAATGGCCCTAAGATCAGATCATTTGGTTTCACAACATCTATGGAGTTTTTACAACAAAATCTACCTATTCTTAGCTTCTCCACAAGCAGGTTGATTATGGGCCTCACCGTCTTTTTTGGAAAGTCATAAGGAAAATAAAAGTAATCCCAAGATTCATATTTTTTCCTAGAGAGTTGGCCATATGATTCTTCCAACAAACGCTAAAGTTGCTACAATCTAACAGAATGTTGATTGAGGGTATCCAAGGTGTGGGGATAAATTTGAAATCGTTATCCAAGCCCTCAGGGACTGTCCCAAATCCCATCTCATTCTCGCTTGCGGCGTGCTCGACGACAGGCTCTTCGATGGTGACTACACTTATTCTATTGACTAGCTCGAAGATGTAATGTGATTACTCGACAACAAAAGATTTCTTGATGACTCTATGGAATGGTTGGAACAATTGGAATAACTTCATATTTTGTGGTAAGGATGAAGAAGCTCGAACGGTGTGGGAAAGAGCAAAGGCCCTTAATAAAGATTTCCATATTCACAACATGATTTTCAAACCAATTTTGTCATTGGCTCCCAAGTGTCAGATGTGGGAGAAGCCATAAAATGGCTTTGTGAAGGTTAAGGTGGATGTTGCATGCAGAAATAATACGACGAGTTATGGGATTATCATCCATGATTGTGACGGCCTCGTTATTGGAGGACAAGTGGGTGTAAAGGATGTCCAAATGAAACTTGAATAGGCTGAGTTGTACGCACTTAGTGAAAAGGTGCTCCTTGCTCGTAATCTTAACCTGGGCAATATCATTTTTGAAACTGACTATGCCAACATGTTTAATCATCTTCAAAAATGCAAGATACATCACTATACTTGGTTTTCATGCTAAGGAAATTGATGGTCTGATAAAGCAATTCTCAAAGGCACGTGTTCAATTAATTAATAGGAGTTGTAACAAAGTTGATGATGCCCTTTGTAATTTCTTGCTTTTATAATAGTTTTTTTTTTTTTTTGGCATGGATTACCTTAGTTGTATCCATAATCTTGTAATTTTGGGTTCTTCCTAATAAAATAAAGTTGTAAAAAAAAAAAGTATCTAGCATGTAAACATAGTCCAAGCTATTAATGCAAATGCTAAAAATACTAATAAAATGTCCTAAAATGCCACTAACTATACCTAAGTACAAACATTTAACTAGGTCTAAAGGCATAAAATATAACTCTTTTCAATAGTTATCAACAACACATGTATTTTCTCATTACTACACTTTTTATTTTTAATCGATCAACTATGGATCATCTCCGATATATATATCACAATTATAACATTACATAAAATAAATATTATAAACAATTATAAAATGATATACAATGAGATAGGTAATGAAAATAAAATTGTCAGCCAAGGTTTCCATGGTTCTATTTCTAGAAAATAAATGGAAAAATAAAATTACATAAATGTTCACCACAAGACATTCCTTGGGTCTTCAACCGCCATCACATCTTTTCCTCATCGTGAACTCTTTTTGGAAAAATTACATTTAATTCATATGTCAATTTTCGACTCACAAGAATTTTATGGATTTTTAAAAAAACATATCCCTATGTGGAGATGATAATCCACGGTCTATTTCTTAAGAACCACAACCTCGGCAAAAAAATATATATATAACAAATATATAATATCGCATCCATTCCTATATATAACTCAAAACATGCATAAGATCTAAAGAATGTCAATTTCTATGTAATCAAATCATGTCAATTTCTATGTAATCAAATCATTCAAGAAGAAGAGAAATTTATTTTGATTATCTACTTATACTTATAGATAGAACACAACCTGGCTCATGATACCAATTGTTGGAAAAAAATTGGTTCGAAAAATGCAGTAGAAAATAAATTTAGGGAAGAACCAGAGTTTAGTTTTTTTTTCCAAAACAATATCTTGGTTGTGATATCTAAAATAATAAACACTTAATCAAAATTGTACATTTTCAAATTTTCTAGGAAGAGCACTTCGATTGAGTAGTCTTTTCCACTATCCTAAAACTCACGTCTACCGAGTGTGGGCTCGTTCCAAATCAGAAAATTTTTCACAAAAATTACTACTAGGGTAATTTTCTAATTTCTCTAAACTTTCGGGTCAAGTTGTAAATCAGAAAAATATCTTTAGAAATTTTTTGGATTAATCTCTTCAGATAATTTTTTCCCTACAACTTTCTCTTGAATTCAAGTGGGTGTAAATAATGACCTAAGGCTCTCTTTATATAGGGAGAGTTTAGAGAGTTCAACTATGATTAAACTTAATCACTTTAATATTAAATCTTATTAAAATAGTAAAATGTTTATCTACAAGATAAACATTAAATTAAATTTAATATTAAGATAATCACTGTAATATTAAATTAATAAAATACTATTAAGATAAGTATTAAATTAAATTAAATATTAAAATATTAAAATAATATTATTTCTAGAATGGTTAATATGAAATCAAATTCCCTGATAGAGTCCTAGTAGTAGTGTAACTCTTCCACTGCTCAACCACCGATGACCAACCACCGTCGGCCACCGGGATGCTACCGTCACAGCCACGGGCACCACCGTGTCTGGTGATACAGGTGTGACACCTTTACGACACCCTAAGTTGGTTCGACTATTGCCGGTTAGGTCCAAGTCAATAACGACTCGACCGGTCCGGTTTGGCCACTAGTTGGATTGTAAGGATTGTCGGCTCGATTTCACATACCAAGCCCAATTCGACTAGTTTTTGGGTCTCGGTCTTAGTTTTGGGCATCTGAACCCAATTTATGATCTCAAGTCCAATTTTCAAATTCAGTTACCCATTGGGCCAATTATCTGACTTGAAAATTAAATTCCAAAATTTTAATTAATTTGATTAATTTAATTTTACTTGATCAAAATTATTTTTTTCCGAAAATCACTTAGATTTTCCAAATTAATTTTTCAAGAAAATTCTTTAATCAAATTCTCTAGTTGAACAATTCTTACGACCACCTAATTTAATTCCACATCGAATAAATCGACTCAATTAAATTATTCCCAAAGTCGTAGAATTTTCTTCTAATTCAAATGCAATTTGATCGAGCTTTTGTTGAGCTAGCGGAGGGACCAATCGAGCATATACAATTAGGTTCTAGTGATTGCAATTATGTCCAAAAGTATCATTCCTATAATTCACAATTACTTAATCATAGAGTCAGTCCACAAGAAGTACCATGATTGAAAACTCCTTATAGTATACTCTTTACAAAAGTAATTCATCCAATTGTTTTGTCCAATGAGCTCATCACGTGTGTGTTACCCTCATATGATATCCCTGATTCTTTTGAGTTAAATCTGGTCACTCAATACGATCCTATTTTATCTCATTGTGTGTCTTCTGAATGATTAATGTGATCACTTTTAACAAATGACTATGATAATTTGCTCGTTTGAGAACAAGCAACCCGTGATCACGTTCCATATTTATCAATCCACACAATGCCAATAAGAGAATATCACTAACTCCTTAATTAAGCCATGAATTACATTATTGCTAGTAAATCCATTCCATACACAAGTCATATACCCAACATACCGGCTATGGACTCGATCATGTTTAGAGCATAAGCCTCCGCTTATATCAAAACACATGAGTTGCATACGGATGGTAAATGACTAACTTAGGATTTAGGTAAATCACACCATGAATATCACAAGTGAATTAATTCATAAACGGATTTAGAATTAATTCATCTTAGGTCCAATCCAATGTATCATTCTACCAGTTAATACATGTATGTCTCTACTCGTAGAGTCAACTGCTCCGATAGCCAAGGCTAGCGATCTACCTAATTGGAATTGTAGATGACATAATAATCCTTCTCAATATTTTAATCAAATGCTTACTTTGATTCTTTTACGGGATTATGGACTCATTTAGATTATCTATTGAAATAAGTTGTCTTTCTCGCAATGTAAACATTCTTACAATGCCACTTATCTTTAGTTTGAACTTAGACAATCAATAAGCTAATATTTTCTTGTCACAATTCGCTGTGCATGCAAAATATAAAATACATAATAGTGAAATGTGATATTAACTTTATTTATTTATTCATCGTTCAAATAAATAGAAAACAGTTACATGTTTACTACAATATAGACACATTTCCCAACAGGTAGGGCATGTTAATTGCTAACCAGATTGGCATATATGTTAGGCCACTAGTAGAACATGATAGTTGTTAAGAAGGTTGGTGGCCAATGGTAGGGTATGTTAGTTATGAACCAATTGGCATGAGTGCTAGGATTGGTAGGGCATGTTAGTTGCTAACAAGCCTAGCGATATGGGTACTGCCTACGGTAGGACATGTTAGTTGTTAACCATGGCAAAGAGCCTTGAACTCAAAGGAATATACATGTGTTCCAAATGATAAGAAATGTGATATTTATTCTGATATGCGATTAAGGGATCCGAAGTTTAACCCAAGGAAAGATTTGAAAGGAGTAAGTTAATATGACTCTGTATGTGATATATGTTATGAATTTTAAAGAGTAAGTTAATATGACTTTGTATGTGCTAAATGTTATGAATCATTAATGGTAGAAAGGAAAGGTTGAATGTTAAATGGTAAGTTTTGTTTCATCTTTACTGTGTTGAAAACATAGTGTATTTGTTAAGTATTGATCTTTGGCGTATAGAATCCGCCCAAATGAAGGCTTATATGATTTAGCCTAATGAGATGTCTGAAATGCAAAGATATGTGTTAGAAAATATTGTATTTGGTTGGGAAGTGCCAGCTTTGTTAAGGTTAAAGCTCTCTTTGGTGAAAGGATGAAAGTAATTGCCCAATGTTAAGGAAGAGAGAATACACCTAACATTAGAATTCGCCCGAAGTTATAGTTCACCTAGAAATGTTATCCGTCATGATTAAGTATCCACCAATATTATGAGTGTATCAGCCCAACTGCCAAGGCATATAGGATAGTGATGTATTGGTTTTAATGTATATAAATGCCGTTGTGGTATTATTTGTGTTTCTGTAAATTCCTCTAAGGGTTATGTCTTTTCTTTTCTTGAACTCACTAAGTTCTTTTGAACTTACCCTATTTTTTTCTTTCCCTTTTTTCCAGGTGGTACTTTGTCATAACCTTGTAGAAGGGACTCAGTGGAAAGAGTGACCTCCATAGTGAGCTTCATCTGTGTTAGCTTTGTAATATGCATATGATCTTTGGGGGTGGCGTGTAACTCTGTTTTAAATTTGAATCTGTAACAAAGTATCTTCTTAATTATGTGAAGTTTTATAAAAATGTTGCTTCTTGAGAAATTGGTTAAAGTTTATCGAATTATGATTTTTGAAGTGATTTTATTTGTATACGCCAAATTATTTTACATGATATTGTTACTGTCAATACTTTTATTCTAGAGAAAAGACTCGAATCGAAAGGTTTTAAGCCTAATTATTGATTAAATTACACTTTTAATCCTTCCTCTTTTTCGCATTCATCTAATCTAATTATTTCTTATTTTTAACTTTCATATTTTTACAATTTAGTCAATATTTTAAATTAATTTCTCTTAATTCAAAAGTCTTTTGATTTCCTATGGTATCCACTACCTTTTCCACTAACATTAGTAATTTCTATTTTATTTAATTTAAAATTTTTAATACATATAAGTTTCAAATGACACTGCTCTAATCTTAAAGGTGTTAGGGATGTTACATTTATAAATTATATATACGATATGATATGTGGTTAGATTATTTTAATCTCAAATGAATGTCGATTCTCTCATTTTTATTTTTTTCTTAAAATGATATATTAGAAAGGTGTTGGTACACACATTTATTTAATTAACGTTGTTTAGAATTCTTATCTAATCTAATAAATATTTCACACTTTTTTATAATATAGAGGTGGAAATGAAGTAAAATGGTTCGACCCTTTACAAAACATATGTTTTGATAAAAGCTTTAATTATTATTTTATACAAGTCAAGATATATTTTAACATTTTTAAACATTATATTTAAAAGAGTTGATCCTCGCCAATTATAAGTTGTGCCCTATCCTAATAAATTATCATAAATTTAATTTTTATAATTATTTTAATATAAATATTATTACAACTTAATAATAATTATTTAATTAATTGTTTTATACCCTGACAATAATCCTAGTTTACTATAAAAGAACCCGAAAGTCTAACTAGCCCAAAAGCTGGAGAAGCAGAGGATAAACTCCTTTTAACAACACAAATCTTTCAAGCCCAACAACATCAAATCCAAAAATACATCCCAAAATCACAGTACATAGCCAAATAAATAAAAAGGAAACAAAACAAAACAAAATTGTCTCATCACTGAAGTCAGCCATCCAGCAATCTTATCATGCATAATTGAATCAATAATCAACCCATGAGCCACATTGACAACGCCATTAGGAAGTTGACGGTTTACCCTTAAAATCTTCACAGTTCACCCATTCCACTTTGAAACAAATAGCATCGCCCCACAACAATATATAAAGTTTCAGATCACCATAAATTAGATAGTAGTACATAACAGAAAATACAAGGATAAGCTGCAGTCACTGGTTCACTTCACTAAAAGTGTGAATAAGCATGGACGGAATGAGAAATTTTAAATTGTGATAAAATTTTGAAATGATTATAAAGATCGACTAAATTAATGTATAATATTAATCAACAATTGTTTTTTTTTTAGAAAATTGTGATTGTAAGGTTGATAAAACGGTTTTTGCAAAATATTTCATTCATAGATTGTTTGTATCATTTAGATGATGATATGTAATTTTATTTTTAATTGTGGATCAACCGGAAGGTTTTGTTTTTAAAACTCAGCTCAACTTGACTATTTAAATTTTTTTTCTAATTGGTTTGTATATGACTTTAATTTTCACTCTACTTTAATAGTAGACTATCAATTAAAATAATTTACATTTCAATTCAACATTTTAAATAAATAAATTTAAGCGCGCATTAAACACGTAAAGGTTTTCAAGAAGCCAACATATTAGTAATTTTCTTTCATAAAAATAAAAATCATTTAAGTACTTTTTGCTGTCATGCAAATGTAATATGTCAAACATAATATGAACACAAACACAATATTCACAATAATGACACTATTGAAAACATTTTCTAAATAAAAGGCTAAATTTTGAATCAATTTTCAAGAAAATCAAGACTATAAAGATAATCAATCCCAATTTCTCCAAGTATTTGTATTAATCAACTTCTAAAATTATTACTCACTCAAGATATTAGAAATCTCATATAAAATCAATATTTCAAAATCATTTGATAAATAAAAACAAATCTAGCATAAAATCTCAACCCTTCACAATGCAAGATACAATTAATCAATAAAACTTGGAAGAGTTATTACCAAATTAGAGAGACCTACTTAAAAGTATTGAAAAATTAATCATTTATATTATAAAAATTATAAAGTGTATGAGAGAATAAAAATTTTGAAAAAAAAGATGGGGGTTGAAATAAAAGAAAATAATTAATTTTTGAATTTTAATGAAAAATAAAAATTATTTTATAAATTAATTAATTTATAAAATAATCATTTTCAAAAATTTTGGTGAACATTTTTTTTTAATTTTGGTGGTCATTTCGTACAAATTAAATTTCTTTTATAAGTAAAATTTTTCCACAATCATCTATGTGGCCTCCCACATATCAAAAGTCTATAACTGCTCCAAGGCTAGTTGTACCCTTTCATTAAAAGAAAATAATTTCACAATTACGATTTTTTAAATTGGTTGTTAAATTTTAGAATATTCTAATAATATTTTAAATTATGGAGGTTATATTAATTAGATTATTTTGTTATTAAAATTTTAAATGATACATTAATATTATGTTATATAATTTAAAATAAAAATGAGAGAGAATGATTATAATTCATTTATTTTAAATTATACCATATAAGATTTTCTTATCATTTAAAAATTATTTAATAATTTTAATAATAGAATCACCTAATTAAGGTAAGATGAAAAGTTTGAAATGTAATTAAAATATTCTGAGACCAATTTAAAATAAAAGTATAATTTAAGGAGGTTTGTGAAATTAACTTTTAAAATAACCTATGAGGAGGACGGATATATATGGGCAGCTTTGGCTTCCTCTCTGTCACTCACTTGAAAAATACGAAAGAAGACGATGGACGTCTAATTATAACGAGAGACGACTTTATGGGTAGCGCAGTGATACTAGTCTCGTCTCAAGTTTCTGATCTGTGGGGATCTGATCTAATCTTATCTACATCTCTTCGATTGATTGAGACAGGGACTTAACCATTTTGTTTCCATTCGAGGCTTGGCCCATAAGCAGTGTAGGCTTCTGTCATTATCGCCATTCCCATCAATTACGTACCTAATTATCAGTATTTCCATTCATACAAGTGGCAATAAATCTCAATTCAAACAATAATCCTTCGGTGGTGGATTTTGATTAATGCTTCTGCTATTGCTAACATACGATCTCTGGTTTCATTTAGGTTCAAATTTATATTCTTCAGTTATTAGCGGAAACAGCCGAGTTTATCCTATTTACATGCTTTTCATGGCATTAAATTACACAACAATCTTTAATCATATTCAGACGTTCAGAGCAGAAAAGACGAAAAATACATATTACTTCTTAAAACTAAACAAGCCCCAGGATTTAGATGATAATATAATAGGATTTCAATTTTCAAGCAAGTTGTGATGCATTTAATCCCATCTGGTGGAGATCCTAGCCATCAGTCCATTCTTGGTGTGCAGGATAATGGATACTGCCGGAATAACTGGTGTTTCTTCTGATACATGAATACGATAGTTGTAAATTATAGCAGATGCCACGGCTTTCATTTGAAGAAAAGCCACATCCTTCCCTAAACATGTCCTTGGCCCTGCATTGAATGACATGAACTTGTATGACGGCTCATGTTTAATCCTTCCTCTGTCGTTAATCCATCTTTCAGGTTTGAATTCAAGGCAATCTTCACCCCATAAAGACTTTATCCTTCCCATTGCATACAAGCTAAACAATATTTTCATGGTTGGATGAACTGGATGCCCACTAGGAAGTATGTCTGGTTTGAGAGGTTCCTTGTGCTGGAATGGTACCGGTGGATATAACCTTAATGCCTCGCATAATGCTCCGTGTAGATAAACCAAATCCTTTACCTCCTCAGCATTGAATAGCCGCCTCGTTTTGGTTTCCTCGGCAGGTAGTTTTGATTGAAGCTCTTCTATGATCTTGTTCTCCACTATCGGATGCCTCGAGACCAGCCAAATGAACCAAGTAAGAGCAGAGCTGGTGGTGTCCCTCCCTGCAAGCATCATGTTCAAAATGGTATCTCTCAAGAACTTATCATCACATTTCAAACCTGTTGGTTTTTCTTCAGTTATGTATGATGTTAAGAGATCCACACCGTCTTCACCATTTTGTGAGACCAACCCTTTTGTCGTTGTATCCAGTTCTTTCCTTTTCTGGCATATATATTTAGCGATAATATCGTCAAGAACTTCCCATGCCTTTCTATATTTTTGTTCTTGTCCCATTTTCAACCACCTCTGCAACTTAATAAAGCTCTGTGGCCTGACATGCCGATAAAATATGGCTTCCTCAACATCATCCAAGGCTTTAGAGAAAGGAACTTCAGGGAATTCGAGGGAGAGACATTTAGGATCGTAGCCAGTGACCAAGATGCACGTAGTATCAAACGTAAACCTTTGGAATACATCTTCTAAATTGACGACCAAGCCTTGTTTGGCAACATGGTCAATGACATGAATAAGCCCTTTTTCCACCTTATCTCGGGTAGTCCTCAACAAAAATTTGAGAAACAACTGATTTCTCATGAATTCTTGAGCAACTATCCTCTGTTTTCTCCACAAATCCATGTCGGTATTGAAAATCCCGTCTCCCAAGACGTCGAAAAGCTGCTTGAATTCAGGTCCTTTGGGGAAGTTGTTAAAGTTGGAACTCATTATGTAGTGAACATTGGCAGGATCACAGGTCCCAACGATGTTCATCTTAGCAAACCAAGGGCCATTGAAAAGAAAAGTATAGTGGCATCTCTCAAATGTCTCAGTACACCAATCGTGAATCCGGTGAATGTTAAGGATAACCTCAGGCAGCATCCCAACAATTGGAAAGCTCTTTGGAGACCGATTCTTATTTCTCAAGCAGCAGAGGAACAGAAAGCAAATGAGAGCCAAGACAGCTTCAACAACACTGACCAATGCCATGAAATTGCCAGAAACAAGCACCGGGAGACGTATCAGCTGCTGATGTTATCTTGACTGGTGATGGTTCCACTTCCACAGATATAACACAGAAGATTATATTCCTACTAGGGATGGGCAAAACAATGCTTTGTATATGTCAACGATTGACTGATTTATAATTTATGAAAAAAATATATGCATACAATAATTGTAACCAAACTAAGTAAATAAAAACACGTGGAAGGTTGCAACTTTAAGTTCCATTTACCATAGCTATCTAAAAGATAAGTCGATTCGTATAAGTTAAAAGCATTCCTGCCATTCATGAGAGAAACTGATACATAGCTTTCAAACTGTCAGTGATATTTTAGAGTTTAAGTTAAGAGATAAATTAAGAGAGAGATAGTAGTAAGATATATTGTATTTTGATAGAAAGAATTTAAATTTAAATTTAAAATTTAAAAGTTAAAAATTAAATAATACGATTATTGTGAAGCAAGTATGGAACAAACTTTAATTTTAATAAAAAAATGAATGCAGCACAACATGAATTTAAATGTAAAGTGAAAACAATTTAAATTTAAGTTTTTTTATAAAATAATATTAACAAAATTAATTAATTACGTAAATGGGATGAGAAATTTTTTTTTTTTTTTTAAAATGGATTGCTTGTTATAGTACTCATTGGTGCCGCTTGACATTACCTTACATTTTGGCCAATCATGCAGTAAACATTATATTTTTTTAATTATTGGTAACACCACTCTGTCAGACGACACTAGTATATATTTGTAAAAGTACCCATGAAAATATAGGTATAAACAGTGGGAAAAAAACGAAAAAAAAAATATAAGTATATACAAGTATAAAAAGGAATTTTTTATTGGTATTCGCCTTCTCTTTTCCTTTTGTCCTCAATGTCCCATCATCATTTTTAGATGCATACAATAATTCATTTACGAAAACATCGTTAATTTCAAAATCAGATATAGAAACAATTAACATCAAATGTGAATGCATATTTTCATTTAAGTCTCTTAAAAATTTCAATATCTGAAATTCTCGTGTTTTTACAACTCTCTTGTTCGAATATAAATCTGACTTCATAACTATGCTCTAAGGAGCTCAACTATCAATAAACAACATATTTCTCCAAAGTTCACATCATCATCTCTATCTAACATCAAGCATTCAACCATGATTATCTTAATAAATTTTAAGAATTTCAAAATCTAACAAATGAGTTTAAGCTATCTAATATCATAAGCTAAGAATCTATAAAAATTCAAATGAAAAGTCACTACTTACCCCAAGAATAATGCACGAAAATGGAGAGGAAACTAAAGAAAATTTTCTTCTTTCTTTCCTTACCTAGTTGGTGGAGAAAGATGAAGATGAAACTAGGTAAATGGAATATATTCCCTCCCTTTTTAACATATGTTTTTAGCTTAATAAACTTAATTAAGAAAACCAAATCAATTGCCATGATTTATTGATATGGGATGAGTGCGGTACAAGATTGTAAGTTTGTCTAAGTCGCAAATTTGACTTAGGGCTCTAGATGATAAAAAGGAAACTTGGATTTTGAGATAACCTGAAGCACAAACAAATCCAATTAAAATAGATAATTAAGATAGAAAAAACGATTAAATAAATCAAAGATTTGGATAATTAAATATGAAAAAATAGAATAAAGGAGAAAATAAAATAGATAGATGAAAACCTAAATCCAAAGGAGCCTTGGAAACCCGATGAATCCACAACCCTCTTCAAACGGCTCTGATTTCCCCTTCAAGAAAGAAAACTTGGCAAGAAAAAGCTTGAAGATAATCCTCACAATCTGAAACATTTATTAAAACTCTTCTAAAAGAAAAGTCAAGAGAAATTCTTAAATAGAAAACTCAAAGAGAATTTTATTAACTCATAGTGAATAATGAATGAATTGATTGTTGAATAATTGTGTACAATGAAGAGGCCTTTTGTAACACCGTTTATCTTTATTGACTCGAAAATTAAGAAAAGTTAAGATTGAATTGAAAGGATTAGAAAATTTTTGGACTTCACTAGAAGATTCAAAATTTTAGTGGCGAAATTGCGATTTGTTGGATCTCAATTCTAGTTTGGTTAGGATGGAACTGGCTGGTTCAATAGTGGGAGACAAAAAAGTGAGGATCGTGCCTAAGGAGTGTATATATAGGTGTGGGCGAGACAAAATTTTTTTAAATTTTTTTACAAATATTTTTTTCTCCATAGCATCATCTTCTTTAATCATTATGATGAAGAAGGGGATGCAGTTGAAGGAAAATCTGCATGTAGTAACAGATTGAAGTTTGGTAGTAGAGAAATTGAGAAACAAGTAAGCTTCTTTATCTCTCTGTACTTGTGGATTGAAGAAAGCAGTGAAGTAGTAACTCTTAAAAGCTCCTACAAATTATAGATTTCGGGTTTTTAAGGGTTGAACACCTTTAGTTTAACCAATAAATGGTTGCCATGTTTAGCTTTTAGGACGAAGAAGACTCTAGCATTTGGACCAGCTAAGTTGCTGATGATAAAGGAATCTAGGTGAGTTTCTATATCCTACTGTTTGAGTGAACTAAGATACCGTGCTTCTAGACCAAAATACCTTCTTGACTGTTACGTAGTGTGTTTAGAAACTTGATTGTGAATGTTGTAAGAATGATTGCTGCTTGTCTGTAGATTTTTCTCGATGTTTGAATGTTTGGTGCATTGTGTGTGGGTATATAATGTCTTAGAATATGTTGAAATGGTGATTTGCATGTTTATAAAGGCAGAGTATAGAGGGGAAATTATTGATAGGTTAGACAAAGTTAGGATTCGGAAGTTAGGTTTTCATTTATTACCATACGACGCTGTTGGGTACAAACCATGATTTCCAAAACTTCGTGTAACAGCCCGTTTTTAGTCAAATTAGAATAGTGGTTTAAAAACCACAAATTTGAAGTCAAAATATTTATTTTATTATTTTAATAAGGTCTACAATATGATAGATTAATTTCATGAAAGTTTCATAAAGAAATTTTACTGTTTGAATGGTTAATTTGATAAAAAGGACTAAATCGCGTAAAGTGCAAAAGTGTCATTCTATTAGTTAAGAGTGTTAAATAGCTTTGGATTTTAAATATTATTGCCTTAAATGGAAATTAAACCATTATTATTGGTAATGGACATTTATGGGCTTATAATAAGTAATTTAAATGTTTTATAACAAAGGTTATTAAAGTAATTTAGTGAATTAATAAGTAAAATAATAAAAACAATAAGGTTATCATCTTTGTTAAGCCATTTCTACGAAATTTTAGAAGAAAGAAACTCCATGGATGCATGTGTATTCGGCCAAGCTTCCTAGTTCATTAGGTGAATGATTTTTTATCCGTTTTAATGATTTTTACGTTTTTAGATCGTTGCTTTGTATTCTAGCTTGCTCGTACCTTAAATTTTGAAAATGTTAAAGATTTATCATGTTGTCATTTTTGAATGCTTGAGTAATTTGATGATTGATGATGGATTTTGAATACTTGTTGATAGTTAAACTAGTTTTGTAAAGTGATTTTTGACAAAAATGTCAAAAAGGGGTTAATTTGTGAAAATGTAAAATTATGTGGGTAAAAGTGTGATTAAACAAAAGATATGGGCTGCTAGGGACTCCACTAAAATTTGGCTAAGCATGGGTTTGTACTAAATTGCATGAATTTGTAATTTTATGTGATAAGGACTAAATTGTAAAACTGTGAAAGTTTAAGGGAAAATGTGTAAAATAGCCCTAATGTGTGTTTTGGACTAAATTGAATAAATAGTTTGTTAAATAAGCTGATTTTAATAATAAATATATCAATATAATTCGAGATTGGGATTACATTGGGGAAAAGGAAAAGTGGATGAATAGTCGATAATTTCCATCCGAGTAACTCGAGGTAAATTCATATAATTAGAATCAAACTTTTAAATACTTGCAATTATTTCAAATGAATGTATATAATTTACTAATTGATCTACTTGAAATAATAATGCCTTATTGATAAAGTCTGATGGTTACTGAGCCTCGTTTGAACCGTAGGAATTTGTACGATACGAGTGACATGTCACTAGGGTTACCATTTAGGTTGAGATCCTGTGTGTGTTGCGGACTCACCGCATTCGTATGAGCTTACCGATGTATCAGATCGTAAGAGCTTATTGTTCTCAGCTCGTAAGAGCTTACTATCCATCACTCAGGAGAGCTTAGTGATCATAGCTAGAAAGAGCGAAAATGATAATGAATTGACGAATTATTGATTTATATGTTATGTATATCACCCGAGTATCCCTTGATATTCTAATAGTTTTAATGAACATAAATTCTGTTATTGGTTATGTGAAAAAGCTATATGTTATATGGATGAATTACTGTTATATGGATAAGTACTGTTCAAACGGATGAGTTACTGTTATCGAATGATTTACTGCTTATATGATTGAGAGTGAAATGATGTACATGATATATGAATTTGATACTATACAATGTATTGAGTATTAAATTGAGATAATAGATTATTACATGCACTTATGTGACTAACTTGTTGATGAATGCTTGTGTATAGGCATTTGGCAAGTGAATTTGTTATACTTTGTTTAATTGTTTGATTATGTATAAATGGTATATTTTGGCAAGTAGTAGATGGAATGGTAATATGCAAATGATGTCTTGATATGTAGTAGGCATATGAATAGAAAATGCATGATATTAATTAGGTATTTGAATACTATGTCGAATTGGTATAAAATGTGTATGAAATGTTGTGGATTGTCTGCTTATTGGGTTATAAAATGTTGCAATTTATGCTTGTGCATGCATGTATAAATAGTGTGGAAAAATGGATTTTTAAATAGCCTATTTTTGTCCACACGGGTAGAGACACGGGCGTGTGTCTCAGTCGTCTGCGACACACGGTCATGTTACACGGTCGTGTTTCCCATGGTGTTGATATTAAAATGAAATCAGTATGCTCCACACGGTCTCATAGACAGGCTTGTGACCAGCAGTGTGGTACAAGTTAGTGTACCCCCTATTTGGCACACGGCCTAGCACACGGACATGTGACTTGGCCATGTTGCATAAGTCAGTATACCTTACAATTTTGGCACGGCCTAGAACACGGCCTGGCACACGGGCGTGTGTGGCTACTTCGAAGGGCACACAGGCTAGACACACGGGGCGTGTTGTTGGCCATGTAACCCAAGTCAGTATGTACCCCCTATTTTCACACGGCTAGAGACACGGGCGTGCCTGATGGCCGTGTGAGACACACGGCCTGATCACATGGACGTGTGTCCTCTGTATTGAGAAAAATTTTCAAAGTTTTGTGGAAGTTTTATAAGTTATCGGTTTAGTCCCAAACTCCTCCTAAAGTATGTTTAAGGTCTCATAGGCTATTGTAAGGGACAAATTGAATGATGATTGTATGAAATGATTGAATGCATGATAAATGTAACACCCCCTACCTGTATTCGTCACCAGAATAAGGTACGAGGCATAACCGAAGTTTACAGAACCATTTTTCATTAAATAGAGTCTATTTACTATTTATATTTTAAACTTAATTATAATGTCCCTCTATTGGGCTCTCGAAGCCCAAAACATACATTAGAAATAATTCGGGACTGAATCGGGATCATAGGGAATTTTTCTCATTATCCCAAAAAAAATGTCTATTACAGGGGTCACACGCCCATGTGCTATAGGGACACGCCCGTGTATCCAGGCTGTGTACCTTACACGGGAAAGACACACGCCTGTGTGGGAGCCCGTGTGCTCGATCCTGGGCATTCTATTTTTTAATTTCTAGATACAATGACACATGGCCTTGAGACACGCCCATGTACTAGACCGTGTGTCACATACAGCCTAGACACATGCCCGTGTGTGTACCCTTGTGGACAAAAACAAGGCTATATCCAAGCCTCATTTCTCACCCAATTGGTCTTTTACTTACACCAACATTTAAATATGTTCAAGATTCAATTTATATGGTTAAATATCTAAATTTATCAATCAACTATTCATATATATATGTATATATATATATATATATATAGACATATTCATAAATTTTTATAGCATTCTTTGTAACACCCCATACCCGAGTTCGAGGCTAAAATCGGATACAAGACATTACTATGCTTGAACCTTCTTAAACATGTTCTTAAGGGCTATAAAATTTTGTTCGAATTAAAAACTTCTCTTTCTTAGTCAATTTATACATTTCATGGGCCTACGAGGCCTTAAACTTACGTCCAAAAACTTTTGGAACTCAACTAGAGACTTTTCTCTCAAAACAAGGGTCACACGCCCGTGTGGTTTGGGACACTCCCATGTACCCATAAGATATGCCCATGTCTTCCACCTGTGGAGGATACTGATAGTTTACACATGGTCTTGACATGCCCATGGCCCTAGATTATGTGTCAAAACTTGACATACTGACTTATTCACACGTCCTGGGGCACACGCCCAAGTGCTGACCGTACGTCACACACAGTCTATACAAACGGTCGTGGGGTTTGCCCATGTTCTATTCTGACTTAAGACACTAACGTGCAGGGAAGACACGGCCCAGACACATGCCCATGTGTCTATCCGTGTGGGCACTTAGAGGCTATTTACCAAGCCAGTTACCACCCTGAAACCAAGACCAATCTCAAGCCAAAACTAACAATTCAAATACTTCATTAATATTAATAAACACACATACTTAGTCAAGCTTGGCCAATCTCATTATCCATACATAAAAAGAATAATGAACTTAATAGCCAATACTTTGGCTTTTCTTAATACAAATTTCAAAATGAAATGATTCCTATACATGCCATACCTAAACAAAAACAACTTGGCTATACCAAAATAATGATTGATAGTGTGCTTCGAGCTCCGACGTCAATGATCCACAATTTAGCTTGGCAGGACTACATGAAAGAAAAGAATTAAAGATGTAAGCATTTAGCTTAATAAGTTTGCATGTAGTGGATATAGCAATATATTTGCTTAACATGAACCATTCATCATAAACAATGCCACCATAAATCTCAAATACTTAAGCTTACTTACTCTTAATGATTCTTACATTCCTCATTGTACTTACCAGTCTCATGCTTGAAAGTAAACAAGATACCTATATCACTTGATCACATAGATCAGTATACCTTACTATGATAAGCATAATCTCAACTTCATCATTTGTAACATGAATAATATTCTTAGTTAATTTTAACTAATATAACTTGGTGATAGCTTCACTTACTTAACGTTCTTGCTTTTTCATTCAATCTTTACTCTTTTTCTTGATGAATTACTATGAATAACAGAGGATACTGAATCTCATCCCATATGTATCTTGATGCCAATGCTACATCCTTGATATAGTCTTACGTGGGATTTCTTAACTTGATATCGACGCCATGTCTTAACATGGACTTACACAAATTTTTCCTTGTGGGTTCGCTTGGGAACTTACTATTGCCATGTCTTGACATGGTCTTACTTGGTGACTTTTCTTTATCAATGCCAAGCCTTGGCTTGGGCTTACTTGAAATCTTCCTTGTTACTTACCCATGCCATGCCTTGGCATGAACTTACATGGGATCTTTATCTCATGATAACTTCTCAATGCCAAGACTTGTCTTGGGCTTACATGGCATCTTTGCTTGGAGACTCACCAATGCCATGCCTTGGCTTGGACTTACATGGGTCTTCATCTCATAATAATTCATCAATGGCAAGAGTTGTCTTGGTCTTACATGACATCTTTTCTTGATTGCTGATGCCATGCCTTGGCTTGGTCTTATACGGACTTTCTTATCTCATATGGTAGATTGAGCATCCTAGGTAATTTAACTTTAATCGGGACTTTAACATACATAATCTCGTTAATTTCTTTGTTTAACATACCATTAAACATTCTCATGAAAGTAATGTATATTTAGCAACATAACAAGCAATACAATGAAAATATTCATGAAGCTTGGAAACCATACAAACTTACCTCAATGTACAAAATGTATGTAGATAATGTAATTTAGTCCTCGACTTTGTTCTTGCCTCGGTTTCAGTTCGGGCTTCATTTTTCTTGATCTATAATAACAATTTAACTCATTTAATACACACATTGACTAAATTGACTCTTAACTCATACCTTGGCAAAATTACCATTTTGCCTCTAAACTTTTCATAATTACACTTTTACCCCAAGGCTCATAAAGTGATTTTCATTCAACTTTCTTAAACTTCATGCCTAGTTAATTCATTTTATAAACTATAGCTGTAACATCCTAAAATTTGAGTATCGATGTGATACATGTTTCGGTGCTTAACTTGTGGATAATTAAAATTTTGCATGTTTAATATAGTCTTGAGAAGACTTGAGAATTATTTGGAATTAGAATAAATTTTAGTAAGGAGTACTTCATTGAAGTGGATCAAGTGACTTTGAGGTTTAAGTAAATTTAAGTGTCAAAAACTAGCATAAGATGAGCTAGTAGTAAGGTGGTGTTGGCGCATGTAGGTTTACTTGAGGAAAAGGTTTGAATCCTTAGATGTGCATTGAGTTTTGTTTTTATTTTGATTCCTCTTTCAGTGTGTCGGTTATGGATAGGGATAAAGATGATTTGGATAATATTTTTGGCAAGAAGACCAAAGGAAAAAGGTAAGTAAAAGTTTAAGGAAAAGAATCTCATGATTTAAGGTGATAGGGGGACATAAGGCATGAATCAAGGGTTTTGTTTTGGAATCCTTGGATGACCAATTGTCCATGAACATAGATGGCATAGGGGGATAAGGGGGATGGCCGAATTTTGGTGATTGGTTTGGTAGGATTAGGTGCTTGATGAGCACACTTTTCCATTTACCAATTGGTGTTTTAGCAAATTTTCTCTTCAATTTTCCTCTCCCTAGCCGAATGTACCATGAGCTTTGAGAAAACAATTATTGCTTTTGCCATTTCTTCTTTTTGACCATTTCGATCTTAATTTGGTCACTCTCTCTAAAACTTTTCTCTTTTCCTTGTGATCGAAAACCATCTAGCTAATCAAAGGCCATTTCTTTTCTTCTCTTTTTCTCTTCATTGCCGAATGCACAATTGTCCCTAAACTCTCTCTTTTCTCTTCTCCCTATTCTCATTTCCTTTCTATTTTACTTATCATTCAAACACATATTTTTCTTTCATCTATCTTCTATGGCCGAATGTTTGTGATCATCATAGCCGAATCTTCCATTCTTCATAACATCTATTTTTCAATCATTTTCTTCTATTCAAACTTTGGATCATCGGTAAGTAACATTTCTTTGTCTTTTGTTTTGATATTTGGTCACTATGGCTGAATGTTAGAATGTATTTGGAAGAGACTTTTTAACTGATTAACCAATCATTTATTCAAAAGTTTTCTTTCGTTATTTTTAGTGAAATAATGGAAGGGTCGAATCATCATCTTTTCGGAAAAATCTTGAAGTTCAATTAAGATTTGATCATAACGTACAAAGGATTCTCTTGAGATTATTCAGAATATTAAGGTAAGCCGAAGTCACTCTTTTAAGTCATTAGTCTTAAGATTTTCAATATATTGTTAGGACTAATGATCCTTTGTCTTTGAAGACAATCAAGATAGAGACGAAAATGGTAGTTAATAGTGTTCGGAAGAGGGGTGGTTCCGTTATTCCCCCTAAATTCAAGAGAAGGACTGTTTCGGGAATCCGAGACTTTCCACCTGGTTATGGACCCTCATCCGGTGAAAAATTAATTATTCAAAGTCGTACGTACCCCCGAGACATTGTTTACTCATGGTTCTGAACCTTTGATCGGAGAGAAATCGTAAATAATTATTGTTCGAGATTCCGAGGGTAAGGATCTAGATCGTTAATTATTAGAATAGTTTTATATTAAATATTAGTGTTCTAATCCATCGTGATGTGTGTTTAGATATCGACGAGAGGGAAAGTGTAGTTCTCACCATAATCAGGTGTGTAACTTCACACTTATCTCTTGGGTTATATTATTTCGTAAGCGTTTTAATAAAAATCATAAATCCGGTGAGATTAAAAAAAATACGTTATACTAATTCTTTTATGTGAATGCATGAAACCGAAATCGTGGTTGTGGAAAATTACGGATATGCCCTTAATGGGTTATTTTGTGAAAGAAAGTGATATCTTTGGCCATGTGAATAATTTGATTAATTGGCTAAGTGTGGAAATTGTGAAAAGGCCTCATATGTTGAATGGGCCGAATTACAAAATGTCTCGATGGATCGAAAATACCCTTTATTGGGCCAAAAATTGAAATATATCATTTTATTGGGCCAAAAATTGAAATATGTCATTTTATTGGGCCAAAATTGAAATATGTCGTTTTATCGGGCCAAAATTGAAATATGTCATTTTATTGGGCCAAAGTTGAAATATGTCATTTTATTGGGCCAAAATGAAATATGTTGCTTTATGGGCCAAAAGTGATATTAAAATATGAGCAAAATGAGATATGAGATGAAATGGGCCAAATTGCTATTTTAACTAATGGGCCAAATTGATAAATTGTAATATGGGTTTTTATAAAATTCACCTTACAATATTTTGTTATGCATATACATGATTGCATGGGTTGGGATAATTGATGAAGAGAAGAAAGGCCTGATGCCAAAATCTAGATCGGTGACTCATCACGATGGCTGTTACCCAAAAATCTAGATTGGTGGTTCTACCACAATTATTTAAATGGCCTGTTGCCACAAATATTATAAATGGCTGTTGCCACAATTATTATAATTGGCTTAAAGCCTACTACTGGTGTGTTGGCGGGGTGGGTTGACTTGATCCCCACAAGTGTGATGGTTGGTACGGTGGTGTGTAGCGGATGGAAATTAGGTTTGGTTGGGAATTGCATATTACATGCATTATTATTTTCATATAATTGATCTATAAATATTTACATTTGCAAAATAGGCTCAGGTCCAATTATATGTTTATATGGTTTTGGCCCAGTGAATCCGGTAAGTGGGTTACACATTAAGTTCTAAGTAACTCACCCTATTTTTTTTACCCCTCTCAGGTAATAATAATTGATAGAGACTTGGGTCGAAGATGACTTCGTGTGGAGGCTATGCTACAAATGGTGGTTTATAAAACTTTAAAACTTCTTTAATAATTTTTATTAAGTACTATTTTAATGGAGACGTAATAAGGCCTCTTTAATTTATGGATTCTATTATGTGGATGGATTTTATTATGTTTTAGTTTTCATAAATGTTTTCTATAACTCTCGTATAAAATAAAGGTTTTTCTTAAACATCACTGAAACTTAGGAAATTCTTTTAAAACTCTTCGATAAAATATTTCAACTAAATAAATCCAAAGTTTTAACCAATTACTACTCTATATAGATCAAATGATAAACTCTTGTGTTTTTAATCATGGATTTCGTATAAACCTCAATTTTCGATAAAGTCATTCTCTTAATCGTTTTGGAAATTTGATTTTCTACATTGTTGTTGATTTGAATGCACATTCAATTTGTATGGCATGCCAAAATCCAGGCTTAATACATAGGCTGGGTTTAGGCTGTTACATTTTATGGTATTAGAGCTTAGTTTCAAAACTTGACTGTGGTTTGGGTTCAACAATGATTTCCGTTTAAAAAACTATTTAAATTTCTAGACCTTACGTTTTAAAGGTAGTATGGCACCACGAGCATCCAGCACCAAGTCAAGTAAGTATTTGTTTATTAAATGTGTATTATTGTGATGAGACCTTAGGAACACTTTAGAACTTCTAGTTTTAGATGTTGAAAATGATAGAGATCGAGACTATAGGATGTGATTGCGAAAACAACCCTATCTCTTATATCTCATAAAATATCATTAATAAACATTGAAATAATATTCTGATTCATAAAACTTGTAATCAGATTAAAATCAAATTAGAGATTATGAGCACTAGAGGACGTGGTCGTGGACGTGGTAGACGGGCCGTGGTAGAGGACGAGGTGCTGCGTCTGAAGCGCCGGGTCATATCTCGAAATGGATGCACTTACGTCATTTGAGAGCGAAATTGGATCTCATGATCATGCGAATGAGGATAATGCTTTGACTCAAGCAATGTTGCGAGTCTTAGAAAGAGTAACTGGGGCTAGAACTAGGCCAGTAATTTACGGATCAATATCAAACGACTCAAGTCTAGTGGTGCAGAAGTTTTTAGAGGTGTCTCCGGTGTAGCTTCGAATGTGGCAGAATATTGGCTTGAGGCTGTGGAAAGAATTATGGGTGATCTGGAGTGCACCGTCAAGTAGAAACTGAGAGGAGCCGTGTCTTTGCTAAGAGACGAGGTGTATCAATGGTGGCTTACTATTCGAGAAGGCATCGAGGCTACATTGGTTACTTGGGATTTCTTTAAAGTTACTTTCCAAGGGAAGTACGTCGGGACAAGTTATGTAGATGCCCGGAGGAAGAAATTCCTAAATTTGGTTTAAGGAAGGAAGACAGTGGCAGCTTACGAGGCAGAATTTCTTTGCTTGAGCCGTTATGCTCGTACTATAGTGCCGACTGATCATGAGTGCTGTGTACGCTTTGAAGATGGGCTGAATGATGAGTTGCGGGTACTGATAGCCCCACAACAAGTACGGACTTTTACATCGCTTGTAGAGAACGCTAAGATAGCCGAAGAGGCTAAGAACTCAGAATGCCAGAGCCGGAAAAATCAGAGGAAAGAGGGATTTTAAGTACTCTGGTTCTTCTAAAAGGTTTCAAAAGAGGCCACGGAATGATGAGCCAGTTCAAGCTAGGGCACCTATGACTACCAATTAGAGTCGAGAATGTGCCGATTGTGGAAGACGACATCCTGGAGAATGTTGGAGGAAAACTGGTGCCTGCTTTAAATGTGGTTCCAAGGATCATCAGTATAAGAATTGCCCTCGACGGACTGATACGACTCAGGAAGCTTGTAACCCTGATGCTCAGCCACCAAGAGGTCGTGGACCAGGTCGTGGTGGTAATGGTAATGGACGTGGCTAGGGTGCACTAGGTCGAGGTAATGGTGTTAGAAGTAACACGGAGGTAAGACAGCCAGGATTGGTCTATGCAGTTCGACGTCGTGAGGACGGCGATGCACCTGATATGATAACTGGTACGTTCTTCATCTCTGATGTACCTATTACTACTTTGATAGATATCGGGTCTACCCACTCGTATGTTGCTAGTGTCATATCTGGAAACCTAAATATTAGATCTGAGATTACCGATAGAGAGATGACGGTAATTAGTCCTTTAGGACAGTCGGTAATAGTGAATAAATTATTAAGAGATGTACCCTTGGAGATTCAAAGAGAGGTATTTCTAGCGGACTTGATGGAATTACCTTTTGGCGAGTTTGATCTTATTTTGAGCATGGATTGGTTGGTGAAGCATCGGGCGCAATTGGATTGTGTTGAAAAGTGAATGACAATTAGGACTGTGGATGATGAGGAGGTAATAATGATAGGCGAGTGAAGAAACTTTTTGGAAAATGTGGTATCTACTTTGAAGGCAGAAAAGTTGGTGCGAAAAGGGTATAGAGCATTCCTAGCCTTCATCAGTGCTTTAGATGCCAAGGAACTATCGGTGGAAGGTGTGAGAATGGTGAAAGAATTTTTAGATGTCTTTCCCGAAGAACTTCCGGGTCTACCTCCAGATCGGGAAGTAGAATTTGGCATTGAGCTTTTGCCTGGAACGGCTCCAGTGTCTATTGCTCCTTATAGAATGGCGCCAAAGGAGTTAGCGGAGCTTAAGGCTCAAATTTAAGAACTACTAGATCGGGGATTTATTCGACCAAGTATGTCTCCGTGGGGAGCACCGATTTTGTTCGTCAAGAAGAAGGATGGGTCGATGTGTATGTGCATTGATTATAGGCAGTTGAATAAGTTGACGATCAAGAATAGGTATCCATTGCTGAGAATCGACGATCTATTTGATCAATTAAGAGGAGCTTCAGTAGTCTCCAAGATTGATTTGAGATCGGGTTATCATCAACTCAAGGTGAAAGAGGCAGATATTCATAAGACAAAGATTAGAACTCGCTATGGACATTATGAGTTTTAGTGATGCCGCTTTGGTTTGACTAATGCACCAACTGCATTTATGGACATGATGAACCGAGTCTTTCAACCCTATTTAGACCAGTTCATAATAGTGTTCATAGATGACATTTTGGTATATTCGAGGAATGAAGAAGAGCATGACTCACATTTGCGCACTGTGTTGCAAATTTACGAGATAAGCAACTTTATGCCAAATTTAGTAAGTGTGAATTTTGGTTGAAGGAAGTGATTTTCTTGGGTCATGTAGTGTCAGCTAAAGGGATAAGAGTTAATCCTCGAAAGGTAGAGGCTGTGTTGGATTGGAAACCGCTGAAGTCAGTAGCTAAGATTTGGAGTTTCTTGGGTTTGGCTGGTTATTATAGACGCTTTGTTGATGGGTTTTCGTTGATTGCTGCACCCCTAACTAACCTGTTGTGAAAGGAAGTACCGTATGTGTAGGCCGATAAACAACAAGAAAGTTTCGAGAAATTGAAGAACATTATAACGAAAGCGCCAGTACTGATTCAACCTGAGGTCGAAAAAAAGTTTACCGTTTACTGTGATGCGTCACACACGGGTTTAGGATGTGTACTGATGTAAAGTGGAAAAGTAGTAGCTTATGCTTCTCGACAATTGAGGCCACATAAAGTCAACTATCCTACTCATGATTTGGAGTTGGCTGCGGTGGTGTTTGCATTAAAGATTTGGAGGCATTATCTCTATGGTGAAAAGTTAATCATTCATACGGACCATAAGAGTCTTAAGTATCTCCTTACCTAAAAGGAGTTGAATTTAAGACAACGAAGATGGGTAGAGCTATTAAATGATTATGATTTCTCAATCGAGTACCATTCTGGAAAGGCTAACATTGTGGCAGACGCGTTGAGTCGTAAAGTTGTATCAGAGTTAAGAGTAATGTTTGCTCATCTCAGTTTGTATGAGGATGACAGTCTACTAGCGAAACTTCAGGTGAAGCCTCTGTGGTTGGAGCAAATCAAGGAAAGGTAATTATCCGATGAAACGTTGGGTCCTTTAATACAACAAGCGAAAAGTGGTATAATAGGGGATTTTGGTTTGAACAAGGATGGTGTACTGTGTTTTCGTGGAAGGGTTTGTATGCCCAAGGATTCAGATTTGAGACAAATGATTCTTCTAGAGGCGCATAGTAGCCCTTATGCTATGCACCCCAGAGGAAATAAGATGTATCGGGATCTCCGTGAATAGTATTGGTGGCCAAAGTTAAAGTGGAAAGTTACTAATTTTGTGGGAAAGTGTTTGACTTGTTAACAAGTGAAAGCGAAACATCAATTACCCTCGGGTTTATTACAACCAGTAAAGATTCCTCTATAGAAATGGGAGCGGATAATGATGGATTTTGTTAGTGGGTTACCCTTAACACCTACTAAGAAAGATTACATGCAGGTGGTAGTAGATCGATTAACAAAGACTGCTCATTTTCTACCGGTTCGTATGGATTACTCGTTACAGAAGTTGGCTAAATTGTATGTATCTGAAATCGTGTGGTTGCATGGGGTACAAGTGTCTATCATAACAGACAGGGATCCTAGGTTTACATCACGATTTTGGAAAGCTTTACATGAGGCTTTGGGAACAAAGTTAAACTTCAGTATAGCTTTTCATCCTCAGTCAGATGGAAAGTCAGAAAGAGTAATTCAGATTTTGGAAGACATGTTAAGAGGATGTGTGATCGACTTTAGAGGAAGTTGGGAGGATTTTCTACCGTTGACAGAGTTCGCGTATAATAACAGTTACCAATCCAGTATCAAAATGGCACCCTATGAAGCGTTATATGGTCGTAGATGTCGTACTCCTACTTGTTGGACTGAATTGGGGGAACGATAGTTGTTGGGTCCTGAACTGATATCTGAGATGGAAGAAAAAGTAAAGGTGATTCGAGCTCGATTAAAGGAAGCTTCGGATAGACAAAAGTCGTATGCGGATCTGAAGCGTAAAGATATTGAGTTTGCGGTGGGAGATCAGGTCTTTTTGAAAGTTTCACCATGGAAAAAGATTTTCAGATTCGGAAGGAAAGGCAAGTTGAGCCCTAGGTTCATTGGACCATACCGTGTGTTGAAACGTGTAGGACCAGTGGCCTATCAACTTGATTTACCTCCGGAGTTGAGTCAAATTCATAGTGTCTTCCATGTTTCTATGCTGAGACGCTATAGGTCGGATCCATCGCACATAGTACCGATAGAAGAAGTGGAATTAAGGCCAGATTTGTCTTTCGAGGAAGAACCAGTGAAAATCTTAGATCGCGATGTTAAGGTGTTAAGAAAGAAGACTGTGCCGTTGGTTAAGGTTCTTTGGCGTAATCACGGAGCGAAGGAAGCTATGTGGGAGCCTGAGGATGCAATTCGACAACAATATCCTCACCTCTTTAAACTAGGTAAATTTCGAGGACGAAATTTTCTTTAAGAAGGGTAGAGTTGTAACATCCTAAAATCTGAGTATTGATATGATACATGTTTTGGTGCTTAACTTGTGTATAATTAAAATTTTGCATGTTTAATATAGTCTTGAGAAGACTTGAGAATTATTTGGAATTAGAATAAATTTTAGTAAGGAGTACTTAATTGAAGTGGATCAAGTGACTTTGAGGTTTAAGTAAATATAAGTGTCAAAAACTAGCATAAGATGAGCTAGTAGCAAGGTGGTGTTGGAGCATGTAGGTTTGCTTGAGGGAAAAGGTTCGAATCCTTAGATGTGCATTGAGTTTTGTTTTTATTTTGTTTCTTCTTTCAATGTGTCGGTCATGGATAGGGATAAAGATGAGTTGGACACCATTTTTGGCAAGAAGACCAAAGGAAAAAGGTAAGTAAAAGTTTAAGGAAAAGAATCTCATGATTTAAGGTGATAGGGGGACATAAGGCATGAATCAAGGGCTTTGTTTTGGAATCTTTGCATGGCCAATTGTCCATGAACATGGATGGCATAGGGGACTAAGGGGGATGGCCAGATTTTGGTGATTGGTTTGGTAGGATTAGGTGCTTGATGAGCACACTTTTCCATTTACCAATTGGTGTTTTAGCAAATTTTCTCTTCAATTTTCCTCTCCCTAGCCGAATGTACCATGAGCATTGAGAAAACAATTGTTGCTTTTGCCATTTCTTCTTTTTGACCATTTCAATCTTTATTTGGTCACTCTCTCTAAAACTTTTCTCTTTTCCTTGTGACCGAAAACCATCAAGCTAATCAAAGGCCATTTCTTTTCTTCTCTTTTTCTCTTCATTACCGAATGCACAATTGTCCTTAAACTCTCTCTTTTCTCTTCTCCCTATTCTATTTTCCTCTCCATTTTACTTATCATTCAAACACATATTTTTCTTTCATCTATCTTCTATGGCCGAATGTTTATGATCATCATAGCCGAATCTTCCATTCTTCATAACATCTATTTTTCAATCATTTTCTTCTATTCAAACTTTGGATCATTGGTAAGTATCATTTCTTTGTCTTTTGTTTTGATATTTGGTCACTATGGTCGAATGTTAGAATGTCTTTGGAAGAGACTTTTTAACTGATTAACCAATCATTTATTCAAACGTTTTCTTTCGTTATTTTTAGTGAAATAATGGAAGGGTCGAATCATCATCTTTTCGGAGAAATCTTGAAGCTCAATTAAGATTTGATCATAACGTACAAAAGATTCTCTTGAGATTATTCGGAATATTAAAGTAAGCCGAAGTCACTCTTTTAAGTCATTAGTCTTAAGATTTTCGATATATTGTTAGGACTAATGATCCTTTGTCTTTGAAGACAATCAAGATAGGGACGAAAGGGTAGTTAATAGTGTTCAGAAGAGGGGTGGTTCCGTTATTCCCCCTAAATTCAAGAGAAGGACTATTTCGAGAATCCGAGGCTTTCCATCGGGTTGTGGACCCTCTTCCGGTGAAAATCAATTATTCGAAGTCGTACGTACCCCCGAGCCATTGTTTACTCGTGGTTCTGAACCTTTGATCGGAGAGAAATTACAAATAATTGTTGTTCAAGATTCTGAGGGTAAAGATCTAGATCGTTAATCATTAGAATACTTTTATATTAAATATTAGTGTTCTAATCCATCGTGATGTGTGTTTAGATATCGACGAGCGGGAAAGTGTAGTTCTCACCGTAATCAGGTGTGTAACTTCACACTTATCTCTTGGGTTATATTATATCGTAAGCATTTTAATAAAAATCGTAAATCCGGTGAGATTTTAAAAAAAATACGTTATACTAATTCTTTTATGTGAATGCATGAAATCGAAATCGCGATTGTGGAAAATTATGGATATGCCCTTAATGGGTTATTTTGTGAAAGAAAGTGATATCTTTGGCCATGTGAATAATTTGATTAATTGGCCAAGTGTGGAAATTGTGAAAAGGCCTCATATGTTAAATGGGCCAAATTATGAAATGTCCCGATGGACCGAATTACAAAAATACCCTTTATTGGGCCAAAAATTGAAACATGTCGTTTTATTGGGCCAAAAATTAAAATATGCCATTTTATTGGGCCAAAATTGAAATATGTCATTTTATTGGGCCAAAATTGAAATATGTCATTTTATTGGGCCAAAATGAAATATGTTGCTTTATGGGCCAAAAGTGATATTAAAATATGAGCAAAATGAGATATGAGATGAAATGGGCCAAATTGCTATTTTGACTAATGGACCAAATTGATAAATTGTAATATGGGTTTTATAAAATTCACCTTAAAATATTTTGTTATGCATATACGTGATTGCATGGGTTGGGATAATTGATGAAGAGAAGAAAGGCTCGATGCTAAAATCTAGATTGGTGACTCATCACGATGGCTGCTGCCCAAAAATCTAGATCGGTGGTTCTACCACAATTATTTAAATGGCTGTTGCCACAAATATTATAAATGGCCTGTTGCCACAATTATTATAATTGGCTTAAAGCCTACTACTGGTGTGTTGGCGGGGTGGGTTGACTTGATCCCCACAGTGTGATGGTTGGTACGGTGGTGTGTAGCGGATGGAAATTAGGTTTGGTTGGGAATTGCATATTACATGCATTATTATTTTCATATACTTGATCTATAAATATTTACATTTGTAAAATGGGCTCAGTCCAATTATATGTTTATATGGTTTTGGCCCATGAATCCGATAAGTGGCTTACACATTGAGTTCTAAGTAACTCACCCCATTTTTTACCCTCTCGGTAGTAATAATTGATGGAGACTTGGCCTGAGATGACTTCGTGTGAGCTATGCTACAAATGGTGGTTTATAAAATTTTAAAACTTCTTTAATAATTTTATTAAGTACTATTTTAATGGCGATGTAATAAGGCCTCTTTAATTTATGGATTCTATTATGTGGATGAATTTTATTATGTTTTAGTTTTCCTAAGTTGGATTGGTTTAGTTTTCATAAATGTTTTTCTATAACTCTCGATAAAATAAAGGTTTTTCTTAAGCATCATCAAAACTTAGGAAATTCTTTTAAAACTCTTCGATAAAATATTTCAACTAAATAAATCCAAAGTTTTCATCAATTACTACTCTATATAGATCAAATGATAAACTCTTGTGTTTTTAATCATGGATTTCGTATAAACCTCAATTTTCGATAAAGTCATTCCCTTAATCGTTTTGGAAATTTGATTTTCTACATTGTTGATGATTTGAATGCACATTCAATTTGTGTGGCATGCCAAAATCAGGGCTTAATGCATAGGCCGAGTTTGGGGTGTTACAATATCAATATCAAATTCTTACTATTTACAAATGTATGACCAATTTCATGTCTATTTCAAATTAGACCTTACTAACATTTTTCATGAAATTCACTTAGGAAAAGATGTTTATCTAACATCAAATTCTTATAATCTTCAATAAAATATCATTTTACAAGTATGCCATACATTGTTATTTTTATGAACATGCATTCTAGCTCAACTTATAGCCAAAAATAGCTAATTTATGCTACGAAGACTCCAAAAACACGATGAATATTAAAAATAGGGCTAAGATGCACTTACTAGCAAGCTTCAAAAATTGAAGAACCCTAGCTATGGAGTCTCTCAAATTTTTGGCACAAGGAGGAAGAAGATGAATAAGATTTTTGTCATCTTTTTCTTTTTTAATCATTTAATTAATAAATAACCAAAATACCCTTCTCACTAAATTTTCACAATTTACTAACTCATGTCCATTTTTGTCCAAAATTTATAAACTGGGAAAATTGCTATTTAAGGACTTCTAATTAATATTCCAAAGCTATTTCATACTAAAAGCTTCTAGAATCTCATATTTTGCATCTTTTTCAATTTAGTCCTAATGCACCATTCAAAGAAAATTTCATAAAATTTCTTCATGAAACTTTTATACTATCATACAAACATTCCTTAAACCTTAAAACTCATTTCACTAACTCGATTCGTGGTCTTGCACCACTATTTCAACTAGGCCCTAAATCAGGCTGTTACAACTCTCCCTCTTAAGGATTTTTGTCCCCAAAAATCTTAACAGCAAAGAGATTTGGGTATTGATTCTCACGTAGCTTCTTCTACTCCATGTCTTTTCCATAATACTTTAACAAGGGAGATATTCTTATTCCTTAGTTGCTTGACTTCCCAGGTTAAAATCTTTGTTGGTTCTTCACCATAAGTCATGTCGAGATGAATCTCTACCTCTGACTGAGTAATTACATGCAAAGGGTCTGATCGGTAGAGTCGCAACATGGACACATGAAACACATCATGTATCTTTTCTAATTCAAACGGCAAAGCCAATCAATAAGCTACCGGTTTAACTCTCTCAGTAATCTCATATGGTCCGATGAAACGTGGACTCAACTTGCCTTTCCGACCGAATTTGAGAACTTTTCTCCATGGTGACACGTTCAAGAAAACTTTATCCCTGACTTGATACTCTATTTCTTTTCTTCTTAAATCAAAGTAGGGTTTTTGTCTGTCAGAAGCAGCCTTTAAACTTTCTTGAATTACTTTCACCTTCTGTTTGGTTTCTCTAACCAAATCAACCCGTGAATCTAGTTTTCTTTAAGTTCGGTCCAATATAGAGGCTTCTGGCACTTACGCCCATATAGAGCCTCATAAGGTGCCATCTCCAAGCTTGATTGAAAACTATTATTGTAGGCAAACTCTACCACTAGGAGAAACTTTTCCCAACTACCTTGGAATTCGAGAATACAACATCGGAGCATATCCTCGAGTACTTGAATTAACTTCTCCAACTTACTGTCAGTTTGAGGACGAAAAGCTGTACTAAAGCTTAACTTTGTACCCAAGGCTTCTTGTAACTTCTTCCAAAATTTGGATGTGAATCTCGAATCTCTATCCAATATGATTGACAACAGAACTCCTTGAAGCCTTACTATTTCTGAAATGTACAAGTTTACCAACTTGTCTAGTGAGTAGTTAATTCGTACAGGTATAAAATGGGCTAACTTTGTGAGTCTATCAACCACAACCTATACAACATCTTTCTTGCTCGGAGACAACGGTAATCCCGTTACAAATCCATAGTGATATTGTCCCATTTAAACTCGGGAATCATAATTGGTTGAAGCAAACCCGAAGGTACTTGGTGTTCGGCCTTTACTTGTTGACAAATTAAGCATTTGGAAACAAACTCTTAAATATCTTTCTTCATTCTCGGCCAACATTATTGTTGCTTCAAGTCATTATACATCTTTGTACTACGCAAATGTATAGATAAACATCCATTATGTGCCTCATGCAAAACTCACTGATTAAGCTCTTCTTTTCTCGGCACATAAACTCTGTCTTTAAACATCAAGCATCCATCAGAATGAATCCGAAAGTCAGACTCAACATCTGACTAACACTGAGCTCTCTTGGCTTGCAATTCACTATTTTCTTTTTGAGCCTCAATGATCTCTTGGAGGAATACTGGTCTAGCTCTCAACTCAGCTAGAATAGAACCATCATCAAACAAAGTCATTTGCGAATTCAATGCCCTTAATGCGAATAGAGATTTTCTACTCAAAGCATCAGAGATTACATCCGCCTTTTGGGATGGTAGTCAATGATTAGTTCATAGTCTTTTATCAACTCTAACTATCTCTGTTGCCTTAAGTTTAACTCTTTCTGCATCATCAAGAACTTCAAACTTTTGTGATCGGTGAAAATCTGACATCTCTCACCATATAGATGGTGTCTCTAAATCTTCAACGCGAAGACTATGGTAGCCAACTCTAAATCATGCGTTGGATAATTTTTCTCATGAGGCTTCAACTATCTTGAAGCATAAGCAATTACTTTGCCTTTTTGCATAAGTACACAGCCTAATCTGTTTAAGGATGCATCACTGTATATCACGAGCTCTTTCCTTGACTGGGGTTGTACTAAAACTGGATCTTCTGTCAACAATGCCTTTAGTTTCTCAAAACTTTGTTGGCATCTTTCTGACCACTCAAACTTCACATGTTTCTGTAACAATTTTGTCATTGGTGTCGCGATCATGGAAAACCCCTTGACGAATCGTCTATAATAGCCAGCTAGGTCTAGAAATCTTCTAATCTCAGAGATATTCCTCGGTGGTTTCCAGTCCATTATAGCCGAAATCTTACTTGGGTCCACTCGTACTCCATCTCTTGATACAATATGTCCCAGAAATCCTGCTTCTTTGAGCCAAAATTCGCTTTTATTGAACTTGGCATACAACTGATTTTCTCGTAGAATCTGTAAAACTGTTCGTAGGTGCTCAGCATGCTCAGGCTCATTACAGGAATAAATCAATATGTCGTCAATAAATATGACTACAAACTTGTCGAGGTATGGCCTAAAAATGAGATTCATTATATCCATGAATACCGCAGGGGCATTGGTCAAACCAAAGGGCATGATTAAAAATTCATAATGCCCATACCTCGTTCAGAAAGCGGTCTTTGACACATTTGAGTCTCTTACTCTCAACTGGTAGTACCCCGATCTCAAGTCTATTTTGGAGAACATAGTGGCTCCCTTCAATTGATCGAACAAATCATCGATTCTAGGTAATGGGTACTTGTTCTTCACTGTTACTTTATTAAGCTGACGGTAATCTATGCACAATCTCATGGTGCCATCTTCTTTTGACAAATAAAACTGGAGCACCCAAGGGAGAACAGCTTGACCTTGCAAAGCCTTTATCTGTCAACTCTTGCAACTATAACTTCAACTCTCTCAACTCCGTTGGAGCCATTCTGTAAGGAGTAATAGATATTGGCACAGTAGTGGGAGCTAGCTCAATACTAAACTCCACTTCTCTAACTGGTAGTAGTCCTGGTAATTCCTTAGGAAAGACATTCAAGTACTCATATACTATAGACACTGACTCAATCTTTAACTCTGTTTCTTTATCATACATCACAAAAGCCAAATATGCCTCATACCCTTTTCTTATGTACCTCTGTGCTGTCATATAAGAAATCATTACCGACAATCTACCTTGTTCATCTGATTTTACATGAAGGGTGTCCCCATTCTCACATCTTATCTCAATGTATTTCTTCCCACAATTTACTATTACCTTATGGGTGGTCAACCAATCCATACTAAGAATAATGTCAAACTCATCAAATGGTAACAACATAAGGTTTTCTTTAAAATAATGACCTCTAATCATCAATGGGCAATCATTACATACTTCATCAACTAAAACACTTTTGCCTAAAGATTAGACACTTTAATCACAAATTTTGTAGACTCTATAGGCATACTCATACTGGATACTAGTTTCATGCAAATCTAAGAGTGTGTGGATCCGGGATCTATTAAAGCAATAACTTCAATATCATGAAGAGAAAAGGTACCCGTAATAACATCAGAAGAAGATGCCTCTTCGCGAGCGTAAATGGCATATATCCTCATAGGTTCCCTACCCTCGGGTCTCGTAGCCTGTTCTTTAGTGTTACCTCTACCACCTACCCCACTTCCAGGGTTCCTCTGCGGTCTGCCTCTGACCATACCCCTAGATCTATGGTTCTGAGTTCTCTCTTCTTTCATCATCTCAGGACAACCTTTTAAAAAGTGATCCTGGGAACCACATATGAAATAAGCATTTTCATGCGCTCGAATTCACCGAGATGACGTCTTCCACACTATGGGCATTCAGGTTTATCAGATCAGATATTTCCCATGCTAGTGACGTGTCTTATTTCTCGAATATTGCTGACTCTTATCCTTCCTTGAAAACCCAGTGGAAGTAGCTGATCGGGTGGAGAAATCTCTTGACTTCTTGGAAGAGGGTTGGAATGACTTATTCCACTATCTCTTTTTTGAGTCACGAGACTCCATTTCAGATTTTCTCTTCTCTTTTACTAACTCTTCGGCTTTACAAGCCCTCTCCACTAACACCACAAAATTTTTTAATTCTAGGACAGCAACAAACAACTTGATGTTGTCATTTAGTCCATCTTCGAATCTCTTACTCATGATGGTCTTAGTGGATACACACTCTTGAGCGTATTTGCTGAGTCGTACAAACTCACGCTCATAATCAGTCACAAACATCTTGCCTTGCTTCAGTTCTAAAATTCTTTTTTTTTCTGATCCACAAACCTTTGGTTGATATACTTTTTCTTAAACTCTTCTTGGAAGAATTCCCATGTGATCTTTTCTCTTGATATAATTGGCACCAAGGTGTTCCACCATTGATAGGAAGAATCTCTTAAAAGAGAAACTACACACTTCAAGCATTCCTCAGATGTGCATGACAACTCCTTAAATACCCTGATGGTATTTTCTAACCAGAACTCGGCATTTTCTGGATCATCATCTCTTTTAGCCTGGAATTCTTCTGCCCCATATTTCTTGATCCTATCAACTGGAGGTTTGTATCCTCTTACCACCTCTACTACTTGAGGGGCTACTAGGATAGGTTGAGAAATAGGTGGGGGTGGAGGGGGTTGTGCATTCAGGTTCATACGAACGAACTCTGTATACCATGTGTTCATCATATGGAGGAAGGATTCTCTAGCTTCTTCTCCTCCTTTTGACTCACCGTAGTGGGTATGTTCTCATCCTTATCAGGCATCGTCCCTTCAGCGGAGCCGGCGCATTTCTTTCTACATCATCCGCCACTGCTCTATCAGATCCATTTACTATATGTATAGACATAATTTAAGTCATCAGAAGTCATCACACTATCATTATAAAAACATTCTTACGGATGGCATGTATAGCTAGACTCTTGCTTATGCTACGTTAGTCCTAGAACCGACTAAATCGTAGCTCTGATGCCACAAATGTAACACCCCAAACCCGATCTAAGGCTAAAATCGATACGAGACATTACTATGCTTGAACCTTCTTCAACATGTACTTACGGGCTATAAAATTTTGTTCGAATTAAAAAATTCTCTTTCTTAGTCAATTCATACATTTCATGGGCCTATGAGGCCTTAAACTTACGTCCGAAAACTTTTGAAACTCAACTAGAGACTTTTCTCTCAAAATAGGGGTCACACGCCCGTGTGGCTTGGGACACTCCCGTGTACCAAAAGACATGCCCATGTCTTCCACCCGTGGAGGATACTAATAGTTTACACACGGTCTTGACACGCCCGTGGCCCTAGACCGTGTGTCAAACCTTGACATACTGACTTATTCACATGTCCTGGGGCACACGTCTAAGTGCTGACCGTGCATCACACATGCTATACAAATGGCCTTGGGGTTAGCCTGTGGTCTATTCTGACTTAAGACACTAACGTGCAAGGAACACACGGCCTAGACACATGCCTGTGTGTCTATCCATGTGGGCACTTAGAGGCTATTTACCAAGCCAATTACCACCCTGAAATCAAGACCAATCTCAAACCAAAACTAACAATTCAAATACTTTATTAATATTAATAAACACACATACTTAGTCAAGATTGGCCAATCTCATTAGCCATACATAAAAAGAATAATGAACTTTATAGCCAATACTTTGGCTTTTCTTAATGCATATTTCAAAATGAAATGATTCCTATACATGCCATGCTTAAACAAAAACAACTTAGCTATACCAAAATAATGATTGATAGTGTGCTTCGAGCTCCGACGTCAATGATCCACAATTTAGCTTGGTAGGACTACATGAAAGAAAAGAATTAAAGACGTAAGAATTCAGCTTAATAAGTTTGCATGTAGTGCATATAGCAATATATTTGCTTAACATGAACCATTCATCATAAACAATGGCATCATAAATCTCAAATACTTAAGCTTATTTACTCTTACTGATTCTTACATTCCTTATGGTACTTACCAGTCTCATGCTTGAAAGTAAACAAGATACCTGTATCACTTAGCATACCTTACTATGATAAGCATAATCACAACTTCATCATTCGTAACATGAATAATATTCTTAGTTAATTTTAACTAACATAACTTGGTGATAGCTTCAGTTACTTAACGTTCTTGCTTTTTCATTCAATCTTTACTCTTTTGCCCGATAAATTACTATGAATAACAGAGGATACTAAATCTCATCCCACATGTATCTTGATGCCAAAGCTACATCTTTGATATAGTCTTACATGGGATTTCTTAACTTTATATCGACGCCATGTCTTAACATGGACTTATACGAATTCTTCCTTGTGGGTTCCCTTGGGAACTTACCATTGCCATGTCTTGACATGGTCTTACTTGGTGACTTTTCTTTGCCAATGCCAAGCCTTGGCTTGGGCATACATGAAATCTTCCTTGTTACTCATCAATGCCATGCCTTGGCTTGGACTTACATGGGATCTTTATCTCATGATAACTTCTCAATGCCAAGACTTGTCTTGGGCTTACATGACATCTTTGCTTGGAGACTCACCAATGCCATGCCTTGGCTTGGACTTACATGGGTCTTCATCTCATAATAATTAATCAATGCCAAGACTTGTCTTGGTCTTACATGACATCTTTTCTTGATTGCCGATGCCATGCCTTGACGTGGTCTTATATGGACTTTCTTATCTTATGTGGTAGATTGAGCATCCTAGGTAATTCAACTTTAATCGGGACTTTCACATACATAATCTCATTAATTTCTTTATTTAACATACCATTAAACATTCTCATGAAAGTAATGTATATTTAGCAACATAACAAGCAATATAATGAAAATATTCATGAAGCTTGGAAATCATACAAACTTACCTTAATGTACAAAATGTATGTAGATAATATAATTTAGTCCTCGACTTTGTTCTTGCCTCGATTTCAGTCTGGGCTTCATTTTTCTTGATCTATAATACCAATTTAACTCATTTAATACACACATTGACTAAATTGACTCTTAACTCATACCTGGGCAAAATTACCATTTTGCCTCTAAACTTTCTCATAATTACACTTTTGCCCCAAAGCTCGTAAAGTGATTTTCATTCAACTTTCTTAAACTTCATGCTTAGTTGATTCATTTTCTCAACTAGAGCAATATCAAATTCTTACTATTTACAAATGTATGGCAAATTTCATATCTATTTCAAATTAGTCCTTACTAACATTTTCATGGAATTCACTTAGGAAAAGATATTTATCTAACATCAAACTCTCATAATCTGCAACACCCCAAACCCGGTCAACACACCACAACCAGATCTGGCATGCTATGGAGTGATAACCTTTTTAAACCGAAAGTTTGTCGATAATTTTCTTAGAAAACCCTATTGTAGTATGAGAAGTTTAGAAATCCTTGCTTGAAAATCTACTTATTGTTGCAAGTTTTTAGAAAACATACAAGTTATCATCTTATAAGTGGTGTTACTCGATGGAAACGTTTTTTAAAAAAAAAATGAAAGAGTTATAGTTTTGAAAACATTACTTTTTACCGGTTAATTTAACAAGTCCATATATCCAACATAGGTATAATCATAATAAAAATAAAAGCAAATAATAAAGCCCAAAATAATATTTAGCGGCCTTATTACAAAACCAAAACCAAATTTAAAGAAAACGAATAAAACCAAAATAGTACTTCAAAATCAAAATCTGAATCAAGCATGCATGGCCGCCTCGATTCCTCCCTACCCATATCCGCAATCTCGCCTCATCGCAAAATATAAGGGAAGGGTGAGTCACCAAGACTCAGTGTATAAATCCCCAACCCGGTAGTGCAAGCACTCACACAAATCATCAGTAAAACATGCAAATCATGCAACCCATAATCTAACCATCCAATCTCCTTTATCTACCCCGTGTGGTCAAAACCACTGGTGACCGTAGTCACAAATATATAAAACGGTATGGTCAAAACCACTGATGACCGTAGTCACGAATCGAGTGATGGGGCCAACCCATCGTGTGGTCAAAACCACTGATGACAATCCTGTAATCAACATGTGGGGCTAACCCAATGTGGTACCAAACCACTGGGACGAGTCATAATATTCAGATGTGGTCAAAACCACTGGTGGTCAAAACCACTGGGACTTAGTCACAAATTATAATATCAAAGACGGGGCCAACCCGTCGTATGGTCAAAACCACTAGTGGCAGTCCAAATATTCCTCCCCCCTCCTCTCATCAATCCCATCATCATGTCCATAACATACGTGACATAATATCATGTATCATGCAATAATGCATAGCATAGCATATATCAATAACATGAAGATGTATATCAAAAATCACATAACAGGGGACTTACCCGGAATCCAAGCTCATACCCACAAGGCATAACCACTGATTTCATTGGCTAAAATAGTAACATAATAGGCATACTATACTAATAAAGTGTGTAAGTGTTACACACCTGGCTATTCGTAAATCTAAGCGAATCTCGAGACTACGCAAACTAACGAGATCCCGAACGTTGCTTCCTCCTACAATTGGCCAACATTAGTTAGTAACCCAAAAGCCCATTCGGCTCTATTAGATATCTCGAAGGATGTGTCGCCCAAATATAGCACTCACCTTAAAGCCGATTTGGTCTCCAACCAAATCCCGAAACTACTCAAAAGATCTCTCCTTACAATCGGCCAAACCCTTAATCGGCAACCAAATCCCCAACTTTATCAGATTCGACTACTTCTCCTCCCCTACAATCGACAACACATCATTAGAGATCTAAAGGCCATTCGCCATAACATGAATCCAAACCAAAAGAGTTAGTCGCCTTTACCTTAATGACTAATTCGGCTTCTTTACACCAAAGGTCGGCACCCTTTATTGGTGTTAGGGGTTTCGGCTACCACATAGAACAAGAATAAATTAAGGTTTTGATTACTAGCGATTGAAGGCAAAAGAGATTCGATATTACCCAAATCAATCAAGAAGAAAAGATGAAGAAATCACTCACTAGGAGATTCGACAAAAAGAACCCAAGAGGAGATGAATGTTGGCACTTGAGATGATGAAAAGAAAATGCAAGAAGAGAGAGGTTTATGACCAAAGTATTCAGCCAATAGAAGAACAACAAGGTTTCAGCTTAAGTGATGGTTTGATTCGGGAAAGATGGTGAAGAGAAGAGAAGTGGAAGGAGATAGATTCGGCAATGGGTTTAAGAGAAAAGAAAGAACGAAATAGAAAGAAAAATGGAGGAGAAGATGTGAGGGTAGGTTTCGGCTTTGAACACAATAGGAAGAAGAAGAAAAAGAGAATGGGAATGAGGAGGTTTTGGCAAAAAGAATGAAAGAACTTTCGGCACACCCCTTTTGCTAACCCAACCGATTCCTCCCTCATCCCTTAGTGTTTGGCATTCGGCCAACACTAAGCTCCCTTAGCCGATTCCTAAAAACCCTCCTCTCTATCCATATCAAATTTGTTGACTCTATCCTCATCTATCCATGAGAGTCCCACCTAAGCACACCTCTGCTTGCCTGTGGCGTCAAAAATAATTGAGCAGAAAGGGATTTCTGCAGCTCGAACCAAGGTCCTCCTTACCCCTTGTGGCGTCACCCCCCTTGTGACTTGAGTGGCGCCTCCTTCCCACTTTACCAAGGCTTTTCTTGTGTCTAAAACCTCAAATTAATTCTCTTAACCCCTATTTCCCCTAACTTCTTTCTCTTAAGTGCTAAACAAAAATTTTGGCCATGACCCAGGACTAACCCGAGGTCATGCCTAATCCCCAAGACATGCTAAACTAGCACAGCAGACATACCATCACATGCAAACACATGCAATGTAACATCCTAAAAGGGCCTATGCATTTTCGGTTTAATTGTACGAAATGACATGTCTTATGTGTTATGAATGTATTATGAACATTTTTTTGGAAACTTGGAAATGTAAGAAATGATTTAGAAATGTTAAGTTTCAAAAAGTGGAAAGTGAACATTTTGGAAACTTGGAGAAGTTAAGCTAAAAGAAGAAAGTGACCATTTTGGAAACCTAAGTAAAATAGGAAAGTGAACATTTCTGGAAACTTGGAAATGTAAGGAAATGTCAAGTTCAAAGAGACAAACAAAAATTTTTGGAAACTTAGAAATGACTTAGAAATGTCGAGTTTTAAAGTTTAAAAGAGGAAATTAAGGCAAGATGGCCTTAAGAGGTAAAGTATGTGAAATTTGACACACAAATAGGCTTGGAAAAGTGGCCTGAAGATGCCACTTAGGGCCTCTAGAAATGGCGCCACATGCAAGTGTATTTGGGCCGAGGATCGAGTCACTTAGGAAGCAAATAAAAGAAGTTTTATTTTGCTACAAAGAGTAGAGAGGTGGATGGCATGAGGGATCTTAAAAGAGGAGTTTTATTTCCTTTAGAATTTCGGCTAAATAGGAGATAATTGTTGGATTAATTCTTTTGATAAAGTGATAATTATCACATAGGAAGAGTGGTGGCCAAGTAGGGGACTCTAGCCTAGCAATTTCGGCTAAGAAAGGAAGAGCAAGGCTATTCTTCATTCATTCTCCCTCTCATTTCTTTTGCCGAATTTCTTTCTCCTCTCCTCTCCAAGATTTTCTTCTTCTTAAGCCAAATTCTTCATAGCCTCAAAAGCCGAAAATAAGCAAAGCCCTAGCCAATTTTTTCACAGTTACAAAAGCCGAAACTTTGTGTTACATATAAGAGCCATAGCTGATTATTACTAAGGATCATTCGGGATTTAAAAACAAGGTAAGTACATATATGTACATTCGGCCAAAGGTCTCTTCCATACTTTAATATTAGATCAAATCTAACATATGATTATAAGGATTTCGACAGGCACCTAAGACAAAAGATCAATTTCGGGATTTAAGATTTGGAAGGTAAGTCTCTATAGCATTCGGCCAAGGCTTATCTTAGTGTTTGGATCTATCTTTTATTATCTTAAAAGCCAAAAACTAATATGTTAAAGGGATCTAGGTTTGGTCGAATACAAGGAAGGAGCATAAGCAAAGTTTGAGATTTGAGAACTCCAAGGTGCGTGTATTCACATATTCGCCAAGGCCCTATCTAAAGTACTTAGATCTATTTGTTTTAACCGAAAACTAATCGATTCAAGGAGCTAGTGATTAGCCAATTTCAAAGGGGAAGAATACAAGTTTTGGATTTGATTAATCATCTAAACGGTAACAAGGTAAGTTTTAAGAATACAAATCCTACTAGGATTTGGTTTTATGGCCGAATAGGCCTTTGCTAAATATTACCATGTTGGCCGAATGTAGGCATTAAAAACCTAAAGCAGTAGATCGGATTTCGGGATTTCAGTGAAGTTGTTAAGCAAATTAGGTGTGTGCCCACACAAATCTTAATAGATTTATGGCTTTAACATGATATATGTGTTAATATGAAAGTGTAAGAATATGGCTAAGGTACTGCGTGTACCCTACTCTAAGTTTTAATATGTTCATGGCTATGTTTTAAATTAAATGTGCATGTTTATAAGAATGTGAATATGGCTAAGGTACCATACTATGGTACAAAGTACTCAGGTACGTTTCCTACTCCTACTAGGATTATGAATATATGTTGTTTTTAACATGTGAAAAGTGATAAGAATGTGAATTAAGGCATGATTTTGCATATTGTGTATGAAATATGGGGGCATATGGGTTATATGAAAAGGGGAAGTGAATGTGGTGACCTAAGACCACAAACACGGTGACCTAAGACCGTGATATCTGAATGTGGTGACCTAAGACCACAGAATCTGAATGTGGTGACCTAAGACCACGAAATCTAAACGTGGTGACCTAAGACCACGGATGCGGTGACCTAAGACCGCGATATGGAGTGTAGGAGGAGGTTGACTTAGTAGTCCCCACGATGTGCGAGGATGGTGCAGGTGGTGTGTAGCGGATGGCATATAGGTTTGGGTTCTGGTTGCATCATATTGTTTAAATGTTTTATGAACATGTATGATATTGTATGCCCGAAATATTATATTTTAGTGTTGGTTACACATTGAGTCTGTTGACTCACCCCGTTGTGGGATTACTTTTCAAGTGACGAATAGTGTTGGACCGGGCCGGCAGATGCTTAGTGGAGGCCATGTGAAGTTCAAATTTCTTTTATTTGGACTATTTTACTTTAAGTATTTTGAATTTAAATTTTGGAAATTATTTGATGTAATAAGGCCTTAGTAGAATTATTTTATTCTGTTTTTATTTATTAAGCTTACAAACTTTTACTTATTAAAAGATTAAGTAAATCTATTTTTAAAACAAAGCCCAAATGTTTTGTCACCTAAAGTAAATGATTTTTTTACAATGAATAAAACTTGTTCTCAACTCAAGCCCAACCCAAAACGATCTTTCTTCCAAATCACACAAGTTTTTCCTAAGTAACAAAAGAATTTGAAACGGTTTACACCGGGGAACATACCAGATTCGGTCAAGGCTCGTGGGCCGGGTTTGGGGTGTTTCAATTTGGTATCAGAGCCCAATTTTAAACTCTCAGCCTTAGGTTTAAGGCCCAAAACATTTTCAAAGTTAAGCCCAGAAAGAATTTTTGTGAATTAAGCAGGATTTTCTGGCATGGCCCACTAAGTCTCCGACCCGAAGTCCACCAGGTAAGTACTCCGATCTTTTGTGTGATTTATATTATGATTTGTAGAAGGGTAGAAATGGAACGTAGAATAGAGATTAAGTACTTGAACCTTAGGACTAGTCTACTCAAAAACACAAGTACATAAGACTTAAGGACCATTAGACAAACCTGTGGTTAAGTCGCCGAGCTAGGGTGTGGTAACTGTTGTGCGCATGTCTAGGAGTGGATTCAGCAAGAGCTTGGTATTTAAGAAGTCCTAGCGACTCACCTCCTCTTTACTCGAATCCTACCTGATGCGTAGCCTCGGTTCACCCTAACCAAGAGGACTTAGCTACGGGCTAAACCCCTAACTAAAACCCGAAAGGAACTAGCCGTATTTTTATGGAAACCCTAGTTTTAAAATTTCTAAATTACCCTCTTGATTTGAAAATATTATTTTATAAATTTTCCTGAAATATTTTGATTTACAAATTTACTAAAATACCCTAGTGGTAAAATTACAAAATGCCCTTGGTTTATGAAATTTCCAAATACCCACAGTTCTTATCAAAATTTCACTACTTTGCTTAAAGGAACCCTAAATTTACAAAATAAAAAAAATACCTTGATTATGGAAAAAAATTATTTACGAAATTACCCTTACCCTGTAAAATTACCAAAATACCCCCGAGTTATAAAATTACCAGAATGACCCCCAATCTTCAAAAATTTCTGCAACAACACTGATTTTGAAAATAAATTCTCAGAAACAACCTTCAAGTTTTGTAAATTCCAAAATATCCTTGATTTATTAAGATTTATAAACTTACCCTGGTTTATTACTAAAATACCCCTGTAATTTCAAAATTTCTGAAATACCCCCCGGGATTTCAAAAATTACCAAAATACCCTTATTGACAAAATCACCAAGGAACATTATTTTGACAAATTACAAAAATACCCCTGTAGGGTAAATTACAAAAATACCCCTAGGTAGTGGAAAAACAACAACAATGAAAACTACAACATTTCTCCGAATGAATGAAAGTTCATAATTGATTGATGGATGTATGAATGTAAAGGCGTGTGCATGTATGAATCTGAAAGAACCACTCCTAAAATTCTTTTCATAAAACTTCTTCGCGGTTAATCAGTGGAATAAGGGCTAATTCATAAAACTTTCTTAAATCAGATTAAAGCGCATCGTTAGATATGAATTCTAGAGGATGCAGTCGTCATAGGCGTGGTAGAGGAAGAATGGTCGTGTCGAACTCGTTAGATCGGGTCAAGGGTCCGCAATGAGTTACCACCGCCACCACCACCCCAATTTGTCGATTAATAGATCGAGCAATGTGCTCGGAGACGGGGATGATGTTGTATTGCGGTCAGGTCTTTGCGAGTTTTGGAAATGGTGGCTAGCGTGGGTGGAAATCTGAGAGCTCAAAATCAGACTGGCGACTCGAGCCAACGGAGTTGAGGTGTTCCGTGGAGTATCGGTGTGGCACCCAAGATCAAATTGAATCTTGGTTGGAAGCAACCGGCGTATTATGGATGAGCTCGATCTGACCCCAGAGGAGAAGTTGAAAGGAATGGTGGCACTACTACGAGATGAAGTGTATCAATGGTGGTTAACAGTGAGGGATGGTGCCACTGCTGAGGATCTGACCTAGGAGTATGCTAGGGAGGCATATCAGAAAAAGTATGTCGGCACACGTTATATTGATGAGCAGAGGAAAGCTTTTCTGGGGCTGGTTCAAGGGAGCAAGTTGGTAGTAGCATATGAAGCTAAATTTCTGAGGTTAAGCCGATATGCTCGAGGAGTAGTGGCTACGGAGCATGAGCGGTGTGTGCGATTCAAAGACGGTTTAAGGGATGACCTAAGGTTACTGATAGCTCCACATTAGGAGTGGGAGTTTTCGCATTAGTAGAAAAGGCTAAGGTAGCCGAGGGAATCAAGGACTCGGTTAAGCAGAACTCTGATAGGAATAGACCCAAGAGGGATTATGAGTCGTCAGGATTGACGGGAAATGTGCAGAAAAGGCCCAGAGCTGATGGACCGCGGGGTCAGCAAGTTGGTACAAGAGGGCAGTATCGTCCTTGTGATCATTGTGGAAAGAAGCACTTAGGGAAGTGCTGGAAAAAGACGGGAGGATGTTTTAGGTATGGGTCCAAGGACTATATGCTCAAAGATTATCCTAAGAAACCAGATAAAAGTCGATCAACAGCTCAGAATGTTAATCAGGCTGGTAGAGGTGGACAGTAGCCTCAGCGAGGTCGTGGTCTGAACCATGGAGGAAATGGTTTCGGCCGTGGTCATGGAGCACCAAGTGGAGGTGCTGAAGGTTATGATGCAAGGCAACCAAGGTTGGTTTATGCAGTTGGTCGTCGTGAGGAGAGTGATGTGCCAGATATGACAACGGGTAAGTTTCTTATTTTCAGAATGCCTTTATTGCCCTGTTTATTATAGAGCTAGTTCGTTCTTGTATTGCCAGTGAATGGCATGAAACCTTGGATGTGAACTTTGGAATTGTGCATAGGAGATGTGTTAGTTTGAAGATCGAGTCTTAACATGAGTGTAGTGTGGTGAAGTTAGGATGTACGATTATTTAAGTAATTTCGAGGACGAGATTATTTTAAGGGGTAGAACGTAACATCCTGAAAAGGGCCTATGCATTTTCGGTTTAATTGTACGAAATGACATGTCTTATGTGTTATGAATGTATTATGAACATTTTTTTGGAAACTTGGAAATGTAAGAAATGATTTAGAAATGTTAAGTTTCAAAAAGAGGAAAGTGAACATTTTGGAAACTTGAAGAAGTTAAGCTAAAAGAGGAAAGTGACCATTTTGGAAACCTAAGTAAAATAGGAAAGTGACTATTTTGGAAACCTAAGTAAAATAGGAAAGTGAACATTTCTGGAAACTTGGAAATGTAAGGAAATGTCAAGTTCAAAGAGCCAAACAAAAATTTTTGGTAACTTAGAAATGACTTAGAAATGTCGAGTTTTAAAGTTTAAAAGAGGAAATTAAGGCAAGATGGCCTTAAGAGGAAAAGTATGTGAAATTTGACACACAAACAGGCTTGGAAAAGTGGCCTGAAGATGCCACTTAGGGCCTCTAGAAATGGCGCCACATGCAAGTGTATTTGGGCCGGAGATCGAGTCACTTAGGAAGCAAATAAAAGAAGTTTTATTTTGCTACAAAGAGCAGAGAGGTGGATGGCATGAGGGATCTTAAAAGAGGAGTTTTATTTCCTTTAGAATTTTGGCTAAATAGGAGATAATTGTTGGATTGATTCTTTTGATAAAGTGATAATTATCACATAGGAAGAGTGGTGGCCAAGTAGGGGACTCTAGCCTAGCAATTTCGGCTAAGAAAGGAACAGCAAGGCTATTCTTCATTCATTCTCCCTCTCTTTTCTTTTGCCAGATTTCTTTCTTCTCTCTTTTCTAAGATTTTCTTCTTCTCAAGCCAAATTCTTCATAGCCTCAAAAGCCGAAAATAAGCAAAGCCCTAGCCGATTTCTTCACACAGCTACAAAAGCTGAAACTTTGTGTTACATATGAGAGCCATAGCCGATTATTACTAAGGATCATTTGGGATTTAAAACAAGGTAAGTACATATATGTACATTCGGCCAAAGGTCTCTTCCATACTTTAATACTAGATCAAATCTAATATATGATTATAAGGATTTGACAGCACCTAAGACAAAAAATCAATTTTGGGATTTAAGATTTGGAAGGTAATTCTCTATTGCATTCGCCAAGGCTTATCTTAGTGTTTGGATCTATCTTTATTATCTTAAAAGTGAAAACTAATATGTTAAAGGGATCTAGAGTTGGCGAATACAAGGAAGGAGCATAAGTAAAGTTTGGATTTGAGAACTCCAAGGTAAGTGTATTCACATATTCGCCAAGGCCCTATCTAAAGTACTTAGATCTATTTGTTTTAACCGAAAACTAACTGATTCAAGGGAGCTAGTGATTAGCCAATTTCAAAGGGGGAAGAATACAAGTTTCTGGGATTTGATTAATCATCTAAACGGCAACAAGGTAAGTTTTAAGAATACAAATCTTACTAAGATTTGGTTTTATGGCCGAATAGGCCTTTGCTAAATATTACCATGTTGGCCGAATGTAGGCATTAAAAACCTAAAGCAGTAGATCGGATTTTGGGATTTCAATGAAGTTGTTAAGCGAATCAGGTGTGTGCCCCACACTAATCGTAATAGATTTATGGCTTTAACATGATATATGTGTTAATATGAAAGTGTAAGAATATGGCTAAGGTACTGTGTGTACCCTACTCTAAGTTTTATTATGTTCATGGCTATGTTTTAAATTAAATGTGCATGTTTATAAGAATGTGAATATGGCTAAGGTACCATACTATGGTACAAAGTACTCAGGTACGTTTCCTACTCCTACTAGGATTATGAATATATGTCATTTTTAACATGTGAAAAGTGATAAGAATGTGAATTAAGGCATGATTTTGCATATTGTGTATGAAATATGGGGGCATATGGGTTATATGGAAAGGGGAAGTGAATATGGTGACCTAAGACCACAAACACGGTGACCTAAGACCGTGATAACTAAATGTGGTGACCTAAGACCACAGTAATCTGAATGTGGTGACGTAAGACCACAGAAATCTAAACGTGGTGACCTAAGACCACGAATGCGGTGACCTAAGACCTCGATATGGAGTGTAGCAGAAGGAGGGTTGACTTAGTAGTCCCCACGGTGTGTAGGATGGTACGGGTGGTGTGTAACAGATGGCATATAGGTTTGGGTTCGGGTTGCATCATATTGTTTAAATGTTTCATGAACATGTATGATATTGTATGCCTGAAATATTAAATTTTAGTGTTGGTTACACATTGAGTCATTGACTCACCCGTTGTGGGATTACTTTTCGGTGACGACCAAAGGATGGACCGGCCAGAGATGCTTAGTGGAGGCCATGTGAAGTTCAAATTTCTTTTATTTGGACTATTTTACTTTAAGTATTTTGAATTTAAATTTTGGGAATTATTTGATGTAATAAGGCCTTAGTAGAATTATTTTATTCTGTTTTTATTTATTGAGCTTACAAACTTTTACTTATTAAAAGATTAAGTAAATTTTTTTTTAAAACAAAGCCCAAACGTTTTGTCACCTAAAGTAAAGGGTTTTTTTACAATGAATAAAACTTGTTCTCAACTCAAGCCCAACCCAAAACGATCTTTCTTCCAAATCACACAAGTTTTTCCTAAGTAACAAAAGATTTTGAAACGGTTTACACCGAGGAACATACCAGATCCGGTCAAGGCTCGTGGGTCGGGTTTTGGGTGTTTCATGCAAAATGCAGAGACCCTATTTTAAGGATGTTACAGTTCTACCCCTTAAAAATAATTTTGGCCTCGAAATTACAGGTCAAGAGTTGAGGTATTGCTTGCAGATCACATCCTCTGGCTCCCACATGGCCTCCTCTGTACCATGATTCCGCTATAACACTTTCCCCAGGGGCACTGACTTCCTACGCAAGACCTTGACATACCGATCCAAAATCTGTACCGGCTCCTCCTCGAAAGACAAGTCTGAGCTCACCTCAATCTCCGCAATTGGCACAACGTGTGACGGATCTGACCGATAGCACCCAAGCATCGAAACATAGAAGATGTCGTGAATCTGACTGAACTCTGCTAGCAGCTCGAGCTGATAAGCTACCGGCCCTACTCGCTTCAACACCGTGTACGGCCCGATAAACCTAGGGCTTAGTTTCTCTTTCCGACCAAATCTCAGCACTTTCTTCCATGGCGATACCTTCAGAAAAACCTTATCACCCACTGCATACTCTATATCCCTGCGCTTAAATCAGCGTAAGACTTCTGCCTGTCCGACGCTTCCTTAAGATGAGCCCGAATCACCTTAACTTTATCCTCAGTTTCTGCTACCAACTCCGGACCTAATATCTACCATTCACCCAACTCTGTCCAACACGTAGGAGTGCGACATTTTCGTCCATACAGTGCCTCATATGGTGCCATCTGGATACTCGCTTGATAACTATTGTTATAAGCGAACTCTGCCAATGGTAGATACTCCTCCCAACTACCACTAAAATCCAGAACACAGCCCCTTAGCATATCCTCCAAAATTTGAATTACTCTTTCGGTCGTCCATCGGATTATGGTGAAAAGTCTTTGAAATCAACCTCATTCCCAAAGCCTGATGCAAAGCTCTTTAGAATCTCAACGTGAACCTCGGATCCCTATCCGAGATAATTGATACTGGCACACCATGCAACCTTACTATCTCGGCCACATACAACTTAGCTAACTTCTAAAGCGGGTAATCAACCCTCACTGGTATGAAATGAGCTGATTTAGTCAAACGGTCCACAATCACCCAGACTGAGTCCTTCTTACTAGGCATAAGGGGTAGCCTACTAACAAAGTCCATGGTGATCCTTTCCCACTTCCACTGAGGGATCTTCACCGGCTGAAGTAAACTTGATGGCAGCTGATGTTCAGCTTTGACCTGCTGACACGTCAGACACTTACCCACAAACTCCAACACTTCCCGCTTTAGCCCTAGCCACCAGAACTACTTTTGTAAATCCCGGTACATCTTGCTACCTACAGGATGCATAGCGTATAGGCTGCTATGTGCATCCTGAAGAATCCTTTGCCTCAACTCGATGTCCTTCGGCATACAAGCTCTCCCTTGAAAACACAACACTCCATCGTGAGTCAAGTTGTAACCTTCCAAACCATTACTCTGTACTTGAAACCTCCAAGCCTTCAAACCCTCATCCACTAACTATTTCTCTTTAATCCGCTCTACCCAAGTTGGCTTAACCCGCAATTCTGCCAACAAACTCCCATCGTCATACAGACTAAGGTGAGCAAACATTGCTCGCAAGTCTGTTACCACTTTACGACTCAACGCATTAGCCACTATGTTAGCCTTACCCGGATGGTACTCAATTGAGCAGTCGTAGTCCTTCAACAACTCAATCCACCTTCGCTGTCTCAGATTTAAATCCTTCTGTGTCAAAAGATACTTCAGACTCTTGTGGTCCGTGTAGACTATCGACTTTTCTCCGTATAAATAGTGTCTCCATATTTTCAGGGCAAAAACAACTGTAGCCAACTCCAAATCATGTGTTGGATAGTTAACCTCATGCGGTCTCAATTGTCGAGACTCATACGCCACCACTTTCCCTTCCTGCACCAGTACACATCCCAAGCCAGCATGTGATGTATCACAGTAGACCGTAAATACCTTTCCTGCCTCAGGTTGTACCAGAACTAGAGCTTCTGTTAGAATCTTCCTCAACTTGTCAAAACTTTCCTGATGTTTCTCTGACCATACAAATGGAACTCCTTTCCTTAATAACTTGGTCAACGGCGCCGCGATCAGAGAAAATCCTTCCAAAAATCTCCAATAATACCCCTTTAGGCCTAGAAAACTCTGAATTTCTGCAACTGACCTAGGCGGTTTCCAATCCAACACCGCCTCAATCTTGTGAAGGTCCACTCTAATCCCTTCAGTGGACACTACGTGACCTAAGAAAGTCACTTCCCTAAGCCAAAATTCGCACTTACTAAATTTGGCAAATAACTGCTTCTCCCTCAGAATTTGCAAAACCACCCGCAAGTGCGTATCATCATCCTCCTCAGTCCTTGAGTACACCAATATATTGTCTATGAATACTATAATAAACTGGTCCAAGTACTGCTGGAACACCCGATTCATCAAGTCCATGAATGCTAGCCGGTGTGTTGGTTAACCTGAACGGCATCACCAGAAACTCGTAATGTCTATATCGAGTACGAAATGCTGTCTTATGAACATCAGCCTCCTTCACTTTGAGTTGATGATACCCCGACCTGAGATCTATCTTTGAGAAAATCGATGCACCCTTAAGTTGATCAAACAAGTCATCAATCCGGGGCAACGGATACTTGTTTTTGATCGTCCACTTGTTCAACTGGCGGTATTCTATACACATCCGCATGGTACGGTCTTTTTTCTTAACAAAGAGTACAGGTGCTCCCCAAGGAGAAATACTTGGTCAAATGAAACCTCGGTCCAACAACTCCTGGATTTTGAGCCTTCAACTCCACCAATTCCTTTGGCGCCATTCTATACAGGGCTATAGACACTGGCGCAGTTTCGAGTAACAGGTCTATACCGAATTCTACTTTCCGATCAGGAGGCAGACCCAAAAGTTCTTCTAGGAATACATCCGTAAATTCCTCTACGGTTCGGACACTCTCTACAGCTGCATCCTTGGCTCCCAAAGCACAAACATGCACCATGAATGCCTCACAACCCTTCCTTACCATTTTCTTCGCCTTCAGTGCAAAGACCACATTGGATAAATAATCCCTTCTATTACCTATCATCACCACCTCCCTACCTTCCATTGTCCCCAACACTATGCGCTTAGCCGCGCAATCCAAACTGGCATGGTACTTCACCAGCCAATCCATCTCGAAAATTAGATCGAACTCCTCAAATGGCAGTTCCATCAAATCAGCCAAAAACACGACCCCTTGAAGTTCTAGGGGTACATCCCTATATAATTTACTTACTTTTACAGAGTGACCTAGAGGGCTTATCATAGTCACCTTCCTAGAAGTAATCTCAGAATTCAAGTTCATAGTTTCCACTATGCTACTGGCTACATATGAGTGCGTCGAACCCACATCTATCAAAGCATTATAAGGTAGTCCAAAGATTAAGAACGTACCGGTTATGACGTCCGGTGCATCACCCTCCTCTCGATGCTTCGCTGCGTAGACCAGTCTAGGCTGTCTAGCCTCTGTACCACCTACACTTCTGCCTGGTGCTCCACGGCCTCTACTAGAGCCATTACCTCCCCTCGCAGCACCATGACCCCTCTGTGGCTGCTGACCAACCCTCCTATTCTGAGTACGATTCTGATCCCCAGACTGCAATCTAGCTGACCTCTGTGGACAATCCCTCACTCAGTGCCCCATCGATCCACACTCAAAGCGTCCCCTATTTTCGGTCCAACATTCTCCCGTGTGAGACTTTTCACATCGAGCACATCATGGCGGCCACTGAGTATCAGGCCTAGCAGCTTGATTCGGCCCACTAAATCTACCCCATTTCTGCTAATTCTGGTAGACCCAGATGATTCAAAATTCCTCTTATTCCAACCCTTGTCCTAATTCCGTCTAATCGACTGTTTCACTTCCTCCGTAATTTTGGCCTTTTCCACTAAGACCATAAACTCTCTCTCCTACTATGGAGCAATCAGCAACCTCAGATCATCCCTTAATCGGTAAACTCTCTCTCTCTCGTGGAGCAATCAAGAACCTCGGATCATCCCTTAATCCGTCCTCGAACCTGACACATCGCTCATGCTCCGTATTTAGATGCCCCGAGCATATCAGCTCAACCTTAAAAATTCTGCCTCGTACTCCGATACGGACTTACTCCCCTGAACTAGCCTCAAAAATGCCTTCCTCTGCGCATCAATATAACTGGTCCCAACATACTTCTTCTGATAAGCTGCCTTGAAATAATCCCAAGTGAGATCATCTGCTGCAGCACCATCCCGAACCGTGAGCCACCACTGATATGACTCATCTCGGAGAAGCGACACTACTCCCTTTAGTTTTTCCTCAGCCGTTAGATCTAAATCATCCATGATCCGTTCTGTCACTTCCAACTAATACTCAGCCGTATTGGACACCACACCATACATACCTCAGAATACTTTAGCTCCATTGGTTCAGAGCCGCTCAGATACGGATTTCTAAGCTCCCGTACCTCCACACCGCTCTACCACTCTCTCCAAAGATTTTCAGAGATCATCGCTGCGACACTACATCTTCCCTGTTTGATCCTCGATACTCTACTCCAAAGAGTGGTGGTGGTCATATCTCATTCTCGGACCCTTGACCAGACCTAACGGGTTCCGATACGGTCATTCTGCCTCTATCGCGTCCTCGCACATTACGACCACGTCCCCTAGTACTCATGTCTATAATCACGATTTATCTGCTTAAAAAAATTTTATGAATTAGCTTCTGTTCCACTAATTACCCACGAATAAGTTTTATGTAAAGAAATTTGGTAGTGTTTCTTTCGATCATCACAAAGTTTCTATTTCCAGTCCTCTACCCTCATTCCATGTGTAGGGGTATTCTCATCATTTCACTACCCGGGGGTATTTCCATAATTAACCTATCGGCGTATTTCAGTAATAAATCAGGCTTAATTTGGGAACCTTTACAAATCAGAGGTATTTCAAAAATTCTAGAAATCGAGGATATTTTGGTAATTCCATAAGCCAAGGGTATTTTCGTAATTTTATAAGCCAAGGGTATTTTTGTAATTTCATAAGCCAGGGGTATTTTCTTAATTTTTCCACAATATGGTTCCAGGTGATTTTACAAAATAAGGGTATTTTAAAAATTTTCAATTCGGGGGTACTTCAACAATTTTCAATATTGAGGGCATTTTGGTAATTTTTACAAGTCAGGGGTAATTTGGTCATTTCTTAAATCAAAGATACTGTAGTAATTTCAAAACCAAGGTTTAAAGTGTTTCACAACAAAATGGCTGGTCCCTTTCGGGTTTTAGTTATTAAATTTAGCCTGTGAATAAGTCGTCTCAGTTAGGATGAATCGTCACTATGCACCAGGTAGGATTCGAGTGGAGAGGAGGTGAGTCACTAGGACTGCTTAAATACCAAGCTCCCCCTAAATCCATTCCTAGACATGCACACAACGGTTGTCTCACCCTTAACTCAATGACGTACTCACAGGTTTGTTTAGTGGATCTTTAAGTCTTATGTAATTTGTGTTGGAGTAAACTATTCCTAGGGTTCAATAACTCCTAATCTACCATTCTACGATCCCGAAATACCCATTTTCCCCACATATAATTCACACAATAGTTAGGGATACTTACCTAGGAGGATTGGTGCCGAGACTCGGTGCCATGCTGTTCAAACCATGTACCTTCTTCCAAAAACTTTTCAAAACCCTACTTTAAAACATTTTGGGCCTCAGGCCCACAGCCGAGCTTTTGAACTTGGCTCTGATACCAAAATTGTAACACCCCAAACCCGGTCAACACACCACAACCGGATATGGCATGCTACGGAGTGATAACTTTTTTAAACCGAAAGTTTGTCGGATAATTTTCTTAGAAAACCCTGTTGTAGTATGAGAAGTTTAGAAATCCTTGCTTGAAAATCTACTTATTGTTGCAAGTTTTTAGAAAACATACAAGTTATCATCTTATAAGTGGTGTTACCCGATGGCAACGTTTTTAAAAAAAAATCGAAGGAGTTATAGTTTTGAAAACATTGTTTTTTACCAGTTAATTTCACAAGTCCATATATCCAACATAGGTATAATCATAATAAAAATAAAAGCAAATAATAAAGCCCAAAATAATACTTAGTGGCCTTATTACAAAACCAAAACCAAATTTAAAGAAAACGAATAAAACCAAAATAGTACTTTAAAATCAAAATCCGAATCAAGCATGCATGGCCACCTCGAGTCCTCCCCGGTTCCATATCCGCAATCTTCGCCTCATCTGTAAAATATAAGGGAAGGGGTGAGTCACCAAGACTCAGTGTATAAATCCCCAACCCGGTAGTGCAAGCACTCACACAAATCATCAGTAAAACATGCAAATCATGCAACCCATAATCTAACCATCCAATCTCCTTTATCTACCCCGTGTGGTCAAAACCACTGGTGGTCAAAACCACTGGTGACCGTAGTCACAAATATATATAACGGTGTGGTCAAAACCACTGATGACCGTAGTCATGAATCGAGTGATGGGGCCAACCCATCGTGTGGTCAAAACCACTGATGACAATCCCGTAATCAACATGTGGGGCCAACCCACTGTGGTACCAAACCACTGGGACGAGTCACAATATTCATATGTGGTCAAAGCCACTAGTGGTCAAAACCACTGGGACTTAGTCACAAATTATAATATCAAAGACGGGGCCAACCCGTCGTATGGTTAAAACCACTGGTGATAGTCCAAATATTCCTCCCCCCTCCCCTCATCAATCCCATCATCATGTCCATAACATACGTGACATAATATCATGTATCATGCAATAACGCATAGCATAGCATATATCAATAACATGATGATGTATATCAAAAATCACATAACAGGGGACTTACCCGGAATCCAAGCTCATATCCACAAGGCATAACCACTGATTTCATTGGCTAAAACAGTAACATAATAGGCATACTATACTAATAAAGTGTGTAAGCGTTACACACCTGGCTATTCGTAAATCTAATCGAATCTCGAGACTACACAAACTAATGAGATCCCAAACGTTACTTCCTCCTACAATCGGCCAAGATTAGTTAGTAACCCAAAAGCCCATTCGGCTCTATTAGAAATCCCGAGGGATGTGTCGCACAAATATAGCACTCACCTTAAAGCCGATTTGGTCTCCAACCAAATCTCGAAACTACTCAAAAGATCTCCCCTTACAATCGGCCAAACCCTTAATCGGCAACCAAATCTCTAACTTTACTGTATTCGGCTACTTTTCCCTCCCCCTACAATTGGCTTAACACATCATTAGAGATCTAAAGGCCATTCGGCCATAACATGAATCCGAAACCAAAAGAGTTAGTGGCCCCTTACCTTAATGGCTGATTCGGCTTCTTTACACCAAAGGTCGGCACCCTTTATTGGTGTTAGGGGTTTCGACTACCACATAGAACAAGAATAAATTAAGGTTTTGATTACGAGCAATTGAAGGCAAAAGAGATTCGGCATTACCCAAATCGATCAAGAAGAAAAGATGAAGAAATCACTCACCAGGAGATTTGGCAAAAAGAACCCAAGAGGAGATGAATGTTGGCACTTGAGTGATGAAAAGAAAACGCAAGAAGAGAGAGGTTTATGAGCAAAGTATTCAGCCAAGAGAAGAAAAACAAGGTTTTGGCTTAAGTGATGGTTTGATTCGGGAAAGATGGTGAAGAGAAGAGAAGTGGAAGGAGATAGATTCGGCAATGGGTTTAAGAGAAAAGAAAAAACGGAATAGAAAGAAAAATAGAGGAGAAGATGTGAGGGTAGGTTTCGGCTTTGAACACAATAGGAAGAAGAAGAAAAAGAGAATGGGAATGAGGAGGTTTTGGCAAAAAGAATGAAAGAACTTTCAGCACACCCCTTTTGCTAACCCAACCGATTCCTTCCTCATCCCTTAGTGTTTGGCATTCGGCCAACACTAAGCTCCCTTAGCCGATTCCTAAAAACCCTCCTCTCTATCCATATCAAATTTGTTGACTCAATCCTCATCTATCCATGAGAGTCCCACCTAAGCACACCTCTGCTTGCCTGCGTCAAAAATAATTGAGCAGAAAGGGATTTTTGCAGCTCGAACCAAGGTCCTCCTTACCCCTTGTGGCGTCACCTCCCTTGTGACTTGAGTGGCGCCTCCTTGCCACTTTACCAAGGCTTTTCTTGTGTCTAAAACCTCAAATTAATTCTCTTAACCCCTATTTCCCCTAACTCTTTTCTCTTAAGTGATAAACAAAAATTTTGGCCATGACCCAAGACTAACTCGAGGTCCTGCCTAGTCCCCAAGACATGCTAAACTAGCACAGCAGACATACCATCACATGCAAACACACGCAAAATGTAGAGACCCCATTTTAAGGATGTTACATAATCTTCCATAAAACATCATTTTACAAGTATGTCATACATGGGTATTTTTATGAACATGCATTCTAGCTTAACTTATAGCCAAAAATAGCTAATTCATGCTACCAGGACTCCAAAAATACGAAGAATATTAAAAATAGGGCTAAGATGCTCTTACTAGCAAGCTTCAAAAAATGAAGAACCCTAGCTATGGAGTCTCTCAAATTTTTGGCACAAGGAGGAAGAAGATGAATAAGATTTTTGTCATCTTTTTCCTTTTTAATCATTTAATTGATAAATGAACAAAATTCCCTTCTTACTAAATTTTCACAATTTACTAACTCATGTCCATTTTTGTCCAAAATTTATAAATTGGGAAAATTGCTATTTAAGGACTTCTAATGAATATTCCAAAGCTATTTCATACTAAAAGCTTCTAGAATCTCATATTTTGCATCTTTTGCAATTTAGTCCTAATGGACCATTCAAAGAAAATTTCATAAAATTTCTTCATGAAACTTTCATACTATCATGCAAACATCCCTTAAACCTTAAAACTTACTAACTTAGATTCGTGGTCTCGTACCACTATTCTGACTAGGCCCTAAATCAGGCTGTTACATTCTTAACCATCATCTTCATCCCTATACATATACCATCTCATCATTTGTTCATTTTAAAACCATCTCAAGCATGATAAAATCATAATTATATGTAACTCAAAACTTGCTAAATACAAGTCATTCCAATGGCTTGTTACAGTTAGATCATTTATAAGCCAACATTTATTAATTAACCTATATATGCCATTATAACCATAATTCATTTACCATACATACCAAAATAGGCCGATGGATAGTGTGAGTGATCTCCGTCGAGCTTCCTAAACAACGAGCTTTCGAAACTCACTCATTTAAATTTAATAGAGACATACAAGGCATATTCAATCATCTTGATCACGATCCCTAACACATAACCTCATCACCATTGTTAGTCGTACTCTTCATATAAATACCAATAAACATGTATGGTTTCAATTCTCATTAAATTTCTCATATATATAGACAATTTCACATTATGTAATCATATAACATATATCAACCATATCTTTGTATTTTAAATACATTTTCATAATAACTTGTCATGATTTCATACTATTTTATATTTAAGCTTTACTCATCAAAGTATTTGAAATATCATCTTTATGCAAATAGTACACATGAGGTACATAATTCCATAATTATGAATGAACATATTTATCAAACATATTCCATGTTCATATATCATAGTCTCATGTCTCCATATATCAATAACCATAATTTTCTTGTATTTTAGATAAATACTTGTCACCATACATAAGTATGCAATTCACTATTTCTTCCTTTCAATCACAATTTCAAATGATAAATTCTTGTGAATATTCTCACCAATTTCATAATTCTATGTATTTACCGTTTTCCATATTTATCCTATTGAATTCATTGGAATTTCGATGGATTTTCTGTAGTACACTCATGGTGTACAATCTCATTAACCATCAATTCGTACACATATATACATAAGTCCTTTTCAGAAAGCACACTCTTGCGAACCTCATTTCTTACAGCAGGATTACCAGTCCAGGCTAAATCCCCTGTAAGAGAGCACACTCCCGCGAACCTCATTTCTTACAGCGGGATTACCAGTCCAGGCTAAATCCAGACTCACATTTATTTTAGATTACTTGTCCGGGCTAAATCCATTTAAACATATTCTTCAGGAGGGCTTATATCAGGACCACCCGTACAGGCTAGATCCTTTTCACACATATTCTTCTAGAGCGATTCTATCAGGATCACCCGTCCGTGCTAGATTGTAACATCCTGAATAGGGCCTATGCATTTCCAGTTTAATTGTATGAAATGACAAGTTTCAAGTACTATGAATAAATTTTGATACTTTTGGAAACCTAGAAATGCATGGAAATGGAAATGAAAATGAAAATGGAAATGAGAATGGAAATGGACATTTTGGAAATTTAGACATTTTGGAAACCTAGACATTTTGGAAACTTAGACATTTTGGAAACTTAGACATTTTGGGAAACCTGAACATTTTGGAAACTTGAACATTTAGGAAACTTGAACATTTTGGAAACTTGAACATTTTGGAAACCTAGACATTTTGGGAAACTTGAACATTTTGGAAACACGGAAAATCTGAGTCAGCGAAAAATTTTAGGAAACTTGAAATTGACCCCGGAATGTTGAATTTAAGAGCCCAAAAGGGAACTTAGGGCCAAGTGACCCTAAAAATATAAAGCACAGGAAATTTGACCCAACAACGGACTTGGAAATGTGGCCTGAAGATGCCACCAAAGGCCTTAGGAAATGGCCCAAATGCAATAGGCTTTTGGGCCTGAGTTTGAGACATCCAGGAAGCAAATAATGAAGGCCTTATTTTGCTTCCAGAAGGCTGAGGTGGACGGCATGGGTTTCTAGAAAAGGAAGAGTTTTATTCACATAAATATGTGAATAATAAGAGATAAATAAAGGAGTTTTATTCACATAAATATGTGAATAATAAGAGATAAATAAAGGAGTTTTATCCACATAAATATGTGAATAATAAGAGACAAATAAAGGAGTTTTATTCACATAAATATGTGAATAATAAGAGATAATATTATCTTAAGGAGAGTGGTGGCCAAGTCAAGGACTCTTGGCCTAGCAAATTATTATAAAAGGAGAACCCAAGGTCTTTTCTCTCATCTTTCCAAGTAGCCAAAAATCCTTTGCTCTCTCCCTCTCGCCAATTTTCTTTCTATCTTTTCTTCTTCTCTTTTCTTCATCATCAAGCCAAAACCTTTTCTTTTGATCCCGATTAAATCTCCATAGCAAAACCACGAAACTCTAGGCAAGGAAGCAATCGGTCAAGGCATTAAGGATCTTTTACAACCTGTCGAATACAAGGAGGAATCTTTCGGAAATCTAAGGATCCAAGGTAAGATAATTTATTCGATTAAAGGTTATGATGTATATGTTAGATTAGATCTAACATGAAAATTTCGACAGAACATATAGGGCAAGGAATTCTCTTGATTTGGAATTTGTATGGTAAGTGATATTCTGCCAAGGCTTAATTTTGGTATTTGGAATTATTTTCATTATTTCAAAAGCGAAAACTCACATGGTAACATGATTTAGTATTAGTCGATTTCAAGGAAAAGGATACTAGTAATTTGAGATTTGATTTACAATCATCCAATTCGGCAACAAGGTAAATAATACAAATCCTACTAGGATTTGGTTTTTTAAGCCAAATAGGTTTGTTAATATGTTTAATAATTGGCGAATATAGAGATAAAGATCTAGATCGGTAGATCGTTCTTGGATTTCAAGGAATTTATTAAGCCAATCGGGTGTGTACCTTACTATTCTTCGATATATTATGGTTAAATATTTTAATATATGATATGAAAATAATATGAATGTGGCTATGTACCACACATGTGGCAAAAAGTACCAAGGCATGCGTTTCCTACTTGATAGGATCGTGGAAAATGTTATTTAATAACATGCGAATATGAGAATATGAACATGAAATTAAATTATGCCATATATGTATATATGTTTTGGGCATTCGGGATTTATGTAAAAGGGGGAGAACAGGTGTTGACTTCGGTCTCACCCACGAAAAATGTTGACTACGGTCACATTGCGAAATATGTCGACTACGGTCACATTGCGAAATTTTGGTAACTCCTACACAATAGTGTCTAATGACACAACGTGGAGAGTAGCGGATGGAGGGTTGACTTAGTAGTCCCCACGGTGTGTTGGTTGGTGCGGTGGAGAGTAGCGGATGGCATATAGGTTTTTGGGTTTGGGTTGCATCATAATTTCATTATTACATGGACTTGATGATTTGAACATGAATGCTGATTTATTGAATGATAGTATTGTGTGCACATTGAGTCATTGACTCACCCCATTGTGGGAATTATTTTTCGGTGATGAGCGGTGGATTTGACCGGCCGGTAGACCATGAGGAGGCCATGCATCACTTGAAGAATTTATTCAAATTTGGACATTATTTGATTTTTAATACCTCTTTAATTTTATTTTGGGTGTATTTGATGTAATAAGGCCATAAGGCCTAGTGGATTATTCTTTGTTTTTACATTACTTTTAGTATTTTGCTAAGATCTATTTTGGACACATTACCTCAAATTGGATTTACAAGATTAAATAAATGGGTTTACAACCTAAGCCCAACTCAAAACAATAGTTTTTCTAAAAATTTACAAATTTTCTCTAAGTAACGAAAAATGTTTGAAACCGGTTTACTTTAGGAACATACCAGATCCGGTCCATTCTCGTGGGCCGGGTGTGGGGTGTTTCATAGATCCTTTTTACCGTAAATCTTTTTCAGTGATCCATTGAATTCCATTCCATTCAACCAGGATTTATTTCCTTCTTTATTGAATATTATCAACATTTGATCAATAATCATACATGAGCATTCAAATCACATTTTCATCACATAAACATACATTTCAAACATTTAAGAATACAATTCAAGTTACACAAGCTTACAATTCGATTTTTATACCATAACGATAATCGTAGTTTCATAATAAATATTTGAAATAAAACATTATATCATTTCTAATTCAACGTTTATCGATTATAATCGGGCATATGATCAATTTATACATAATTAATTCATATATTTTCATCCTCCTCCTCTCCATTCCACATCCTTAATGTATATATCATGCTTATAAGTTAACATTATCTATGATTTCACTATTTGCTTATATGTATATTCAAAGCTGCCCATTCGTGTCATAGTCACTAAATTATTTTTATATTGAGCTACAGAACTCCAAATTAAGATCCGCTTGATATTTTTGAAACTAGATTCATATATCCTTTTACTATGAAAATTTTAGAATTTATAGTTTAGCCAATTAGTATAGTAAAATCTTCAAATTTATCCCTGTTCTGCTATTTGACAGCTTTGACCTTTTTTTACTAAAAATTAATTATCTCTGAACACAGAATTTGGATGATATTCCCATTTGTTCTCTTGAAAATATACTCATTAAAATTTTAAAAATATAAATTTAAGCCCCTAATTATTTTTCTCTAATTTTTGATGATTTTCCAAAATCAGAACAAGGGAGCCTGAAATCATTCTGACCTTGTCTCACAAAATTTATAATATCTCATTATTTTCAATTTCATTGCTTACCAAGTTTCTTCGATGAGAAACTAGACTCAATATATTTTATTCATCCTCTAATTTGATTCCCACAATTTTTGGTGATTTTTCAAAGTTAGACTACTACTGCTATCCAAAACTGTTTTAGTGAAAAATGTTGATTACCATTGTTCCCCTAAAATTTGAATACATGACAATTTCGTCCCTAGGCTCGAAAAATGAAATTCTTGCAATTTAATCCCTATTCCAAGCCTAATTATTCTCATACATACCAATAACAGCCCGTGAATTCCATGAAATTTCCATAAACTCAACACTTTTCAATTTAACCCCTAAACATGTTTTCATCCAAAAATCTTTAATAAAACACTTTTAAACATCCATTAACATCTCAATTTCATCATCAAATAACAAAAATCATTTGAACTTATCAATGGTAACTTCCAAAATTTTCAACAAAATAAAAAACTAATAGAATACTAAGTTAGACCTAATTGTAAAAGTCCCAAAAATATAAAAATTTCAAGGAAAAAGCAAGAATTGAACTCACTTGAAGCTAAAATATGATAGACCATGTCAAAACCCTCTTCCATGGTTATTTTTGACAGAAAGTTGAAGAAGAAATGGCCTAGAAATCTTTAAAATGAACTTTGGCCATGTAACTTTTTGTTAAAATTCCAATTTTGTCCTTTTAACATAAAAATCTTAGATTTTTTTTCATGCTATGCCACCTTAGCCATTTTAAAATGGCCCATTTTCCTTTTTAGTCCTTCCTTATTTAATGGTTAAGCTATTTAATCACTTTAGCAAGTTTTGTACCTTTTCAATTTAGTCTTTTTTATTTAATTGACTATCGAAACAATAAAATTTCTGACGAAATTTTAATACTACCTTATTGACACTCTGTAAATATTCATAAAAATATTTATGGCTTGGTTTTTAACACTGAGATCTCAATACCTTTTTTTCTCAATTTTTAACCAAATAAATCTTTATAAAACACAATTTACTATTTCATAAATCTTTTAAAAGCTACATTTGGCTCGTAAATATTAAATAATATAATTTACGAGTTCATTTGCCGGGTTTGGTGGTCTTGAACCACTATTTCCTACATCACTGAAATTTGGGCTATTGTAAGAAAAGTAAGGTTATATGGGTTATAAGTTCGGTAATGCTCCGTAACCCTATTTTGACATTGAATACGGGTGAAGGGTGTTACAATTATTGGTATCAGAGCTACGGTTTAGTTGATTCTAGGACTAATATAGCGTATACGAGCTTAGCTATACATGCCATATATATAAACTGATATAGTGAGATGACTCCTGACATTTTCAAATGTGCTTTTATATAGTAAATAGATCCTGTAGTTGATGAGGTTGAGAGTAACGTGCCTGCTCCCGCTCAAGGGACAGCACCGTCAAACTCTAGATTCGTGTCGGGCAGCCAGGGAGGAGAGGCTAAAGAATCCTTCTTCCAAATGATGAACGTGTGGTTCACACAATACATTCGTATGAACCTAGCTGCTCAACAACCTCCACCCCTACCTATTTCCCAACCGATCCCTATAGTTCCTTAAGGTATAGATCCTTTGTGATTGAATAAACGACCTGTTGATAAGATACAAAAACACAGGGCTAAGGAATTCAGAGCTACTATTAAAGATGACCCTGAGAGAGCTGAGTTTTGGCTTGAGAACACGATTCGGGTATTTGACGAACTGTCTTGCACACCAGAAGAATGTTTAAAATGTGTTGTATCACTGTTGAGAGACATTGGGTATCAGCAGTGGAATACCTTGATATCCGTAGTTTCGCGAGAAATAGTTACTTAGGAATTCTTTCAAGTTGAATTCAAAAAGAAATACATTAGCCAACGGTTCATTGATCAGAAATGAAATGAATTTCTTGAATTGAAATAGGGCCGTATGTCAGTAACATAATATGAAAGAGAGTTTGTACGACTCAGCAAATATGCTCGTGAATGTGTTTCTCCCGAGGCTATAATGTGTAAAAAATTTGAAGATGGAATAAATGAAGAAATCAGACTATTAGCTGGGATTCTTGAGCTAAAAAAGTTTATCGTTCTCGTTGACAGAGCTTGTAAAGCCGAAGAGCTTAGCCAATAGAAAAGAAAAACTGATTCTGAGCCTAGAGACTTTAGAAAGAGATTTGCGGGCAAATCACATCAGTCTATATCAAAAAAATCTAGAGAATATCATCCTCGTTCTACTACTTCTATGGGGATTTTGATCAAAGATAGAATGTGAGACATTTCAGTTCTAAACCTCAAATGACATCTGTTGCCAGTGTAGGTAGTGTTAGAAATGTTAGACCTAAATGTAAATACTACAATAAGCGACACTACGGTGAATGTAGAATATTGAGTGGAGCTTGTTTTAAATGTGGATCTCTTGATCATTATCTCTAGGATTGTCCAGAAAAGTCTACAACTGAAATAGATCAATAAGTGAAAGTAAGTAATACGGCTACTAGAGGGAGACCACCCCAAAACATTGGGAATGCGAGTGATAATCGAGGTGCTACGAGAGATTTTGCTATGAGATCTGAGGCACGAGCACCTGTTCGAGCTTATGCTATCCGTGCACGGGAGGAGGCATCATCATTAGACGTTATTTCTGGTATTTTTTCTCTTTTTGATACTGATATAATTGCGTTGATAGATCTTGGATCAACCCATTCATATATCTATATAAATCTAGTATTTTAAAAGATTTTACATGTCGAGTATATAGAGTTTGTAATTAAAGTATCAAACCCCTTAAGCAAGTCTGTTTTAGTTGATAAAATTTGTAAGGATTGTCATTTGATGACTCAGGGTTACAGTTTTTCAGCTGACTTGATGCTTCTACCGTTTGATGAGTTTGATGTGATTTTGGGTATGGACTGGCTGACTATGCATGATGAAGTTGTGAATTGTAAATGAAAAATTATCAAATTGAAATTACAAAATGGTGAAATTCTTCGGATCGAGTCTAATGATTCGAGTGAATTACCTACAGTGATATCATCTATGTTAGCTTAAAAATGTATGAAAAAGGGATATGATGCATATCTTGCATATGTACTGGATACAAAGGTGTCTGAATCAAAGATTGAATCTGTACCTGTTATTTGTGAGTTTTCAGATGTATTTCTAGAAGAATTACTAGGTTTGCCACCGATCAGAGAGGTTGAATTTGGTATTGAATTAGTTTTAGGAACAACACCAATATCAATAGCTCTGTATAGAATGTATCTAATAGAATTAAGATAGTTGAAAGCTCAATTGCAAGAATTAATAGACAGAGGTTTTGCACGACTGAGTTATTCACCCTGGGGTGCACCGGTATTGTTTATAAAGAAGAAAGGCGACACGATGAGAATGCGTATCGATTATAGACAACTGAATAAAGTAACTATAAAGAGCAAATACCTTTTACCGCAGATTGATGATTTATTTGTTCAGTTGAAATAAGCTACAGTATTTTCAAAGATTGATTTGAGATCAGGTTACCATCAGTTACGAGTTAAAAAGTCGGATATGCCAAAACCGAATTTAGAATATGGTATGAACATTATGAACTCCTTCTTATGCCTTTTAGATTAATGAATGCTTCTGCAGTTTTTATGGACTTGATGAACTGAATATTTAGACCGTATTTAGACAGATTTGTTGTTGTATTCATTGAAGACATTCTGATCTATTCGCGAGATGAATATGAACATACTGAGAACTTGAAAATTGTGTTACAAACTCTACGTGATAAGCAATTATTTGCAAAGTTCAGCAAATGTGAGTTTTGGCTCCGAGAGGTTGGATTTCTAGGGCATATTGTTTCAGCTGAAGGTATTAGAGTTGACCAGAGTAAGATTTCTGCTATTATTGATTGGAAACCTCTAAGAAATGTGTTTGAAGTCCGTAGTTTTCTGGGCTTAGCGGGCTATTACTCAAGATTCATGAAAGGATTTTTGATGATTGCGACACCGATGACACGACTGCTTCAGGAAGATGTAAAATTCGAATGGTCAAAAAATGTCGTGAGTTTTGAACAGTTGAAAGTCTCATTAATCAAGCACCGCTTTTGGTTCAACCTGAATCAAGGAAAGAGTTCATGATTTATAGTGATGCGTCAATAAATGGTCTGGGATGTGTTTTGATGTAAGTAGGAAAAGTTATAGCTTATGCTTCCAGACAATTGAAACCGTATGAAAAGATCTATTCGACGAATGACTTAGAGTTGGCTGCAATTGTGTTCACATTGAAAATTTGGTGACACTATTTATTAGGTGAAAAATGCCACATTTTTAAGGATCATAAAATCTTAAAATATCTGATGTCACAGAAACATTTGAATCTGGGACAATGAAGATGCCTCGAGTTATTGAAAGATTATAAATTTGTGATTGATTATCACCCAGGAAAAGCTAATGTTGTTGCTGATGCCCTGAGCCAAAAATCTTTGTTTGCATTACGAGTAATGAATGCCCAGTTGATGATTTGTGATGATGGGTCTATTTTAGCTGAATTAAAAGCTAAACTAGTATTTCTTCAATAAATTTATGAAGCTCAGAAAAATGACCATGAATTGCAAGCAAAATGAATTCAATGTGAGACTATCTCTAATTTTGAGTTTTAGATTAAGGTTCCAGAATATAATTTGCATACCGAGAAATTTAGAACTCATTCAGAAGATTTTACACGAAGCGCAAAATAGCTGTTAATCTGTTCATACAGGGAGTACCAAAATGTACAACGATTTGAAACATTTTTATTGGTGGCAAGGCATGAAACGTGCTATCTCAGAATTTGTTTGTACATGTTTGATTTGTCAGCAAGTCAGAGCTGAACATCAAGTACCATCGGGCTTACTGCAGCCTGTGATGATTCTCGAGTGGAAATGGGATAGAATTACAATGGATTTTGTGTCGGGATTGCCCCTAACTCTGAAAAAGAAAGATGTTATCTGGGTTGTTGTTGATCGAGTAACAAAATTTGCTCATTCCATATTGGTACGTACAGATTACTCACTTGATTGACTAGCTGAAGTGTACATTTATGAGATTATTCGATTGCATGGGGTGCTACTATCTATAATTTCTAATAGAGATCTAAGATTTATGTCGTAATTCTTGAAAAAACTGCAAGAAGTTTTGGGTACGAAGTTGAATTTTAGTACAGCTTTTCATCCTTAGACTTATGGTCAGACCGAGAGAGTTATTCAGATTCTCAAAGATGTGTTGAGATGTTGTATTCTAGAGTGGAAATGGGATCGAGTCACAATGGATTTTGTAGCCGAGTTACCGTTGACGCGGAGCAAGAAAGATGCAATATAGGTTATTGTTGATAGACTGACGAAATCGGCCCATTTTATTTCGATACGTACAGATTTCTCGCTTGATAAGTTAGCTGAATTGTACATTTCTCAGATTGTACGATTGCACAGAGTACATATTTCTATTGTTTCAGATAGAGATCCGAGGTTTACATCACGATTTTGGAAGAAACTACAAGATGCTCTAGGTACTAAATTGCATTTCAGTACTTCTTTTCACCCTCAGTCGGATGGTCAATCTGAACGTGTTATTCAAATACTCGAGGATTTGTTGAGATGTTGTGTTCTTGAGTTCGAGGGTACGTGGGAACGATACTTGCCTTTGATTGAATTTGCATACAATAATAGCTTTCAATCGAGTATCAAAATGGCACCTTATAAAGCTTTGTACGGTCGTAAATGTCGTACACCTTTATATTGGACAGAGCTAAGTGAAACTAAGATACACGGGGTTGATTTAATCAAAGAGACTGAATAGAAAGTAAAAGTGATCCGAGAAAGTTTGAAAGCTCTGTCAGATCGTCAGAAATCATATGCGGACTTGAAACGTAAAGTTATATAGTTTCAGGTGGGTGACCGAGTATTTTTGAAAGTATCGTCATGGAAGAAGATACTTAGATTTGGTCGTAAAGGAAAGCTGAGTTCAAGATTTATTGGGCCGTACGAGGTTATTGAGCGTATCAGACCGGTTACGTACAGGTTGATGATGCCATCTGAGTTACACAAGATCCACAATGTTTTTCATGTATCGATGCTTCGACGATACAGATCCGATCCTTCTCATGTGATTATCCCATCAGAGATTGAGATTCAGCCTGACTTGACTTATGAGGAAGAACCGATTCACATTTTGGCTCATGAAGTGAAAGAGTTACAAAATAAGAAAATCTCGTTGGTTAAAGTTATGTGGCATAAGCACGAGGTTGAGGAAGCAACTTGGGAACTTGAAGATTGAATGAAAGAATGCTACCCACATTTATTCATCGGTAAGATTTTTGGGGACGAAAATCCCTTAAGGGGGAGAGTTGTAACAGCCCGATTCTGACCCTAATCAGAATAGCGGTTTTAGGACCACAAATTTGAGATAATAGAATATTTTTATATTAAATTTGGTGTCTATGATCTATGAGTGAGCATGTGCAAAAATTTCGTGAATTAATTTGCCCGTTTGTGTGTTTAATTTAAGGAAAAGGACTAAATTGCATAAGTGGTAAAAGTAGTCTTTTATTTAATTGATGGTTTAATTGATTTGTCTTCTTTTATATGTGGACTTAGGTTGTAAATTAATGAATTAGCATGTTAGTGGACGACATTTGGCTTTAATTTTATATTAATATGTTTTTATATACATAAAATATAAGTTAAAATGTTATATTGTAATAAGTTAATAATATTAAAATAAACAAACATGTTTTTCTTCATCATTTTTATTTCTTCATCATCGAAACTAAAGAAGAAACAAAGAACTTAAGCTCTCAAAACATTCAGCCCCTTGCATGCTTGATTAAGGTATGTAATTGGGTTTAGTTTTTGAAAATTTTTACGTTTTTGAGATCGTTGCTTCGAATACTATCCGACCCATGTTAGAATTTCTGATTTTGATGCAAGTGTGGTGTTCATCCATTGATGAAAACTTGTGTTTTGTGATGTTTTGTGATTATATATTAAAGATATGTTTTAGATTAACATGTTTTATATTGAAAATTTTGATGATTTTGAGTAATTAGGACTAACTTGTGAAATTTGTAAATTGAAGGGTCAAACTGTGAAATAAATGGATTGTATGGACTTGTATGGACATAGTAACATTCGGCCCTAGAGGAGTGTATTCAAATTTTTCATATTTTGTGTTTTACGCAATAGGGAGTAAATTGTAAAAATTGTAAATGTCAGGGGTAAAAGCATAAATTTGCTAGATTATGTGTTTTTGGACTAAATTGAATGAAAATATATTGAATGAGTTTAATTTGAAATTTATTAGATCAAGAACAAAAAGGATCAGGATTGGATTGGGGAAAGGAAAAGATAATCGAATAGTCGGAAAATAAAGTCCGTTGATACTAGAGGTAAGTTTTTGTAACAATCCAGTTTACACCCTAGTCAGAATAGTGGTTTCGAGACCGAAAATCTGAGTCTATATAATATTTTAATATTATATTCTATGCTGTTGATAAGTGGTTTAGCATGTGTTAAATTTCTGTAAGTTAATTTGTTCGACTATGTGTATAATTTGAATAAAGGATTAAAATGCATTAAACGTGAAAGTTGCTTGCTATTTGTCAAGGTATTAAAGTGTTGTGGCTTTCTAAATATGAGGACTTATGTGGCAATTAAGCCAAAAGTATGTGAGTAGACGGTAACATGCTTTTGTAAATTGTTTTTATATGTTATTTTTTTATAACTTAAAGTTATATTGCATATTATATAGATATTTTATAATAATAGAAAACAAGGTAGTGGAATTCATTCATGCTTATACCACCGAAAAACACAAAAAGAAAAGAAAAGAAAATGAAGCTAGGTATTCGGCATTCATCAAGCTAAATTAAGGTAATTTTTGACTTCGATTTTCGATAATTTCTACGTTTTTGTAATCGTTGCTTCGAGAGCTTTAAAACCCATGTCTCAATTTCAAAAATTGATGATGTTTGTGTAAAATGCCATTGATGCTATGTTGAGTTTTGTGATGTTTTATGGTATTAGATGTTAGGTATGTAATGGATGAACATACTTTGTTCTTGAAATTTTGATGAATTTAGCTAAATAGGGCTAATTTGTAAAAATAATTATTTGAGGGTTAAATTGTAAAAAAATGAAATGTATGGACTTATATAGTTATGTGGAAGATTCGGCCTAGCTATATTGTTGGGAGATTTTGCATATTTGTGTTTTGTGCAAATAGGACTAAATTGTAAAAATGTGAAACATTAGGGCCAAAATGGTAATTTGCCAATTTAGGTGTTTTTGGATTAAATTGAAATGAAATGTGCTTGAATGAGCTTAATTTGATCATGTTTAGATCAAGAACAAAAGAAAACGGACTTGGATCGGGGAAAAGCGAAAATTATCGAATAGCCGATTTTTTCGTCTGACGATATCCGAGATAAGTCTTTAAGCAATTTAATATCGTTAAGGTTGGTTATAACCTTGATTACATGTTGAATTATGAATTTATAAGTGTGAAATAGGCCAAAGCCGAATATGATAAATGATTTTTTAATAATGAAATGTAGTTAAATTTATTTGAATTTGATATGTGATAGTAATATGAATTATGTGCGATATGTGATATTGATAATATGTAATGTGTATGAAATGGCTTAATTATATTAATACTCGGGCTTCGAGCCTAGCAGGCCTTGTGCCGATGAAGTGTATCGGGCTTATTGCCTAGCAGGTGTGTCGAAGAAGTGTATCGGGCTTATTGTCTATGAAATACCCCAAACCCGACCCACAAGCCCTGACCGGATCTGGCATGCTCCTTGAGTAAAACGTAGTTACGTCCCATATGACATTTTGAAAATCTTGATGATTTTGAAGAAAATAGGTTTGGATTGTTCTCAAGTTAAAACCGTGTTGTAATTTAGTTTTGTGCTAAACGATATTTTCATACTACGAAAGTTACAAGTTAAAAGAAATGCCGGATTTTAGAGTTTATTATTATTAACTTGAAAACCGTAGGTGTTTGAGTTTTAAAACAATTGATGTTGTTTTACGAAAAATGTTTAATCGTCTTGTTCGATGTTGTTCGTATCATAATAAAAATTTAAAATGCATAAATAAAACAGTTAAGTGATAATGGCCTTATTACATCAAAATATAACCCAAAATAAATCAAAATAAACTTAATAAGGAAACCAAATAAAATTGAGTGCATGCATGGCCACCACTAAGTTCCTCGCCGACCGGTCCATTTACAGAGTGCCATCTGCAAAAGTTAGCCCACGAGGGTGAGTCAATGACTCGAGTGTAACAACCATCATAGACTCCCAAACAAATCATAACATATCATATCACATACGAGCCAATATAAACAATGATGCAACCGAACCCACCTAGATATCCATCCTCTACACATCACCCGTACCTACCAATCACACCGTGGGATTACTAAATTGACCCTCCATCCGCTATACACCATCGAAGGCGATCATTGAGTCAATCAGCGCACATCGCTTTTATAATTGTGGCATAGCCACGAGATAATGTGACAGAGTCACCAGATTCATAATATGTGACAAAGTCACCAGATAATATGGTAGAAACCACCAGATCACTTCCCTTTAACATAATCACCCATATGCCCATGCAACATACAAAACATGCTATTTATCATGCAAATTACCTTACCCCAAAATCATAACGGAATTCCACATTGTTTTCACATCAATGTTGTTAAACATTATTTACGAGTGTTAAGGGGTAACGTACTCGAATACATAGTACCATTAAATGGTACCCTTATCCATATTTATTCGTCACTTCACTAACACATGATTAACATAATTATTATTAAACTATCGGAATTTAGTGTAGGTTACACACCGATTTCTAACGCGATTCTCAATCCCAAAATTCGATCTAACGCACTAGTTCCTTTTTCCTACATTCGCCAACACTAAGTATATTAGCAAGGAGGCCATTCAGCTAAATAGCAAATCCCGAAGGGTTAACGCAACCAAAATCCTTACCTTGATGCCGATTTGGTTACTAACCAAATCTCGAAACTTTGTGATGATTTCCCCCTTGCAATCGGCTAAGCACTAGTACACTCAAACGGTTTGTTCTCGGCTTTTGAACAAATAAAAAACGGATCTAAAACACTAGAACCCTTACCTAGATTGCTTAGCCAAATCCCGAAAATCTGTCGAAGACTCCCTAAAATACCATAATTAGAATCGACATAGCCTTTGAACAAGTAAAAGTGGCCCTTGGCCGAGTAGTATGCCTTGTTTACCTTGGATCTTAAATCCCGAAAAGATCTCCTTCTATCGTCGGCTACAAAAGAATCTCAAACCCACCTTCATGGTTTCGGCCAAAGAAACATAAGGGATTAGAGTCCTTTATTTCGGCTAATCAAAAGGGAAAAAGGAAAGAAATTGGAATAGAAAAACCCTTACCAACTAGGAGATCTGACGGAATAGAGTCTGACGGATTCGGCAACACTCAAGGAGATAAGAGAAAAGGGTTGAGGATATATGGTGTTTCGACTATGATCTCAGCAAATGAAGAGAAAAGTTCTTCCGATTTTTGAGAATAGAGGAATCGATGCAAAGAAGAAGAGGAAGGGTTGATGTCTTGCATGGTTTTCAGTTTTTGCAAGATTAAGAGAATAGGTTTAGGCTTTCAATCAAAAAGAAAAAAAAGAAGAGAAGAGAAGGGGAGAGGGTTTCGGTCAAGAGATGAGTAGAAAGACTAAGCAATTTTGGCACATAGCTCCCCTATACAGAACCGAATGTGCCCCTCTCCAAAGTTCCTCCATTCGGCCAACTTTACCTCCCTCATCCAAATCCCCATTTTCACTCCAACTTAGCCGAATCCCTAAGCTGTCAGACCCAATCTATACTTCCTCCATCAGAGTCCTTGTGCCATCCACCACTGCTTCCTTGCTGAACAATAAAACTCCAAAACACTTGCCTTGCTACTCGAACCTAGGCCCTTCACACTCCCTGTGGCGTCACCTCACAAGGCCCTAAGTGGCGCCTCCTTGCCACCTTATCACTGGGTTATTTGTGTCCTAATCCACATAGTAAACTCCTTAAGCCTAGCTCCCTTAATTCCCCTTTTTAGGCTTAAAAATCCAATAAATTCTAAGGCTCCTACCTACACCCCAAGGTTCTTGAAGCCCCTAAAACGCATTCAAATCATACTCAAGCATGCAATCCCATTCATTCAAATAAAAAAAATGCATAGCCCCTAAATCCTGGATATTACAGTTCTACCCCCTTGAAATAATTTCGACATCAAAATTACCTGGCTAAAATAAATGAGGGTATTGCTGTCGCATTGTTTCCTCTGGCTCCCATGAAGCTTCCTCCGATCCATGGTTACACCATAACACTTTGACTAGAGGGACTGATTTCCTCCGTAGCACCTTTACACCCGGTTCCAGAATCCGAATCGGCTCTTCCTCATAGGACAGATCTGGTCTCAACTCTACCTCCTCAACCGGTATTATATGAGATGGGTTTGACCGGTAGCGACGTAGCATCCAAACATAAAACACATCGTGTATCTGCTCCAACTCTGAAGGTAACTCTAACTGATATGCTACTGGTCCAACCCGCTTCAAAATCCGATAAGGTCCTATAAACCTAGGACTTAACTTTCCCTTGCGACCAAATCTCATCACCTTCTTCCACAGAGAAACTTTGAGAAACACCTGATCTCCCACAGCAAACTCAATCTCCTTTTGCTTAAGATCTGTATATGACTTTTGCCTGTCAGATGCCTCCTTCAACCATGTCCAAATTACCTTAACCTTTTCTTCCGATTCTGCCACAATCTCTGGACCCAAAACCTGAAGTTCCCCCAGTTCTGTCCAACATGTAGGAGTGCGACACTTTCGTCCATATAGCGCTTCATACGGTGCCATCCGAATACTTGCTTGATAGCTATTATTGTACTCAAATTCCGCTAAAGGCAAGAACTCCTCCCAACTCCCTCTGAAGTCTATCACACAACCTCCCAACATATCCTCCAGTACTTGAATTACGCTTTTCAGTTGGCCGATCATGGATGGAATGCCATACTGAAGTCCAACCTGGTGCCCAAAGCTTGATGTAATGCTTTCCAAAACCTGGTGCCAAGTTTTGTAGAGAATAGTCAACCCGCACTGGTATGAAATATGCAGACTTGGTCAACCGATCTACTATCACCCATACCAAGTCCTTCTTAGTTGGCGTAAGGGGAAGCCCACTAACGAAGTCCATGGTAATTCTCTCCCACTTCCATTACGGAATCTTAATCGGCTAAAGCAATCCTGACGGTACTTGGTGTTCAGCCTTGACTTGCTGACACGTTAAGCACTTCCCTACAAATTCTGTAACTTCCCGCTTAAGACCAGGCCACCAAAACTGATCCCATAGATCTCTATATAACTTACTTCCTCCAAGATGCATAGCATAAGGGCTACTATGCGATTCCTGAAGAATTCTCTGCCTTAACTCCTCATCCTTCGGTAAACAGACCTTGCCCTGAAAACATAATACTCCATCACCGTTTACACCATAGTCTTCCAACTCCCTATTTTGTACTTGTAGCAGCTTAGCACTTAGTTTACCAACTACCAATTGCTTCTCCTTTACCAGACTTAACCACGTCGGCTTCACTTGCAACTCTGCTAACAAACTTCCATCATCATAAAGGCTAAGATGTGCAAACATCGCCCTTAACTCCGACACCACTTTTCGACTTAGGGCATCTGCCACTACATTCGCCTTGCCCGGATGATACTCTATTGAGCAATCGTAATCTTTCAACAACTCCACCCACCTTCGCTGTCTCAAATTCAGCTCCTTCTGAGTCAGCAAATATTTTAGACTCTTGTGGTCTATGTAGATCACTGACCTTTCTCCATACAAGTAGTGCCTCTACACTTTAAGAGCGAATACAACTACCGCCAATTTCAGATCAAGCGTCAGATAGTTAACCTCATGTGGCCTCAACTGCCGAGATGCATAAGTGACCACTTTCCCGTCTTGCATAAAAACACATCCCAATCCTGCATGGGAAGCATCACAATACACCACAAAGTCTTTCCCTGCTTCCGGCTGAATCAAAATCGGAGCCTCTGTCGATACTTTCTTAAGCTTCTTAAAACTCTCCTGTTGCTTATTCCCCCATACGAAAGGTACCTCCTTTCTCAGCAACTTCGTCAAAGGTGCTGCTATTGATGAGAACCATTCAACAAATCTCCTGTAGTAGCCTACTAACCCCAAGAAACTACGAACCTCAGCCATAGACTTAGGGGGTTTCCAATCTAATACTGCCTCAATCTTTCGAGGATCCACCCTTATTCCCTCGACAGACACCACATGCCCTAAGAACGTAACTTTCTTCAGCCAAAATTCGCACTTGCTGAACTTGGCATATAGCTTCTTTTCCCTTAACACTTGCAACACCACCCGAAGATGCTCATCGTGTTCCTCCTTAGACTTGGAATACACTAGGATGTCATCTATAAACACAACGATGAACTGATCCAGGTAGGGTTGGAAAACCCGGTTCATCATATCCATGAACGCGGCTGGGGCATTTGTCAATCCGAACGGCATTACCAAGAACTCATAATGCCCATATCTAGTCCGAAAAGCTGTCTTATGGATATCTGCTTCCTTCACCTTAAGCTGATGATATCCTGACCTTAGATCTACCTTCGAAAATATTGTGGCCCCCTTAAGCTGATCGAACAAGTCATCTATTCTTGGCAATGGATACTTGTTCTTGATGGTCAGCTTATTCAATTGCCGATAATCTATGCACATGCGCATAGTCCCATCCTTCTTCTTCACAAATAGGACCGGTGCTCCCCATGGAGACACACTAGGTCGAACAAAACCCACGATCAAGTATCTCTTAGATCTGGGCTTTAAGCTCTACTAACTCCTTTGGTGCCATCCGGTATGGAGCAATTGACACAGGAGCTGTACCCGACAGTAAATCAATTCTGAACTCCACTTCCCTGTCCGGAGGTAACCCAGGCAGCTCCTCCGGGAAGACATCCACAAATTCCCTTACTATTCTAACTCCTCCTACAGCTGCTTCATTAGCCTCTAAGTCACTGATCAACATCAGAAAAGCTACACACCCTTTTCTCACCATCTTTTCTACCTTAAGGGCAGATACTACATTTGACAAGCAATTTTGTCTCTCGCCCATTACCACAACCTCTTTGTCGTCAGAAGTTCTTAACGACATGCGCTTAGCAGCACAATCCACATTCGCATGGTACTTCACTAACAAGTCCATGCCTAAGATTAGATCAAATTCCTCAAATGGCAACTCCATTAAGTCACCGAAAAGCTGCGCCCGAACTTCCAAAGGTAACGCCTAAAGAGTTTGTCTAATACTACTCATTGCCCTAAAGGACTAAGTATACCATCTTCCTAGGTGCAGTCTCAGAGTTCACATGTAGAGTTCTAGACACCTTACTAGCAATGTATGAATGAGTTGACCCAATATCAATCAATGCAATAAAGGGTAATCCAGAAATAAGGAACATACCCGTTATGACATCAAGTGCGTCACCATCCTCCCTCCGATGAACTGCATACACTAGATCCGGCTGTCTTGCCTCCGTGTTACCAACACCTCTACTCGGTGTTCCTTGACCTCTTCTAGAATCATTACCTCTGCCAACCGGACCACGACCGCGCGGTGGCTATTGTCCACCTTTTCCAGCCTGATTAGGAGCCTGACTCGTGGGTCGGCTCCCGTCAGTTTTTATAGGACAGTCTCTAATCATGTGAACCTTGGACCCACACTTAAAACATCCTCCCGTCTTCTTCCAACACTCTCTTAGGTGCATCATTCCACACTGAGCATACGTACGGTACTATCCTATCGTAACAACTTGCTGACCTTGCGACCCATCAACTCTAGGTCTCTTTTGAACATTCCCAAATGACCCTGATAATCCAAAACCTCTCTTTTGTCTATTTTTGTCCGTATTTTGCCTCACAGATTCCTTAACCCCTTCGACTACCTTAGCCATCTCTACCAACACGACAAACTCCTACTCCTACTGTGGAGCAATCAACAATCTCAGGTCATCCTTCAGTCCATCCTCAAACTGGACACATCGTTCATGCTCTGCAACCACAATACCTTGAGCATATCTGCTCAACCTTAAAAATTTTGCCTCGTACTCCGCTACGGACTTATTCCCCTGAACTAGCCTCAGAAATGCCTTCCTCTGCGCATCAATATAACTAGTTCCAATATACTTCTTCTGATACGCCGACTTAAAATACTCCCAAGTAAGATCATCCGTGGCAGCACCATCTCGAACCGTGAGCCACCATTGGTATGACTCATCGCGGAGAAGCGACACCACCCCTTTCAGTTTCTCCTCATCAGTCAAGTCCAAATCGTCCATAATTTGCTCCATCGCCTCCAACCAATACTCAGCAGTATTGGGTGCCACACTAGATATACCTCAAAATACCTCAACTCTATTGGCTCGGAGTCACTCAGGTACAGACTTCTGAGCTCCCATACCTCCACCTGCTCTAGCCACCCTCTCAAGAACTCATAGCATCGCCTGCGATACTGCGTCAACCCCCGTCTTGTCCTGATATTCAACACCAGCAGCCAGTGGTGGTGGCATCTCATTCTCGGACCCTTGACCAGACCTAATGGGTTCTGATACGGTCATTCGGCCTCTACCATGACCACGCACATTACGACCACATCCTCTAGAACTTATTCTTTCGAGTTGCGTTTATCTGATTAAGAATTTTATGAATCATTATTTCTTTCCACTGATTTATCGCGAATAGTCTTATGATTAATAGTTCTAAAAAGTAGTTCTTTCGAATTCATACACACACTACAGTCTCAAGTTCATTCATTCAATCATCAACATTCATGAACCCGCGTTCATTGTAGAAAAGTGTTGTGGTTGTCATTGTTGTTGTTTTCCACTACCTAGGGGTATTTTCGTAATTTTATCCTACAGGGGTATTTTCGTAATTTTCCAAGTTAGGGTATTTTGAAATTTCGTAAAATAGAGATTTTTGGTATTTTTTCAAAATAGGAATATTTTGATAAAAGGAATCGGGGGTAGTATGGTAATTTTATAAATTGAGGGTATTTTTGTAATTTTACAATCCAGGGGCATTTCGGTAATTTTGTAAAATATGGTTCCAGGTGATTTTATGAAATAAGGGAAATTTGGAAATTTTCAATTTGGGGGTACTTCGACAACTTTCCATATCGTGGGTATTTCGATAATTTTACAAGTTAGGGGTAATTTGGTCAATTTGCAAATCAGGGGTATTTTGGTCATTTTTCGAATCAAGGGTACTTTGGAATTTTATAACCAAGGTTTAATTTTTAAGGTTGTACAAAACAAGGTGACTGGTCCCTTTCGGGTTTTAATTATTGAGTTTAGCCTTGTGGGTAAGTCCTCTTGGTTAGGGTGAACAGTCACTATGCACTGTAGGATTGACGCAAGAGGAGGCGAGTCACTAGATCGCTTAAATACCAAGCTCCCCTAATCCAATCCTAGACATGCGCTGCAACGTTTGCCACACCCTTAACTCGGTGACTCACTCACAGTTTGTTTGGTTAGACTTTAAATTTTATGCAATTCTATGTTGGAGTAAGCTAATCCTAGGGTTCATTAGCTCCTAATCTACTAATCTACGTCCCCCTAATTCCCACATACAAATCACACAATGGGTAGGGGTACTTACCTGGCAGACTGCGGGCTGGAGACTCAAGTGCCATGCCAAAAAACCTGCTCATTCTTTTGTAAAACTCAATTTCAAAATAAAAATAAGTTTTGGGCCCAAAAGCCCTCAAGTCCGAGTTTTAAAATGGGTTCTGATACCAAATTGAAACACCCCAAACCTAGCCCACGAGCCCTGACCGGATCTAGCATGCTCCTTGAGTAAAACGTGGTTATGTCCCGTATGACATTTTGAAAATCTTGGTGATTTTGAAGGAAATAGGTTTGGATTGTTCTCAAGTTAAAACCGTGTTGTAATTTAGTTTTGTGATAAACGATATTTTCATACTACAAAAGTTACAAGTTAAAAGAAATGCTAGATTTTAGAGTTTATTATTATTAACTTGAAAATCGTAGGTGTTTGGGTTTTAAAACAATTGATGTTGTTTTACGAAAAATGTTTAATCATCTTGTTCGATGTTGTTCAGATTATAATAAAATTTAAAATGCATAAATAAAACAGTTAAGTGATAATGGCCTTATTACATCAAAATATAACCCAAAATAAATCAAAATAAACTTAATAAGGAAACCAAAATAAAACTGAGCTTTGCATGGCCACCACTAAGTTCCTGCCGACCCGGTCCATTTTCTGAGTGCCATTTGCAAAAAGTTAGCCCACGAGGGTTGAGTCAACAGACTCAGTGTGTAACAATCATCATAGACTCCCAAACAATCATAACATATCATATCACATACGAGCCAATATAAATAATGATGCAACCTGAACCCACCTAGATATCCATCCTCTACACATTACTCGTACCTACCAATCACACCGTGGGGATTACTAAATCGACCGTCCATCCGCTACACACCATCGAAGGCGTCATTGCACCAATCGCACATCGCCCTTATAATTGTGGCATAGCCACGGATAATGTGACAGAGTCACCAGATTCATAATATGTGACATAGTCACCAGATAATGTGGTAGAAACCACCAGATCACTTCCCCTTTAACATAATCACCCATATGCCCATGTAACATACAAAACATGCTATTTATCATGCAATTTACCTTACCCCAGAATCATAACGGAATTCCACATTTTTTTCACACAAATGTTGTTAAACATTATTTACGAGTGTTAAGGGGTAACGTACCTGAATACACAGTACCATTAAATGGTACCCTTAGCCATATTTATTCATCACTTCACTAACACATGATTAACATAATTATTATTAAACTATTGGGAATTTAGTGTAGGGTTACACACCTAATTTCTAACGCGATTACCGAATCTCGAAAATTCTAATCTAACGCACTAGTTCCCTTTTTCCTACATTAGGCCAACACTAAACATATTAGCAAGGAGGCCATTCGGCTAAATAGCAAATCTCGAAGGTTAACACAACCAAAATCTTTACCTTGCTGCCGATTTGGTTACTAACCAAATCCTAAAACTTCGTGATGATTTCCCCCTTGCAATCGGCTAAGCACTAGTACACTCAAACGGTTGGTTCTCAGCTTTTGAACGAATAAGAAATGGATCTGAAGCACTAGAACCCTTACCTAGATTGCTTAGCCTAATCCCAAAGATCTGTCGAAGACTCCCTAAAACACCATATTTAGAATCGGCATAGCCTTTGAACAAGTAAAAGTGGCCCTTGGCCGAATAGTATGCCTTACTTACCTTGGATCTTAAATCCCGAAAAGATCTCCTTCTATCATCGACTATAAAAGAATCTCGAAACCCACCTTCATGGTTTCAGCCAAAGAAACATAAGGGATTAGAGTCTTTTACATCGGCTAATCAAAAGGGAAAAAGGAAAGAAATTAGAATAGAAGAACCCTTACCAACTAGGAGATCTGACGGAATAGAGTCTGACGGATTCGACCAACATTCAAGGAGAGGAAAGGGTTGAGGATCTATGGTGTTTCGGCTATGATCTCACCAAATGAAGAGAAAAGTTCTTCCGGCTTTTAAGAATGGAGGAATCGATGCAAAGAAGAAGAGGAAGGGTTGATGTCTTGTATGGTTTCCAGTTTTTGCAAGATTAAGAGAATAGGTTTAGGCTTTCAATCAAAAAGAACAATGAAAATAAGAGAAGAGAAGGGGTGAGTGTTTCAGTCAAGAGATGAGTAGAAAGACTAAGCAATTTTGGCACATAGCTCCCCTATACAGAACCGAATGTGCCCCTCTCCAAAGTTCCCTCCATTCGGCCAACTCTACCTCCCTCATCCAAATCCCCCTTTTCACTCCAACTTAGCCGAATCCCTAAGCTGTCAGACCCAATCTATACTTCCTCCATCAGAGTCCTTGTGTCGTCCACCACTGCTCCTCCTTGCTGAAAAATAAAACTCCAAAATGCTTCCCTTGCTGCTCGAACCTAGGCCCCATCACACTCTCTGTGGTATCACCTCACAAGGCCCTAAGTGGCGCCTCCTTGCCACCTTACCACTGGGTTATTTGTGTCCTAATCCACACAGTAAACTCCTTAAAGCCTAGCTCCCTTAGTTCCCCTTTTTAGGCTTAAAAATCCAATAACTTCAAAGGCTCCTACCTACACCCCAAGGTTCTTGAAGCCCCCAAAACACATTCAAATCATACTCAAGCATGTAATCCCATTCATTTAAATAAAAAAAATGCATAGCCCCTAAATCCCGGATATTACAGCCTAGCAGGCTAAATGCCGGTGATTAAATTTGAAACCTCAGGTCTAGCAGGCTTAGTGCTGGTGTGTGTTTCAAGCTTTGTTGAATAGCAGGCTTAATGCCGGTGATTTATTATAATAAAGGGATCATGGACGATTAACAAGGTGAAATTTTAATTACTGCAATAAGCTAAATGTTTAGGTATGTATAAGCTTTATAGTTAGAAGGAATAAGGTACGTTGTTATATTACTATTCGAAGTTAGTAATATGAAATATAGTTGAGGTATTTTTTGTAAAATTTTAATATGTGTATATGGCTTTACAAATAATGAGTATAATATATTAGGAATTGATCTTGGTTGTGCCTTTGAAATTCGGCCATATGTGTAAATGCAATATGTGAGGGTAATGCATATGTTTACATATGTGTATGATTGATTATATATGGTTGATATATATCCTGCACTTAGTCGATTTGGTTGTATGTGGAAACATAGTAAATTTAAGTGTATTCGGTGAGTTTGCCTAACCAAGGTGATATGGGGATATTTTGAGGTAGTCAAAGAAAAGGCATTAGCATTTGGCATTAGTAAACCATATTAGTATTAAGCTTTAAAAATATTATGATATTAATTATGGTTTTGTAAATGCTTGAACGATTATATGATTTAATATTTTTGCTTAAGACTTACTAAGCTAGTTAGCTTACTTTGTGTGTTATGTTTTCACTTTGTTTTATAGATTTTGTTCCAGCTACGAGCTTAGGGGATCGTCAACAAAATCATCCACACTATCAATCTATTTTGGTACTTTTTGAGTTTGGCTTTTGGACTAAAGGCATGTATAGGCTAGACTATGTTATGAGCCATGAAGTTTGTTCTTGTATATATATAAAGCCAAGCTGAAATTGCTTATCTCCTTTTGTTAGTTTGGTATTGAAGCATATGTTTTTTAATAGTCAAAGATGGTGTATAAGTTTATGTCATTATTGTGCATGGGTTGTGGGGGTTTTTAATTAGCATATATTCGGCCATGGTACATATATATTTGATAGGTATAGTTTGGTTTTGTGGTTTAGGGCATTTTGGGCTAAGATAATGTTTTGATAATGTATATTCGGTTTAAATATAAGTTCATGTTATGTATAATGTTTCATAGTTTAAATGTGTAGCCGTTTGATATATTCATATAATGGTGATTTTCTAGTATATTTTGCTATAGGGATTCGGTGTATAATGGTAAATAATAAAGTTGTTCATGAACATATTTGTGCACGGGTTGAATTTGAAAATGGTATGTGCTAATTAGAATGCTTTGAAATTTTGTTTGATTGAGTATGTATGTGACTATGAGATTTTATTTTGTGTTTGTATTATATGTGAGTAAATGATATTTTTCATATGTGATATTGACATAGTGAGCATTCATGTCTATAATTAAAGAAACAAATGTATCATACGTTTAACAGTAGTGTATGCTTGAATGTATGGTTGATAATAGAAATGAAATAAATGTTTAAATATTATATACCTATTCAGCCATTGTTTTTAAATGGCCATATGATTCGTATAATGCAAGTTGATGTATTAGGATTAGATGATATATATAAATGTTCATTTGTGATAGCAGAAATGGTATGAATTTATCAAGTGTTAGTTTGGATGGAGTGCATTGATTTGGTAATTGATTTAGTGATGCCTGTAACCCTAATCTGACAACGGACACAAGTTAGGGGTGTCTCATTTTATTGGTATCAGAGCTTACGGTTAGTCGATTCTAGGACTACCGTAGCACGTGTGAGTCTAGCTATACATGCCTTAAATTATAATACGATAGTATGGTGACTTCTGACATTTGAATTATGCTTGATGTTAAGAGCGTAGCGCCTGATCTCGCGCATGGATCAGCACCGGTAGACTCTCGACCTATCTCAAGTAGCCATAAGGGGGAGGCTAAGCAAGCCTTCTACCAGATGATGAACGAATGGTTTACTCAATATATCCGGACTAATCCTACTGTACAACAACCTCTACCCTGAATAATCCATCTCCGGTACCTATGGTACCTCCGATAGTAGATCCGACGAGATTTGGCAGGCCTACTATAGATAAGATCAGGAAACACGGGCCAAAGAGTTGAAAGCTAATGATGATGATGATGTGGAACGAGTTGAGCTGTGGCTTGATAATACTATCCATGTGTTCGACGAGCTATCGTGTACTCCAGAGGAGTGCTTAAAGTGTGCTATATCACTATTGAGGGACACCGCATAACATTGGTGGAATACACTAGTATCGATGGTTCCGAAGGAGAAAGTGACCTGGGAATTCTTTCAGACTGAATTTCGTAAAAAGTATATCAGTCAGAGATTCATCGATCAAAAGCGTAAAGAATTTCTAGAATTGAAATGGGGTCGTATGACCGTACTGAATGTGACCAAAAATTTGTGAGATTGAGTCGATATGCTCATGAATGTATTTCAATCAAGGCTAGTATGTGTAAAAGATTCAAAGACGGGTTGAATGAATACATTAAGCTATTGGTCAGCATACTTGAGATTAAAGAGTTCGTAGTACTAGTTGAACGAGCCTGTAAAGTTGAAGAGCTTGGAAAAGAGAAAAGAAAAGCCGAGTTTGAAGCTAGAGGCACTCGAAAAAGATCATCGAGTAAGACTTTTCACTCAGCATCAAAGAAGTTTAGAGATGAATCCTGTCGACATAAGGCTACATCAGACTTTGCCAGACGAGATAGAGATTGACCACCTGCGGGCTCCCGAGCTACTTCGATGGCCAGTGTTGGTAATGTTCAACAGAATCGGGTTAAGTGCAAACATTGTGGAAAATGGCATTCTGGGAGTTGTAGATTTCGTGACCAGTCCTGTTTTAAATGTGGATCAATGGATCACTTTATTAGAGAGTGCCCGATGTTAGCTGAGCAAAACACTATTTAGAATACGAGACAAAGCAACGTGTCAGCACGAGGCAGACCACCCAGGCATTCAGATAATGTAGGTGGCGATCGAGGGGAACAAAATCTACAATTGATTGGCCGAGGCACGTGCACCTGCTAGAGCATATACTACACGCGTTCGCAAGGATGCTTCTTCACCTGATGTCATTACTGGTACTTTCACTCTTTATGATACTAGTGTGATTGCGTTGATTGATCCTGGTTAGACTCATTCTTATGTATGTGAAACATTAGTATCAGTAAGACTCTACCTGTTGAGTCTACTGAGTTTGTTATTTGAGTATCAAAACCCTTGGGTCGGTGTGTTTTGGTTGACAAAGTGTACAAAGGTTGTCCGTTGATGATTTGGGATTCATGTTTCCCAGCCGATTTGATGTTATTGCCTTTCGATGAAATTGATATAATTTTTGGAATGGACTGGTTGACTTTGCACGATGCTGTTGTTAATTGCAAAAGAAAGACCATTGATTTGATATGTCAAAATGGTGAAATTATTCGAATTGAATCTAATGATCTGAATGGGTTACCATCGATAATATCTTCTATGTTAGCTCAGAAGTATATGAGAAAAGGGTATGAAGCCTACTTTGCCTATGTGCTTGATAGTAAAGTGACTAAAAAAGAGATTGAATCCGTACCAGTAGTGTACGAGTATCCAAATATGTTTCCTGAAGAGTTATCGGGTTTACCAACTATTCGAGAAGTAGAGTTTGGCATTAAATTAGTACCGGGGACGACTCCAATTTCGATAGCTCCGTATTGGATGGCACCTACCGAATTAAAAGAGTTGAAAGCTCAGTTGCAAGAGTTAACAGATAGGGGCTTTGCACGACCGAGTTTTTCTCCCTGGGGTGCACTAGTTTTATTTGTGAAAAAGAATGATGGGACTATGCGAATATGCACTGATTTCGATGTGCCAAAGACAACTTTTCGAATGAGGTATGGACATTATGAGTTTTTGGTTATGCCTTTCGGACTTATTAATGCACCTGCTATTTTTATGGACCTGATGAATCAGATTTTCAGACAGTATTTGGATCAATTTGTAGTAGTGTTTATAGATGATATTTTGATTTACTCCAGAGATGAAACTGAGCATGCTGAGCACCTGAGACTTGTGCTACAAACTTTGTGGGATAAACAGTTGTATGCAAAGTTTAGCAAATATGAGTTTTGGTTGAGTGAAGTCAGTTTTCTTTCAGCATCAGGTATTTAGGTTGATCCGAATAAAATATCGACTATACTCGATTGGAAACCACCGAAGAACGTTTTCGAAATTTAAAGTTTTCTAGGACTTGCTGGTTACTACAGGCGATTTTTGAAAGGTTTTTCTATAATAGCTACCCCTTTACAAAGCTATTACAGAAAGATGTTAAATTTGAATGGTCGAAAAAGTGTCAGAAAAGTTTCGATCAGTTGAAGGCTCATTTGATCGAAGCTCCAATGTTAGTTCAGCCTGAATTGGGTAAAGTATTTGTTGTTTATAGTGATGCATCTTTGAAAGGTTTGGGTTGTGTTTTAATGCAGGAAGGTAAGGTTGTAGCCTATGCTTCGAGATAATTGAAGCCTCACGAAAGAAATTACCCGACGCATGATTTAGAGCTAGTAGCCATTGTGTTCGCGCTAAAGATATGGCGTCATTATCTGCTTGGTTAGAAATGTCTTGTTTATTTAGATCACAAGAGTTTGAAGTATTTAATGGCACAAAGAAATTTGAGCCTGAGACAACGCAAATGGTTAGAGCTGTTGAAAGATTACGAGCTAGTGATTGACTATCATCTGGGAAAGGTTAACGTTGTTGTAGATGCTTTAAGTTGAAAGTCATTATTTGCTCTTCGTGCATTGAACGCACATATGGCTATATCCGGTGATGGTTTGATAGTAGCCGAATTAAAAGCAAGACCGTTGTTTATTCAACAAGTTAGCGATGCCTAGAAAGTTGATAAAGATTTGTTGGCAAGATGGGTTCAGTGTGAAAGTAACATTGAATCAGAGTTTCAAATGGATGAGAATGACTGTTTGAAATTCAAAGATCGAATATGTGTTCTGAGGGATTCAGATTTGATTCAGACAATATTGAATGAAGCTCACAGTGGCCAATTATCTGTTCGTCCGGGTAGCACGAAAATGTATAATGATCTGAAACAATTCTATTGGTGGCCTGGTATGAAACGGGACATATCTGAATTTGTCTTGAAATGCTTAGTTTGTCAGCAAGTAAAGGCCAAACATCAGGTGCCTTCTGGGTTACACCAACCAATCATGATACTGGAATGGAAATAGGACAGGATTACTATGGACTTTGTATCCGGCTTGCCTATGACACTGAGCAAGAAAGATGCAATTTGGGTTATAGTGGATAGACTAACCAAATCAACTCACTTTGTTCCAGTTCGTACGGATTATTCGCTCGATAAGCTTGTTGAGTTATATGTATCTCAAATTGTGAGATTACATGGTGTGTCGATTTTTATTATTTCAGATAGAGACCCAGATTCACGTTGCAGTTTTGGAAGAAACTGCATGATGCTCTAGGTAATAAACTACACTTTAGCATCGCTTTTCATCTACAACTAGATGGCCAATCTAAATGAACCATTCAGATACTTGAGGATATGTTGAGATGTTACATCCTCGAGTTTAAAGATACGTGGGAACGATACTTACCTTTGATTGAATTTGCTTACAATAATAACTTTCAATTGAGTATCAAAATGGCACCCTACGAAGCTTTGTACGATCGTAAATGTCGTACACCTTTGTCTTGGATGAGCTCAGTGTAAATAAGATACACGGGGTTGATATGATTAAAGAGACTGAACAAAAAGTGGCAGTAATTCGTAATAGTCTAAAAGCTGCATCAGATCGACAAAAGTCATATGCAGATTTGAAACGTAAAGACATTGAATTTCAGATTGGAGACCGGGTATTTTTGAAAGTTTTACCGTGGAAAAAAGTACTCAGATTCGGTCGTAAAGGCAAATTAAGTCCGAGATCCACCGGACCGTAGGAGATCATCGAACGTGTTGGGCCTGTTGCGTATAGATTAAAGTTTCCCTCTGAACTAGAAAAGATACACAATGTCTTTCATGTCTCGATGCTTCATTGATATAGATCTGATCCGTCGCATGTGATTGCCCCGTATGAGATTGAAATCCGATCTGATATGACATACGAGGAAGAATCGATTCTTATCTTAGCTCGTGAAGTGAAAGAGTTGAGGAACAAGAAAATTTCGTTAGTAAAAGTATTATGGAATCGGCATGGAATAGAAGAGGCTACATAGGAGCCTGAGGATTCAATGAGACAACAATATCTGACTTTGTTTAACGGTAAGATTTTCGGGGAAGAAAATCCCTAAGGGGGAGAATTGTAACAGTCCGGTTTACACCCTAGTCAGAATAGTGGTTTCGGGACCACAAATCCGAGATCTATATAATATTTTAATATTATATTCATCTTTGTTGATAAGTGGTTTAGCATGTGTTAAATTTTAAGTAAGTTAATTTGTTCATTGTGTGTATAATTTGACAAAAGGATTAAAATGCATTAAATGTGAAAGTTGCTTGCTATTTGTCAAGGTATTAAAGTGTTGTGGCTTTCTAAATATGAGGACTTATGTGGCAATTAAGCCAAAAGTATGTGAGTGGACGGTAACATGCTTTTGTAAATTATTTTTATATGTTATTTTTTTATAAGTTAAAGTTATATTACATATTATATAGATACATTATAATAATAGAAAACAATTTAGTGGAATTCATTCATGCTTATACCACCAAAAAACAAAAAAAGAAAAGAAAAGAAAAAGAAGCTAGGTATTCGGCATTCATCGAGCTAAATTAAGGTAATTTTTTACTTCGGTTTTCGATAATTTCTACGTTTTTGTAATCGTTGCTTCGAGAACTTTAAAACCCATGTCTTAATTTCAAAAATTGATGATGTTTGTGTAAATTACTATTGATGCTATGTTGAGTTTTGTGATGTTTTATGGTATTAGATGTTACATATGTAATGGATGAACATACTTTGTTCTTGAAATTTTGATGAATTTAGCTAAATAGGGCTAATTTGTAAAAATAAATTTTTGAGGGGTTAAATTGCAAAAAAAATGAAATGTATGGACTTATATGGTTATGTGGAAGATTTGGCCTAGCTATATTGTTGGGAGATTTTGCATATTTTGTGTTTTGTGCAAATAGGACTAAATTGTAAAAATGTAAAACATTAGGGGAAAAATGGTAATTTGCCCATTTAGGTGTTTTTGGATTAAATTGAAATGAAATGTGCTTGAATCAGCTTAATTTGATTATGTTTAGATCAAGAACAAAAGAAAATAGACTTGGATCGGGGAAAAGCGAAAATTATCGAATAGCCGATTTTTTGTCGTCCGACGATATTCGAGGTAAATCTTTAAGTAATTTAATATCATTAAGGTTGGTTATAACCTTGATTACATGTTGAATTATGAATTTATAAGTGTGAAATAGGCCAAAGCCGAATATGATAAATGATTTTTTAATAATGAAATGTAGTTAAATTTATTTGAATTTGATATGTGATAGTAATATGAATTATGTGTGATATGTGATATTGATAATATGTAATGTGTATGAAGTTGTTTAATTATATTGATACTCGGGCTTTAAGCCTAGCGAGCCTTGTGCCGGTGAAGTGTATCGGGCTTATTGCCTAGCAGGCCATGTGCCTAAGTGAAGTGTATCGCTTATTGCCTAGTAGGCTAAATGCCGTTGATTAAATCTCGCACCTCGTGTCTAGCGTGCTTAGTGCCGGTTATGCATTTAGAGCTTTGTTGCCTAGCAGGCTTAATGCCGGTGATTTATTATAATAAAGGGATCATGGATGATTAACAAGGTGAAATTTAGTTACTGCAATAAGCTAAATGTTCAGGTATGTATAAGCTTTATAGTTAGAAGGAATAAGGTAAGCTATTACATTACTTTTCAAAGTTAGTAATATCAAATATAGTTGAGGTATTTTTTTGTAAAATTTTAATATGTGCATATGGCTTTACAAATAATGAGTATAATATATTGGGATTTGATCTTGGTTGTGCCTTTGAAATTCGGCCATATGTGTAAATGCAATATGTGAGGGTAATGCATATGTTTACATATGTGTATGATTGATAATATATGGTTGATATGTATGCTACACTTAGTCGATTTGGTTATATGTGGAAACATAGTAAATTTAAGTGTATTCAGTGAGTTTGCCTAATCAAGGTGTTATGGGGATATTTTGAGGAAGTCAAAGAAAAGGCATTAGCATTTGGCATTAGTAAACCATATTAGTATTAAGCTTTAAAAATATTATGATATTAATTATGGTTTTGTACATGCTTGAACGATTATATGATTTAATATTTTTGCTTAAGACTTACTAAGCTAGTTAGCTTACTTTGTGTGTTATGTTTTCACTTTGTTTTATTTTTGTTCCAGCTACGAGCTCAGGGGATCATCAACGAAATCATCCACACTATCAATCTATTTTGGTACTTTTTGAGTTTGGCTTTTGGACTAAAGGCATGTATAGGCTAGACTATGTTATGAGCCATGAAGTTTGTTCTTGTATATATATAAAGCCATGCGAAAATGGCTTATCTCCTTTTGTTAGTTTGGTATTGAAGCATATGGTTTTTAATGGTCAAAGATGGTGTATAAGTTTATGTCATTATTGTGCATGGGTTGTGGGGTTTTTAATTAACATATATTCGGCCATGGTACATATATATTTGATAGGTATAGTTTGGTTTTGTGGTTTAGGGCATTTTGGGCTAAGATAATGTTTTGCTAATGTATATTCGATTTAAATATAAGTTGATGTGATGTATAATGTTTCATAGTTTAAATGTGCAGCCGTTTGATATATACATGTAATGGTGATTTGCTAGTATATTTTGCTATAGGGATTTGGTGTATAATGGTAAATAATGAAGTTGTTCATGAACATATTTGTGCATGAGTTGAATTCGAAAATGGTATGTGCTATGTAACATCCTAAAAAGGGCCTATGCATTTTGGCCTAATTGTACAATAAGACATGTTTTATGTGTTTTGGAATAAATTTGGAATGATTTTGGAAACCTGAGGATGTATGGAAATGTTACGTCGAAAATAGGAAAGTGAACATTTTTGGAAACCTAAGTAAATTAGGAAAGTGAACATTTTGGTAACCAAACCAAAATAGGTAACTAAACATTTTGGAAACTTGGAAAATATAGAGCCGCGCGAAAATTTTAGGAAACTTAAAATTGACCCCTGAATGTCGAATTTAAGAGCCCAAAGGGAACTTAGGGCAAAGTGACCCTAAAATATAAAGTACATGAAATTTGACCCAACAACGGACTTGGAAATGTGGCTCAAGATGCCACCTAAGGCCTTAGGAAATGGCCCAAATGCAAGAGGTTTTGGGCTGAGTTTGAGTCATCTAGGAAGCAAATAAAAGAAATTTTATTTTGCTTCCATGAGTGGGGAGTTGACGGCACAAGGGAAGCTAAGAAGAGGAGTTTTTATTCAATAGAACTTTTGGCTAATTAGGAGATTTGATGGAATTTCATAGTTGATAAAATTAAAACTTATCACAAATGAAGAGTTGGAGGATTTAGGGACTCTAAGGCTAATAGTTTCGCCAAAGAGAGAAAAGTAAAGAGCCATTCTCTTCTCTTCATCTTCTTGCGAAATCTCCTAGTAAAAGTAACAACAATCTTTTCTCTTTTCTTTAGTTGAATCCTCCTTGTCAAAACTCTCTCCATCTCTTTTCCTTTCTTTTCCTTTTCTTCTACTATCCCTCCACAAAAGCCAAAATTTCGAGATCCCAAATAGTGCCATAGCCGAATATTAAAAGAGATCATCCGGGATTCAAAAACGAGGTAAGTACATCAACATACATTCGACAAAAAAGGTCCTTCCATAATTGAATAATAGTTCAAATCTAACAAGTGATTTCGCAGAATTAAAAATAAAGATCAACTTGGATTTGAGAACTTGAGGTAAGTAAGCTTATACATTCGCCAAGGCCAAATCTTAGTCAATTAGATCAAATTGATCAAAAAAAAAACTAACCTATTCGAGATCTAGGTGTTGGCCGATTTCAAGGAAAAGGGAAGGTGAAGTTTTCGAGATTTAAAATCCATAAGGTAAGCATTTGAAAGTATTCGCCAAGGTTGTGTGATTATAAGATCTATAATTATTAAAAAGCGAAAACTAATTTATGTTGAGATTTAAGGTTGGTAGAATATCAAGTGAAGGAAAACAAAGTTTCCGGATTTGAATAAACATCAAATCGGCATCAAAGGTAAGCCTCTTTACAAATCCTACTAGGATTTGGATATTATAATAAAATAGAATTTATGCTAAGTAATACCGATAAACCAAATGTAGGAATTAAGGATCTAAACATTAGATCTTGCTTTGGAATCTCAAGGAATCGCTAAACAAATCGGTGTGTATTCCACACTATTCTTAATAGTTTTATGGTTTAAATATGTTATATATGTTAATGTGAAAGTGAAAGAAAGTGGCTAAAGTGCCATATTATGGTACAAAGTATTCGAATGCGTTTTCCTACTTCTACTAGGATTTGAAAAAATGTTATACAAGTGAAAAGTGATGTGAAAGTGAAATAAAAATATGTTATGCATGATATTTATTATTTGGGGCATTTGGGTCAATTGAAGAGGGGAAGTGAATGTGATGACTTGGTCTCACTAAGTGAATGTGATGACTTGGTCTCACTAAGTGAATGTGATGACTTGGTCTCACTAAGTGAATGTGATGACTTCGGTCTCACTAAGTGGTAACCGGTTACATTACGATTGGTGGCTATGCCACAATATTATCGATGGGCGATGAGCACGTCGATTGCAATGACGCCTTCGATGGAGTGTAGCGAAGGAGGGTTGACTTAGTAGTCCCCACGGTGTACAAAGTTGGTACGGTGGAGTGTAGCGGATGGCATATAGGTTTGGGTTGGGTTTGCATCATTACCTTGAAATTGTTATATGCATGTGATTTTTTTATGGTGTGCCTATTTCTATTATGTTTAGTGTTGGTTACACACCGAGTCTATCGACTCACCCGCTGTGGGAATATGTTTGGTGATGAGCGATAATGGACCGGACGGCGAACTTGTGGTGGCCATGTTCGACTTGAAGTGCAATTTAATTTGAATATTTTCTTTTTATTTTAAGTCTTGTACAATTTATTATTTTGGGTTTCGTTTTATGTAATAAGGCCACCGTGATTTAATTTTTATTTACGCTATAATTACTATGTTATGAATTTAGGGCTTTATAAAGAGTAAGCCCACTTAATATGAAATAAGTTTAAATAATTTGTCACTTGAAACAAATGGGTTTTGTTATAGAAATAAATTTGTTTTCAACTCAAGCCCAACCCACAACAAACTATCTTCCAAAACTCATAGTTTTCAAAGTATTGAATGAATTTGAACAAGGTTACTTGAGGAACATACGAGATCCATCCATTCTCGTGGGTCGGGTTTGGGGTGTTTCAATTTGGTATCGAGCCAGTTCAAACTCTCTACACAGTGGCCTAAGGCCCAAAACGCTTTTAAAACAAGGCCAAATGAGTTTTTTTGAAAGTATTTTTACAAATGGACAGGTATAAAGACATGGCCCTAAGTCTCAAACCATGATCCACCGGTAAGTACCCCAACTCTATGTGTGATTACATGATTTATATAAGGGTAGAAAGGGCATGGAACGTAGAATAACATGATAGGAACTTGAACCCTAGGATTAGTCTACTCAAACACAAATACATAAGACTTAATACACTAAACCAACCTATGACTAAGTCAATTAAGCTAGGTGTGGCAACCATGGTACGCATGTTCAGGAGTGGATCTGAAGAGCTTGGTATTTAAGCGGTCCTAGTGACTCACCTCCTCTTCTTGAATCCTACAGTGCGTAGCTTCGGTTTACCCTAACCTAAAGGACTTAGCGGGTGTGGCAACCCCTGTACGCATGTCTAGGAATGGTTTCAGTGGGAGCTTGGTATTTAAGTAGTCCGTGTGACTCACCTCCTCTCCACTCGAATCTGCACAGTGCGTAGCTTTGGTTCACCTCACCAAGAAGGCTCATCATAAAGCTAAACTCAATAACTAAAACCCGAAAGGAACTAGCCATTTTTCTAACCTTAATATTAAAATTCTTAAATCATTTTTCCTTAATTCACGAAAACTATTTCATACACAATTATTTTCAAAAATTTTTTTCCATAAAATTACAAAATGCCCTTAGTGGTAAAATTACCAAAGTGCCTTGGTTTATAAAATGATTCAACTACTCAACAGCTTTTACCAAAATTTTATTATTTTATAAACATTCCAAAAGCCCTAACTTGCAAAATATCAAAATACCTCGATTTTGGAAATAAAATTACAAAATTGCCTCGACTTACAAAAATTACCAAAATGACCTCAATTTCAAAATTTTTGCAACATTCCCATTTTTGAAGGAACAATTTTCGAAAAGAACACTCGGAGTTTTACAACTTTTAAATACCCTGATTTATTAAATTTTACAAATTTACCGATTTGTGAAAAATTACCAAAATACCTCGAGGTCAAAAATTACCGAAATAACCCCGAATTTAAAAATTTTTCCAAATTACCCCTAGACTTCAAAATTTTCAAAATAATTTTCGACAAAAACACCAAGGAACATTTTTCTTCTGAAAAATTACGAAAATGCCCCTGTAGGACAAAATTACGAAAATACCCCCGGGTAGAGGAAAACAACAACAACAACAAAAACTACAACGTTTCTCAGAATGAACGAAAGTTTATACTTGTTTGATGGATGAATGAATGAATGGAAAAGACTGTGTGTTTGTATGAATACGAAAGAACCACTCTTAAAATCCCTTTCCATAAAACTCCTTCGCTGATAAATAAGTGAAACAAAGACTAATCCATAAAATTTCTTAATCAGATATCGACGCTAGAAAATGAGTTCTAGAGGACGCGGTCATCAAGGACGCGGTAGAGGAAGAATAACTGCGTCGTAACCCGTTAGATCGGTCAAGGTTACGACAATGAATTACCACCGCCACCACCACCCCTACCGTTAACGCCGAGCAAGCAGCTCGAACGGGGATGAGGCGTGTCGCAGCTATGTTGCAGTATTGGAAATGGTGGTGGCGCGGTTGAAATTGGAGCTCAAATCAGCACCGAGTAACTCCGAGCCAACGGGCCGAGGTGTTCCGTGGAGTGTCCGGTGTGGCACCCAAGATCACCGAGTATTGGTTGGAAGCAACCGAGCGTATTATGGATGAACTCGACCGACCCACGAGGAGAAGTTGAAAGGATGGTAGCCACATACGTGATGAAGCATACCAATGGTGGCTAACTGTCAGGATGGTGCCACGCAGAAGATCTGTCGTGGGAGAATGCTAAGGGGCATATCGGAAGAAGTATGTCAAGACTTTTCGATATTAATGAGCGTGGAAAGCTTTTCTAGGACTAGTTTAGGGAACAAATCAAGAGCGGCATATGAGGCTAAATTTTGAGGTTGTCGATATGCTCGAGGAGTAGTCATGACCGAACATGAACGCCGTGTCCATTTTGAGGACGGATTAAGGGACGACCTAAGGTTATTGATAGCTCCACATTAGGGCGGGAGTTCTCCACGTTGGTTGAAAAGGCTAAGGTAGTGAAGGAATCAATGACTGACTAGGCGTAACTCGACGGGAATAGACCCAAGAGAGGTTATGGATCATCGGAAATGTGCGAAAAGGCCCGTAACGAGGGGTCGAAGGGTCGCAAGTTGATACCGAGAGGCGATCGTCCTTGTGAGTATTGTGGAAAGAAGCACTCGGTGAGTGTTGGAAAAGATAGGAGCATGTCTTAAATGTGGGTCTAAGGACCATATGCTCAAGGATTGTCCAAAGATATCGATGATAGACAACAAAGAACTCGTAATGTTAATCGGCCTAGTAGAGGAGGACAAGAAATCAACGAGGTCGAGATTCAATTACTGAGGTAATGGTTCCGCCAAGGTCGTGGAGCACCAAGCGGAGGTGTTCAAGGTTGAAGCAAGGCGACCAAGGTTAGTTTATGCGATCGGTCATGAGGATAGTGACGCGCCGACGAGACAACGAGTAAGTTTTTATTTATGGATTATACTTCATTACTTTACTCGCTATAAGATTAGTTCGATCTTATGTTGCTAATGAAGTGTATGGAACCTTGATTGTGAACTTAGAGAATGTGCCTAAAAAGTATGATAGTTCTTTAAGATCAGAGTGCGCAGCAATAGCGTAGTGTGGTGAGTTAGACTGTACAAATGAACGATAGTAAGTAATTTCGAGGACGAAATTATTTTTAAGGGGGGTAGAACTGTAACATCCTAAAAAGGGCCTACGCATTTTGGCCTAATTGTACAATAAGACATGTTTTATGTGTTTTGGAATAAATTTGGAATGATTTTGAAACTGAGGATGTATGGAAATGTTACGTCGAAAATAGGAAAGTGAACATTTTGGAAACCTAAGTAAATTAGGAAAGTGAACATTTTGGTAACCAAACCAAAATAGGTAACTAAACATTTTGGAAACTTGGAAAATCTGAGCCGCGCGAAAATTTTAGGAAACTTAAAATTGACCCCGGAATGTCGAATTTAAGAGCCCAAAGGGGAACTTAGGGCCGAGTGACCCTAAAAATATAAAGTACATGAAATTTGACCCAACAACGGACTTGGAAATGTGGCCTGAAGATGCCACCTAAGGCCTTAGGAAATGGCCCAAATGCAAGAGGTTTTTGGGCTGAGTTTGAGTCATCTAGGAAGTAAATAAAAGAAATTTTATTTTGCTTCCATGAGTGGGGAGTTAGACGGCACAAGGAAGCTAAGAAGAGGAGTTTTTATTCAATAGAACTTTTGGCTAATTAGGAGATTTGATGGAATTTCATAGTTGATAAAATTAAAACTTATCACAAATGAAGAGTTGGAGGATTTAGGGACTCTAAGGCTAATAGTTTGACCAAAGAGAGAAAAGTAAAGAGCCATTATCTTCTCTTCATCTTCTTACCAAATCTCCTAGTCAAAGTAACAACAATCTTTTCTCTTTTCTTTAGTGAATCCTCCTTGTCAAAACTCTCCATCTCTTTTCCTTTCTTTTCTTTTCTTCTACTATCCCTCCACAAAAGCCAAAATTTTGAGATCCCAAATAGTGCCATAGCCGAATATTAAAAGAGATTAACCGGATTCAAAAAGCGAGGTAAGTACATCAACATACATTCGACAAAAAAGGTCCTTCCATAATTGAATAATAGTTCAAATCTAACAAGTGATTTCGGTAGGAATTAAAAATAAAGATCAACTTCGGGATTTGAGAACTTCAGGGTAAGTAAGCTTATACATTCGACCAAGGCCAAATCTTAGTCAATTAGATCAAATTGATCAAAAAAAAAAAACTAACCTATTCAGAGATCTAGGTGTTGGCGATTACAAGGAAAAGGGAAAGTGAAGTTTTGGATTTAAAATCCATAAGGTAAGCATTTGAAAGTATTCGCCAAGGTTGTGTGATTATAAGATCTATAATTATTAAAAAGCCGAAAACTAATTTATGTTGAGATTTAAGGTTGGTAGAATATCAAGTGAAGGAAAACAAAGTTTAAGGGATTTGAATAAACATCAAATCGGCATCAAAGGTAAGCCTCTTTACAAATCCTACTAGGATTTGGATATTATAGCCCAAAATAGAATTTATGCTAAGTAATACCTGATAAACCAAATGTAGGAATTAAGGATCTAAACATTAGATCTTGCTTTCGGAATCTCAAGGAATCGCTAAACAAATCAGGTGTGTATTCCACACTATTCTTAATAGTTTTATGGTTTAAATATGTTATATATGTTAATGTGAAAGTGAAAGAAAGTGGCTAAAGTGCCATATTATGGTACAAAGTATTCAGGTACGTTTTCCTACTTCTACTAGGATTTCGAAAAAAATGTTATACAAGTGAAAAGTGATGTGAAAGTGAAATAAAAATATGTTATGCATGATATTTATTATTTGGGGCATTTGGGTCAATTAAAGAGGGGGAAGTGAATGTGATGACTTTGGTCTCACTAAGTGAATGTGATGACTTGGTCTCACTAAGTGAATGTAATGACTTGGTCTCACTAAGTGAATGTGATGACTTGGTCTCACTAAGTGAATGTGATGACTTGGTCTCACTAAGTGGTAACTTTGTTACATTACAGTGGTGGCTATGCCACAATATTATCGATGGGCGATGAGCACGTCGATTGCAATGATCGCCTTCGATGGAGTGTAGCGAAGGAGGGTTGACTTAGTAGTCCCCACGGTGTACAAAGTTGAATGCGGTGGAGTGTAGCGGATGGCATATAGGTTTGGGTTCGGGTTTGCATCATTGCCTTGAAATTGTTATATGCATATGATTTTTTTATGGTGTGCCTATTTCTATTATGTTTAGTGTTGGTTACACACTGAGTCTATCGACTCACCTCGTTGTGGGAATATGTTTGTGATGAGCAAGAATGGACCAGAGACGTAGAACTTGTGGTGGCCATGTTCGACTTGAAGTGCAATTTAATTTGAATATTTTCTTTTTATTTTAAGTCTTGTACAATTTATTATTTTGGGTTTTGTTTTATGTAATAAGGCCACCGTGATTTAATTTTATTTCTGCTATAATTACTATGTTATGAATTTAGGGCTTTATAAAGAGTAAGCCCACTTAATATGAAATAAGTTTAAATAATTTGTCACTTGAAACAAATGGGTTTTTGTTATAGAAATAAATTTGTTTTCAACTCAAGCCCAACCCACAACAAACTATCTTCCAAAACTCATAGTTTTCAAAGTATTCGAATGAATTTGAACCGGGTTACTTCGAGGAACATACCAGATCCAGTCCATTCTCGTGGGCCGGGTTTGGGGTGTTTCATGCTAATTAGGTAATGGTAAATATTACATATATATATATGGAATGCTTTGAAATTTTGTTTGATTGAGTATGTGTAACATCCTAGATTAGGGGTTATGCGTTTGTGCATAATTCATGAGTAGTAGGTTTTGGCAGTGTTTGGAAGTGAATTAAGGGTTTTAAAATCCTAGGATGGAAGAGAAAGCTTTGGACAATTATTGGTTTTAAGTTAAAACAAGAAGTGATGTAGAAAAGTGGCAAGGGACGCCACTTAAGGTGCAAGGGTTATGGCATCAAGTGAAGTACTTTAAGGGAAGAGGTTGAATCCCATTGTGTGCCTTTTTGCTTAATTTTATGAAATAGCATGTTTACATAGTGATATGTTTTTAGAACCTTGTGTAAGGAAATGTATGGAAATGTAAGAAATGTATGGAAATGTAAGGAAATGTATGGAAATGTATGGAAATGTATGGAAATGTAAGGAAATATATGGAAATGTAAGGAAATGTAAAAATGTATGGAAATGTAAGGAAATGTAAGGAAATGTAAGGAAATGTAAGGAAATGTAAGGAAATATAAGGAAATGTAAGGAAATGAAAGGAAATGAAAGGAAATGTAAGGAAATGAAAGGAAATGTAAGCAAATGTAAGGAAATGTAAGGAAATGTAAGGAAACTTGGAAATGATTTGGAAATGTTAAGTTTCAAAAAGAGGAAAGTTAACATTTTGGAAACCTAAGTAAAATAGGAAAGTGAACATTTTGGAAACCTAGGAAATGTCAAGTTTAAAGAGCCAAACGAAAATTTTTGGAAACTTAGAAATGACTTAGAAATGTCGAGTTTTAAAGTTTAAAAAAGGAAATTAAGGCAAGATGGCCTTAAGAGAAAAAGTATGTGAAATTTGACACACAATTGGGCTTGAAAAAGTGGCTTGGAGATGCCACTTAGGGCCTCTGGAAATGGTGCCACATGCAAGTGTATTTGGGCCAGGGATCGAGTCACTTAGGAAGCAAATAAAAGAAGTTTTATTTTGCTACAAAGAGCAGAGAGGTGGACGGCATGTGGGCTCTTAAAAGAGGAGTTTTATTTCCTTTAGAATTTCGGCTAATTAGGAGATAATTGTTAGATTAATTCTTTTGATAAAGTGATAATTATCACATAGGAAGAGTGGTGACAAGTAGGGGACTTTAGCCTAGTAATTTCAGCTATAAAAGGGAAAATAGGCCATTCATTCATTCATTCATTCACTCTTGCTTTGCTGAATTTCTTGAGCAGATTCTCCTCTCTCTGCCAAAATTCTTATAGTTTTATTCTTCCTTCCCTTTTCTTTCTAATCCTCCAAAAGCGAAAGTTGTGAGAGCATCATTTAGCCATAGCGAATCTCGAAGGTTGAAGTGAAGGTTCGATTCCTTCAAATAAGGGTAAGATCCAAGTTTAGTTTCATTCTTTTATATTTTAGACTTATCAAAATTTAGGACTAATTTCGATTATTAATCTTGGCCAATCATGGAAGGAGAAGTTCTTTTCCGAAGGTACACCATAGGTCGCGTGTCCCTAGTTATTCGGTGAATTTCGGGATTTAAGATCCTTAAGGTAAGTGACTATGAATATTCTGCCAAGACCCTATTTTTGTAGTAGATCTATTATTATGTGTTTTAAGCTGAAAACCAACCGATTCAAGGGATCTAGTGAGTAGCCGATTTCAAAGGGGAAGAATACAAGTTTTCGGATTTTATTTTTTATTCAATCGACATTAAGGTAAGTACACAAATCCTACTAGGATTTGGTTTTATGTCCTAATAGGCCTTTGCTAAATATTACCATGTTGGCGAATGTAGGCATTAAAAATCTAAGGTAGTAGATCGGTTTGGGATTTCAAGTGAAATCGTTAAGCGAATCAGGTGTGTACCCTACTCTAAGTTTTAGTATGTTCATGGCTATGTTTTAAATTAAATGTGTTAATATGAAAGTGTAAGAATATGGCTAAGGTACCGTGTGTACCCCACACTAATCTTAATAGATTTATGACTTAAACTTGATATATGTGTTAATATGAAAGTGTAAGAATGTGGCTAAAGTACCATGTTATGGTACAAAGTACTCAGGTACGTTTTCCTACTCCTACTAGGATTACGAAATATGTTATACTTAACATGTGAAAAGTGACACAAATGTGAATTTAAGTATGATATGCATGATATGAATAATATGGGGCATTCGGGTTATTTGAGAAAGGGGAAGTGAATGTGATGACTTGGTCTCACTATCGAATGTGGTGACTTGGTCACATTATCTCAATGTGGTGACTTGGTCAAATTATCTCAATGTGGTAACTTGGTTACATTATCTCAATGTGGTGTCTCATGACACAATTATCCGTGGCTATGCCGCTAATTTTATATGGGCGATGAGCACGTCATTGCAATGATCGCCTTCGATGGTGTGTAGCGGATGGAGGGTTGACTTAGTAGTCCCCACGGTGTGCAGGATAGTATGGGTGGAGTGTAGCGGATGGCTAACTAGGTTTGGGTTTGGGTTGCATCATTATTTTTACCTGTTATATGAACATGTATGTGATATGATAATACATGCCTAAAATGTTAATTCTTAGTGTTGGTTACACATTGAGTCTATTTGACTCACCCCGCTGTGGGACTATTTTTAGGTGACGAACAGTAATGGACCGGGTTCGGCAGAAGCTTAGGGATGGCCATGCACAGCAAGAAATTTACAACTTGGACTTTTATTTTATTTTAAGTATTTTGAATTTAAATTTTGGGAATTATTTGATGTAATAAGGCTTTAGTAGGAATATTTTATTCATTTTTATTGTTAAGCTTACTAATTTTTATCAATTAAAGATGAAGTAAATCTATTTTCATACAAAGCCCAAACGCTTTGTCACCTAAAGTAAAGGATTTTAATAATGAATTAAACTTGTTTTCAACTCAAGCCCAACCCAAAACAATCTTTCTTTCAAAACACACAAGTTTTTCCTAAGTAACAAAAGAATTTGAAACAGTTTACACCGGGAACATACCGAGATCCAAATAAAACTCGTGGGCGGGTTTGGGGTGTTTCAATTTGGTATCGAGCCCGCTTTAAACTCTCGGCCTTGGGTTTAAGGCCCAAAATGTTTTCAAAAGTTAAGCCCAAAAAGAATTTTTATGAATTAAGCGAGATTTTACGGCATGGCCCACTAAGTCTCAAACCACAGATCCACCGGTAAGTACTTCGACTTACAAGTGATTTGAATATGTGAAATGTATGGGCTTTTATGGCAACGTAGATTAGTCGATAAGTATTTGAACCCTAGGACTAGTGTACCCCAACAAATACATAAGACTTAAATATCTAATTAAACAAACACATGGTTGAGTCGTGAGAGTTAGGTGTGGCAACCATGGTACGCATGTCTAGGATTGGTTTCAGTGGGAGCTTGGTATTTAAGCGATCCGCGTGACTCACCTCCTCTCCACTCGAATCCTACAGTGCGTAGCCTCGGTTCACCCTAACCAAGAGGACTTATACACCTGCTAAACCCCAACTAAAACCCGAAAGGACTAGCCAGTATTTTATGGAAACCCTAGTTTTAAAATTTCTAAATTACCCTCTTGATTTGAATAGATTATTTTATAAATTTTTCTAAAATATTTCGATTTACCAATTTACTAAAATACCCTAGTGGTAAAATTACGAAAATGCCCTTGGTTTATGGAATTTCAAAATACCCACGTTCTTATCAAAATTTCACTACTTTGCTTAAAGGAACCCTAAATTTACAAAATATCAAAATACCTTGATTATGGGAAGAAAAAAATTATTAAATTACCCCTAACCTATAAATTACCAAAATACCCCGAGTTACAAAATTACCGAATGACCCCGATCTTCAAAAATTTACGCAACAACACCGATTTGGAAAATAAATTCTCAGAAACAACCTTCAAGTTTTGTAAATTCCAAAATATCCTTGATTTATTAAGATTTATAAATTTACCTTGTTTATTACTAGAAATACCCTTGTAATTTCAAAATTTCTAAAATACCCCCGTGATTTTAAAAATTACCAAAATACCCTTATTGACAACATCACCAAGGAACCTTGTTTCAATAAATTGTGAAAAAATACCCCTGTAGGACAAACTACGAAAATATCCCTTGGTAGTGGAAAAACAACAACAATGAAAACTACAACATTTCTCTGAATGAATGAAAGTTCATAATTGATTGATGGATGTATGAATGTAAAAACTGTGTGCATGTATGAATACGAAAGAACCACTTCTAAAAATTCTTTCCATAAAACTTCTTCACGGTTAATCAGTGAAACAAAATTTTTAGTACATAAAACTTCTTAATCAGATTAAACCGCGACGTTAGAAATGAGTTCTAAGGGATGTGAACTTAGAGATTGTGCCTGGAAAGTATGATGGTTCTATTAAGATCAGAGTGCGCAGTGTAAGCATAGTGTGGTGAGAAGGATTGTACGACTGTTAGTAAGTAATTTCGAGGACGAAATTATTTTTAAGGAGGGTAGAACTCAGAACATCCTAGATTAGGGGTTATCGTTTGTGCATAATTCATGAGTAGTAGGTTTTGGCGGTGTTTGGAAGTGAATTAAGGGTTTTTAAAATCCTAGGATGGAAGAGAAAGCTTTGGACAATTATTGGTTTTTAAGTTAAAAATAAGAAGTGATGTGGAAAAGTGGCAAGGGACGCCACTTAAGGTGCAAGGGTTATGGCATCAAGTGAAGTACTTTGAGGGAAGAGGTTCGAATCCCATTGTGTGCATTTTTTGCTTAATTTTATGAAATAGCATGTTTACAGTGATATGTTGTGTGCATTTTTAGAACCTTGGAAATGTAAGGAAATGTATGTATGAAATGTATGGAAATGTAAGGAAATGTATGGAAATGTATGGAAATGGAAATGTAAGGAAATGTATGGAAATGTAAGGAAATGTAAGGAAATGTAAGGAAATGTAAGGAAATGTAAGGAAATGTAAGGAAATGAAAGGAAATGAAAGGAAATGAAAGGAAATGAAAGGAAATGTAAGGAAATGTAAGGAAATGTAAGGAAACTTGGAAATGATTTGGAAATGTTAAGTTTCAAAAAGAGGAAAGTTAACATTTTGGAAACCTAAGTAAAATAGGAAAGTGAACATTTTGGAAACCTAGGAAATGTCAAGTTTAAATAGCCACATGAAAATTTCTGGAAACTTAGAAATGACTTAGAAATGTCGAGTTTTAAAGTTTAAAAAAGGAAATTAAGGCAAGGTGGCCTTAAGAGAAAAAGTATGTGAAATTTGACACACAATTGGGCTTGAAAAAGTGGCTTGGAGATGCCACTTAGGGCCTCTGGAAATGGCGCCACATGCAAGTGTATTTGGGCCAGGGATCGAGTCACTTAGGAAGCAAATAAAAGAAGTTTTATTTTGGTACAAAGAGCAGAGAGGTGGACGGCATGTGGGCTCTTAAAAGAGGAGTTTTATTTCCTTTAGAATTTCGGCTAATTAGGAGATAATTGTTGGATTAATTCTTTTGATAAAGTGATAATTATCACATAGGAAGAATGATGACCAAGTAGGGGACTCTAGCCTAGTAATTTCGGCTATAGAAGGGAAAGAAGGCCATTCATTCATTCATTCATTCACTCTTCCTTTGTCGAATTTCTTAAGCAGATTCTCCTCTCTCTGTCGAAATTCTTACAGTTTTATTCTTCCTTCCCTTTTCTTTCTAATCCCTCCAAAAGCCGAAAGTTGTGAGAGCATCATTTAGCCATAGCCGAATCTCTGAAGGTTGAAGTGAAGGTGCAATCGATTCCTTCAAATAAGGGTAAGATCCAAGTTTAGTTCCATTCTTTTATATTTTAGACTTATCAAAATTTAGGGACTAATTTCGATTATTAATCTTGGCCGAATCATGGAAGGAGAAGTTCTTTTCCCGAAGGTACACCATAGGCCGCGTGTTCCCTAGTTATTCGGTGAATTTCGGGATTTAAGATCCTTAAGGTAAGTGACTATGAATATTCGACCAAGACCCTATTTTTGTAGTAGATCTATTATTATGTGTTTTAAGCTGAAAACTAACCGATTCAAGGGATCTAGTGAGTAGCCGATTTCAAAGGGGAAGAATACAAGTTTTCGGGATTTGATTTTTTTATTCAATCGGCATTAAGGTAAGTACACAAATCCTACTAGGATTTGGTTTTATGGCCGAATAGGCCTTTGCTAAATATTACCATGTTGGCCGAATGTAGGCATTAAAAATCTAAGGTAGTAGATCGGATTTCAGGATTTCAAGTGAAATCGTTAAGCGAATCAGGTGTGTACCCTACTCTAAGTTTTAGTATGTTCATGGCTATGTTTTAAATTAAATGTGTTAATATGAAAGTGTAAGAATATGGCTAAGGTACCGTGTGTACCCTGCACTAATCTTAATAGATTTATGACTTAAACTTGATATATGTGTTAATATGAAAGTGTAAGAATGTGGCTAAAGTACCATGTTATGGTACAAAGTACTCAGGTACGTTTTCCTACTCCTACTAGGATTACGAAATATGTTATACTTAACATGTGAAAAGTGACACAAATGTGAATTTAAGTATGATATGCATGATATGAATAATATGGGGCATTCGGGTTATTTGAGAAAGGGGAAGTGAATGTGATGACTTCGGTCTCACTATCTGAATGTGGTGACTTCGGTCACATTATCTGAAAGTGGTGACTTCAGTCACATTATCTGAATGTGGTAACTTCGGTTACATTATCTGAATGTGGTGTCTCATGACACAATTATCTGGTGGCTATGCCAGGAATTTTATATGGGCGATGAGCACGTCGACTGCAGCGACTGCCTTCGATGGTGTGTAGCGGATGGAGGGTTGACTTAGTAGTCCCCAGGGTGTGCAGGATGGTATGGGTGGAGTGTAGCGGATGGCTAACTAGGTTTGGGTTTGGGTTGCATCATTATTTTTACCTGTTATATGAACATGTATGTGATATGATAATACATGCCTGAAAGGTTAATTCATAGTGTTGGTTACACATTGAGTCTATTTGACTTACCCCACTGTGGGACTATTTTTAGGTGACGAACAGTGATGGACCGGGTTTGGCAGAAGCTTAGGGATGGCCATGCACAGTAAGAAATTTACGACTTGGACTTTTATTTTATTTTAAGTATTTTGAATTTAAATTTTGGGAATTATTTGATGTAATAAGGCCTTAGTAGGAATATTTTATTCTGTTTTTATTGTTAAGCATACGAATTTTTATCAATTAAAGATGAAGTAAATCTATTTTCATACAAAGCCCAAATGTTTTGTCACCTAAAGTAAAGGATTTTAATAATGAATTAAACTTGTTTTGAACTCAAGCCCAACCCAAAACAATCTTTCTTTCAAAACACACAAGTTTTTCCTAAGTAACAAAAGAATTTGAAACGGTTTACACCGGGGAACATACCAGATCTGGTCAAAACTCGTGGGCCGGGTTTGGGGTGTTTCAATTTGGTATCAGAGCCCAATTTTAAACTCTCGGCCTTGGGTTTAAGGCCCAAAATGTTTTCAAAAGTTAAGCCCAAAAAGAATTTTTGTGAATTAAGCAGGATTTTCTGGCATGGCCCACTAAGTCTCCGACCCGCAGTCCACCAGGTAAGTACTTCTGACTTCTGAAGTGATTTGAATATGTGAAATGTATGGGCTTTTATGGCAACGTAGATTAGTCTGATAAGTATTTGAACCCTAGGACTAGTGTACCCCAACAAATACATAAGACTTAAATATCTAATTAAACAAACCTGTGGTTGAGTCGCCGAGTTAGGGTGTGGCAACCATGGTACGCATGTCTAGGATTGGTTTCAGTGGGAGCTTGGTATTTAAGCAGTCCGCGTGACTCACCTCCTCTCCACTCGAATCCTACCTGGTGCGTAGCCTCGGTTCACCCTAACCAAGAGGACTTATACACGGGCTAAACCCCTAACTAAAACCCGAAAGGGACTAGCCGTATTTTATGGAAACCCTAGTTTTAAAATTTCTAAATTACCCTCTTGATTTGAATAGATTATTTTTATAAATTTTTTTGAAATATTTTGATTTACCAATTTACTAAAATACCCTTAGTGGAAAAATTACGAAAATGCCCATGGTTTATGGAATTTCAAAATACCCACAGTTCTTATCAAAATTTCACTACTTTGCTTAAAGGAACCCTAAATTTACAAAATATCAAAATACCTTGATTATGGGAAGAAAAAAATTACGAAATTACCCCTAACTTATAAATTACCAAAATACCCCCGAGTTACAAAATTACCAGAATGACCTCCGATCTTCAAAAATTTCTGCAACAACACTGATTTGGAAAACAAATTCTCAGAAACAACCTTCAAGTTTTGTAAATTCCAAAACATCCTTGATTTATTAAGATTTATAAATTTACCCTGGTTTATTACTGAAATACCCTTGTAATTTCAAAATTTCTGAAATACCCCCGAGATTTTAAAAATTACCAAAATACCCTTATTGACAACATCACCAAGGAACCTTGTTTCAATAAATTACGAAAAAATACCCCTGTAGGACAAACTACGAAAATACCCTTTGGTAGTGGAAAAACAACAACAATGAAAACTACAACATTTCTCTGAATGAACAAAAGTTCATAATTGATTGATGGATGTATGAATGTAAAAACTGTGTGCATGTATGAATACGAAAGAACCACTTCTAAAAATTCTTTCCATAAAATTTCTTCGCGGTTAATCAGTGAAACAAAAATTTTTAGTACATAAAACTTCTTAATCAGATTAAACCACGACGTTAGAAATGAGTTCTAAGGGACGTGATCTTAGAGATTATGCCTGGAAAGTATGATGGTTCTATTAAGATCGAGTCTTGCAGTAGGCATAGTGTGGTGAGAAGGATTGTACGACTGTTAGTAAGTAATTTCGAGGACGAAATTATTTTTAAGGAGGGTAGAACTGTAACATCCTAGATTAGGGGTTATGCGTTTGTGCATAATTCATGAGTAGTAGGTTTTGGCAGTGTTTGGAAGTGAATTAAGGGTTTTTAAAATCCTAGGATGGAAGAGAAAGCTTTGGACAATTATTGGTTTTTAAGTTAAAAACAAGAAGTGATGTGGAAAAGTGGCAAGGGACGCCACTTAAGGTGCAAGGGTTATGGCATCAAGTGAAGTACTTTGAGGGAAGAGGTTCGAATCCCATTGTGTGCATTTTTTGCTTAATTTTATGAAATAGCATGTTTACAGTGATATGTTGTGTGCATTTTTAGAACCTTGGAAATGTAAGGAAATGTATGGAAATGTATGGAAATGTAAGGAAATGTATGGAAATGTAAGGAAATGTATGGAAATGTAAGGAAATGTAAGGAAATGTAAGGAAATGTAAGGAAATATAAAGAAATGTAAGGAAATCAAAGGAAATAAAAGGAAATAAAAGGAAATGTAAGGAAATGAAAGGAAATGTAAGGAAATGTAAGGAAACTTGGAAATGATTTGGAAATGTTAAGTTTCAAAAAGAGGAAAGTTAACATTTTGGAAACCTAAGTAAAATAGGAAAGTGAACATTTTGGAAACCTAGGAAATGTCAAGTTTAAAGAGCCAAACGAAAATTTTTGGAAACTTAGAAATGACTTAGAAATGTCGAGTTTTAAAGTTTAAAAAAGGAAATTAAGGCAAGGTGGCCTTAAGAGAAAAAATATGTGAAATTTGACACACAATTGGGCTTGAAAAAGTGGCTTGGCTTGGAGATGCCACTTAGGGCCTCTGAAATGGCGCCACATGCAAGTGTATTTGGGCCGTGGATCGAGTCACTTAGGAAGCAAATAAAAGAAGTTTTATTTTGCTACAAAAGCAGAGAGGTGGATGGCATGTGGGCTCTTAAAAGAGGAGTTTTATTTCCTTTAGAATTTCGGCTAATTAGGAGATAATTGTTGGATTAATTCTTTTGATAAAGTGATAATTATCACATAGGAAGAGTGGTGACCAAGTAGGGGACTCTAGCCTAGTAATTTCAGCTATAAAAGGGAAAGAAGGCCATTCATTCATTCATTCATTCACTCTTCCTTTGCCAAATTTCTTAAGCAGATTCTCCTCTCTCTGCCGAAATTCCTACAGTTTTATTCTTCCTTCCCTTTTCTTTCTAATCCCTCCAAAAGCCGAAAGTTGTGAGAGCATCATTTAGCCATAACTGAATCTCTGAAGGTTGAAGTGAAGGTGCAACCGATTCCTTCAAATAAGGGTAAGATCCAAGTTTAGTTCCATTCGTTTATATTTTAGACATATCAAAATTTAGGGACTAATTTTGATTATTAATCTTGGCCGAATCATGGAAGGAGAAATTCTTTTCCCGAAGGTACACCATAGGCCGCGTGTTCCCTAGTTATTATGTGAATTTCGAGATTTACGATCCTTAAGGTAAGTGACTATGAATATTTGGCCAAGACCCTATTTTTGTAGTAGATCTATTATTATGTGTTTTAAGTGAAAACTAACCGATTCAAGGGATCTAGTGAGTAGCCGATTTCAAAGGGAAAGAATACAAGTTTTCGGATTTGATTTTTTATTCAATCGGCATTAAGGAAGTACACAAATCCTACTAGGATTTGGTTTTATGTCCGAATAGGCCTTTGCTAAATATTACCATGTTGGTAGAATGTAGGCATTAAAAATCTAAGGTAGTAGATCGATTTGAGATTTCAAGTGAAATCATTAGGCGAATCAGTGTGTAGCCTACTCTAAGTTTTAGTATGTTCATGGCTATGTTTTAAATTAAAGGTGTTAATATGAAAGTGTAAGAATATGGCTATGGTACCGTGTGTGCCCCACACTAATCTTAACAGATTTATGACTTAAACTTGATATATGTGTTAATATGAAAGTGTAAGAATGTGGCTAAAGTACCATGTTATGGTACAAAGTACTCGTGCACGCTTTCCTACTCCTACTAGGATTATGAAATATGTTATACTTAACATGTGAAAAGTGACACAAATGTGAATTTAAGTATGATATGCATGATATGAATAATATGGGGCATTCGGGTTATTTGAGAAAGGGAAGTGAATGTGATGACTTGGTCTCACTATCTCGAATGAGGTGACTTGGTCACATTATCTCAATGTGGTGACTTGGTCACATTATCCGAATGTGGTAACTTCTTACATTATCTCAATGTGGTGTCTCATGACACAATTATCCGGTGGCTATGCCATGAATTTTATATAGGCGATGAGCACGCCGACCGCAATGACTACCTTCGATGGTGTGTAGCGGATGGAGGGTTGACTTAGTAGTCCCTACTGTGTAGGATGGTACGGGTGGAGTGTAGCGGATGGCTAACTAGGTTTGGGTTTGGGTTGCATCATTATTTTTACTCGTTATATGAACATGTATGTGATATGATAATACATGCCCGAAATGTTAATTTTAGTGTTGGTTACACATTGAGTCTATTTGACTCACCCCGCTGTGGGACTATTTTTAGGTGACTGACGATAATGGACCCAAGTTCTAAGAGAAGCTTAGGGATGGCCATGCACAGCAAGAAATTTACGACTTGGACTTTTATTTTATTTTAAGTATTTTGAATTTAAATTTTGGGAATTATTTGATGTAATAAGGCCTTAGTAGGAATATTTTATTCTATTTTTATTGTTAAGCTTACGAATTTTTATGAATTAAAGATTAAGTAAATCTATTTTCATACAAAGGCCAAACGTTTTGTCACCTAAAGTAAAGGATTTTAATAATGAATTAAACTTATTTTCAACTCAAGCCCAACCCAAAACAATCTTTCTTTCAAAACACACAAGTTTTTCCTAAGTAATAAAAGAATTTGAAACGGTTTACACCGGGGAACATACCAGATCCGGTCAAAACTCGTGGGCCGGGTTTGGGGTGTTTCAGTATGTAAGTGACTATGAGATTTTATTTTGTGTTTGTATTATAGGTGAGTAAATGATATTTTTCATATGTGATATTGACACAGCGAGCATTCATGTCTATAATCAAAGAAACAAATGTATCATACGTTTAACAATAGTGTATGCTTGAATGTATGGTTGATAATAGAAACGAAATAAATGTTTAAATATTATATACCTATTCAGCCATTGTTTTTAAATGACCATGTGATTTGTATAATGCAAGTTGTTGTAGTAGGATTAGATGATATATATATACAAATGTTCATTTGTGATAGCATGAAATGGTATGAATTTATCAAGTGTTAGTTTGGATGGAGTGCATTGACTTGGTAATTGATTTAGTGTTGCCTGTAACCTGAATCCGGCGACAGACATGGGTTAGGGGTGTCTCAATTTTTAAGCAATTGGGTTGAATTGAAGTTTAATCTATATTAAGGTGCATATGTTAAATAGAAGTAAGCATGTTAAATTACTTAATGCCGAATGTGACATTGAATAATTTATGTGCTAGCTGAATATAAGGTTGGTATTTATATAAGATTTGATTTATTTGACTTGAATGATTATATACAGTTTGAGAGATAGTTAAATATGGAATTTTAATGGGTGATGATTGTATTGATTAGGTGAATATACATGTTTAGTGACTATGGCCGAATGTGATGGTGTTTTATAGGAAGAATGGGTTGGCTCAAACATATACATATATGGGTGTTTATATGTTTTAAATGTAATTATATATGTCTATATGAATGAGGAGGAGATTGGGTTAATGAGCACTATGTGTGCGAACTTATACACCGAGTACTAAGTGTGAGAAATCGGTCATTTGGTACTAAGTGTGCGGAATATAATGTAATGGCACTAAGTGTATGATACATTACACGAAATTTGCACTATGTGTGCGCTTTATCAAAGTAACGGCACTAAGTGTGCTATACGTTACATGGTTTTGAAATAAGTGTGCGGGTTTGCGGATTCTTTAAGGATATCAGCTAGTGAGTTGTGATAAACGAAATGAACTAAATAGGTATGAGATTCATGATAGTTGGATAATTTGCTATTAATGAGGTAAGTTATACTTGCATGTGAAACCAAGGAGAATGAGAGGTGGTTATTAGTTTTGAGTTCATTTTGATATGGAATAATGATGCATAGTTTAAAATGAAATCTAATAAGGTATGCATGAGTATTTAATTTTGAGACTACTAAATACGGTTGTTAATAAATGGTGATATGATCTATACTTATGTTTATGAGTTTCGTAGATGATCATGTTAATTTGATTTAAATTATATAAAATCAAATTGTATACTTTACCATTGCTTATAACTTACTAAGCTACGTTAGCGTACTGTATTTGTTTATTTGACTATTTTATAGATTTTGAAGTCCAAGTTCGAACTCGAGGATCATCGTTAAAGTCAATCACACTATCAACTATCTTTGGTATCCCCTTTATAAGTTGAACTTTTGGAACTATGGCATGTATAGGCTTTATTACTCTTTTGAATTATTTTGAATATGATGTATAAAAAAAATGCCATGCGAAAATGGCTTTACTTCTATGTTTGGGGTATGAGTTGGTTATAAATATCTGATCATGATGATAATGTTTGCGTATATTCGGTTTTGTTGTAAGTTTATTTCAAAGTTATTCCTTGATATTTATAAATGTCATATATGTGAATGCATGAATAAGGTTTTGAGTAAGACATATATTATATTAAGGTGGTTGGATGAACTTATGCACAATTATATGTATGTACTGCAATGTCAAGTTATGAAATGACTATGTCATACTCTATATGTATAAGCTAACTTTTGTGTGGTTCGTTTTAAAGTTGTATATATATTAAGCCATACGAAAGTGGCTAAACCTTTATGTATAATCTTGATTTATTATGTTTTTGGTTAAATGTTTGAGTACTTGGTTTTGATGATTCGGCTTGGTATATTTATATATATATTTGGTATGGAGCATAACTTGTATGATTGGTATCTTAATCATATGTTTTGTTTGGTTTTATCGTAAATGACTCATGATTTAGTTCATAATAGTATATGCGCATATATCATAATGGCTAATGTAATGAGTTGGTTGAATTAAGACAAGTTGATATGTTATTTGGAATTGCTATTATGTTAATAAACTAGGTGTACAATGAGTTTATTAATCATAACCTAAAATGATAATTGGCATAATGGTATGATAATATGGCCATTTGCGAATGATCTTGTAAGTAGAGAATAGGTATATTTAATCTTTAATAAATATGTTATGTATGTTTGTTCATAGTAACAATATTTAATGCCGCATATGGTAATCGGCTATTAAACTCATGTTTTATATATATGTATTATAAGATATTCGACATGGCTTGAAAATATGTACATTAACTTGTAAATATGGTATATGTTTGAAATGGATTCGATTGAACTTTGAGATATGATTTCTATATTTACATAACAAAATGTTATTTATATAGATATTTGCAAATGAGATCTATGTGATTATATGAATGTATGAAAGCTGTGTTTTCTTTGGTAATACCTCGTAACCTAATCCGACAACGGATACGGGTTAGGGGTGTTACATTTGATTGGTATCAGAGCTACGGTTTAGTCGATTTTCAGACTAATGTAGTGCGTGTGAGTCTAGCTATACATGCCATAATTATACTGTGATAGTGTGATGACTTCTGATAGTGAAATGTGTTCTCTTCTTTTGTATAGTAAATGGATCCTGATCCTGAGTGATCCGTAGCCGATGATGTCAAGAGTGTGGCCATGCTCTCGCGCAAGCGGACCACGCCGGATGAATATCGACTAGCTACGAGTAATCATGATGAGGGGGCTAAACAAGCCTTCTTTAGTATAATGAATGATTGGTTCAACCAATACATTCAGACCAATCTGGCTGTTCAACAACCCCCGAATCTGAATACTCCACCTCTAGTACCGGTGGTACCCCCGGTCGTTAATCCTGAGAGAATAAATAAGCCTCCGGTCGACAGGATTAAAAAACACGGGGCTCAAGAGTTTAGAGCCAAAGATAATGATGATGCTAAACGAGTTGAATTTTGGCTAGATAATACAATTCGTGTTTTTGATAAACTTTCATGTACACTTGATGAATGCCTGAGATGTGCTATATCTTTATTACGGGATTCTGCCTACTATTGGTGGAACACTCTTGTATCATTTTTTCCAAAGGAACGAGTTACTTGGGACTTCTTTCAGACAGAGTTTTGCAAGAAATACATCAGCCAACAATTCATAGATTCGAAATGCAAGGAATTTCTCGAGCTTAAATAAGGTCATATGACCGTATCTGAGTATGAGCGCAAGTTTGTGAGAATTAGCCGATATGCCCGTGAGTGTGTTTCATCTGAGGCTGCTATGTGCAGAAGATTTGATGAAGGGTTAAATGAAGATATAAAACTACTGGTTGGCATACTTGAAATAAATGAGTTCGTGGTACTTGTTGAGCGAGCTTGTAAAGCCGAAGAATTGGGGTAAGAAAAATGGAAAGCTGAGTTTAAAGCTAGAGATTTCGTAAGAGATCAACGGGTCAATTTCCTCAAATTTCATCAAAAAGTTCAAAAATGACAGTAACCGATCCAAAGCTAATACAGGGATCTCTATATGAGAATGACCACCAGTGAGTTCATGAGCTACCTCGATTGCTAGTGTCGATAATACTCGACCGAATAAGCCCGAGTGTCAACAGTGTGGTAGGTGGCATTTTGGTAAATGTTGGGGTAAATCTAACAACCGAGCTAAGCTCTATTTTTGGTAGGTTGGACTTTATGTTTTTTGGCAAGGTGGCTAATGGCTTAAGGTAAGAATTGAAGATAGGGAAAGGAATCATGAGCTTATGGTATGTAGGAGAAACACAAGGCACTTTTTAAGGGGTGTGTTTTGGAAAGTTTGGAATGGCCAAACTTTGTCCATGAACTTGGACGGTTTTGGGGACTAGGGGGTGGCTGAATTTTTTGAAGGCTTTTGGGTAAGGATAGGTGTTGTTGTGCACTTTTCATTTTGGTCATTTTTGTTTCTCCTAAAACACTTTTTCTTTTCATCTTTTCTCTCATAGCCGAATGCACTTTGGGGCATTGGTGAACATCTTTGTTTTTCTTCTTTTGGTCACTTAATTTTGACCATTTGGTTTTATTTTGCCTAAACCTCTCAAGTCTTTTTCCCATAGTGCCGAAAACACCAAAACTTGAAGGCCATTTCATCTTTTTCTTCTTACAAATCCATTCAACATTTTCTACCCTCCCTTTTCCCCCATGGCCGAATTGTGCTAACACCATTTTCTTCAATTTTTCTTCATAGTTGAATCTCTCTTTTTACATATATTTTCTTATCAATCATTCTTTCTACTTTCATTTTAATCAATCGGTAAGAACCTTATTCGATTATTTATTCTCTCTTTTTTCTTTAGCCGAATATACATTTTGGTTTGGGAGGGTCTTTTGACCGAAAATAGCATCCTCTATCTCTTTCTCTTAGACAATTATTTTTCGTCTTTATAGTGTTGTAGAGAAGGTCGAAACTTGGAAGTGCTCATAATCATCGTGATTCACTAGGATTCGATCTAAAGTGTTAAGGTAAGGGTTTCTATCAAGGATTTCCATACTACTCGCTATTTCGTTAAAGATGGAGTTACTAGTTGATTTTATCTTAGGGACGTTATCACTCGATTTTCATCCCTTGAGCATAAAGGTTTCGTGGTAAGCCAATTTCACCCTTAAAACCAATAGTCTTAATTTCTGAAATATTAGTTGGACTAATATTCTTTTGTCAATGGAGCCAAACAAGATAGGGTCAAAAAGGGTGGTGAATAGTGTTTAGAAGAGGGGCAGATTCGCTATTCCATCTAGATTCAAGCGAAGGGCTGCTTCGATAATCCAAGACTTTCCACTGGGTTGTGGACCCTCATCCGGGGAGAACCAATTATTTGAAGTTGTTCGTAGTTCGGAGCCTTTAACTGTTCGAGATTTTCCACCGGGTTGTGAACCGTCAATCGGGGAGAACCGTCAAATAGTAGTTGTTCGAGATTCTGAGGGTAAAGATCTAGATCGCTTATCTTTAGCATAGATTTATTTTAAGTATTAGTGTTCTAATCGAACATGATATGTATTTAGGTATCGACGATCGGGAAAGTATAGTTCTCATCGTAATTAGGTGTGTAATCTCACACTGTATCTCATGGGTTAGATGTAATATCCGAAAGTTAGGGGTTATGCGTTTTAACTCATATTTATGTAGTAGCATGCTTAGTGTGCTGTTTGTGTGTGTTTGGGGGCTTTGGGAACCTTGGGGTGTAGGTAGAAGTCTTAGGAAAAATATTTGACTTTAAACCTTTAAGGGAGAGCTAAGGGAGCTAGGCCTTAAGAAAATTTACGTATGGGTTATAACACAAGAATTCAGTTGGCGAAGTGGCAAGGGAGGCGCCACTTTGTGCATGGGGGTGTGGCGCCTCAGGGAGCTAGATGGACAGGGTTTGAGCAGTATGGGAAGCATTTTGGGGTTTCTTTTTGGCGTCAATGAGGGGAAGAGTTGGAGTTACCGTGGACACTTTATGGATGAACTGTAGATTGGGTCAAACAGCTCAAATTTTCTGCTAAGAAGGGAGATAAGAGGGTGACTCATTCAAACTCTTTTGAATGGGAGGAGAAGAGGAGAAATAGGAGAAAAACAAGGGATTTAGGAGAGAGAAGAGGAGTTGGCTGAATGGAGGGGTCTTGGGATGATATTTTCGGCCAAGAGGGAAGTGGCTAGGCTAGGGGCCTTAAGTGCCGAAATAAGGTGAATGTGTGGCCATTTTACTCTCTTTTGGAAGTTTCTCTTCATCTCTGCTTCTTGCTGAAAACTTGCATTCTTTTTTCTCTTGACCAAAAGCCGAAAGAACCTTTCTCATTTGCTAAGACCATAGCCGAACCTCTTTGAGTCTCTTCACTAATTCTTCTTATCTTGTTTTGATCTCCAAGGTTTGTCAGTAAGCCGAATCGGGTGAGTATTGGGGTTTTGGATTCGTAACTCTTCTTGGAAGCCAACATTAGGGGATATCTCAAAACTTCCAGGATTTGATCAAGCAAGGTAAGGAGATGATGCTATTCGGCCAAGGCCATATTATTTTTTCTTAGTGTTGGCCGATTCTAACTATGGTGTTTTAGGAAGAGTTCGACAGAGATAAAAAGGGAGTCTTCGGGATTTGGATCTATTTCGGTAAGGATATTCAGTTAAGTTATAGATGTGATTCATTTAGATTTTTACGTATAGATTAACCGGGTTTCTGATTAAGTGATATTCAATGGATGCGAGTACCAGTGGAGGAGAGAAAAGGGTAGTTCCTACCCCAAGATTCAAGAAACGTTCAGTTTCTACGGATGTGATTGGCCACCGGGTGGTGGGCTAGCATCGAAAAGGGATAAGGAAATCGTGGTGATCCCTGCAAGGGAGGGTGTCAATGAGATCGAGAGTGTCGTTCTCCGTGTTTTTAGGTGTGTAACCCCACACTTTTCCCGATAGGTTAATAATATTAAGTATATTTTAATAAGGTTATGAAAAATCATGGCTAAGGGTACCATTCAATGGTACAGTTCATTCAGGTACGTTACATCTAACACCCTGTTAATAGTGTTTACAATTAGTTGTATGAAAGCATGTATAATTTCGATATGGGCTTGGGATAAAGCATATAACATGATATCTGTATAATTTGTATGACTGCATGGGCATGCGGGTAATAATGTAAAGGGGAAGTGTTCTGGTGGTTTTACCACATTAATTCGGTGACTCATGTCACAATATCATACTTTTGTTGACGATGTCACAATATCTGGTGGCTATGCCACGTATTAAGGGCGATGAGCGGTTGACTGCAGTGACTGCCTTCGAGGGTGTGTAGCGGATGGAGGGTCAATTTAGTAATCCCCATTGGTGTGACTGACTAGTACGGGTGGTGTGTAGAGGTTGGATATCTAGGTGGGTTCGGGCTGCATCATTGTTTTTATATACATGTGGTTTAATATGCTGTGATATGGGCTTATGGCCCAATAATGATTCCGGATGGGCTTCGCCCAAAATGTTATAATAAAGGCTATAATCGATTGGGAACCTGTGTTGATTGTTACACATTGAGTCTGTTGACTCACTCTTCGTGGGCTAACATTTTGCAGGTGATACATAGTGCAATGGACCGGGTCGGCAGGGACTATGTGGTGGCCATGCATGGCAAAATTTTGGGTTTTCACATAATGGAACTCTTTTCATTTTCTTTAGTATGTTTTCTTTCGGGATTTATGTTGGTATTAAATTTGTAAAAAGGCCACTACTTAACTGATTTAAGTTTTGCGTTTAAATTTCATGTCCATGCGATTGTAAACAAAAGAGTAATTAAATACCTTTCTTAAAGCAACTCAAATGTTTTATCACCTACTCAACTTACGGTTTTCAACCTAATGAGCTCTAGAATCAGGCAAATCTTTTTAAATTTTGAAATATAAAGGAAGCGTTTTAATGAAATACAAACTTGAACAGTAACTTGGTTTTCAACTTGATAAAAATACAAACTTATTTTTATTAAAATCGTCATATTTTATAAGAAGATGAAACGAGATAAAGCTATATCTTCCTTAAGGAACATGTCAGATTCGGTCGAGCCTTGTGGGCCGAGTTTGGGGTGTTTCAATTTTAAAATAGGAATAGGGGTGCAACACAAGGACTTCCCAGGAGATCACCCATCCTAGTACTACTCTTGCCTAAGCACGCTTAACTGCGGAGTTCTGATGGGAATAAATTGTATGATGATATAGTATATAGTGAACTAGACTAGGTGGAACCTATATACGTGGCTAGATTTGTGTTAGGTGGGCTACACGTGCGTGTGGGCCTGAATGGGCCAAATCGGTTTTAGGCCCAATAGTCTAGTGATGACCAGAAATGGTAGCCAAGTCACTCAGGGTAACATTAGACCTTTGGGAGGGCCATTGCAGGTGCGAAATTACGAAAATATCTTTGGTGGGTAAATTACAAAAATACCCTTGGTGGGTAAATTATGAAAATACCCTTGGTATGTAAAATTACTGTTATACCCTTAGAGGTTGGTTAGCTTGATTATGTTGTGTATTATTATTTTGATTATGATGGTAATTCGTTTCATACGTTATCTGATATATGATTTGCATACATGTCATACTGCATACACGAATTATTATATTATGTTGCATATACATGGGGTCGGGATGTATATATATCAATGAAGGACAGGGTGTACATTTATGTACGTGTGGTGATTGGCTATGTGCCAAATCATGACTTGATGTCGGCTATGTGCCACATCAAGGGATTGATGCTTGCTTTGTGCTTCATCGCGGTTTGATGATGACCATGGGTCACATCGTGGATATCGAGATTTGGTCACATAGTGATTGATGGCTATGCCACGTTCTGTTTGGTCACATAGGTCATCGGTGGCTAGGCCATGTTATATTTGGTCACATGGTGATCGATGGCTATGCCACGACTTTGGGCAGCTTGACTGCCAAAGAGGTGTGTAGCGGATGGAGGGTCGATTTAGTAATCCCCTGGTGTGTAATGGCAAGATACGGGGGTGTGTAGAGGATGGATATTAGGATGGGTTGGGTAACATTTTTGCATCATCATGCGTGGTATGTGGTTTTATGTGGATTTGGGGCCAAGCCCATTTGTGGAATCATGTGGATTAATTGTATTGCACTAATTATTGATATGCCATGGCATTGGGCTAACATATTACTGTGGGCTTAGGCCCAGTTATCGTGGTAAGGGGAATTGCACACTGAGTCTCGGTGACTCACCCCTTTGTTTAAATTTTGCAGGTAATCATTAGATCACGGATTTGGGAGCGGAGGCAGACTCGAGGTCGCCATGCTCAATATTTCAGTTTTATTTTAATATTTATCATGGGAGTTGTTTTACTATAAGTTGGGTTTACAGTTTTGTAATAAGGCCTCTACAACTTTAATTTTGGTATTTTGGTTGGTTTCGCTTTTAATTTGACTACTACCCACTATTATTAAATGTTCAATATGGGAATTTCCTAAACCCTTAATAACCATTTTCCAAAATATTAATAAACCGTTTCTTATTCAAAATTACTTAAACTTGACTTTTCACAACAAATATAAAGAACATGAACTTTTTAACGAACGCACATTTTTTAGACATTCCTTTCATGTGACATGTCAGATCCGGTCATAACGTTTAGGCTGGGTTTGGGGTGTACAGTTCATCCATAAAGTGTCCACGGCAACTCCAACTCTTCCCCTCATTGACGCCAAAAAGAAACCCCAAAATGCTTCCCTTGCTGCTCGAACCCTGTCCATCTAGCTCCCTGAGGCGTCACACCCCCATGCACAAAGTGGCACCTCCCTTGCCACTTCGCCAACTGAATTCTTGTGTGATAAGCCACACGCAAATTTTCTTGAGGCCTAGCTCCCATAGCTCTCCCTTAAAGGTTTAAAGTCAAATATTTTCCTAAGGCTTCTACCTACACCCCAAGGTTCCCAAAGCCCCCAAACACACACAAACAGCACACTAAGCATGCTACTACATAAATATGAGTTAAAACGCATAACCCCTAACTCCCAGATATTACATTAGATGACTATGCCGTTATTAAGCATTGGATTAAAAATCGTAAAGTTGGTGAAATTGGAAAAATATGGTATAATTAATACTTTAGTGTTAAGATCATGAAATCGGTATTATAATCGTGAAAATTTTGAAATCGCCCTTAATGGGCTAAAATGATGAAAAGGGATATTTTGGGCCACATGTGATAAATGGGCCATATGAGTTATCAGATAAAATTTGCCAAGTATGATATGAGATGTGAAATGGGCCAAAACGTGAAATGGGCCAAATTGTGAAATGGGCCAATTTGTAATATGGGCCAGATTGTAATAATTTTTGTATGGGCTTTATGTTGAAATTATAATATGTATGAATTATTATGCATGTTGTTTACATGAATTATTATGCATGGGTTGGGATATTTTACGAAGAGAAGTTCTGGTAGCTTTGCTACAAAATTCTGATGGCTTTGTGCCCAGTTTGATATATGGCTTCGTACCTAATTTGATATATGGCTAAATGCCTACGATTATAAATGGGCACTGGCCTGCGAATTATTGTTATAAACGGCTTAATGCCTGCGATTGGTGTGTTGGCGGGGTGGGTTGATTGATGATCCCCACAGGTGTGTTGGTTGGTATGGGTGGTGTGTAGCAGATGGATTACTAGGTTTGGTTTGGGAATTGCATACCACATGCATGCTATACATGTTAAATTGTTATATTTGTATATGGGCTCCGGCCCAAATACATGCTTAAATGGTTTTGGCCCAGTGGACTATAGTAAGTGGGTTACACACTGAGTTCTAAGTAACTCACCCTGTTTTCTTTACTCTTCTCAGGTAATAATCAATAATGGAGGCTTGGGCCGGGGATGACTTTGTGGAAGCCATACTACGAATGATGGTTTATATGAACTTTGAACTTCTTTTAAGTATTTTTATTTAATTTCTATTTCAATGGTGATGTAATAAGGCCTTTGGTATTATTTTTATGGATGTTTTACTCGTGGATGGATTTTAATTATGTTTAGGTACTTAAGTGGGTTTATTTAATTTTAAAATAAAATCAAATGTTTTCCTCAAATTTAAGTGCAAAAGAAAAAGGGGTTTTTCTTAAAAATCATTTTTTCGTAAATTTTTCTATAAGAATTCCTTTAAGAATCTTGCTTTCAAATTTCTTTTGAGCTCTTTTAGGCTGCTCGTAAAATTTAAACCAATTATTTTCTAAGTTTCAATTTATAAATTCTTATGTCTTAAATCATATATTTTAAATTAACCTCAGAATACCCCAAACCCGACCTATGCATTAAGCCCGGATCTTGGCATGCCACACAAATTAAACGTATATTCAAATTATTAACAATGTAGGAAATCAAATCTTCAAAACGATTAAAAGAATGACTTTATCGAAAATCGAAGTTTATTTGACATACATAATTAAAAACACAGAGTTGATTATTTGATCTATAGAGTAGTAATTGATTAAAATATGAATTTATTTAATCGAAATATTTTAACGAAGAGTTTTAAAACAATTTCTTGAGTTTCAAAGATATTAAAAAACTTTATTTCATGCAAGAGTTTAAAATAAAACATTTATGAAAAACTAAATCAATCCAACTTAATAAAACTAAAACATCATAAAATCCATCCACACAATAAAATCCATAATTTAAGAGGCCTCATCGCCATTAAAATAGTACTTAATAAAAATTATTAAAGAAGTTTTAAAGTTTTATAAACCACCATTTGTAGTATAGTGATACACCCCACACTCGGCCCACGAGCCTGGACCGGATCTGGTATGTTCCCCGGTGAAAACCATTTCAAATTCTTTTGTGTTTAGGAAAAACTTGAGTGTTTTGAAGGAAAGTTTGTTTTCGGTTGGGCTTGAGTTGAAAACAGGTTTATTTCGTTATTAAAAATCCTTTTGATCTAGGTGACAAAACGTTTGGGCTTTGAATTAAATTAATTTTTACTTAATCTTTTAATAAGTATAAAGATTGTATGCTCAATAAATAAAAGTAAAGTAAACGCTACTACGGCCTTATTACATCAAATAATTTCCCAAAATTAAAACCAAAATAAACTTTAAATTACTTAAAATAAAATAAAAGTCCAAGTCGTAAATTTCTTCTTTGTGCATGGCTATCCCTAAGCTTCATCGAACCCGATCCATCACCGATCGTCACCAAACATGTTCCCAGCACTGGTGAGTCAAACAGACTCAATGTGTACACAAACACTAAGTCTTAATAAATTCAGGCATAACAAATCATATTCATACGTATCATAATTTCACATTTAATGATTCAAGATATTGATGCAACCCAAACCCAAACCTAGATGCCATCCGCTACACATTCCCGTACCAACCCGCACACTGTGGGGACTACTAAGTCAACCCTCCATCCGCTACACACCATCGAAGGTAGTCGCTGCAGCCAACGTGCTCATCGCCCATATAAAAGTTGTGACATAGCCACCAGATTAAATAATTGTGTCATGTGACACCACATTCAGATATTGTAACCGATGTTACCACATTCAGATAATGTGACCGATGTCACCACATTCAGATAGTGGGACCGAAGTCACCACATACACTTCCCCTTTCTCATATATCCCGAATGCCCCATATTATTTATATCATGCATATCATACTTAAATTCACATTCATGTCACTTTTCACATGTTAATATAACATATTTCGTAATCCTAGTAGGAGTAGGAAACGTACATGAGTACTTTGTACCATAACATGGTACTTTAGCCACATTCTTACACTTTCATATTAACACATATATCATGTTAAAGCCATAAATCTATTAAGATTAGTGTGGGGTACACACCTGATTCGCTTAACAACTTCACTGAAATCCCGAAATCCGATCTCATCGCTTTAGGTTTTAATGCCTACATTCTACCAACATGGTAATATTTAGCAAAGGCCTATTCGCCATAAAACCAAATCCTAGTAGGATTTGTATTCTTAAAACTTACCTTGTTGCCGTTTAGATGATTAATCAAATCTCAAAACTTGTATTCTTCCCCTTTGAAATCGGTTAATCACTAGCTCCTTGAATCGCTTAGTTTTCGGTTAAAACAAATAGATCTAAGTACTTTAGATAGGGCCTTGGCGAATATGTGAATACACTTACCTTGGAGTTCTCAAATCCAAACTTTGCTTATGCTCCTTCCTTGTATTCACCAACTCTAGATCCCTTTAACATATTAGTTTTTGGCTTTTAAGATAATAAAAGATAGATCCAAACACTAAGATAAGCCTTGGTCGAATGCTATAGAGACTTACCTTCCAAATCTTAAATCCCGAAATTGATCTTTTGTCTTAGGTGCCTGTCGAAATCCTTATAATCATATGTTAGATTTGATCTAATATTAAAGTATGAAAGAGACCTTTGGCCAAATGTACATATATGTACTTACCTTGTTTTTAAATCCCGAATGATCCTTAGTAATAATCGGCTATGGCTCTCATATGTAACACAAAGTTTCGACTTTTGTAACTGTGAAGAAATCGGCTAGGGCTTTGCTTATTTTCGACTTTTGAGGCTATGAAGAATTTGGCTTGAGAAGAAGAAAATCTTGGAGAGGAGAGGAGAAAGAAATTTGGCAAAATAAAAGAGAGGAAGAATGAATGAAGAATAGCCTTGCTCTTCCTTTCTTAGCTGAAATTGCTAGGCTAGAGTCCCCTACTTGGCCACTACTCTTCCTATGTGATAATTATCACTTTATCAAAAGAATTAATCCAACAATTATCTCCTATTTAGCCGAAATTCTAAAGGAAATAAAACTCCTCTTTTAAGATCCCTCATGTCGTCCACCTCTCTGCTCTTTGTAGCAAAATAAAACTTCTTTTATTTGCTTCCTAAGTGACTCGATCCCTGGCCTAAATACACTTGCATGTGGCGCCATTTCCAGAGGCCCTAAGTGGCATCTTCAGGCCACTTTTCCAAGCCTGTTTGTGTGTCAAATTTCGCGTACTTTTTCTCTTAAGGCCACCTTGCCTTAATTTCCTCTTTTAAACTTTAAAACTTGAAATTTCTAAGTCATGACTAAGTTTCCAAAAATTTTCGTTTGGTTGTTTAAACTTGACATTTCCTTACATTTCCAAGTTTCTAAATGTTCACTTTCCTATTTTACTTAGGTTTCCAAATGGTCACTTTCCTATTTTACTTAGGTTTCCAAAATGGTCACTTTCCTCTTTTAACATAACATTTCTATACATTCCTGTGTTTCCAAAAATATTCAAAATTTATTCATAACACATAAGACATGTCATTTCGCATAATTAAACCAAAATGCATAGGCCCTTTTCAAGATGTTACGCTTCTACCCCTTAAAATAATTTCGTCCTCAAAATTTCCTAGATAAAATAATTGAGGGTATTGCTTTGTCGCATTGCCTCCTCTGGTTCCCATGAAGCTTCCTCCGATCCATGATCGCGCCATAACACTTTGACTAGGGAACCGATTCCTCCGTAATATTTTCACATCACGCTCCAATATCTGAATCACTCTTCATCGTAGGATAAGTCTGGTCTTAGCTCCACTTCTTCAACTGGTACCACGTGAGATGGATTCGATCGGTAGCGACGTAGCATGGATACATGGAATACGTCGTGCATCTGCTGCAACTCCGGTGGCAACTCTAGCTGGTATTCCACTGGTCCAACTCGCTTTAGTACTCGATAGGGCCCTATAAATCTTGGGCTTAACTTCCCTTTCCGCCCAAACCTCATCACCTTCTTCCAAGGCGAGACTTTCAGAAACACTCGGTCTCCCACTTCAAACTCTATTTCCTTCCGCTTGAGGTCAGCGTAAGACTTCTGCCTATCAGAGGCTTCCTTTAACCGTGTTTGGATTATCTCAACCTTCTCTTCAGTTTCTGCCACTAACTCTGGTCCCAAAACTCGATGTTCTCCTAACTCAGTCCAACAAGTAGGAGTTCGACACTTTCACCCATATAATGCTTCATAAGGTGCCATCCGAATGCTAGCCTAATAGCTGTTGTTGTAGGCGAACTCTGCTAAAGGCAAGTAATCCTCCCAAGTTCCTCGAAAATCCATCACATAGCCTCTCAACATATCCTCCAACACTTGTATTACCCGTTCAGACTGCCCGTCTGATTGTGGATGAAAGGCCGTAGTGAAGTCCAACTTAGTGCCTAAAGCTTGATGAAGTGCCCTCCAAAATCGAGAAGTGAACCTTGGGTCTCTATCCAAAATAATTGACACCGGCACTCCGTGTAGTCTCATGATTTTCGTCACATATAATTTCGCTAACTTTTGAAGGGAATAATCCACTCTTACCTGGATGAAATGTGCGGACTTATCAAACGGTCCATGATCACCCATACTGAGTCATTCTTAGTAGGCGTAAGGGGAAGCCCACTAACGAAGTCCATGGTAGTTCTTTCCCACTTCCACTGCGAAATCTCGATTGGCTGAAGCAATCCCGATGGGCCTTGGTGTTCAGCCTTAACTTGCTGACATGTCAGACATTTTCCCACGAATTCAATAACTTCCCGTTTAAGATCAGGCCACCAAAATTGTTCTCTTAGATCTCTGTACAACTTAGTGCCTCCGGGATGCATAGCATAAGGGCTACTATGCGCTTCCCGAAGGATCCTCTGTCTTAACTCCCTGTCCCTCCGCATACAGACTTTTCCTTTGAAGCATAACATTCCCTCATCACTAACTTCATAGTCCTTTAACTCTCCGTTCTGTGCTTGTTGTAACTTAACACTTAAATCCTCATCAATCAACTGTCCCTCTTTCACCTCCTTCAACCACGTTGGCTTGACTTGCAACTCAGCCAACAGGCTTCCATCCTCATACAAACTTAAATGGGTGAACATTGCCCTTAGGTCTGACACAACCTTCCGACTTAGGGCATCAGCTACCACATTCGCCTTGCCCGGGTGGTACTCTATCGAGCAATCATAGTCCTTCAGCAATTCAACCCACCTTCGCTGCCTCAAGTTTAACTCTTTTGAGTCAACAAATACTTGAGACTCTTGTGGTCTGTGTAGATCACTGATCTTTCTCCATAGAGATAGTGCCTCCACACCTTAACGGCAAAACCACGGCTGCCAGTTCCAAGTCATGGGTTGGGTAGTTAACCTCATACGGCCTTAACTGCCGAGATGCGTAAGCGACTACCTTTCCGTCTTGCATCAATACGCAACCCAAACCTGTATGGGAAGCGTCACAATACACCATGAATTCCTTTCCTACCTCTGGCTGAATCAAAACTATAGCTTCTGTTAAAACCTTCTTAAGTTTCTCAAAGCTCTCCTGCTGCTTCTCCGACCAAACAAAGGGTACTTCCTTCCTCAACAACTTTGTTAAAGGCGTGGCTATAGACGAGAACCCTTCCACAAACCTTCTGTAATAGCCTGCCAAACCTAAGAAACTTCGGATCTCAGCCACGGTCCTAGGTGGTTTCCAATCCAACACCACTTCAATCTTTCTAGGATCCACTCTTATTCCCTCTGCGGATACCACATGCCCTAAGAACGCCACTTCCTTGAGCCAAAATTCACACTTGCTGAATTTGGCATAGAGCCTCTTCTCCCTTAACACTTGTAGTACAACTCGGAGATGCTCATCATGCTCCTCTTTAGACTTAGAGTACACCAAAATATCATCGATGAACACGACGATGAACCTATCCAAGTAAGGTTGGAAAACTTGGTTCATCATGTCCATGAACGCGGTGGGACTTCGTCAACCCAAACGGCATTACTACAAACTCAAATGGCCGTATCTTGTCCTAAAAGCTGTCTTATGGATATCTGCCTCCTTCACCTTCAACTGATGATATCCCGACCTCAAGTCTATTTTTGAGAATACTGCGGCCCCTTTTAGCTGATCGAACAAGTCATCGATTCTAGGCAATGGATACTTGTTCTTAATGGTCAACTTATTTAACTGACGGTAATCTATGCATATACGCATAGTTCCATCCTTCTTCTTTACAAATAGGACCGGTGCTCCCCATGGAGACACACTGGGTCGAATAAACCCACAATCAAGCAGTCTTGGGTTTGAGCCTTGAGCTCAACCAACTCTTTTGGCGCAATTTGGTATCGAGCGATTGACACAGGAGCTATTCCCGGTAGTAAGTCTATTCCAAACTCCACCTCTCTATCCGGGGTATTCCTGGTAATTCCTCTGGGAACACATCCTCAAAGTCCTTTACCGTTCTAACTCCATTGACACCTTCCTTCTTTCCATCCAACGCACTTACGAAGGCTAAGAACGCCCTGCACTCTTTCCTAACCATTTTCTCAGCCTTCAACGCCGAAACTACATTAGTTAGGTAGTTCCTTCTTTCTCCGATCATTACCACTACTTCATCCTCCAAGGTCCTTAGTTCCAGTCGTTTAGCCGTACAATCCAACACGACTCGGTGCTCTACTAGCCAGTCCATTCCAAGTATCAGTTCAAACTCCCCAAAGGGTAGTTCCATTAAGTCACCAAAGTTCACTCCTCGAATCTCTAACGGTACATTCCAAAGATCTTATCCACCACTACAATTTGGCCTAACGGCTTCTCGCCGTCATCTCCCTACCGAAAGTTCAGAGTCTAGGCCTAGTGTTTCAACTACACTACAGCAACATAAGAATGGGTCGAGCCCACATCAATTAAGGCATAATAAGGCTTGCCATAAATAAAGAACGTCTGGGTTATGACGTCCGGTGCGTCTCCATCCTCCTCCGATTTAATTGCATAAACCAAACCCAGTTGTCTTGCCTCAAGATAGCAACACCTCGCTTTGTGTTCCACATCCTCTACCAAAGACCATTACCTCATTATTCAACCATGACCCCGCTGAGGTCATTGTCCTCCTCTACCAAATGATTAACATTTTGAGTCATGATCGACTTTCATCCGGTTTCTTAGGACAATTTTTGAGCATATGGTCCTTGGACCCACACCTAAAACATCCTCCGTCTTTTCCAAAGACTCCTAAGTGCTTCTTTCCACAATGATCACAAGGACGATCTTACGCCGCCTCCTGTACCAACTTGTCGACCCTCGGCCCATCAGCTATGGGCCTTTTCTACACATTTCCCAATGATTCTGATGACCCATAACCCCTCTTGGGTCTATTCCTATCAGAGCTATGCTTAACCGAGTCTTTGATTCCCTCAGCTACCTTAGCCTTTTCAACCAACGCGAAAAACTCCCGCTCCTGATGCGGTGCTATTAACAATCTCAGATCATCCCTTAGTCTGTCCTCAAAACGAACACAACATTCATGCTCAGTAGCCACTACTCCTCGAGCATGTCGACTTAACCTCAGGAATTCAGCTTCATACGCTGCTACCGACTTGTTCCCTTAAACCAGCCCCAGAAAAGCTTTCCTCTACTCATCAATATAACGTGTGCCGACATACTTTTTCTGATATGCCTCCTTAGCATACTCCCAGGTCAGATCCTCAGCAGTGGCACCATCCCTCACTGTTAACCACCATTGATACGCTTCATCTCATAGTAGTGCCACCATTCCTTTCAACTTCTCCTCCGATGTCAGATCGAGCTCATCCATAATGCGCTCGGTTGCCTCCAACCAATATTCTGCCATACTGGGTGCTACACCCGATATGCCACGAAACACTTCAGCTCTATTGGCTTGGAGTCACTCGGGTACAAATTTTTGAGCTCCCGTATTTCCACCCGCGCCAGCCACCATTTCCAAAACTCGCAAAGATAGCTCATGACACAAGATCATCCCCGTCTGAGCTTCGCTGACACCGACGATTGGGGTGGTGGCGGCGGTGGTAACTCATTATCAGACCCTTGACCCGATCTAACGGGTTTTGACACAGTCATTCTTCCCCTACCACGCCCATGATGACCGCGTCCTCTAGAACTTATATCTAACGTCGCGATCTGATTAAGAAGTTTTATGAATTAGTCCTTGTTTCACTTGATTACCCGCGAAGAAGTTTTATGAAAGGAATTTTAGGAGTGGTTCTTTCGTATTCATACATGCACATAGTCTTTACATTCATACATCCATCAATCAATTATGAATTTTAGGAGTGGTTCTTGGTCGGGGTGAACCAAAGCTATGCACCAAGTAGGATTCGAGTGGAGAGGAGGTGAGTCACATGGACTTTAAAAATTTGTACCAAGCTCCCACAAAATGAAACCATTCCTAGGCATGCGCTTGTTATTGGGGTTGCTACACCCATTAAGTCCTCTAGGGTTAGGGTGAGAAAAGATAGTTTCCACAATTAAAAAAATGATTTTAGCTACTTATTAAAAGAAAACATGGCTAGTTCCGCTTGGGTAGGATTCTGTGAAGAGGAGGTGAGTCACTAGGTACCAAGCTCCCACCGCTTAAATACCGTGCTCTTCCGGATCCAATCCTGACATGCGTCCAATCCATGGTTGCCATACCCTAACTCGATTGACTTAGCCATAGGTTTGTTTAGTGCATTAAGTCTTATGTATTTGTGTTTGAGTAGACTAATCCTAGGGTTCAAGTTCCTATCATGCTATTCTACGTTCTATTCCTTTTCTACCCCTTCTATAATTCACATAATCATACGTATAGTTAGGGTACTTACCTGGGGGCTGGTTTGAGACTTAGGTGCCATGCCGAAAAACCTACTTATTTCATAAGATACTTTATAAAGCTTATTTGGGCTCGATTTGAAAATGTTTTGGGCCTTAGCCCACAGGCCAAGAGTTTAAAACTGGGCTCTGATTCCAAATTGATAGACCCCACACTCGGCCCACGAGCTTGGACCAGATCTGGTATGTTCCCCGGTGAAAACCATTTTAAATTCTTTTGTATTTAGGAAAAATTTGAGCGTTTTGAAGGAAAGTTTGTTTTGGGTTGGGCTTGAGTTGAAAACAGGTTTATTTCGTTATTAATAATCCTTTTGATCTAGGTGACAAAACGTTTGGGCTTTGAATTAAATTAATTTTTACTTAATCTTTTAATAAGTATAAAGATTGTATGCTCAATAAATAAAAGCAAAGTAAACGCTACTACTACCTTATTACATCAAATAATTTCCCAAAATTAAAACCAAAATAAACTTTAAATTACTTAAAATAAAATAAAAGTCCAAGTCGAATTTCTTGCAGCATGGCCATCCCTAAGCTTCTCGAACCCGGTCCATCACCGATTGTCACCAAACATGTTCCCATAATCGGGTGAGTCAAATGACTCAATGTGTACACAAACACTAAGTCTTAACAAATTCAGGCATAACAAATCATATTCATACGTATCATAATTTCACATTTAATGATTCAAGATAATGATGCAACCCAAACCCAAACCTAGATGCCATCCGCTACACATCCCCGTACCAACCTGCACACCGTGGGGACTACTAAGTCAACCCTCCATCCGCTACACACCATTGAAGGCAGTCGCTGCAGTCAACGTGCTCATCGCCCATATAAAAGTTGTGGCATAGCCACCAGATTAAATAATTGTGTCATGTGACACCACATTCAGATAATGTAACCGAAGTTACCACATTCAGATAATGTGACCGAAGTCACCACATACACTTCCCCTTTCTCATATATCCCGAATGCCCCATATTATTTATATCATGCATATCATACTTAAATTCACATTCATGTCACTTTTCACATATTAATATAACATATTTCGTAATCCTAGTAGGAGTAGGAAACGTACCTGAGTACTTTGTACTATAACATGGTACTTTAGCCACATTCTTACACTTTCATATTAACACATATATCATGTTAAAGCCATAAATCTATTAAGATTAGTGTGGGGTACACACCTGATTCGCTTAACAACTTCACTGAAATCCCAAAATCCGATCTACTGCTTTAAGTTTTTAATGCCTACATTCGGCCAACATGGTAATATTTAGCAAAGGCCTATCGGCCATAAAACCAAATCCTAGTAGGATTTGTATTCTTAAAACTTACCTTGTTGCCGTTTAGATGATTAATCAAATCCTAAAAACTTGTATTCTTCCCCCTTTGAAATCGGCTAATCACTAGCTCCCTTGAATCAGTTAGTTTTCGGTTAAAACAAATAGATCTAAGTACTTTAGATAGGGCCTTGGCGAATATGTGAATACACTTACCTTGGAGTTCTCAAACTCAAACTTTGCTTATGCTCCTTCCTTGTATTCGCCAACTCTAGATCCCTTTAACATATTAGTTTTCGCTTTTAAGATAATAAAAGATAGATCCAAACACTAAGATAAGCCTTGGTCAATGCTATAGAGACTTACCTTCCAAATCTTAAATCCCAAAATTGATCTTTTGTCTTAGGTTCTGTCAAATCCTTATAATCATATGTTAGATTTGATCTAATATTAAAGTATGGAAGAGACCTTTGGCCGAATGTACATATATGTACTTACCTTATTTTTAAATCCCGAATGATCCTTAGTAATAACCGACTATGGCTCTCATATGTAACACAAAGTTTTGACTTTTGTAACTGTGAAGAAATCGGCTAGAGCTTTGCTTATATTCGGCTTTTGAGGCTATGAAGAATTTGGCTTGAGAAGAAGAAAATCTTGGAGAGGAGAGGAGAAAGAAATTCAGGAAAAGAAAAGAGAGGGAGAATGAATGAAGAATAGCCTTGCTCTTCCTTTCTTAGCTGAAATTGCTAGGCTAGAGTCCCCTACTTGGCCACCACTCTTCCTATGTTATAATTATCACTTTATCAAAAGAATTAATCCAACAATTATCTCCTATTTAGCCAAAATTCTAAAGGAAATAAAACTCCTCTTTTAAGATCCCTTATGCCGTCCACCTCTCTGCTCTTTGTAGCAAAATAAAACTTCTTTTATTTGCTTCCTAAGTGACTCTATCCCTGGCCCAAATACACTTGCATGTGGCGCCATTTCCGGAGGCCCTAAGTGGCATCTTCAGGCCACTTTTCCAATCCTGTTTGTATGTCAATTTTCACATACTTTTTCTCTTAAGGCCACCTTGCCTTAATTTCCTCTTTTAAACTTTAAAACTCGACATTTTTAAGTCATTTCTAAGTTTCCAAAATTGTTCGTTTGGCTCTTTAAACTTGACATTTCCTTACATTTCCAAGTTTCTACAAATGTTCACTTTCCTATTTTACTTAGGTTTCCAAAATGGTCACTTTCCTCTTTTAATGTAACATTTCTATACATTCCCAGGTTTCCAAAAATATTCAAAATTTATTCATAACACATAAGACATGTCATTTCGTACAATTAAACCAAAAATGCATGGGCCCTTTTCAGGATGTTACATATAGCCTCCTCACGAAGTCATCTCCGACCCAAGTCTTCATCAATTATTATTACCTGAGAAGGGTAAGAAAAATGGGGTGAGTTACTTAGAACTCAATGTGTAACCCACTTACCAGATTCACTGGGCCAAAACCATAAAAACATATTATTGGGCTTGAACACATTTTGCAAATGTTTAATAATATATATATATATATATATATATATATATATCAAGTATAAAAATAATAATAATGCATTTGATATGCAATTCCCAACCAAACCTAATTTCCATCCGCTACACACCCCTGCATTCAACCATCACACCTGGGGATCAAGTCAACCCACCCCCCAACACACCAATAGTAGGCTTAAAGCCAATTATAATATTTTGTGGCAACAGGCCATTTAAATAATTGTGGTAGAACCACCGATCTAGATTTTGGGCAACAGGCCATCGTGACAGAGTCACCTATCTAGAATTTTGGCATCAGGCCTTTCTTCTCTTCATCAATAATCCCAACCCATGCAATCATGTTTATGCATAACAAAATACTTATAAAGTAAATTTTTATAAAAACTATATTACAATTTATTAATTTGGCCCATTAATCAAAATAGCATTTTGGCCCATAAAATCACATATTTCAAATTTGGCCCATAAAATCACATATTTCAAATTTGGCCCATAAAACCACATATTTCAAATTTGGCTCATAAATTTCACATATTTCAAATTTGGCCCATAAAGGGGTATTTTCGTAATTTGATCCATCGAGACATTTCGTAATTTGGCCCATTTAACATACGAGGCCTTTTCACAATTTACACACTTGGCCAATTAATCAAAAATATTCACATGACCCAAAATATCACTTTCTTTCACAAATAACCCATTAAGGGAAAATCCGTAATTTTCCACATCCTTGATTTTTAGTTTCATGCATTCACATAAAAGAATTTGTATAACGTATTTTTCAATCTCACCAGATTTACGATTTTTATTATAATGCTACGATATGGTATAACCCAAGAGATAAGTGTGAAGTTACACACCTGATTACGGTGAGAACTACACTTTCCCGCTCGTCGATATCTAAACACACATCACGGTGGATTAGAACACTAATAATTAATATAAAACTATTCTAATGATTATCGATCTAGATCCTTACCCTCGGAATCTCGAACAATAATTATTTGCGATTTCTCTCCGATCAAAGGTTCAGAACCACGAGTAAACAATGGTTCGGGAGTACATACGACTTCGAATAATTGATTTTCACCGGATGAGGGTCCACAACCCGGTGGAAAGTCTCGGATTCCCAAAACAATCCTTCTTTTGAATTTAGGGGGATTAATAGAACCACCCTTTTTCAAACACTATAAACAACCCTTTTCGTCCCTATCTTGATTGTCTTAAATGACCAAGAATCATTAGTCCTAACAATATATCGAAAATCTTAAGACTAAAGACTTAAAGAGTGAAATCGGCTTACCTTAATATTCTGAAAGATCTCAAGAGAATCCTTTGTACGTTATTATCAAATCTTAAATGAACTTCAAGATTACTCCGAAAAGATTATGATTCGACCCTTCCACTATTTCACTAAGAATAACGAAAGAAAACGTTTGAATAATGATTGGTTAATCGGTTAAAAAGTCTCTTCCAAAGACATTCTAACATTCGGCCATAGTGACCAAATATCAAAAGAAAAGACAAAGAATTGATACTTACCGATGATCCAAAAAAATAGATGTTATGGAGAATGGAAGATTCGACTATGATAAAACAAAGGAGAGAAATGAATGATTCGGCTATGGAGGTAGTCTAACATTCGGCTAAGGGAGAAGAAAATGTTGAAAGTATGTTTGAAAAGAAAATTAAAATGATGAAAGGAAGAAAATGAGGATGAGAGGTTTATGATTAAATTTTCGAATTAAAGAAAAAGAAAGGATGAGGCTTTGAACAATGGTGCATTCGGCCAAGAGAGAGGAGAAAGAAATGTTGTTTGTGTTCGATGTTTTAGGAACTAGATGAGATCACCAAATGGGCTACTTTGAGTGATTAGCAAAAATGACCAAATGGTCAAAAAGGATAACCAAAAGAAACAAAGAAAAGATGGTTTTCCTCTTAACACAAGCACATTCGGCCAAGAGGAAAAGATGAGAGAAAAATTTGGTTTTTTGGGAGAGCAAATGACCAAAATGAAAATTCTCTCAAGCTACCCACTTTTCCAAAACTTACTACCAAAACTTCGCCTCCCTCTTTAGTCCACAAAACCGTCCATGTTCATGGACAATTGGCCATTCGAATCTTCCAAAACAAAACCCTTGATTCATGCCTTATGTCCCCCTATCACCTTAAATCATGAGATTCTTTTCCTTAAACTTTTACTTACCTTTTTCCTTTGGTCTTCTTGCCAAAAATGTTATCCAACTCATCTTTATCCCTATCCATGACAACACATTGAAAGAGGAAACAAAATAAAAAAAAAAAAAACTTAATGCACATCTAAGGATTCGAACCTTTTCCCTCAAGCAAACATACATGCGCCAACACCACCTTGCTACTAGCTCATCTTATGCTAGTTTTTGACCCTTAAACTTACTTAAACCTCAAAGTCACTTGATCCACTTCAAATAAATACTCCTTACTAAAATTTATTCTAATTCCGAATAGTTCTCAAGTCTTCTCAAGACTATACTAATCATGAAAAATTTTAATTATACACAAGTTAAGCACCAAAACATGCATCATATAAATACTCAAATTTTTAGGATGTTACAACCTCGATTTTTAATAAACTCTATTTCCAAAATAGTTTTGAGGATCTATGTAACATCCTCGAATAGGGCCTATGCATTTCAGTTTAATTGTATGAAATGACAAGTTTCAAGTACTATGAATAAATTTGTGAAACTTTTTGAAACCTAGAAATGCATGAAAATGGAAATGAAAATGAAAATGGAAATGGAAATGGACATCTTTGGAAACTTAGACATTTTTGGAAACTTAGACATTTTTGGAAACTTAGACATTTTTGGAAACTTAGACATTTTGGAAACCTGAACATTTTGGAAACCTAAACATTTTGGAAACCTAAACATTTTGGAAACCTAAACATTTTGGAAACCTAAACATTTTGGAAACCTGAGGATGTAAGGAAAAATGGCAAGTTATAGAGCCATTGAAAATTTTAGGAAACTTAGAAATAGGGCTTAATGACAAAATTTAAAGCCCAAAATGGGAGATAAGGCGGGAGGGCCTTAAAAGAAAAAGTTGGTGAATTTTGACATACAATCGAGCTTGGAAAAATGGCTCAAGTGTCACTAAGGGTTTATGGGAATGGCATGAGTTCGAGTCACTTGGAAAGCAATTTTTGAAAGTTTAATTTTGTTTCCCAAGGCTAGGGATGGACGGCACATGCTTGCTTGAAAGGGGAGAGTTTTATTTTTATTAAAACTTGTCAAATTAAAGTGATAAATAGAGGATTTATTTTACTAAGATAAATAAGGAATTAAAGGATGGATTAAAGGTTATTTTAATAAAGTGATAATTAATGGAGATTAAATTATCACTTGGGAGAGTAGTGGCCAAGTTTTGGACTCTTGGTCTAGCAGCTCAGCTTAAAAGAGGAAAGAGAGACTTTTCTCTCATTCACTCCACTTGTCAAATTTTGCTCTCCTTCTCCCTCTCATTGCCGAAACTTCCCCAAGAAAGGACTCCATCTTTTCTTTTCCTTCCTTTTGCCATTGCCTAGTCAAAACTTTTCTCTTCCAATCTCTGTTAGATCTCCATAGCCGGATTTCAAGAACTCCAAGACAAGGAAACAAGTGATTGAAGGTTTCAAAGGATCTCGTGTTTCCACCATCGTTGAATATAAAGATCAAGGATCTAAGAGGAGGAGTTTCGGGATTTCAGATCTGAGGAAAATTAAGGATTTCACAGATATTCAAGACAAAAAAAGGGAACTTTCGGGATTTGGAATTTCTAAGGTTGGCTGAATATCAAGTAGAGGAAAAACCAAACTTTCGGGATTTGTTTAGTCACCAAATCGGCAAAGGGATTAATAGATCTAAAAATTAGATCGGGATTCTCGAGAAATCAAGGAACCTATTAAGCGAAAAGGGTGTGTACCCTTACTATTCTTCGATATATTATGGTTAAATATTTTAATATACGATATGAATAATAATATGAATGTGGCTATGTACCACACATGTGACAAAAAGTACCAAGGTACGTTTCCTACCTCGGATAGGATTGTGTATAAAATGTTATTTTAATAACATGCGAATATATGAATATGAACATGAAATTAAATTATGCTATATATATATGCATGTTTTGGGGCATTCGGATTTATGCTAAAGGGGAGAACAGTGTTGACTTGGTCTCACCAACGAAGGTGTTGACTTCGGTCTCACCAACTAAATATGTCGACTATGGTCACATTGCGAAACACTTGGTAACTTTGTTACAATAGTGTCTAATGACACAACGTGGAGAGTAAGCGGATAGAGGGTCGACTTAGTAGTCCCCACGGTGTGCGGTTGGTACGGTGGAGAGTAGCGGATGGCTTATAGGTTTTGGGTTTGGGTTGCATCACAATTTCGTTATTATATGGACTTGATGATTTGAACATGAATGCCTGATTTATTGAATGATAGTATGGAGTGCACATTGAGTCTGTTGACTCACCCCATTGTGGGAATTATTTTTCAGGTGATGAGCAGTGACGGACCGGGCCGGTAGACCATGAGGAGGCCATGCATCACTCGAAGAATTTATTCAGAATTTAGACTTTATTTAATTTTAATACCTTTTTAATTTTATTTTGGGTTTATTTGATGTAATAAGGCCCTAAGGCCCAGTGGATTATTCTTTGTTTTTACATTACTTTTAATATTTTGCTAAGAACTATTTTGGACATGTTACATCAAATTGGATTTACAAGATTAAATAAATGGGTTTTCAATCTAAGCCCAACTCAAATCAATAGTTATTCTAAAACTTTACAAATTTTCTCTAAGTATCAAATATTTTTGAAACCGGTTTACTTGAGGAACATACCAGATCCGGTCCGTGCTCGTGGGTAGGGTTGTGGGTGTTTTAGTTTGTATCGAGCCCGCTTTAAACTCTCGGCTTTGTGGGCTAAGGCCCAAAACGTTTTCAAAGCGAGCCAAATGATTTTTTCTTTTAAAGTAAGGTGCTTTTGGCATGGCCCCTAAGTTTCAACCATGATCCACCGTAAGTACCCCTAACTATATGTGTGATTTTGTGATTTAGACAAGGGTAGAAAAGGCATGGAACGAGAATAGAATGATAGGGACTTGAACTTTAGGATTAGACTACTCAAACACAAACACATAAGACTTAATGTACTAAACCAACCTATGGCTAAGTCAATCGAGCTAGTGGTGTGGTAACCCTTGTACGCATGTCAGGATTGATCCGAAGAGCTTGGTATTTAAGCAGTCCTAGTGACTCACCTCCTCTTCGCAGAATCCTACAGTGCGTAGCTTTGGCTCACCATAACTCGTAGGGCTTAGTGGTGTGGTAACCTCTCATGCAGCATGTCTAAGAATGGTTTGGTGGGAGCTTGGTATTTAAGCAGCCCACGTGACTCACCTCCTCTCCACACGAATCCTCGCCTGTGCGTAGCTTTGGTTCACCTCGACCAAGAGGGCTCGGTTATAGGCTAAACATAACGACTAAAACCCGAAAGGGAACTAGCCATGTTTTGAAAAAAAAAAGGAACAAAACAACAAACCCTAGTTTTTCAAACTTTTAAAACTTTCTTTTAAATCGAGAAAAAATTATTTTTACAACATTTTCTAAAAACTCCCGATTCTTTAAAATTACAAAAATGCCCTTAGGGTGAAATTACCAAAACGCATACTTGGTTTGTAAAATGTTCAACTACTCAACAACTTTACCAAAATTTCATGATTTCATAAACATTCAAAAACCCTAATCTGTAAAATACCAAAATACCATGATTTTGGGAAAAATTACAAAATTGCCCCTGACTTCCAAAATTTTTGCAACATCCCCATCTTTGAAAGAACAACTTTCGAAAAGAACCCTCAAAGTTTTACAACTTTTGAAATACCCCAAAATTTACTAATATTTTCAAATTTACCCTGATTTGTGAAAAAATTACCAAAATACCCCTGAGGTCGAAAATTACCGGAATACCCCCAAATTTTGAAATTTTTCCTAAATTACCAAGACTTCAAAATCTTCAAAATATACTTTTTGACAAAAACACCAAGAAACATTTTCTTTGGAAAAGTTACGAAGATACCCTGTAGGATAAAACTACGAAAATACCCCGGGTAGTGGAAAACAACAACAAACAACGAAAACTACAACGTTTCTCTGAATGAACTAAGTTCATATTTGTTTGATGGATGAATGGATGAATGGAAAAGATCATGTGTTGTATGATACGAAGAACCACTCTTAAATTCTTTTTCATAAAACTTCTTCGATAAACAAGTGGAACAATGACTAATACATAAAATTCCTTAATCGATCTCGCCGTTAGAAAATGAGCTCTAGAGGACGTGGTCGCCGTGGTCGAGGAAGAGGAAGGATGACCGTGTCGAACCCGTTAGGTCGGGTCAAGGGTCCGACAATGAGATGCCACCGCCACCACCACCCCACCGTCAACGTTGAGCAAAGCAGCTCGCACGGGGAAGAGGCCGGTCGCAGTCGTTCTCGCGAGTTTTGGAATTGGTGGCGGCAGGAGGAAATGGAGGAAATCTAAGCCCGGTACCGAACGACTCAGAGCTAATGGAGCGTAAATGTTTCGAGGAGTATCCAATGTGGCACCTAGTACAATTTGAATCGTTAGAAGCAACGAACGCATCATGGATGAGCTTGATCCGACTCAGAGGAAAACTGAAGGGGATGGTAGCATTGTTACGTGATGAAGCGTATCAATGGTGGTTGACTATTCGTGATGGTACCGTAGCTGAAAACCTGACCTGGGAATTTGTTAAAGAGGCCTTTCAGAAGAAGTATGTGGGAACCAGGTATACAGATGAGCAGAGAAAGGCTTTTCTAGGGTTAGTACAAGGGAGTAAGTCCGTCGCAGAATATGAGGCGGAATTTCTGAGGTTGAGCCGCTATGCTCGAGGGGTAGTGGCAACTGAGCATGAACGCTGTGTTCGTTTTGAGGACGGCCGAGAAATGATTTAAGATCATAATAGCACCGCATCGAGCGGGAATTCTCTGCTTTTGGTAGAAAAGGCCAAGGTGGCGAGGGATTAAGGATGCTACTAAGCACTGTGGACAAGAATAAGACCAAAAGAGGTTTGGGTCATCGGAAAGGGTTACAAGAGGCCTCGGGTTGATGGGCCATGTAATCAACAAGTCGGTTCCATGCCAAGCGATTCGTCTGTGTGAGTATTGTGGGAAGAGGCATCTAGGGGAGTGTTGGAAAAGATAGGAGCATGCTATAGGTGTGGGTCCAAGGATCATATGTTTAAGGATTGCCCCAAACAACCAGATTTAAAGCCGACCCAGTAGTTCAAAATGTTAGCCGACCCGGTAGAGGCGGACAAAGAATTTCAACGGGTCGTGGTTCGAGTAACGTGGTGGTGGTGCAGCGGCCGGCAGGCACAGGTCGAGGTACTAATGCTAATATCGATGCAAGACAACCGGTTTGGTTTATGCGGTTCGTGAAGGGAAGATGGAGACGCTACGGACGTAATAACCCAGACGTTTTTTATTTTGACAAACCCTACTTTGCTTTGATTGATGTGGGCTCGACCCATTCCTATGTTGCAAGTAGTGTAGTGAAAACACTAGGCCTAGACTCGAACTCTCGATAGGGTCGATGATCGTAGTAAGCCCATTAGGCCAAACTATAGTGGTAGACAAGATCTTTCGAATGTACCCCTAGAGATTCGTGGAGTGAACTTTCGAGCGGACTTAATGGAGTTACCCTTCTGAGAGTTTGAGCTTATTCTTGGAATGGATGGTTAGTGGAACACCGAGCCGTGTTGGATTGTGCGGCTAAACGTATGGAATTAAGAACCCTTGAGGATGAAGTGGTAATAATGATCAAGAAAGGAGGAATTATTTATCTAATGTAGTTTCGACCAAGGTCGAGAAGATGGTTAAGAAAGGTTGCAAAGCGTTCTTAGCTTTTGTAAGTGCGATAGGTGGGAAGGAGGAAGGTGTTAATGGAGTTAGGACGATGAGGGACTTTGTAGATGTGTTTCGGAGGAGTTACGGAGAATACCCCCAGACAGGGAGGTCGAATTTGGGATTGAATTGCTAGCGGGGACAGCTCCTGTGTCAATCGCTCCTTACCGAATGGCACCAAAGGAGTTAGTGGAGCTCAAGGCTCAGATACAAGAACTATTGGACCGTGGGTTCATCCGACCAGTGTGTCTCCGTGGGGAGCACCGGTCTTATTTGTAAGGAAGAAGGATGGAACTATGCGTATGTGCATAGACTACCGTCGCTTAAATAAGTCGACCATTAAGAACAAGTACCCTTGCCAAGGATCGAGGACTTGTTCGATCACCAAGGAAGCCGCAGATGTTTTCAAAGATCGATTTACGGTCGGGATACCATCGATTGAAGGTGAAGGAGGCGATATTCATAAGACCGCTTTTAGGACAAGATATGGTCACTTGAGTTTGTGGTGATGCCGCTTGATTGACAAACGCCCAAATAGCGTTCATGGACATGATGAATCGGATTTTCCAACCCTACTTGGATAGATTCGTCGTTGTGTTCATCGATGATATTTTGGTGTATTCAAGTCGGAGGAGGAGCATGATGAGCATCTCCAGTCGTGTTGGAAGTATTAAGGAGAAAAGCTCATGCCAAATTCAGCAAGTGTGAATTTTGGCTTAGGGAGGTGGCATTCTTAGGGCATGTGGTATCCGCAGAAGGAATAAGAGTGGACCCTAGGAAGATCGAAGCAAGAGTTGGATTGGAAGCCACCTAGGTCCGTGGTCGAACCAAGTTTCTTAGGCTTGGCGAGCTATTATGTAGGTTCGTGGAAGGATTGTCGTCAATAGCCGTGCCTTTAACCAAGTTGCTAAGGAAGGAAGTACCTTTCAATGGACTACTAAGCGAAGAGAGCTTTGAAAAGCTTAAGAAGGTAATCGACAGAGGCTCCAGTGTTAATTCAAATTTAGGCGTGAAAGGAATTTGTGGTGTAATTGTGATGCTTCGCATACGGGGTTAGGCTATGTGCTAATGCAAGATGGCAAAGTAGTCGCTATGCTGCTCTCTAGCCTAAGGCCTCATGAGCTTAACTACCCAACTCATGACTTAGAACTAGCAATGTGGTTTTCGCCTTAAGGTTTGGAGGCACTACCTTTACGGAGAAAGGTCGGTTATATACATGCACCACAAGAGCCTTAAGTATTTATTAACTCGTAGGAGTTGAACTTGAGGCAACGAAGGTGGGTGGAATTGCTAAAGGATTACGAATGCTCAATAGAGTATCATCCGGCAAGGCGAATGTAGTAGCCGATGCCCTAAGTCGGAAGGTTGTATCGACCTCACGGGCTTTGTTCGCTCATTTAAGTCTATATGACGATGGAAGTCTCACATGAATTACAAGCCGAGCCTACTTGGCTAAAGGAAGTGAAGGAGGGACAGTTATCGATAATGACTTATACTAAGTTGCAGCAAGTACAAAGAAGGGGATTAGAGGATTATGATGTCAACAATGAAGGAGTATTGTGCTACAAGGGTAAAGTCCAGATGTCAAGAATAAGGAGTTGAGACAAAAGATTCTTCTGAAGCGCATGGTAGCCCCCTGTGCCATGCATCCCGGAGGCATCAAGTCAGATAGAGATCTAAGGAACAATTTTGGTGGTCCTGACCAAGCGAGAAGTGACCAATTGTGAGGAAATGTTTGACGGTCGCAAGTTAAGGTGAACACCAAGTTCCATCGGGATTGCTCCAACCAATCGAAATTCCCCAATGGAAGTGGGAAAGAATTACCATGGACTTCGTTAGTGGGCTTCCCTTACGCCTACAAAGAAGGACTCGGTATGGGTGATTGTGGACCGTTTGACCAAGTCCGCACACTTTATCCCAAATGTAATGGATTATTCTCTTGAAGTTGGCTAAGTTGTATGTGGCGGAAATTGTGAGGTTACATGGTGTACCAATGTCAATCATCTCCGATAGAGACCCAAGGTTTACGCCTCGATTTTGGAAAGCACTTCATCGGGCTTTAGGCACTAAGCTAGACTTCACTACTTTTCATCCACAATCGACGGGCAATCTGAACGGTTATACAAGTGTTGGAGGATATGTTTAGAGGTCGTGTAATGGATTTTCAAGGAAGTTGGGAAGATTACTTGCCTTTAGCTGAATTCGCCACAACAACAAATATCGAGCCAAGATTCGGATGGCACCGCATTTAAGCATTGTATGGAAGGAAGTGTAGAACACCTACTTGTTGGACCGAGTTAGGAGAACGCCGAGTTTTGGGTCCAGAGTTGGTGGCGTAAACCAAGAGAAGGTTGAGTTAATTCGGCACGCAGTTGAAGGAAGCCTCGATAGGCAAAAGTCGACGCAGACCTTAAGCGAAAGGAAATAGAGTTTGAAGTGGGAGATCAAGTGTTCTGAAAGTCTCACCTTGGAAGAAGGTAATGAGGTTTGGCAAAAGGAAAGCTAAGCCCAAGATTTATAGGGCCTTATCAAGTACTAAAGCGAAGTTGGGCGGTGGCATACCAATTAGAGTTGCCACCGAATTGCAGCAGATGCATGACGATTTCATGTGTCCATGTTACGTCGCTATCAATCGGATCCATCTCATGTGGTACCGGTTGAAGAGGTGGAACTAAGGCCAGACTTATCATACGAGGAGGAACCAATTCGGATCTTAGAACGTGATGTGAAAGTACTACGAAAGAAGACAGTTCCCCTAGTCAAAGTGCTATGGCGCAACCATGGAACGGAAGAAGCTTCATGGGAGCCAGAAGAGGCAATGAGGCAGCAATACCCTCAACTATTTTAGTTAGGAAATTTCGGGGACGAAATTTTGTTTAAGGGGGGTAGAACTGTAACATCCTGAATAGGGCCTATGCATTTCCAGTTTAATTGTATGAAATGACAAGTTTCAAGTACTATGAATAAATTTGTGAAACTTTTGGAAACCTAGAAATGCATGAAAATGGAAATGAAAATGAAAATGGAAATGGAAATGGACATCTTTGGAAACTTAGACATTTTTGGAAACTTAGACATTTTTGGAAACTTAGACATTTTTGGAAACTTAGACATTTTTGGAAACTTAGACATTTTGGAAACCTAAACATTTTGGAAACCTAAACATTTTGGAAACCTAAACATTTTGGAAACCTGAGGATGTAAGGAAAAATGGCAAGTTATAGAGCCGCGCGAAAATTTTAGGAAACTTAGAAATAGGGCCGGAATGACAAAATTTAAAGCCCAAAATGGGAGATAAGGGCAGGAGGGCCTTAAAAGAAAAAGTTGGTGAATTTTGACATACAATCGAGCTTGGAAAAGTGGCTCAAGTGTCACTAAGGGTTTATGGAATGGCATGAGTTCGAGTCACTTGGAAAGCAATTTTGAAAGTTTAATTTTGTTTCCCAAGGCTAGGGATGGACTACACATGCTTGCTTGAAAGGGGAGAGTTTTATTTTATTAAAACTTGTCAAATTAAAGTGATAAATAGAGGATTTATTTTACTAAGATAAATAAGGAATTAAAGGATGGATTAAAGGTTATTTTAATCTAATAAAGTGATAATTAATGGAGATTAAATTATCACTTGGGAGAGTAGTGGCCAAGTTTTGGACTCTTGGTCTAGCAGTTCAGTTAAAAGAGGAAAGAGAGACTTTTCTCTCATTCACTCCACTTGTCGAAATTTTGCTCTCCTTCTCCTCTCATTGCCAAACTTCCCCAAGAAAGGACTCCATCTTTTCTTTTCCTTCCTTTTGCCATTGCCTAGTCAAAACTTTTCTCTTCCAATCTCGGCTAGATCTCCATAGCCGATTTCAAAGAACCCAAGACAAGGAAACAAGTGATTGAAGGTTTCAAGGGATCTCGGGTTTCCACCATCGTTGAATATAAAGATCAAGGATCTAAGAGGAGGAGTTTCGGGATTTCAGATCCGAGGAAAATTAAGGGATTTCGACAGATATTCAAGACAAAAAAAGGGAACTTTCGGGATTTGGAATTTCTAAGGTTGGCCGAATATCAAGTAGAGGAAAAACCAAACTTTCGGGATTTGTTTAGTCACCAAATCGGCAAAGGGATTAATAGATCTAAAAATTAGATCGGGATTCTCGAGAAATCAAGGAACCTATTAAGTGAAAAAGGTGTGTACCCTTACTATTCTTCGATATATTATGGTTAAATATTTTAATATACGATATGAATAATAATATGAATGTGGTTATGTACCACATGTGACAAAAAGTACCAAGGTACGCTTCCTACCTCGATAGGATTGTGTATAAAATGTTATTTTAATAACATGCTAATATATGAATATGAACATGAAATTAAATTATGCTATATATATATATGCATGTTTTGGGGCATTCGGGATTTATGCTAAAGGGGGAGAACAGGTGTTGACTTCGGTCTCACCAACGAAGGTGTTGACTTCGGTCTCACCAACGAAATATGTCGACTACGGTCACATTGCTAAATCATCGGTAACTTTACATACAATAGTGTCTAATGACACAACGTGGAGAGTAGCGGATGGAGGGTCGACTTAGTAGTCCACACTTGCAAAGAGTTGGTACGGTGGAGAGTAGCGGATGGCTTATAGGTTTTGGGTTTGGGTTGCATCACAATTTCGTTATTATATGGACTTGATGATTTGAACATGAATGCCCGATTTATTGAATGATAGTATGGAGTGCACATTGAGTCTGCTTGACTCACCCCATTGTGGGAATTATTTTTCGGTGATGAGCAAGATTGACCCAGCCAGAGACCATGAGGAGGCCATGCATCACTCAAGAATTTATTCTAATTTGGACTTTATTTAATTTTAATACCTTTTTAATTTTATTTTGGGTTTATTTGATGTAATAAGGCCCTAAGGCCCAAAGGATTATTCTTTGTTTTTACATTACTTTTAATATTTTGCTAAGAACTATTTTGGACATGTTACATCAAATTGGATTTACAAGATTAAATAAATGGGTTTTCAATCTAAGCCCAACTCAAATCAATAGTTATTCTAAAACTTTACAAATTTTCTCTAAGTATCAAATGTTTTGAAACCGGTTTACTTGAGGAACATACCAGATCCGGTCCAGGCTCGTGGGCCGGGTGTGGGGTGTTTCAATCTATTTTCTTAAATCATTAGATGACTAGATGCATGTTCGTTTTGTGTGACATACCAAATCTGGTCTTAAATGCATAGACCGGGTTTGGGGTGTTACAGTTTTTGTGGTGATGGAATATTTGTACATTTACTCCCTTTTCATCGTACCATTTTTTCGATTAGACATGTTGTACATTTCATTTGCTTCTTAATTGATCTATGCAATTTGTGCGTCATTTCAATCTAGCCCTGTCCATGTGCTGCGTTTTGGATATTGGAATATTTGCTAATATGAGCCCTTATTTTTTTATGTGAAGTTTAATATGATCCTCGATTTTGTTTAAATAATTTTGTTTACTTGTGAAATAGTCTTCTAATTCTATTTTTATTTCAATTAAGTTTTAATTTTTGTTTATAATTCTTGTAAATTTTTATAGTATTAAATTTATTTACTATTCAAACTATTTTAATAAAATTGTTTTGAAATCGATTCTACAATGTTCAAATTTGTTTTATTCTCCATTTATATGTATTTTGTTCATATTTATTATATAAATATTTAATTTCAAATCATATATTATGTATTTCTTTGATGACTTATATAATATTTAATTTAAGTACAAATATATGTTATTATTTTATACATACATACATATATAATGATAAGATTGTTTTTTTTTTTACATATTATTGATTTTACTTTATTTTATGTATATATTTCCTCTTAAACTTATCCATATGTATATTTGGTTTCTTTTAAAATTACTTATATATGTATATATTTCTATTTTAAATTTAGTATACATAATTTATCACTTTGAAAGATCATATTTTATTATATATTTTAACTTATTTCAAATATTTTATATATAATTATTTATATATGTTTTATATATTTTTAAATTCATATACTATGTTTTTGTGTTTTGTATAGTTCATTTCAAATTTTTAAATACATGTTTCATAAACTCATTTACAAATTATTCTATTTTGAGCAATTTCATAAATTGTAGATTTCAAACTCCACTTTCTTTATTTTAAATACATTTGTTGGCATTCAAATTTTGTTTTATGCTAAATTGCCATTCTCAATTTTGTAGAATTATTTTATCTTGTAGCTCATTGATCTTTGATTGTTAATATATGTCTTTTAAACCATGTAGTTATCATTATTGTATATTTGTTTGTTTAAATTATTTCTATAATCACCGCTCATATATATGATGTTGGGTTTGTGTGTTGTTTCATGCTTAATGCTTTGTGCTTCTAGTTATTGTTTTATGTTTTAAACTCCAATGTATTCGAGCCATTACTAAATGTTTCTGAAACACACCAAACCCAACCTACGAGCCTTGACCGAATCTGGTATGTTCCCCGGTGTAAACTGCTTTCAAATTCTTTTGTTACTTTGGAAAATCTAGGTTTTTGAAAGGACGATTGTTTTTGGGTTGGGCTCGAGTTAAAATCAAGTTTATTTTATATTGAAACCCTTTAGGTTGGGCGACAAAACACTTAGGAATTAATTTAAAATAAATTTATTTAGTCTTTAATTCATAAAAATTTTCAGAACATAATACTTTAAAAGTAAAATAAAATAAAATAGTTCACTATGGCCTTATTACATCAAATAAATCCAAGTAATTGGAAGTACTTAATTAAAATAAAAGTCCTAATCGTAAAATTTCTTCCCGTGCATGGCCACCTTTAAGCTCCTCGCCAATTCGATCCATTACCGATCGTTACTCAAAAATAATCCCACAAGGGCGAGTCAAACAGACTCAATGTGTAACCAACACTAAAATTTAACAATTTAGGCATATGTTCATATATTACATGCATATTCATATAACATATAGGAAATAATGATGCGACCCAAACCCAAACCTATATGCCATCCTCTACACATCACCCGCATTCATCCTCGCACACCGTGGGGACTATTAAGTCAACCCTCCATCCGCCACACACCATCGAAGGCAGTCATACATACCGATGACGTGTTTCATCGCCTCTTATAAAATTCATGGTCTTAGGTCACCACATTCAAATATCGTGGTCTTAGGTCACCACATTCGAGATATCGTGGTCTTAGGTCACCATATTCAAATATCGTGGTCTTAGGTCACCACATTCACTTCCCTTTCCATATAACCCATATGCCCCATATCATACATATCATGCATTAACATGCCAAATTCTTATTTCACATTCTTATAATGTCATATGTGTGTCGTAATGATATTTAACATAATCCTCGAGGAGTAGGAAACGACTGAGTACTTTTGTACCATAGCATGGTATCTTAGCCATATTCACATTCTTATAAACATGCACATATTAATTATTGCCATAAATCTTATTAAAAAGTAGTGTGGGTACACACCGATTCGCTTTAGCAAGTTCACTCCAAATCTCAAAAGCTTGATCTAATGCCTTAGATCTTAAATCTCTACATTTGATCAATCACTTAATACTTAGTAAAGAGCCATTCGCCATAAATCCAAATCCTAGTAGGATTAGTACACTTAAATCCTTACCTTGTCAGCCGATTGATGTCTAGTCAAATGCCGTAAACTTTGTATCCTTCTTTCTTGAAATCGGAAATCACTAGATTACTTGAATAGATTAGTTCCAGCTTTTAAATATTAATGAAACACATCTATTTACTCAACATGGCCTTGGCCGAATGCTATAGATACTTACCTTGTGGATTTTAAATTCCAAAACTCACTGAATAACTAGGGAACACGTGACCTATGGTGTACCTTCGGGAAAAGAATTTCTCCTTCCTTGTAGTCGACACTTAGTAAATCTCGAAAGATCTCTTCAACGTTTCAGCAACAAGATATTAATGGGATTAGTCCTAGATTTCGGCAAATCTTAAAAGAAAAAGGATGAAACTGAATGAGATCTTACCCTTACTGAAGAATTCGACAGTAGCTATGTCAATCTCCACTGAGATATTCGGCTTTGAACTTAATGAAAATTCGACTAAGAGTACCCTATATATTCGACTCTTGAAAGGAGTAATAAGGGTTATGGATTCGGCTTCCACAAGGGTCACAAAAGAAAAGGGTATGGAGTATTAAACGTAACGGCAATGGTGAAAATAGGGGAATGGAAAGTTCGGCTAGAACAGATAAAAATAAAAGAAGAAGAAGATGATAGCTTGGAGAGAAAAGAGTGCTTGAAAGAGAGGCAAAAAGTATGAATGATATTCGGCTATCCCTTCTTCTAGCTTAGCCGAAATTACTAACTTAAAATCCTTTACTTGGCCATCACTCCTATTTTGATAACTTTATCACTTTAATTATCACCCATTCAATTTAATAAAACTTAATCCAATATTTATCTCTTATCTCTTAATAAAAAAAAAATAATAGTCCATCATTATCTATCTATTTTTCGAATTTTAAAGAGAATTAAACTCTTCCCCAAGTGCCTTGGTGCCATCCAACTCCTTGCTCCTTGCAACAAAATAAAATCCTTTATTTGCTTCACACGCTGCTTCTAACCTAGGCCCATTTGCATAGCTTGTATGCCACTTACCTAGGCCTTAAGTGGTACCTCCTAGCCACTACTCCAAGCCCGTTCTTGTGTTAAATTCCTATACTAGTTTTCTTAAGGCCACATTGTTTTAGTTTCCTCTTTAAACTTAACATTTCTAAAACATTTCCTTACATTTCCAAGTTTCCAAAATGTTCACTTTCCTCTTTAAACTTAACATTTCTAAAACATTTCCTTACATTTCCAAGTTTCAAAAATGGTCACTTTCCTCTTTTAAACTTAACATTTCTAAAACATTTTCTTACATTTCCAAGTTTCCAAAATGGTCACTTTCCTCTTTTAAACTTAACATTTCCAAGTTTCCAAAAATATTCACCATACATTCATAACACATAAGACATGCCATTTCGTATAATTAAATAAAAAATGCATAGGCCCATTTTCAGGATATTACAGTTTCACTTTTTTAAAATGCATTTTGAGCCAATTTTAAGATTGCATATTTGAAAACTTTTCAAGATAAGGCAATATTTGTGTGTTTGGAAATTCGAAAAATTGCACCCTAACGTGCTGGGTGTCAATTTTTCGTTTGAACAAATAACCAAATATCCTTTTAATCGCATGTTTTGAAGATCAAAGATGATCTCGGTATAGAGGTATAAATGTGTCATATCCTAACGTGTTGGACGTAATATTTTTTATTCATTTGGAATGAGTAAATCTTAAGATTCAATTCAAAATTAATTAACATTCCTTAAAAAGAATCACACCTTAAGCATTTTCAAGTTTTCAATGGAAAGACACTAGTTAATCGATTTGGTACCGTTCTAGGGCGTACAGGGGTGTTAACCCTTCCTTGTGCGTAACTCGACTCCCGAACCCTTTTTGTTATCTAATTTCATAGACCAATAATTTTTTACAAGGTGATCCAATCAAACCTAAACAAAAAAAGGTTAGTGGCGACTCCACACCATATTTTTAAAGTCGATCACCGTTTTTCCAAAATAAAATAAAAATGGTTTTGAAAAATGCCATTTATTTTGAAGGTATCACAGAATTCTAGAAAATTTGCTAATTGAGTATTTGGGTCTTCATCCTGCAAACCATCAAATGGAACAAATTGTTGAATCATTTGTATAGTGTCTGGTTTCAGTTCAAAATTATTAGTAGCTATAGCAAGCCTAACAATACTCGATTCAGTTCCTGTTAAATTCAGTTTAGCATAATCATACATAGTACAAGGAGCATGATTTTTAGCCACCTCCTAAGGTAGCAGATTATTCTCAGCCATCTCTTTGGTAGTATTAATTTCGTTCTCTTTCTCTTCTTCTATGTAATTTAAGCTTTGCCTTATTTCTATACGATTTCTGCAAACAGTACCTCCAATATCACTGTAGTAAACTAAAGGTCCTATCGGGTTCCTTCTAGTCATACACTAGAGGTACCTGCTAGGAACATATAAAAAGAAAAAGAAAATTAGAAAAGTAAAAATAAAATTTAATTGCAAAAATAAAATATGGCTAAAGTAATAAAAATTGAGCATTCTTAATATTTTAGTTCCCCGGCAATGGCGCCAAAAACTTAATGGTTGTGCATGGCCATTTTCCATACACGTGTAATGATTGAGCATGACATACACGACATATTGCATAGGGTTGGGACAAATTTACGGAGGAAGTGTACGGCCCATTACCGTTCTGTACAAGGCTTTCAGCATTTCTGCGATATTTATTATTTTTAGCCGTTCTATTAACCGGCAGTGATGATGCGATGTTTATGGCTCTTAGTCGTTATGTTAACCGGCAACGATGTTGTGATATTTATGGCTCTTAGTCATTCTATTAACAGGCAATGATGCTGCAATATTTATGGCTTTTAGCTTTCTATTCATGGCGTCGAGCCTTTCTATTGACTTAGTGCTGCAACCGATGCTAAGCTTGGTGTGTTGGCTGGGTGGGTTGATTTTATCCCCACATGGTGTGTTGGCTGGATCAAGGTGGGATGCATCCCCAAATTATTGCATATCTGGTATGAGATCTTTCATTGTACTGAGCTTAGGCCCAATGATTCTATTATGGGCTAGGTCCAATTGATTCTATTATGGGCTGAGGCTCAAATGATATTGTAGTGGCCTTTGGCCCATGTATGCTTTGAACTGGACTGTACTGTTACTATTAAAGGGCTTTGGCCCAAACTGTTTCAGTTTTTGTTTCTGTATACTGACCATTTGTAACACCCCAAACCCGGTCTATGCATTGAGACTAGATTTGGTTTGTTACATGAATCGAGCTATTTTAAATCTTCAAAAGTTGAAAACTACAATATTATTTATAGGATTTAATAAAATTAGAAGGGTATTTGAATTTGATAAATATTAGATCACATTAGATGAAAATCATTGTATTCTCAAAAATCTTTAGGTTATTTATTTAAGAGTTAACAATAATAAAATATTTATAAAAGGATTTGAAAACCAAAATTTATTTTAATAAAACATCATATAATCATAGTCCATGTTTAAAAGTCCAAAGTATAGTTTAAAACCCAACACGCATAAAATCCATAAATTATTTATAGAGGCCCTTATTACAATAACCCAAATAGTAAAAAATACTTATTAAAAGTTCGTAGTTTAAATAACCCACATTGTGCAAAGATGGCCTCCACGAAGTCATCCTCGCCCAAGTCCACATCAATTTCCATTACCCGAGATGGAAAAATTTAAGGGGTGAGTTACTTAGAACTCGGTGTGTAACTCACTTACCACCATTATTGGGCCAGATCATCAAAATATTATGCTGGGCTTGAGCCCAATTACAGAATCCAACAATATCATAGAATGAAATAACATAATTTAAAAATGCATGTAAAATGAATTTTCCCAACCAAACCTAATATCCATCCGCTAACACCCCCGTACCAACCATCACACCTATGGGGATCAAGTCAACCCACCCCGCCAACACATCAATCGTAGGCATTAAGCCTTTTTATAATTGTGGCAAAGCCACCGAACTAGAGGCAATAAGCCATAATTGTGGCAGAGCCACCGAACTAGATTTTGGCAACAGGCCATTCTTCTCTTCATATACCCCACCCCATGCAGTTATGCGTATATAAAAAAAATATAGTCATATAACAATTTTTATTTAATCCATAACATCGGTGGGTTTATCATTAAACATTTCATTTGACCCATAATTCAGCAATTTGTCCATTCAGTAGTTTAGTGGGCTTTGGCCCATTTATCAAACTAGAGTATTTTGGCCCAATTTATCGAACTAGAGTATTTTGGCCCAATTTAACGAACTAGAGTATTTTGGCCCAATTTATCGAACTAGAGTTTTTTTTTTTTTTTGCCCAATTTATCAAACTAGAGTATTTTGGCCCATTTTCACAAAACATACAATTTACATAATAACAAGTAATTTCTCGAGGGCGTTTTCGTAATTTTCACGATTTAGTCGTTTTTACGTATTTTCGTCAAAATATCGCTTTTACGCTTTTACCGATCTAGTCGCTTTTATGATTTTACTTCCATACCGAAATTGACATCCAACCGAGAAATAGTGTGAAGTTACACACCTCGATACCGAGAGTACTAATCCTTCTCGCCTCCGCACCTAAAACATATTTCGATCCGTTAGAACACTATTTCAGATAAATATTCTTAATCGATAATAGATCCAAAATCTTACCCTCTTGATTTTGAATCACCGATTTTAAACCTCGCTTTATTGATTCGCTCGTCGCCGAGAATCCACCAACGATAATGGCTCTAAGTTCGTACTACTGAATAATTGACTCCTTCTAAGATGGTCCGCAACCCAATGGAAAATCCCGACCAAAATCGCTCTTCGCTTAAATGGGAGATTTACGATCCGCCTCTTAACGTGACTAACCACCGCCTTTTCTTCCCTATTTTGAAAGTCTTCACGATCAAAGGAATATTATTAGTTAGATCTAAAATAATATCGAATAGTACTAGAGGCTTTAAAAAAAATGTGATTTCCTTACCACAAGAAACATGAAAAGACAAATCTGAATTCAGCTCCAATTCTTCTACCGGTATAATGTGCGAAGGATCCGATCTATAACGCCTCAACATGGAAACATGAAAACATTATGGATTTGATCCAATTCCGGAGGTAACTCAACTGATAAGCCAATCGGACAAACACGCTTCAAAGACACGATAAGGTCCAATGTATCTAGGACTTAGCTTGCCCTTCCTTCCGAATCAAGATCTTTTTCCAAGGAGATACCTTCAAGAAAACCCGATCCCCACATCATACTCGATATCCTTCGCTTCAGTCCGTGCATAAGACTTCGCTCTATCCGAGGCTTCTTTCAACCGTGCTCAATAACTTTTACCTTATCCTCTCGCCTCGATATCATCTCGTGACCTAACATCATCTTTTGCCCAACTCACCAACAAATAGGAGAACGACACTTACGACCATACAATGCCTCGTAAGGTGCCATCTCAATGCTAGACCGATAGTTTGTTGTTATATGCGAATTCGCCAATGGTAGATAATCTTCCCAACTACCCTCAAGTCGATTACATATCCCCTAACATATCTTCCAATATCTCAATTACCTCTCCGATCGACCATCGACCGAGGATGAAAAGTCGATCTTGAAATTCAACTTTGTCCCCAAGGCTTCATGCGAGCTTTCGAATCGTGATGTAAACCTAGGGTCCCTATCCGATATAATAGATACAGTACCCATGCAACCTCACAATTTCGGATACATATAGTTTTGCTAACTTCAGAATGAATAATCCGCACGGACTAGCAGAAATGAGCGGTCTTCACAACCGATCAACAATTACTACGTAATTTTTCTTAGTAGGTGTTAAAGGTAACCCACTAACAAAATCCATGGTTATCCGCTCCCATTTCCAAAGAGGAATTTTTATCGGTTGTAACAACCTGCATTTGGTAATTGATGTTCGCCTTCACTTGTCGACAAGTCAAACATTTTCCCACAAATTCAAATCTCACGCTTCAACCTCGCCACCAATATCGTTCACGGAGATCTCGATACATCTTATTTCCTCCGGATGCATAGCATAAGGGCTACTATACGCCTCCGTAGAATTAGTTGTCTCAGCCCGAATCTTAGGCATACATACTCTTCCTCGAAAGCATAACACACCTCCGTGTTTATTCCAAAATCCTCAATTTCACCATTTTCAACTTGTCAAGTAAAGGTCCCAACTTCTCATCGATGTCCTGCTTTTCCTTGATTTGTTCCAACCACGAGGCTTCATCCAAGTTCGCTAACAAACCGCCATCCTCGTCATGCACTCAAATGGGCAAACAAAGCTCTTAATTCGGATATCGTCTTACGACTTAACGCGTCAACTACCACGTTAGCCTTTCCAGATGATATTCGATCGAGAAATCATAATCCTTTAATAATTCTACCCATCTTCTTTGTCTCAAATTTAACTCCTTTTGGGTAAGGAGGTATTTAAGACTCTTGTGATCTGTAGATTATAGATTTCTCACCATAGAGATAGTGCCTCAAAATCTTTAGAGCAAAGACAACTATAACTCCAAATCATGCGTAGGGTAGTTTACTTCGGTGGTCTCAATTGACGAGAAGCATAAGCCACCACTTTTCCATTTTGCATTAACACACAACCCAAACCCGTGTGAGACGATCACAATAAATAGTGAATTCTTTTCAGCCTCCTATCAATCAAAACGGAGCTCCGCCAAGATCTTCTTTAATTTCTCAAACTCTCTTGCTACTTTTTAGTCCAAATATACGGAGCTCCTTTCGTAATAGCTTTAGTTAGGTGCAAGAATCAACTAAAACCCTCTACAAAACGCCTATAGTATCCACTAAACCCAAGAAACTCCAAATTTCACCATCGATGTTGGTGGTTTCCAATCCGAATAGCCTCAATTTTCGAGGATCCACCTTATTCCTTCTACCGATACTACATGACCAAGGAAAGTCACTTCCTTTAGCCAAAATTTGCATTTACTAAATTTGGCATACAATTGTTTATCACGTAAGTAGTCAGTAATACTATCCGCAAATGTCTGGTCATGTTCCTCCTCATTTCTAATAAACCAATATATCATCTATGAACACTACCACAAACCGGTCTAAATATGGTTGAAAGACTCGGTTCATCATGTCCATAAATGCAAGCTGGTGCATTGGTTAGTCCAAACGGCATCACTACAAACTCATAGTGTCCGTAACGGTCCGAAATGCCGCCTTATAAATGTCCGCTTCTTTCACCTTGAAATGGTGATAACCCGACCTTAAATCAATTTTGGAGAAAACTGAAGCTCCTTTTAATTGATCAAAGAGGTCGTCAATTCTTGGTAGAGGATACCGATTCTTGATCGTCAATTTATTCAATTGTCCGTAGTCAATGCACATACGCATCGATCCATCCTTCTTCTTGACGTATCGTAATCGGTGCTCCCCACGGAGACACACTTGGTCGAATAAATCCCGATCCAAGAATTCTTGAATTTGAGCTTTGAGCTCACCAACTCCTTCGGTGCCATTCTATAAGGAGCAATGGACACCGGAGTCGCCCTGCAAAAGCTCAATGCCAAATTCTACTTCCGATCCGAGGTATACCGAAGTTCTTCGAAATACATCGAAAAATTCCTTCACCGTCCTCACATCATCCACAGATAACTCTTTAGCATCCAAAGCACGAGATAAAGGCTAGGAATGCTCCATATCCTTTCCGCACTAATTTCTCCGCCTTTAATGCCGATACCACATTTGCCGATAGTTCCTTCGCCACCAATCATTATGACTTCCTTATCATTCGAGGTTCTTATCGACATTCATTTTTCAAAGACAATCCAATTGCGCCAATGTTTAACCAGCCAATCCATGCTCAGAATGAGATCGAACTCGTCGAAAGGTAGTTCCATCAAGTTTGCTAAGAATATCTCCTCTTGAATTTTTAAGGGCACGTCTTTAAATATTTTATTAACAATTATCGATCATCCTAAAGGACTAATTATCGCATTTCACTATCGGTAATTTCGATTCTAATTTCAGTCTCCGATATGGCACTAGATACATATGAATGGGTAGAGCCAATATCTATTAAGGCAATAACAGTACATCAAAATGAAGAACGTGCAGTTATCACATCGTGCATTGCCGTCCTCGCATGCATCTAACCGCATAGACCACCAGTCCGTCTTGCATCTGCATTTCTTCTTTGACCATTGCCTTGACCCGGTGCACCTTGACCACGACCAGCCCCATTACCACCACGACCTGGTCCACGACCTCTCGGTGGTCCGATTACCCCGGCCTACAGCATCATTATTACGAACTTCTTGAGTCGTATCCAAACATCAAGGATAATTTTTGTACTGATGATCCATTGAACCGCATTTGTAGCATGCACCCGTTTTCCTCCAACATTCTCCAAAATGTCTTTTCCCACACTCAGTGTAGTCTCGACTTCGATTATTTGCTACCGGGGTTCTACCTTGAACTGATTCATCATTTCGAGGTTTCTTCTGGAATCTCTTTGAAGAACCAGACTGCTGTGTCTCTCTTTTGTTTTAGAATCTTTATCGGCTCGCTGCTCAATTCTTAGCCTCTTCGCTATTTTGGCCTTCTCCACAAGAGTCGAAAAGTTTCTAACTTGTCGGGAGCAATCGTAACCCTCACTCATCATTAAGTCCATCCTCAAACGCATACAACGCTCGTGATCTCCGCTATAATTGTTCTGCATAACGGCTAGACATAAAAACTCACTTCATATGTCGCCACTGCCTTACTTCCTTGGACAAGATTCGTAAATTCTTTCCTTCGAAAGGCCTACATAACTCGCTCCAACGTATTTTCCTTGGAAGGCGCCTTTAAAGAATTCCCAATTAATCGGTCTTCTTGGTGCCTTCTCGAACATGAGCTACCAACGACACGCCTCATCTCTTAACAAGGATACAGCCTTTCGCTTTTTGCTCGACAAAGGCATTCCATATCATCCATAATCCGTTCCATGCCTTCGAGCCAAGATTCACCACATTCGAGCTACACCGAGACTCCTCTAGAAACTTCGCATTATTTGACTTAAGTCGCTCAAATTGACCCACGAGTTGTTGGCCCAATTCTAGTTCCAATGAATTTTCCAAGACTCGCAGATTGCTTGAGTCAATGCATTATCTTCTTCCATGTGATCGCGTGATCCGCTCTCACTTTCAATTGACGCAGTGCGTCTACTTTCGACATATGATTTGGTGCTTCAACAGAGCACCTCGGCCTCTACCACGGCCACGCTCATACGGCCCACGACCACGCCCTCTAGTGCTCATGATAGCTTGTTCGCTTTTATCCGATTACAAGTTTTATGAATCGTAAAATTTGTTTCGGTGTTTATTAACGATATTTTATGAGATTTGAGATATAAAGTTGTTTTTCCGCAACATATCCTATAGTCTCAATCTCTACGGTTTTTCACATCTAAAACTAGAAGTTCTAGAGTGTTCCTATGATTATATCATAGTAATTATTAAGCAATAAATACTTACTTGACTTGTTGCTGGATGCTTGTGGTGCCATACTGATCTTTTAAAATTTGAACGATTTCAGATGTAAATTATTTAGAACCCAAACCACGGTAGAGTTTTTGAAACGGCTCGATATTATTAAATGTAACACCCCAAACCCGGCCTATGCATTGAGACTAGATTTGGTTTGTTACATGAATCGAGCTATTTTTAAATCTTCAAAAGTTGAAAACTACAATATTATTTACAGGATTTAATAAAATTAGAAGGGTATTTGAATTTGATAAATATTAGATCACATTAGATGAAAATCATTGTATTCTCAAAAATCTTTAGGTTATTTATTTAAGAGTTAACAATAATAAAATATTTATAAAAGGATTTGAAAACCCAAAATTTATTTTAATAAAACATCATATAATCATAGTCCATGTTTAAAAGTCCAAAGTATAGTTTAAAACCCAACACACATAAAATCCATAAATTATTTATAGAGGCCCTTATTACAATAACCCAAATAGTAAAAAATACTTATTAAAAGTTCGAGTTTAAATAACCCATATTGTGCAAGATGGCCTCCACGAAGTCATCCTCTACCAAGTCCACGCCAATTTCCATTACCCGAGATGGAAAAATTTAAGGGGTGAGTTACTTAGAACTCGCAGTGTAACTCACTTACCACCATTATTGGGCCGATCATCAAAATATTATGTTGGGCTTGAGCCCAATTACGTAATCCAACAATATCATAAAATGAAATAACATAATTTAAAATGCATGTAAAATGAATTTTCCCAACCAAACCTAATATCCATCCGCTAACACCCCTGCACCAACCATCACACCTGGGATCAAGTCAACCCATCCCGCCAACACACCAATCGTAGGCATTAAGCCTTTTTATAATTGTGGCAAAGCCACCGAACTAGAGGCAATAGGCTACAATTGTGGCAGAGCCACCGAACTAGATTTTGGCAACATGCCATTCTTCTCTTCATATACCCCACCCCATGCAATTATGCGATATAAAAAAATATAGTCATATAACAATTTTATTTAATCCATAACATCGGTGGGTTTATCATTAAACATTTCATTTGACCCATAATTCAAAGAATTTGTCCATTCAGTAGTTTAGTGGGCTTTGGCCCATTTATCAAACTAGAGTATTTTGGCCCAATTTATCGAACTAGAGTATTTTGGCCCAATTTAACGAACTAGAGTATTTTGGCCCAATTTATCGAACTAGAGTATTTTGGCCCAATTTATTGAACTAGAGTATTTTGGCCCAATTTATCAAACTAGAGTATTTTGGTCCAATTTATCGAACTAGAGTTTTTTTTTTTTGCCCAATTTATCGAACTAGAGTATTTTGGCCCATTTTCACAAAACATACAATTTACATAATAACAAGTAATTTCTCGATGCGTTTTCATAATTTTCACGATTTAGTCGCTTTTACGATTTTCGTCAAAATATCGCTTTTACGCTTTTACCGATCTAGTCGCTTTTACGATTTTACTTCCATGTCAAATTGACATCCAACCGAGAAATAGTGTGAAGTTACACACCTCGATACCGAGAGTACTAATCCTTCTCGCCCTCGGCACCTAAAACATATTTCGATCCGTTAGAACACTATTTCAGATAAATATTCTTAATCGATAATAGATCCAAAATCTTACCCTCTTGATTTTGAATCACTTCGATTTTCTTCTCCTCGCTTATTGATTCGCTCGTCACGAGAATCCACCAACGATAATGGCTCTAAGTTTGTACTACTCAATAAGTGACTCCTTCTAAGATGGTCCAGAATCTATGGAAAATCCTGATTAAACCGCTTCTTCGCTTAAATGGGGATTTACAGATCCGCCTCTTAATGTGACTAACCACCGCCTTTTCTTCCCTATTTTGAAAGTCTTCACGATCAAAGGAATATTATTAGTTAGATCTAAAATAATATCGAATAGTACTAGAGGCTTTAAAAAAATGTGATTTCCTTACCACAAGAAATCGATTCCAACGCTTTCTACGATTCTCCGATCACTTGAGTTCCTATCTTCCGTTATTGCACTATATAATAACGAATGAAGCGTTATTAGAACTAACGCTTATTTCGATCCAAAAAAGCCTTCATAATGCCATTAATATTCGGCCATAACACTTTAATAAAACGAAAACAAAAAAGAAGAACCCCTTACCTATAATCCATGATCAAAAAGAAAGGCTTGAGAAAAAGGTGTTTGTGATAGATGAAGATTTCGGCTTTGTATGATCAAAGAAAAAGAAATAAGATTCGGCTAAGGCACTCTAGTATTCGGCCAAGAGAGTGTTTGATGGAGAAACTTTGATTGAAAAGAATTGAAATATGAAAAAGAGATGGTGATTGTGTTATTTGATCTCAAAGAGAAGAGAAGAAAAAGATGGATTTAGGAGCTAGTACATTCGGCCATGGTAAAAGAAAAGAGAAAGGATGGTTCTTTTTGGTATAGTTGATTTCGGCACTCAAATAAAAGACACAAAGAATGGCTAATGAAATAAAATGACCAAATGATCACAAAACTTGAGCTTTACCAATTGCAAAATTCGCCAAGATGAAAGTTGAAAAGAGAGAAAACAAAAATTCTGCACAAGGGCAAGGAATGACCAAAGAGAAAAGAAATTCTTAGCCAAAACCAACACAAAATTCGGCTCCCTCCCTATACCAAGTTGCCATTCCAACACATGGTCAATTGGCCATGATTTGTTTCAAAATTTCCCTTGATATGTGCCTTATGTTCCCCATCTTTCCTTAAGTATTTGATTCCATGCCATATGTTAACTATTTCCTTAAACCTTTGATACACTAACCAAAAATAACATGGTCAACACTTACCATATATGTTCTTGGCCGACACTTGCTATCCATGTGCGAAAATTGAAAATAAAAATTCATCTAGATGCTAAACAAGGGATTCGAACCTCTTCCTCTTGCTATAACCCATGTGCCAACTCCACCATGCCATGTACTCAACTTATGACACTCATTAACACTTAATTTAACTTAAGTCTTAATGACCTTTGCTTCTCTTCAATAAATTCTCAATTATTAAATTTTATTCCTTATCAAAATTATGCTATACTCCTCTTTAGGACTTCAACAAGCACTAAAATAAAAGAAAGAAATTTTCCTTTAAAGTCTAAACAACAATTCATGCAATATATAAACACTCGGATTTTTAGGGTGTTACACTATTATTCTAGTAAGGGGATTACACACTGAGTTTTCGTAAACTCACCCCATTTTTAATCGCAGTAATCCTCACCTTAGACTACCAAGCTATGAGGGACTCGGAGAAGACCACACACTGCTTATGCTTGCTTTTTTGATTATTTACTTTTAAATATTTTAATTTGGGTTGTAATAAGTCCTCTCTATTTTAACTTATTATTTGTGATATTTATTTATGATTTTTATAACTGTTAAAAGTAAAATACGATTTCCAAAAAGATAACTGTCTTCAAAACACTATGTTTTCAAAATGTTTTCAAAATGGTTTTGCAACCCAATTTTTAAACAACACGTTTTCCTAAATTGTTTATTTTAAATATGCTTTCGCAACAGCTAAGGTCTTAAAAGTAATTACGTTTCCAAGTGGACAACAATTGCTTAAGTGTTTTGAGTTTTAATAAAGAGGCTTTAGCTTTCAAACAAGTTTTAACAATAAGACATATGGTTTTGAAAAAACACTTCAATGTGACACGCCAGATTCTGGCCTAACTTTTAGGCCGGTTTGGGGTGTTACAATATACCAAGTAAATCCAAATTTGTTTTAATGATTAAACAGAGATTCACATGAATATGTGAAAATTTTTTTCAAACTAATAAATCTCAAAAACAAAACCATAATAGTTGGTATATCCCACATTTCATACAATAAACCATATCATCATAATTTAACCAAATATTTGGAACCATAAGATGCAAAAACTTATAGTGTGGAACCAAATTCAAAACTAAATTCTTTAAACATGTATTATGATTGGCATAAATTTGCACCAAAGCACCAAAATAAATCTTGTAAAATTTTCTAATAAACTTAATATTACTTGTAATCTATTAAAAAATGAAATGACACTAGAAACTCATTCCTTTCACGTAAGCAAACAAACGTAAATCAAATAGACAAGCACTATATCCTTTAGAAAAGAATAAAAAGAGAATGCCTTTAATACAGTTACACAAGCTTCATCTTAGTGCACAAAGTTAACATAAATCAAACATGAAATGTAATCCCCTAACCCGTATTCGTCACCAAATTAGGATTACAGAGCATTATTGTACAAATGGAACATTAAAACATACATTTCATACATCATCAAAAACATATTATAAAACATTCAATCCCATACATATCGTCCTTAAATTGAGCCCTTAAGGCCCTGAAAACACCTTAGAAACAATTTTGGACTAAATTGGAAACATTTGAAAAGTATAAGAAAAAGTTAGAAAATTTTGATTGTAGAGGTCACACGGCCGTGTGCCTCATACGGCTGAGAAACATGTCTGCGTCTTAGGCTGTGTAACCTTCAAACTAGGGGCATATGTGTGTCCTCACTTGTGTAACTCACTGAGGTCGTGTAACTAATTGATTTGCATGCAATGGAACCTATAGGAGACACATAGTTGTATCGCTAGGTCGTGTAACAACCCAATTTAGGGCCTAGTCTGAATAGTGGTTGCGAGACCACAAATCTGAGATAGAAATATGTGTTTTATAGTTTTTATGAGGTTTATGACATGTTTGCATGATTGTGTGAAAATTTCATGAGGAAATTTTATTATTTAGTGAACAATTTATCTAGTAGGACTAAATTGCAAAAAAATTGAAAAATATGAGATTCTAGTAGATTCAAGTATGAAATAACATTAGAAAAATTACTAGAGGTCCTTATTTAGCAAATAGACCATTATATGTCAAGATGGACAAAATAGACATGGGAAGGAAAAATCTCAAGAAAGGGGCCTTAAGGGTAATTTGGTCATTTGGATAATAAAAGAATTAAAAGGGAAAAAGAAGTCAAAAATGGCGTCCATATTCTCCAAGCTAGCCGAAAATTTCAAGAGCACCATAGCTAGGGTTTCAAGCTTGATTGTAAGTACCACCTAGCCCCGTTTTTAATGTTCTTCATATTTTTGAGATCCTCGTAGCTTGATTTAGCTATTTCTAGCTATATTTTGAGCTAGGGTTCATGTTCAAAAATTTACCCATGTATGATATACATGTATTTTGATGTTTAATGGAGGAATATGAATGTTTGATGTATGATAAATATATTTTTCTAAGTGATTTTCATGGAAAACTCATAAAAAGGACCTAATTGTAAAAGTGATAAAAAATGTGACAAAAATTAGTTTTGAAGGAAAGTGTGAGCTGTTATGAGCTCAATAAATATTTGGCTAGGCTTGGGTAACCAAGGAAATTATTGTATTTTATTATACGAGCCTAGAGACCATTTTATAAAATGAGAAAGCATAGGGGCAAAATTATAATTTTGCCAAAGTATGATTCATGGTTCGATTTAGTCAATGTGATCATTAAAACAGTGAAATTGTCATTTTAGATCAAGAAACACAAAGTCCGGACTGAAACTGAGGAAAGAACAAGGAGGTGGACTAAATCAAAAAATTATACAAATTTTGATGTCGAGGTAAGTTTGTGTGTAATAAATTAACCTTATGTCTTTATGTATTGAAATGATTAAGATTGCATGAAATGTACATTATTTTTATGAAAATTGATCAATGATGTTCGATGAGAAAGTGATGAAGATTTATGAGGTGAAAGTCCCGGTTGAACTTAGGAATATAAAGGATACCATCGTCAAGACATGAGATTAAAAGGTCCCGTTTAAGACCATGTATGGGACATGTCCTTGGCACCGAATTGAGATCCCGTATAACACTATATATGGGATATGGAATCGACATTTAAGAGGAAAATCATGTAAGACCATGTCTGGGACGTGGCATCGATATACGATCTCATACAAGACCATATTTGGGATATGGCATCGACATCGATATGAGATCCCATATAAGACCATGTCTGGGATATGGCATTGGTATCGACATGTGATCCCATGTAAGACCATATTTGGGATATGGCATTGGCATTTTATTACGCGTAAGACGAATTTTGGGTATCCTTCGATATTCCGTGTGGTTCAACGGGTAAAGAGCTAAGTTCATATTAAATATGATAAAGAGTTAGGTTCATGTTAAAGATGATAACAAGCCAAGTTTGTATTCATGATTTCAAAATGCTAAAGTTATGTGATGAGTGGTATAGGTATACATGAGTAACTCACGAGAAATAAGTTCGATGTATGATGTGTGATTTGTCAGAGTAAGCATGAGTAAGCCATGTCAATGTACTTGAGAACTTGTGTTATTACTTAAAGTAAAGTATGAATGTATCATGAGATTTTATGTTGCTATTTATTGCATGCAAACTTACTAAGCTTTATGCTTAGTCCCTCTCCTTTCCATTTCCATGTAGTATCGCCAAGCTAGCTCGGGGATCGAAGGATGTCGGAGTTAGATTCACACTATCAAGATATTCTTTTGGTATAGTATAGTTCAATTATTTTGAGTATGCCATGTATAGGTACTTGGTCATTTTGTTATGTCATATTGGTTAGCAAAGCTGTAGGCTATTAACACTACTTAATTCATTTTGTAAATGGCCATTAGAATTGGTCGATAATAGTTAAGTTATATATATTCAATGATGTTGAAATTCATGAAGTGCAAGTTGATGTAATCAAATGAGTAGTGTGTGGAGTAGATGTATGATGAATTAATGATAGCTAATGATGCATTATTGCTATGCTATATGTTACTTGAATTGGCGTAAGCGTGATTGTTTTTCAGGGTGTCAATTGGCTTGGTAAATAGCCTTATAATTGTCCACACGGGTAGACACACGGGCGTGTGCCAAGGCCGTGTGTGACACATGGTAAGCGCGAGGGTGTGCTGGTAGGCCGTGTGTCCCCTGCATCTAATTAGCGAAACCATTCAGTTCATCACACGGGTCAGCACACGGGCGTGTGACTAGGCCGTGTGCCTCTAAGTTTTTGTTGACATCATAAACAAAATGCTATAGTTTTCACACACGGGCTAAGATATGGGCGTGCCATGGCCGTGTGAGAGACACGGGTCATAGACATGGTGCCAGGCCGTGTGAAAACCCCAGTAGGTTTGAAATGAAAAATAAAATCCACACGGACTAGGGACATGGGCGTGTGTGATTTCACAGCCTACCCACACTGACGTGCCCCTATCCATACGGCCGTCTGGCCCTGTTTTGAGTAAAAATTTTCCTAAGTGTTTGAAAGTTTTTGGTTCAGTCCCGGATCACTCCATGTGTATGTTTTGGGTCTCGGGCCCATAATAAGGATGTTAAGAGTTCAAATGAAAAAAATTAAGTTAAAAAGAAAATTCATTGCCCGATTTTGTACGAGTAAGTAAGTTAAGTCCAGTAATGCCTCGTACTCGATTCCAGTGTTGAATACAAGTAAAGGGTGTTACAGGTCGTGTGTCACACATGGATGAGTCACACGCCCATGTCTCAGGTCGTGTGGACATGAATTTTCCCAAAAACAAGCTACTTCCAACACAAATTCATGGATATGCCTATAGCTCTTTTCTGCACATAATCAAGACCTCAAAACCTTACCAAAACATGCATATAATGACCAATTCTATAGTATTAAATCAACAAACCAATATGCCATTCAAGGCACCTCAACTACATTCATTTAAATCTTACCTAAACACGTATAGTTTACCACATTTCAATTATACACATCAAGCTCTATACCTGTAAACTGAAAAATATATAGGATTTTTCCTATGTAATTTATCACCTTTTTACTTAAATTCATTGTTAAAACTAAGTAATTGTTTAATAAATTAATGAAATATGTGAAAATATGAAATTAGGACATACAAATTATTAAAATGTGGTTTTATGCTTTATTATATAGTTTCCATGCATAAAATGGCTTATTTTATATTTATTTGAACATATTATATTTTTAAGATATATAATGGGCCATGCATGATTAAATTAAATAATAAAATATAAAATTATATTTTAATAATTCATTTTAAAATATTTCATTAATAGTTTGGGTTTTAATTAATTAATTATTTTATTCTTTTGTCTTTTAATTCATTAATTTATTTTGGACAGGTCTGATAGCTTTGTTGGATTACAAAAAGCGTCCAAATTTGAAGACCAAGTCAACCAAATTTCAGCTACACATTGCTGTGCACATAGACCACTTTTTGGTTTAATTACACAAGGTCCTTACAATGTTGAAGAAATTAGTGATTTGCTCGAAGATTTACAATTGGCCGAGTCTGAAACACCCCACACCCGCCCACAAGAATGGATCGGATCTGGTATGTTCCTCGAAGTAACCCAGTTCAAATTCTTTTGTTACTTAGGAAAAACTTGTGTGTTTTGGAAGATAGTTTGTTGTGGGTTGGGCTCGAGTTGAAAACAAATTTATTTTATATAAAAAACCCATTTGTTTCAGGTGACAAAATGTTTAAACTTATTTTAAATTAAATGGGCTTATTCTTTATAAAGCCCTAAATTCATAACATAGTAATTAAAATGTAAATAAAAATCGCCACGATGGCCTTAATATATAAAACGAAACACAAAATAAAATTGTACAAGACTTAAAATAAAATAAAGATTCAAATTAAATTAAACTTCAAGTTTAACATGGCCACCACAAGTTCTCGCCCCCTAGTCCATTACCGCTCATCACTTGAAACATGTTCCCACAACGGGTGAGTCGATAGACTCAATGTGTAACCAACACCAAAACATAATAGAAATAGGCACACCATCCATATCATATTCATATAAAAATTCAAGATAATGATGCAAACCCGAACCCAAACCTATATGCCATCCGCTACACTCCACCCGCACCAACCTCGCACACCGTGGGGACTACTAAGTCAACCTCCATCCGCTACACACCATCGAAGGCAATCATCGCAATGACGTGCTCATCGCCCACTTATAATATTGTGGCATAGCCACCACTTTCGATAATGTAACCGGGTTACCACATTCACTTAATGTGACCAAGTCACCAAATTCACTTAGTGAGACCAAGTCATCACGTTTCACTTAGTGAGACCAAGTCACACGCGTTTCACTTAGTGAGACCGTCATCACATTCACTTAGTGAGACCAAGTCATCACATTCACTTCCCTTTTCAATTAACCCAATGCCCCAAATTATACATATCATGCATATCATATTTTATTTCACTTTCATATCACTTTTCACATGTTATAGAATAACATATTTCATAATCCTAGTAGGAGTAGGAAAACGTGCACGAGTACTTTGTACCATAATATGGTACTTTAGCCACATTCTTTCACTTTCACATTAATCATATATATCATATTTAAGCCATAGATCTATTAAGATTAGTATGGGGTACACACGGTACCTTAGCCATATTCTTACACTTTCATATTAACACATATAATGAATTAAAGCCGTAAATCTATCAAGATTTAGTGTAGGGTACACATGGTACCTTAGCCATATTCTTACACTTTCATATTAACACATATATCAAGTTTAAGCCATAAATCTATTAAGATTTAGTGTAGGGTACACACCGATTCACTTAACGATTCCTTGAGATTCAAAAGCTTGATCTAATGCTTAGATCCTTAATCCCTACATTTGTTTTATCGCTATTACTTTAATAAAAGCCATTCGCCATAAATCCAAATCCTAGTAGGATAGTACACTAAGGCTTACCTTGTTGCCGATTTCCTATTATTCAAATCCCAAATTGATCTCTTGCTTTCTTTAAGGATGTCGAAATTCCTATAACCATATGTTAGATTTAATCTAACATTAAAACATAAACATGGCCTTTGGCCGAATATACATACATCTTACCTTAAATCTTTTAAATCTCAAACTCTCTTCTTGATTAATGGAGATGCCAAATACCTTAGATCCGAAATCCCAAAATTTACCTTCCATATTTGATCAATAAGATATAGGAGGGATTAGACTAACTTTCGCTTAAAAGAAAGGAATACAATTATAACTATAGATCCTTACCCTTTATATTGAAATCAATGATCCCTCCCGACACCACTTCAGAGATTCTACTTAGAGACTTGATGAACAATCAGCTATGATCCCTTATGTATTTGGTTTCAAAGATGAAAGAAGAGAGGAATAATAGGCTTAGAAGGAATCGCTAGGATGCTAAAAGAGAAGAGGAAAAAATGGATGCTCAAGAAGAATTTCTAGGAGGAGAGGAGAAAGAATATTTGGCAAAAGAAAAGAGAGGAGAATGAATAATGAATAGCCCTAGTCTCATCCTTTTATAGTAGAAATTAGGCCAAGAATCCTTTGCTTGGCCACTACTCTTCCTTATGTGATAACTTTATCTCTTTAATTTTAAAACAAATAAAGTATAATCCTTATTATCTTCTAATTAGTCGAATTTAAAAGAGAGTGAAACTCCTCTTTTGCAAGCCTTGTACCGTCCACCTCTTGGGCTTCTAGACGATAAAATAAAACTTATTTTATTTACTTCCCATGTGACTTGAACTCAGGCCCAACACCCTTGTATGTGGTGCCATTTCCAAAGGCCCTAAGTGGCATCTTCAGGCCACTTTTCCAAGTCTGTTTTTAGGTCAAATTTCACATGCTTTTTATTTTAGGGTCACCTGGCCCTAAGTTCCCCTTTGAACTTTAAAATTCGACATTTCGGGGTCATTTTTAAGTTTCCAAAATTTTCATGTGCTCAGAACTTGACATTTCCTAGGTTTCCAAAATGTTTAGTTTCCTCTTTTAGCGTAGTTTCCAAAATGTTTACTTTCCTAATTTACTTAGGTTTCCAAAATGTTCACTTTCCTAATTTGCTTAGGTTTCCAAAAATGGTCATTTTCCTATTTTCAACATAACATTTCCATACATTCTCGTGTTTCCAAAATTATTCCAAATTTATTCCAAAACACATAAAACATGTCTTTTCGCATAATTAGGCCAAAATGCATAGGCCCTTTTTAGGATGTTACGCTTTAGCCCTTAAAATAATTTCGTCCTCGAAATTACTTACTACCGCTCATCCGCATGTAGTCTAACTCACTACACTACGCTATTGTCAAGACTCGATCTCAAAGAACTATCATACTTTCTAGCACAATCTCTAAGTTCACGCCCCTTAGAACTCATTTCTAACGCCGTGATTTAACTGATTAAGAAGTTTTATGTATAAAAAATTTTGTTTCACCGATTAACCGCCAAGAAGTTTTATGGAAACAATTTTTTAGAAGTGGTTCTTTCGTATTCATACATGCACACAGCCTTTACATTCATACATCCATCAATCAATTATGAACTTTCGCTCATTCGGAGAAATGTTGTAGTTTTCATTGTTGTTGTTTTTCCACTACCTGTGGGTATTTTCGTAATTTGCCCTACTGTGGTATTTTCATAATTTGTCAAAATAAGGTTCCTTGGTGATTTTGTCAATAAGTAGATTTTGGTAATTTTTGAAATCCCGAGGGTATTTCAAAAATTTTGAAATTACAGGGGTATTTCGGTAATTAACCAAGGTAAATTTGTAAATCTCAATAAATCAAGGGTATTTCAAAATTTGCAAAACTTGAGGGTTCTTTTTGAGAATTTGTTTTCCAAATCGGTGATGTTGCAAAAATTTTGAAAATCAGGGTCATTTTGGTAATTTTGTCAATCGGGGTAATTCCGTAAATTTTCAAATCGGGTATTTTGGACTTTCACAAAATAGGGTTTTAAATACATTTACAAAGTGAGGAAATTTTATTGAAATCAAGGGTAATATGGTAAATTTAAAACCAAGGGCATTTTTGAAGATTTCTAATTTGAGGGTACTTCGTTGATTTTCCCTTCTGAGGGTATTTTGGTCATTTTGCAAATCAGGGATATTTTCATAAATTTCTTTCCATAATCAAGGTATGTTGATATTTTGTAAATTTAGGGTTCCTTTAAGCAAAGTAGTGAAATTTTGATAAGAACTGTGGGTATTTGGAAATTTCATAAACCAAGGGCATTTTGTAATTTTACCATTAGGAGTATTTTAGTAAATTTGTAAATCAAAATTATTTTAGGAAAATTTATAAAAATAATCTTTTTCAAATCAAGAGGGTAACTTAGCAATTTTAAAACTTGGGTTTCCATAAAAATACGGCTAGTCCCTTTCGGGTTTTAGTTAGGGGTTTAGCCCGTGTATAAGTCCTCTTGGTTAGAGTGAACCATAGCTATGCACCAGGTAGGATTCGAGTGGAGAGTAGGTGAGTCACTCGGACTGCTTAAATACCAAGCTCCCATTGAAACCAATCCTAGACATGCGTACCATGGTTGCCACACCCTAACTCAGCGACTTAACTACAGGTTTGTTTAGTAGGCATTTAAGTCTTATGTTTTTGTTGGGGTACACTAACCCTAGGGTTCAAGTACTTAATCTCTATTCTACGTTCTATTTTTACCCTTCTACAAATCATAATATAAATCACACAAAAGATCGGAGTACTTACGGTGGACTTCGGGTCGGAGACTTAGTGGCCATGTCATCATACCTGTCCATTTTCAGAAATATTTCCATAAAACTCTTTTGGGCTTGTTTGAAAAACGTTTTGGGCCTTAGGCCACAAAGTAGAGACTTTAAAACTGGCTCGATACAAATCAAACACCCCACACCCGCCCACGAGAATGGATCGGATCTGGTATGTTCCTCAAGTAACCTTGTTCAAATTCTTTTGTTACTTAGGAAAAACTTGTGTGTTTGGAAGATAGTTTGTTGTGGGTTGGGCTCGACCTTGGTGCCGATTTCTTTTCTCCTATTCACTCACCTTGACCGAAACCCCTTTACTTCTTCCATTGCCGAATAACCTCCCCAAATTTCAAGTCTTGGCGAATCTCAAACATAGTGTTCCCTCATTTCTTCAATCAAAGGTAAGTAGATCAAGTGTTTTCTTTATTGGCCTCTAGTACTTGTCGACTTAAGGTAAGGACCTATTTTGGCACTTGATAAAAGGTATTAACTCTCTTTAATGAAACCGATTATGTTTAGGTGCTTTGGGATCTTGAAGAAATCGGTTCAAGTCTCCATCAACTAGATTTGGTAAGTTAACTTCAAGTCTTTCTAAACCTTTCAAAGGATAATTGGAGAAAAGCCAAACTAATCTTGTTTGGTATTTAAGGTTGGCCCCATATAAGGATTCCCAAATCAAAGCAAGGTAAGATCTCGGATCTCAAATGATAATTCGTGGTATAAGTTGGGTTGGCGAATAGGCCATGGTAATGACTCATGTTTTGGCTTAATCTAGTTGGTTTTTGAACGGCATGGCCCGAGTCTCCCAGATCTATCCGCCTGTAAGTTCTTCCGAACCTCTTTGTGAATTATTTTCTATAGAAGGGTAGGAAGCATGGAACGAGAATAGACTTATAGGACTTTTGAACCCTAAGGTTAGATTACTCAAACACACAAACAAGACATAAGACTTAATGAACTAAACCAACCTATGGCTAAGTCATCGAGCTAGGTGTGGTAACCCCGACGCATGTCTAGGATTGGAACCGAAAGAGCTCGGTATTTAAGCAATCCGAGTGACTCACCACCTCTTCGCAGTATCCTACAGTGCGTAGCTTGGGTTCACCCTAACCTGGAGGGCTCGGTGGTGGTAACCTCATGCGCATGTCTAGAAAGGTTTGGTGGAGCTTGGTATTTAAGCAAATCTGCAGGACTCACCTCTTCTCCACACGCAACCCCGCCTAGTGCGTAGCTTGGGTTCACCCAGACCAAGAGGGCTCGGTCATAGGCTAAACATAACGACTAAAACCCGAAAGGGAACTAACCATGTTTTTGAAAAAGAAGAAAACAACAAAACCCTAATTTCTACAAAATCTTTAAAATCACTCCTTCAAATATAAGAACAACCATTTTTACAATGTTTTCTCGAAAAAGTAGATTTGTGAAAAATTACAAAATGCCCTAGGGGTAAAATTACTAAAATACCTTGACTCATAAAATATCAAATCAATGATTTTGTCCAAAAATTTCAACTACTTCTCAAATATTCAACTCTGCTTTGAAAATCATCAATGAAATGCTTTGGTTTGAAAAAAAATTCGAAAATGCCCTCAACTTGTAAAATTACCAAATGACCTCGAGTACAAAATTTTTGCAACATCATCGTTTAAGAAAGGAAAATTCTCAAAAGGGACCTCGAGTTTTACAATTATTAAAACACCCTTGATATTCAAAAATTACAAAATTACCCCTGATTAACAAAATTACCAAAATACCCCTAGTTTCCGAAATGATGCCATATCTTCAAATTTTACAAATTTTCTGAAATGCTCTTCAGTTTTGGAAATTTCAAGTGGCCGCTTTATTAAAATTTGAAATCTCTAATTTTATTACAAAAAATATCCTCAGAGGAAAAAGACGAAAATACCCCGGGTTAGAAATGGGCGTAAATGTCCAAGAGCGAATAGGTATGGGAAGTATTAAGGAATGGATGCAAGAACTTTTTGTGTGGACTAGGTTAGAAACCAAACCTTGTTTGATCGAAAGAACCCTTATTCAACTTTTCATAAAATTTTTCGCGTAATCAAGTTTAATAAATTACTAATTCATAAAATTTTTCTTAATCGATTAAAGCACGTTAGATAGAATGAGTTCTAGAGGACGGGCCGATGTGGACGGGTAGGGAAGAATGACAATATCTCAACCCGCAGTCGGGACATGGTTCGAGAATGAGGTACCTTTGCCACCACCACCTCCACTTTTTAGAGCCGAGAGCAAGATCAGACGGAGGAGAGGCGATCGCAAGGCGTTACGAGTCCTCGAATTGGTGGTGGGGTGTGGAAATTTAAGAGCTCAAAATCGCTCCGAGCGAATTCGGTCCAACGGAGCCGGTGTTCCGGTGTGTCGAGTGGCACCCAGCTTGGCAGAATCTTCGCTAGAGTCAATCGAAAGGATCATGGATGATCTTGACCGATTGATGAAGAAAACCGAAAGGGCCGTACGCTTCTAAAGGATGAAGCGACGCTGGTGGTCGATTCGAGATGGCGCTACTGGCAGATGATCGACTTGGGATTATTTCAAACCACCTATCGAAGAATTATGTGGGCACCGCTTATATGCTCAGAGGAAAGCCTTTCTAGGGTTAGTGCAAGGAACTAAGTCAAGAGCGAATATGAGGCGGAGTTTTAAGACCGAGTAGGTATGCTAGAGGCATTGTGGCTATCGAACACGAGCCACGTGGTCCGCTTTGAGGACTGGACCGAGATGATTTGAGGTTACCATTGCCCCGCAACAAGTTCATGAGTTTTCATCTCTAGTGGAAAAGGCTAAGGTAGCCAAGGGATCAAGGAGGTCAGAGACAAAATTATAGTAGGAATAATCAAAAGAGAGGATTTGGGTCACCGGATCCAGTGGTAGTGTCCAGAAAAGGCTAGGCCAAGTGGGCCAAATCAAAGCAGCAAGGCCCATGATCGCTAATCGAGGCCGACTCAGTAATCACTGTGGAAAGACCCATTGGGAAGTTGTTCAATCATTTAGAGGATGTTTTGAGTGTGGTCTTTGAGCATCGAGTGAGATTGTCCTCGAAAACTAGCTAAGAACCAAATGAGGGATGAACTGTGCTCGGGATAGAAATATGGGACCACAGAGGGGTCATGGTAATGGCAGAGGAAGCAACGGTCCTAACCGAGGTCATGGAATTCGTATGAGGTTCAGCAACATGAGGCTAGGCACTGGCTTAGTCTATGCCATGAGGTGTCGCGAGGAGGGTGACGACCGGATGTCATAACCCAGACGCTTCTAATTTTTGGTCTTCCTTATTATGCATTAATTGATGTGGGGTCTACACATTCATACGTAGCGATGAGTGTGGTAGAGACTTTGGACCTAAACTCAAATTGCTTCAGGGAGATGACTGTAGTTAGTCCGTTAGGTCACCAGTAGTGGTAGACAAACTTTATAGAGACGCACCCTAGAACTCCAAGGGGTAGTATTTGTGGTCGATCCGATGGAACTACCGCTTGGGGAGTTCGATTTGATCCTTGGAATGGATTATGGTTAAGTATCGCGAATTTGGATTGCGCTGCTAAGCTTATGGTTCTTAAGACTATGAAAATGATGAAGTGGTTATGATAGGTGATAGAAGGAATTACCTATCCAACGTGGTGTCTGCTTGAAGGTTGAGAAGATGGTCAAGAAGGGTTGTAAGGCATTTTGGTTCAAATCAGGCTTTGCAAGCTAAGGAGTCGAGAGTTGGAAAGGTCCGAACGGTTGGGAATTTGCTGATGTGTTCCCGTAAAACTTCCCGTCCGCCTCCGGACGGGAAGTCGAATTCAATATAGACTTACTACCCTAACGACACGTGTCTATAGCACTCACCGAATGGCACCAAAGGAATTGGTGGAGTCAAGGCTCAAATTCGTGAGCTCTTGGATAGGGGTTTATTCGACCTAGTATATCTCGTGGGGAGCACCAGATTGTTTGTCAAGAAGAAGGACGGTTCTATGCGGATTTGCATCGACTACCGCCGCTAAACAAGTTAACGATAAAAATAAGTACCCATTGCCTCGAATCGATGACTTGTTTGACCATTGAAGGGGCGCTTGTTTTCAAGATAGACCTTAGGTCGGTTACCATCAACTTTAGGTGAAGGAGGCCGATGTTTACAAGACGGCATTCAACTCGGTATGGGCATTACGAGTTTCTAGTGATGCCATTCGGTTGACCAATGTACCGGCCATGCTCATAGATTTAATGAATAGAGTATTTCAACAAGATTTGGACCAATTTGTCGAGGTTGAAAACAAATTTATTTTATATCAAAAATCCATTTGTTTCAGTGACAAAATGTTTAAACTTATTTTAAATTAAATGGGCTTATTCTTTATAAAGCCCTAAATTCATAACATAGCAATTAAAATAGAAATAAAAATCGTCACGATGGCCTTATTATATAAAACGAAACCCAAAATAAAATTGTACAATACTTAAAATAAAATAAAGATTCAAATTAAATTAAACTTCAAGCTGAACATGGCCACCACAAGTTCTGCTGTCCTAGTCCATTACTGCTCATCACCTGAAACATGTTCCCACAACGGGGTGAGTCGAGAGACTCAATGTGTAACCAACACCAAAACAAAATAGAAATAGGCACACCATACATATCATATTCATATAAAAATTCAAGATAATGATGCAAACCCGAACCCAAACCTATATGCCATCCGCTACACTCCACCCGTACCAACCTGCACACCGTGGGGACTACTAAGTCAACCCTCCATCCGCTACACACCATCGAAGGCAGTCGCTGCAGTCAACGTGCTCATCGCCCACTTATAATATTGTGGCATAGCCACCACATTCAGATAATGTAACCGAATTTACCACATTCACTTAATGTGACCGAAGTCACCACATTCACTTAGTGAGACCGAAGTCATCATGTTTCACTTAGTGAGACCGAAGTCATCATGTTTCACTTAGTGAGACCGAAGTCATCACATTCACTTAGTGAGACCGAAGTCATCACATTCACTTCCCCTTTTTCAATTAACCCGAATGCCCCAAATTATACATATCATGCATATCATATTTTATTTCACTTTCACATCACTTTTCACATGTTATAGAATAACATATTTCATAATCCTAGTAGGAGTAGGAAAACGTACCTGAGTACTTTGTACCATAATATGGTACTTTAGCCACATTCTTTCACTTTCACATTAATCATATATATCATATTTAAGCCATAGATCTATTAAGATTAGTGTGGGGTACACACGGTACCTTAGCCATATTCTTACACTTTCATATTAACACATATAATGAATTAAAGCCAGAATCTATCAAGATTTAGTGTAGGTACACACTGTACCTTAGCCATATTCTTACACTTTCATATTAACACATATATCAAGTTTAAGCCATAAATCTATTAAGATTTAGTGTAGGGTACACACCTGATTCACTTAACGATTCCTTGAGATTCCGAAAAGCTTGATCTAATGCTTAGATCCTTAATCCCTACATTTGTTTTATCACTTATTACTTTAATAAAAAGCCATTCGGCCATAAATCCAAATCCTAGTAGGATTAGTACACTAAGGCTTACCTTGTTGCCGATTTCCCTATTATTCAAATCCCGAAATTGATCTCTTGCTTTCTTTAAGGATGTCGAAATTCCTATAACCATATGTTAGATTTAATCTAACATTAAAACATAAACATGGCCTTTGGCCGAATATACATACATCTTACCTTAAATCTTTTAAATCCCGAAACTCTCTTCTTGATTAATGGAGATGCCAAAATACCTTAGATCTGAAATCCCAAAATTCACCTTCCATATTTCGATCAATAAGATATAGGAGGGATTAGACTAACTTTCGGCTTAAAAGAAAGGAATACAATTATAACTATAGATCCTTACCCTTTATATTGAAATCGACAGATCCCTCCTGACACCACTTCAGAGATTCAGCTTAGAGACTTGATGAACAATCGGCTATGATCCCCTTATGTATTTGGTTTCAAAGATGAAAGAAGAGAGGAATAATAGGCTTAGAAGGAATCGGCTAGGATGCTAAAAGAGAAGAGGAAAAAGAATGGATGCTCAAGAAGAATTTCGGCAGAGGGAGAGGAGAAAGAATATTTGGCAAAAGAAAAGAGAGGGAGAATGAATAATGAATAGCCCTAGTCTCATCCTTTTATAGCCAAAATTAGGCCAAGAATCCTTTGCTTGGCCACTACTCTTCCTTATGTGATAACTTTATCTCTTTAATTTTAAAACAAATAAAGTATAATCCTTATTATCTTCTAATTAGCCGAATTTAAAAGAGAGTGAAGCTCCTCTTTTGCAAGCCTTGTGCCGTCCACCTCTTGGGCTTCTAGATGATAAAATAAAACTTATTTTATTTACTTCCCATGTGACTTGAACTCAGGCCCAACACCCTTGTATGTGGCGCCATTTCCAAAGGCCCTAAGTGGTATCTTCAGGCCACTTTTCCAAGTCCATTTTTGGGTCAAATTTCACGTGCTTTTTATTTTAGGGTCACCTGGACCTAAGTTCCCCTTTGAACTTTAAAATTCGACATTTCGGGGTCATTTTTAAGTTTCCAAAAATTTTCGCGTGGCTCTGTAACTTGACATTTCCTAGGTTTCCAAAATGTTTAGTTTCCTCTTTTAGCATAGTTTCCAAAATGTTTACTTTCCTAATTTACTTAGGTTTCCAAAATGTTCACTTTCCTAATTTGCTTAGGTTTCCAAAAATGGTCATTTTCCTATTTTCAACATAACATTTCCATACATTCTCAGGTTTCCAAAATTATTCCAAATTTATTCCAAAACACATAAAACATGTCTTTTCGTACAATTAGGCCAAAATGCATAGGCCCTTTTTAGGATGTTACAGAGTCTCAGTCCTGAGTTGTTATGGCATTTAAATTACTTAAAATTCAAGCAAAATTCAACTCAAAATCCACTAATCATGGTCGGCTACTCATTGAAGAAGCTTGAAGAGACTAAACCTCTCTGTTTTTAGCAAACTACTCACCTCTCTTCACCTATAAATAAAACTTCATTTCACCATTCCTAGTCATCCCTCATCCCTCATCATTCTCTCCTTTCTCTCAATTCTCTTTAGAATTTTTCATTCCCCAGGCCTAGCATCACCTCTCCATAGGGATTTTTGCAATTAAGCCTCTTAAAAAGCCCTTGGTTGGCCACCTTGGAGAGCCATTAGCAAAGGAGCAAAGCGAAGGAGCGAAGCAGCCTCGTTCGTCAGAGTTTTGGGTGACAGCCACTTTAATTTGGGTTTAATCTTTCTTTTCTTTGATTTAATCTAAAAATGTTTTCTATGTGTTCTTTGTTCTTGTTACAAAATGTTAGCTTAATTTTATTTAAGCTAGGATGACTGCTTTGATTAAATAATATTTATTTGATTCATGCTTATAATGTTTTTGCCTCAATCGATCATGTTTTCAATTAAAATCAAGTCTATATTTCATTCATACGTGATTGAAATGCACCTGAATTAGTTGAGCTATCCTAACCAGAAGATGGCTAGTGGACACATAATTGAAACGCTCAATCTTAACCCGATTAAATTGCAGGTTGCATAAAAACTCTAACCATGCTTTGTTATCTGTATAGTTGTTAGATTTGTGTGATTAAACCGTTTCAAACCTAACACGTCCCTATTACCTCGCATGAATTCTAAGAAACCATTAATAAATAAGGATCAGTAAAATGCATATTTACTAAGTAAAGGATTCCGAAAGGACCTAATGTCGTTTCCAACTCATAAAAGATCGAGTTGCCATGGAATGTTTTTTGAATGTTATTAAGCATGTTGATAATAAATTGAGTTTAATTAAAGTAATTGACCTAATTTATTTATGTTATAATTGTTGCAAATTGTGTTTAATTTTTCTAAAATCTATTTCATTCATATAGTTTGCATATTTAGGATAATTTGCATAGGAGATCATTGCATTTAGTTTAATGTATTTAATTTTAATCATCACTTCTCAATCTTATTGTGTTTTTATTTACCAAGTTGTTAATATAAATTTACAATTAAGTGATTTAACACAAATATAATCCTTGTGGAGATGATGACTCGATACTTACTTATTACTTGATAACTACTATGTACACTTGCACAAACCTACGCATTACAAGTTTTTGACGCCGTTACCGGGATTGTTAATTGTTGCCAGAGTCATTTTTTTGTGAAATTATTTACTTCCAATTTAGTTTATTTCTAACATTACTAACTTATTCTTTTTAATATTGTGATTTTCGTTTCAGGTGTTTATGAGCATAGATCGGATTATCTATTTACTCCTTGTAGACCCTAAAATTGAGTGAACTTTCAGAAAAAAAGACGTGAACTAACAGCTCAAAGACAAGTCAAGATGGACCTTAGAAATTAGAATCAAGACCAAGGTAATGAACCGATCGTATACGAAATCCCATCCTCGTTGCCGATAATAGGGATCGCATCAGACAATATGATGTGCCACTTTTCAGTGAGTTAAATCCAGGAATTAGAAGGCCAGATATTGAGGCAACCTAATTTGAATTATAAACTAGTGATGTTTGAAATGCTCCAAACGGTGGGCCAATTTAGTGGCATGCCCACGGAAGATCCATATCTCCACCTTCGATTGTTTACGGAGGTGAGTGATTCACTCAAGATAGCTGGTGTGACTGAAGAAGCATTGGGGTTGAAGTTGTTTTCGTACTCATTACGAGATCAAGCATGAGCATGGCTCAATTCTTTGCCACCTAGTTTCATATCTACATGGCAACAATTAGCAGAGATATTTTTGGTTAAGTATTTCTTGCCTAGCAAAAACTCTAAGTTGAGGAACAAGATCACAACTTTCCAACAATTGGATAACGAGTCTTTATATGAGGCTTGGGAGCGATTCAAGGAGTTACTTCGTAAGTGTCCTCATCATGGAATTCCTCATTGTATCCAGTCATACAATATTAATAGCAGATGCTTTTGTGAATTGTGCAATTTTGTCTAAGTCTTATAATGAGGCTTATGAGATCATCGAGAGGATCGCGAGTAATAACTATCAATGGCCAGCAAATCAAATAGCTTCAAGAAGATGTGTAGCCGGAGTTCATGAAGTTGACGCCCTCACTTCTTTAATAGCTCATGTATTGTCTATTTCCTCTATGTTAAAATAGTTTACCGCTAATAGTGCTAATAATTTTGCAGTTCAGCACTAAGTCCTTTGAAGTAGTTTTCTGTGTATTGTGGGGAAGGTCATTCTTTTTAGAATTCTCCATCAAATCCCGAGTCAGTGTACTATGTGGTGTACCAACATCAAAATAAGAGTGGATAAGAACCCTAGTCCAACTTCTACAATCCTTCATAGAGTAATCATCTTAATTTTTCTTGGAGCAACCAAGGAGATGGATCGAACAACAACTTCTTGCAGCATAGACCCAACCAACCTCAAGGGTTTAATCAGCAAGCTCCAAAACCACCTCAAGCTGAGGCATCAAACAGTTTAGAGAACTTGTTGAAAGCATACATGGCAAAAAATGACGCTTTGATCCAAAACCAAGCAGCAACATTGAAAAATTTGGAAAACCAAATGGGTCAGTTAGCTAAGGAGCTTCGTAATAGACCGCAAGGAACCTTGCTGAGCAATACTGAGAATCCAAGAAATTTGGGTAAAGAACATATCAAGGCAGTGGCATTGCGAAGTGGTAAAATTCTAGAACCCCAATTGATTGATGTCGAAGATAAGCCTGTTGAGAAGAATCAACCAGCTGTTGAAATTCCTACACTAAAAGAGTCATAATTTGCAAAGATTAACAAAGGAAAATCTTAACTTAGTGAATTCAGATATTTTAACATTTTCTTTTGATGTAGATTTACCTACTCAAAAGAGTTATCTGATTCAACCAAAAGTTCAATCACCTCCATATCCGAAAAGATTGCAGCAACATAAGCAGAAACATGAGGTGCAATTCAAGATGTTTTTAGATGTTCTGAAGCAGTTACACATCAATATTTCATTGGTGGAGGCTTTAGAACAAATGCCAAATTATGTGAAGTATATGAAGGATATACTATCCAAGAAGAAACGATTGAGTGAGTATGAGACTGTTGCCTTGACAAAGGAGTGCAGTACGTTCTTGCAGAATAAATTGCCACCAAAATTGAAAGACCCAGGAAGCTTTACTATACCCTGTAACATTAGTGAATCTAACTGTGGTAAATCTTTGTTTGTATTTAGGAGCAAGTATTAACTTGATGCCTAAGTCTATTTTCAAAATTCGAGGGATAGGTGAAGTAAGACCTACAACTGTGACGCTTCAACTAGCGAATCGATCTTTAGCATATCCCGAGGGAAAGATTGAAAATGTTTTGGTAAGAGTCGATAAATTTGTTTTTCCTGATGATTTCATTATCATAGACTTTGAAGCAGATAAGGAAGTGAAAATCATCTTTGGGAGACCTTTCTTAGCCATGTGAAGAACATTAATTGATGTGCATAAAGGTGAACTCACCATGCAAGTTCAAGACGATCAGGTAGCCTTTAACATTCTTAAAGCGATGAAATTTCCCAATCCGATAGAAGAGTGTTCACTTATGGAAGAGATAGAAACCTTGGTTTCTATGGAAAGAAATTTTGAAGAAGATCTTTTGGATAAAGCCTTAGACCTTGATCCTTTGGAGGATGAAGAAGGTGAAGAAAACATGGCTTTGATGGAAGAAAATCTGAGAAATTTTATTCACTCCACACAGTTTGAACCGTTGGAGTTAGAAGTCAGAGAATTTGTGCAACCCAAGTTGTCAATTAAAGAACCACCTAAACTCGAACTAAAGGTAATTCCTTCCCATTTGAAGTACGTTTATTTAGGTGACTGTTCCACTTTTCCTGTGATTATTTCAGCAGAACTGACAAAAGATTAAGAGGAGCAAGTAACTACTGTTCTAAAGAAATTTAATAAAATAATTGGTTGGACCATAGCTGATATTCGAGGTATAAGTCCTTTTGCATGCATAAAATTATTTTAGAAGAAGATGAAAGAGCTCGAATTGATGGGAAAATGAGGCTCAATAATATTATGAAAGAAGTTATGAGAAAGGAAATGATCAAATGGTTAGATGCAAGAATCATCTATCTATTTCAGATAGTTCGTGGGTAAGTCTAATGCAGTGTGTGCCGAAGAAAGGTGGAATCACGATTTTTGAAAAAGAGTATAACAAGTTGATTCCAACGAGAGCTGTAATTGGTTGGAGAATTTGTATTGATTACAGTAAGTTGAATAAAGCCACTCGTAAGGACCATTTTTTGTTGCCTTTTATGGATTAGATGTTAGATCGACTAGCAAGTAATGAATCATATTGCTTTTTATATGGCTATTCAGGATATAACCAAATAGTTATAGCTCCGGAGGAACAACATAAAACAACCTTTACTTGTCCATACGGTACATTTACTTTTAAGCGAATGCCTTTTGGTTTATGCAATGCACCTACAACATTTCAACGATGCATGATGGCAATATTTAATGATATGGATGAAATTTTTTTTGAGGTTTTCATGGATGATTTTTTTTTTTTTTTGTTTTTGGTAACACTTACGATATTTGTTTGAGTAATTTGGCTAAGTAACTGAAGAGAAGCGAAGAGACGAATCTTGTCCTTAACTGGGAAAAATGCCATTTTATGGTTAAGGAAGGGATTGTCTTAGGGCATAAATCTCAAAGAGAGGATTTGAAGTCGATAAAGAAAAGGTGGACGTAATTGAAAGATTACCAACCCCAATTAATGTGAAAGGAGTAAGAAGTTTCTTAGGCCATGTCAGTTTTTACCGAAGGTTTATCAAAGATTTCTCAAAAATTTCTAAACTGTTGTGTTTGTTGTTAGAGAAAGATATAGTGTTTGATTTCAACAAAGCATGTTTGGAAGCTTTTGAAGATCTAAAAATAGGGTTAATCTCATCGTTACACCTGATTGGAGCTCACCTTTTGAGTTGATGTACGATGTGAGTGATTATGTCGTTGGAGCAGTGATGGGTTAAAAAAGAAACAAAGTGTTTCACCCTATTTACTAGGCAAGTAGAACTTTGACGGAGCCCAACTCAATTTTATGATAACTGAAAATGAACTCTTTGCTATAGCTTTTGCTTTTGACAAATTTCGCTCATATCTTATAGGTACCAAAGTTACAGTATTTACTGACCATGCGGCCATTAAATACTTGCTCACAAAGAAAGATGTGAAATCGAGGCTAATTCGTTGGATACTTATATTCCAAGATTTTGACCTTGAGATCCAAGATAGAAAAGGTGTCGAAATCAAATAGTTGATCATCTGTCGAGGTTGGAGCAAGATGAGGTAACTCAATCATGTGTGCCTATCAACGAGAATTTCCTAGATGAACACTTATTTGAGGTAATTCGAATTCATGAAACACCTTGGTTTGCTGATTTTACCAATTATCTTGCATGTGGAATAATTCCTCGAGAAATGACATACCAACAAAGGAAAAAATTCCTTCATGATAGTGAATATTACTTTTAGGAGGATCCATTTTTTTAAATAGTGTGCAGATAATATAATCCAAAAGTGTGTAACTGAAAGTGAGATTGCTGAGATCTTGTATCATTGCCATTCGTCTCCAAGTGGGGGACACTTTGGTGGTTCACGTATTGCAGTAAAGATTTCGAAAGCAGGTTTCTTTTGGCCTACATTATTTAAAGATGCTTATGCTTATTTGAAGAACTGTGATAAATGCCAAAGGATCGAAACTATATCAAGGAGGCATGAGATGCCCTTGACAAACATTTTGGAGATTGAATTATTCGATGTATGGGGAATTAACTTCTTAGGCCCATTTCCTTCTTTGTATGGGAGCAAATACATCTTAGTTGTTGTGGACTATGTATCCAAGTGGGTTGAAGCTAAAGCATACCTTACAAATGATGTTAAGGTAGTCTTGCGATTCTTACATATGCATGTGTTTACACAATTTGGGACACCAATAGCTATTATTAGTGATGAAGGTTCTCACTTTGTGAACAATTTGCTTAAGTGGTTGCTTGACAAATATGATGTGAAGCACAAGATTGCTACTGCCTATCACCTCCAATCTAATAAGTTGAAAGAGTGAACCATGAAATCAAAGGTATCCTTGAAAGGGTAGTACACCCTAGAAGAAAATATTGGTCTCGAAGGCTCGATGATGCATCATGGGCCTATCGAACAGTATTTAAGATGCCGTTAAGAATGACTCCTTATCGGTTAGTCTTTGGAAAGTCATTTCATTTGCCATTAGTGTTGGAGAATAGAGCTCATTGGGCTTTGAAGCAATTGAACTTTGATCTTAAGTAAGTCAGTGAGAGAAGGATGTTACAAATTGATGAGTTGGAAGAGCTGAGGTTGTTTTCCTATGAGAATGCAAAAATGTGTAAAGAAAGATCAAAGAGATGGCATGATAGTCATATACAACCTTGCGATTTTAAAGAAGGTTAGAAGGTTTTGTTGTTTAATTCAAGGTTAAAGTTATTTCCTGGAAAACTTAAATCCCGATGGAAAAGACCGTATACCATCTATCAAGTTTATCCTTATGGAGGTATTGGATTATATGACAATTATAGAGGTATGTTTAAAGTTAATGGTCAACTTCTCAAACATTACTGGGATGGTAAAGTTGAGCTTGTTGAATCCTCGTTCAAATTAACAGAACCTTAATTTTTCATGAAGTCATTTTGTAAATAAATAATTAATTAGAACTTATTTTCTTAACTTATTACATTTAATTAATTCTATCTAAGGAGATTGGAACTTAAGCGGGACCGCTGTGACCCCTCCAACCTTTCCTGAGAATCAAGTTAATGTAATTTGCTATGAAGAAATTTTCTAATTAAGATTTAAAATTTTTAAGTTTCATTTGTTTTGTTTAAATTTTAAATTTTTATGTTAATAAATGGGGTCAAATTTGGCCCAAGTACTAATCAAATTTTTTTTTCTTGAGTACGTTTGTACATACAGTTTGAGTTTGAGGCCCAAGACAGCAAAAAGGAGGGAAAAATCAATACTTTGTCGCCACTCTCATTACTTGCTGCCCAAGTAATATAGCTAAATTTTTGCTAAATGTTGCCCTAATTCTTCCCTATATAAACTTCTCTTCATTCTACTATTTTTCATATCCCTCAAAGCAATTTGCTTAACCTTAAAAATCCCTAAATCTCTCTTTTATACTGCTAGCATCAAATCCCGAAAGAAACACTATTTTCTCTTCCCTTTTTGTCGAAATCACCTATTGCCGCATCAAGAAAATTTCTAAAACACCAACATTTCTGCCACACAGCTCTGTTATCGCCACCCCACACCGTCGTTGCTATTGAACATTGTTGTTGCCGCCGCACCATCCTTGCCGTCGCAAGATTTTCGTCGTAGCTAGTCCTTACCCACCTTGCCGATTTCTCTTTTCCCCTTGTGCAGAAACTTTGCCAAATTCTCAAGAAAAGATACCATGTCTCACAAAAGAACTAGATCTTTAAAGCCTACTCCTGCAAACCTAATTTTGATCGGTGAAGAAGTGAAAGAGAGATTTGATTCAATCTTCAAGAATCAACCTATGATGCCGAAAATAGGTTTTAACATGAAGAGTCATGAATTGATGGTTGTTCCTATACCGATTAGAAAGAAAATTAATGCTCTCAAGTGGGAACAATTTTGTGATGCTCGTTCACTTCCCGATGAAGAACTAGTTTGAGATTTCTATGCTAGTTTGACTATGCAAGATGCTATTAAGGTCATCGTTCAAAAGAAAAAGGTACATCTTACTTGTAAGTACATCAATGATTTGTTTAACTTACCTGATGTTGAAAAATATGAGTACTACCCTATGATGAACAATATCAATTGGGATTTTCTTCAACAAGTGCTAGATATTGTGACAAATCTGGGATCCCAATAGACTATAAGAAAGATTGGGGCCATTCTTTCAAAGGAATACCTAAAACTAGTAGCAAAGGTATGGTTTTATTTTGTTCACTATAGTTTTATGCCTGTCTTACATAGTTTCACCGTCTCGATAGAATGTGTAACACCCCTTACCCATGTCCAACGCCAGGACAGGATACAAAGCATTACCGTACTTAACCTTACTTGAACATGCATTTTCAGGCTATAAAATTTTTTTGCAACTTAAAATTTTTATTTTTTAATCATAATGTGTATATTATGGGCCTACGAGGCCCTAAACTTACTTCCGAGAAGTTTCGGAGTTCATCTGAAAACTTTGGTACTCTTTGAAAACTTTTACTCAAAAAAGGGTCACACGCCCGTGTGGGCAGGTCGTGTGATCTCACACGCCCATGTCCCTAGCCCATGTGAAATTTATTTTCTTTTCAAACCTACAGGCAATTTCACTTGGCTAGACACATGCCCGTGTCAATAGCCTATGTCCCTCACATGGCCTAGACAAGCCCATGTCCTTCACTCGTGTAGCTCTCTGTTTATGATGTAATCAAATCCTTAATAGCACACAACCAAGGCACACGCCCGTGTGGTGGCCCATGTGACGAATCTAATTCTCACAATTAAAATGCAAGGGGGACACAACCTATCAACACACCCATATGGATTGATTGTGTGTCACACACAACCTAGACATACGCTCGTGTGTCTACCTTTGTGGACAATTAGGGGCCATTTTCCAAGCCTCTTTGCTAGCCTGAAACTTAAACTCGTTCATTTCATTGCAAGAAGCACATAATATGACAATATCAAACTATGTATAACCCTTAAATTATCACTCATTTCATCCACATTTTACTCAATATCTTGCATGAACATTCATTTCATTATATCCATCAAACTAGGAACATGAACTTGGAAATTTTGGCCGATTCATCATGGCCATTTACAAAAAAAAATAATAATAATAATGAAACAAATGTTTTCAAAATAAATCCAAGTAATTAATAGCCAACCCTTTAAACAAAACGCTATCTTTTATCAAAAACTTAAATCGCTTTTAAACATAACATGACACAAAATTCTATTCATTTAGGTGCTTGAAGTGTTTGGGATGGGTTTCGGATTTAGCTTATGATACTGGTCAAGTTCCTATACATGCCATACTCAAAATGAGTTAACTTTACTATACCAAAAGAACGAATGATAGTGTGATCTGAGCTTCGACGTTCTATGATTTTCGAGCTACTTGGAAAAACTACAAGGAAAAGGGAAAAGAGAGGGGTAAGCATATAGCTTAGTAAGTTTGCATGAAATTCTAAAGCAACATAATTGCTCAAACCAAATTCATCCTTTTCATGAAACAATAGCAACATATGTCTCAAATGCTTAAACATACTTACTCACATTCATTCTTACCCTTCTCATATCACATTATGATTTAGTAACTTGTGCTTACTCATAGTACCTGTATCACTTAATCACTTGACTTAGCACATATGCTAACATAAACATAAACTCAAATCTTCATCATTCTTATTATGAATGATACTTAAGGTCATCCATAAACAGATTTGGCTCTATACCATTTCACATACTTAACTATTTTCCCTATGAACGAATCAGATTATCATAGGATATTCGAACTCATCATTCATAAATCTTGATGCCAACGCCATATCCCGGATATGGTCTTACACGGGATCACCCCTTGATGTCGATGCCATATCCCAGATATGGTCTTACACGGGATCTTATAGCTCGATGTCGATGCCATATCCCGATAAGGTCTTATATGAGATTGTACATGAATGCCGATGCCATGTCCCAGACATGGTCTTACACGAGATCTTCTTTTGGTGCCGTGGCCATATCCAGACATGGTCTTACACTGGACCTTTTTTATTCAATGCTAAACATGGGTAACCTCATTATTTTGAATCTCTATTCAAGATTTCACATAATTTATTTTCACCATTTCCTCATCGAGGCTTCATCGCTCAATTTTTCATAGCAATAACATACATTGTCGTAATATTAAGTAGTTTCTAACATTAAAACATTATGAAACTTCAACTTCATACAAACTTACATCGATTCTCAAAATGTGTATCGATGCTAGATTTAGTGCTCAATTTTGTTCTTGCCTCGATTTCGATCCGGGTTTTGCGTTTCTTGATTTATAATAATAATTTCATTTTTTAAATGCACACGTTGACTAAATTGACTCATAATTCATGTTTTGGAAAGATTACAACTTTGCCCCTAAACTTTTACATAATTATACTTTTACCCTTAGGCTCGTAAAATGATTTTCATTCAACTTTCTTGTATTTCAAGCTTAGGCGGATCATATTATCAACTATAGCAACCTTCAGTTTCTACTATTTCACTCATGTAAGACCATTTTCATAAGTTTTACAATTTGGTCCTTATATGCATTTTTCATGAAAATCATTTAGAAAAAGATGTTTATCATACATCAAATTTTCATAATCCTTCATAAAACATAAAAATACATGCATGTCACACATGGGTAAATTTTTGAACATGAACCGTAGCTCAAAATATAGCTAGAAATAGCTAAACCGAGCTACAAAGGTTTCAAAAATACAAAGAACATTAAAAACGGGGCTAGGATACACTTACTATCAAGCTTGGAAGTTGAAAAACCCTAGCTATAGAGAGCTTGAGAAATTTGGATATGGTGAAGAAGATGGACATCAATTTTGGCTTTATTTTCCCTTTTAATTCTTTTATTAACCGAATTACCAAAATGCCCTTAATGGTCCTTTCTTGAGATTTTTCCTTCCCATGTCCATTTTTGTCCTTCAAAAAATATAATGGTCTAATTGCTAAATATGGACCTCGAGTAATTTTCATAATTCTATTTCATACTTAAATCTTCTAGAATCTCTTATTTTCCATTCTTTGCAATTTAGTCCTAATGGATAATTTAATGACTAATTAATAAAATTTCTTCATGAGATTTTCACACAATCAAGAAATCACCTCATAAACCTTATAGAATTCATAAAGCTCATATTTCTACTTCAAATTTGTGGTCTCGCACCACTATTCCAACTAGGCCCTAAGTCGGGCTATTACAATTCTCCCCTTAGGGATTTTTATCCCCGAAAATCTTACCAATGAAAAGGTTTGGATGCTGGTTCCTCATAACCTCCTCGAGCTCTAATGTAGCCTCTTCTACCCCATGTTTTTGCCACAATACTTTCACGAGAGCTATAGTCTTATTTCTCAACTGTTTGACTTCCTGTGCTAGGATCTTGACTAGTTCTTCACCAAATGTCATGTCGGGTTGAATCTCAACCTCTGTCGGTGTGATCAAATGCGAAGGGTCTGATCGGTAGCATCGTAACATAGACACATGAAATACATCGTGAATCTTTTCTAACTCACGTGGCAAAGCCAATCTATAAGCTGCTGGCCCTATCCTCTCGGTGATCTCATATGGTCCGATAAATCGCGGACTCAATTTGCCTTTCTGACCAAATCTAAGAACTTTTCTCCATGGTGATACCTTCAAGAATACTCTATCACCAACTTGATATTCAATTTCTTTCCTTTTCATATCTGAATTTGATTTTTGTCGATCAGAAGTAGCTTTTCAGCAATCTCGAATAAACTTTACTTTTTCTTCGGTTTCTCTAACGAAATCAACCCCGTGAATATGGTTTTACTTAAGTTCAATCCAATATAAAGGCGTTTGACACTTATGCCCATATAAAGCCTCATAAGGCGCCATTTTCAAGCTTGACTAAAAACTGTTATTGTAGGCGAATTCCACCGATGGTAGATATATTTCCCAACTACCTTGAAATTCAAGAACACAACATCAAAGCATATCTTCAAGTACTTGTATCAACATCTCTGACTGATCGTCAGTTTAGGGTGAAAAGCTGTACTAAAATTCAACTTTGTGCCTAAAGCCTCTTGCAATTTTTTCCAAAATCTGGATGTGAATCTCAGATCTCTATCCAATATAATCGATAAGGTTATTCCATGTAGCCTCAGAATTTCAGAAATATACAAGTTTGGCAACTTGTCAAGTGAGTAATCAACCCGAACATGTATGAAATGGGCTGATTTCGTAAGTCTATTAATTACAACCCATACAACATCTTTCTTACTTGGTGTCAACGGCAAACCCATTACAAAATCCATGGTAACCTAGTCCCATTTCCACTCGGGTACCATTATAGGTTGAAGAAACCCAAGGGTACTTGGTGTTCAGCCTTTACTTGTTGACAAATCAAGCATCTTGAAACAAACTCAAAAATATCTTTCTTCATACTCGGCCACTAATACCATTTCTTCAAATCATTATACATATTAGTGCTACCCAGATGTACCGATAGACATCTATTATGTGCCTCGTATAAAATCTTCAGGACAAGTTTATCATTCCTCGGCACACAAACTCGTCTTTGAACATCAAACACCCATCTGAACTGATCCAAAAATCAGACTCAACACCTGACTTGCATTGAACTCTTTGGCCTTGTAAGTCACTGTCATCTTTCTGTGCCTCATAAATATCTTGAAGGAACATTGGTCTAGCCCTCAACTCAGCTAGAATTGAACCGTCATCGAATAAAATAGGGATTTTCTACTCAAAGCATCAGCGACTACATTCGCCTTTCCCAGGTGGTAGTCAATGACTAACTCATAATCTTTTATCAAATCTAACCATCTTCGTTTCCTTAAATTCAATTCCTTTTGAGTCATCAAATACTTTAAACTTTAATGATGGGTGAAAATTCAGCATTTCTCACCATACAAATGGTGTCTCCAAATCTTCAGTGTAAAAACAATAGCAGCCAACTCTAAATCATGTGTCGGGTAATTCTTCTCATGTGGCTTTAACTATTTGGAGGCATATGCTATCACCTTGCCTTCTTGCATAAGAACAAAACCCAATCCACTTAAGGATGCATCGATGTAGATCACAAATTCCTTTCTCGACTTAGGTTGTACTAGAACTGGAGCATCTGTCAACATTGCCTTTAATTTCTCAAAACTTTGTTGTCACTTTTCCATCCATTCAAACTTTACATTTTTATGTAACAGTTTCATCATTAGGGTTGCTATCATGGAAAACCCCTTGACGAACCGTCTACAGTAACCAGCGAAGCCCAGAAAACTTCTAACCTCAGAGACATTTTTTGATGTTTCCAATCCATAATAGCTGAAATCTTACCTAGCTCAACTTGAACCCCATCTCCCGAGACAATGTGTCCCAGAAATCCAACTTCCTTTAACAAGAATTCACTTTTACTGAACTTGGCGTACAACTGATTATCTCATAGAATTTGCAAAACTGTCCTCAAATGCTCAGCGTGCTCATGCTCATCCTGAGAATATATCAGTATATCATCACTGAAAACCACAACAAACTTGTCCAAACATGGCCGAAATAAGCTGTTCATTAAATCCATAAAACACTGCAGGGGCATTAGTTAAACCAAAAGGCGTAACTAAAAATTCATAATGCCCATACCTCATCTAAAATGCTGTTTTCAGTTCATCTGAATCTTTTACTCTTAACTGGTAATAGCCGAACCTCAAGTCTATCTTGGAGAACACCGTGGCTCCCTTATATTGATCAAACAAATCATCGATCCATGGCAATGAGTATTTGTTATTTACTGTTACCTTATTAAGATGTCGATAATCTATGTACAATCTCATAGAGCCATCTTTCTTTTTCACAAATAGCACTAGGGTACCCCACGAAGAACAACTTGGTCTAGCAAAACCTTTGTCCGTTAACTCTTGCAATTGTGCCTTCAATTCCTTTAACTCTGTTGGAGCCATTCTGTAAAGAGCAATCGATATTGGTACTGTACCGATAGCTAACTCAATACCGAACTCAACCTCTCTAACCAGAGTTAGTCCTAGCAGTTCCTCGGGAAAAACATCTGGGTACTCACAAACTATCAGAACTGATTCAATTTTTAATTCAGTTTCCTTGGCATTCATCACAAAAGGAAGATATACCTCATACCCTTTTCTTATGTACCTCTGAGCTGACATGTGGGAGATCACCACCGGCAATCTATCTTGTTCATCTGATTCAACATGAAGAGTATCCCCATTTTCACATCTTAACTCAATATATTTCTTTCCACAATTTACTATCTCATCATGAGCAATTAACCAGTCCATACCAAGAATAATATCGAATTCATCAAATCGCAATAACATGAGGTTTGCCTTAAAATTATGACCTCTAATCGTCAATGGACAATCGTTGCTTACTTTATCAACTAATACACTTTTTCCTAAAGGATTAGACACTTTATCACAAATTATGTGAACTCTACGGGCATGCTCATTCTAGATACTAATTTCATGCAGATATATGAATACGTAGATACCGAATCTATTAAAGTAATAACTTTAGTACTATGGAGAAAAAAAGGTACCCGCAATCACATCAGGAGATGATTCCTCTTCGCGAGCACGAATGGCATAGGTCCTCGCAAGCACTCTACCCTCAGATCTTGCAGCCTGCGCTTTGTGTGTATTCTTACTACTTGCCCCACTTTCTGGGTTTCTCTATGGTATTCCTCTGGCAATGCCTTTCAGTCTTGTATCTTGAGGGTTCTTTTTTAATCCCCCTCTAGAAAATCTCTAATAAAATGGTCTAGAGACCCACACTTAAAACAAGCAATCTCATTTGCTCGACATTCACCATAATGACGTCTGCCACATTGTGGGCACTCCGGTCTACTCGGTTGAGCGCTGCCAACACTAGCAACTGATGTAGTCTGAGCTTTAGACCCTGAGTACGACTTGCTCTTACTTTTGCTTGAGAACTCAGCTGAAGTAGTTGATCGGGTAGAAAATCTCTCGACTTCTTGGAGGAGGACTAGAATGACTTACTCATTTCTTGAGTCACGGGACTCCATCTCAACTTTTCTTTCCTCTTTCTCTAATTTCTCAGCCTTATAAGCCCAGTCCACTAACACAACAAAGTCCTTTAACTCGAGGACACCAACAAACAATTTAATATCTTCATTTAGTCCGTCCTCAAACCTCTTACACATGATAGCTTTAGAGGACACACATTCCCGAGTGTACATGCTGAGTCTCACAAACTCGCGTTCGTATTCAGTTACCGTTATCTTTCCTTGTTTCAGTTCAAGGAATTCCTTTCTCTTCTGGTCAATGAACCTCTGACTGATATACTTCTTTTGAAAATCTTCTTAAAAGAACTCTCATGTGATCCTTTCCCTTGTCACTACTGACACAAGGGTATTCCACCACTAATAAGCTAAATCTCTCAATAGAGAAACCACGCACTTCATACACTCTTCAAGTGTGCAAGATAATCCATCAAATACCCTGATGGTATTTTCAAGCCAAAATTTAGCTCTTTCTGAATCATCATCTTTACTAACCCTGAAATCTTTGGCTCCTTATTTCTGTAATCTATCAACTAGAGGCTTTCTCTTCTAATACTTCTACCACTTGGGGAGCTACAAGGGTAGGTTGAGGAATAGGCGGGGTGGAAGAGGTTGAGCATTAGGATTTTCTCGAATGTACTCAGTGTACTAGTCGCACATCATACAGAGAAATACTTCTCGAGCCTCTTCTCACTGACCTAAAGTCATGGGTCTACTCTCAACTAGCGCGGTCCCTTGCGTGGGAGCTGGCGCATTACTTTCGACATCATCAGTTGCAGCTCGGTAAGGATCAGGATCCATTTACTATATAAAAACACAATTCAAATCGTCAGGAGTCATCACACTATCATTAGACAAATACTCTTACGTATGGCATGCATAGCTAGACTCATGCTTACTCTACGTCAGTCCTAAAATCGACTAAAATCTAGCTCTGATACCATTAAATGTAACACGCCTTACCCGTGTCCGATGCTAGGACAGGATACAAGGCATTACCGTACTTAACATTACTTGAACATGCATTTTCGGGCTATAAAATTTTGTTCCAACTTAAATTTTTTCCTTCTTAATCATAATGTGCACATTATGGACCTACGAGGCCCTAAACTTACTTTCGGAAGTTTCAAAGTTCATCCGAAAACTTTGGTACTCTTTGAAATTTTTTACTCAAACAGGGGTTACACACCCGTGTGACATTGGACACGCCCATGTGGGCAGGCCGTGTGATCTCACAGGCCCATGTCCCTAGACCATGTGGAATTTATTTTCTTTCCAAACCTATAGGCAATTTCACATGGTCAGACATGCGCCCGTGTCCCTCACACGGCCTAGACACGCCCGTGTCCTTCACCCGTTGAGCTCTCTGTTTATGATGTCATCAAATCCTTAACAGCACACAACCAAGGTACACGCCCGTGTGGTAGCCCGTGTGACAAATCAAATTATCGCAATTAAGATGTAGGGGACACACGGCCTACAACACACTCATATGGATTGACCGTGTGTCACACACAGCCTAGACACACGCTCGTGTGTCTACCCGTGTGGACAATTAGGGGCTATTTTCCAAGCCTCTTTGCCACCTGAAACTTAAACTCATTTATTTCATCGCAAGAAGCACATAATATGACAATATCAAACTATGAAGAACCCTTAAATTATCACTCATTTCATCCACATTTTACTCAATATCTTGCAAGAACATTCATTTCATGATATCCATTAAACTAGGAACATGAACTTGACAATATTGGCCAATTCATCAGGGCCATTTATCAAAAAAAAAAAATATGAATGTGAAGCATTAATAGTCAACCCTTTAGCCTGCAAGCATAACATGACACAAAACGATCAAGTTCCTATACATGCCATACTCAAAATAAATTAACTTTACTATATCAAAAGAATGACTGATAGTGTGATCAGAGCTCCGACGTTCTATAATTCTCGAGCTACTTGGCGAAACTACAAGGAAAAGGGAAAAGAGAGGAGTAAGCATATAGGTTAGTAAGTTTGCATGAAATTCTAAAGCAACATAATTGCTCAAACCAAATTCATCCTTTTCATGAAACAATAGCAACATATGTCTCAAATGCTTAAAAATACTTACTCACATTCATTCTTACCCATCTCATATCACATTATGATTTAGTAACTTGTACTTACTAATAGTACCTGTATCACTTAATCACATGACTTATCACATATGCTAACATAAACATAAACTCAAATCTTCATCATTCTTATTATGAATGATACTTAAGGTTATCCATAAATGGATTTGGCTCTATACCATTTCACATACTTAACTCTTTTGCCTATGAACGAATCAGATTATCGTAGGATATTCGAACTCATCATGCATAAATCTTGATGCAAACACCATATCCTCGTATATGGTCTTACATGGGATCACCCCTTGATGCCCATGCCATATCCCAGATATGGTCTTACACGGGATTTTATAGCTCGATGTCGATGCCATATCCCAGTTATGGTCTTATACGAGATCGTACAATGTCAATGCCATGTCCCAGGCATGGTCTTATACGAGATATTTTTTTGGTGCCGAGGCCATATCCCAGACATGGTCTTACGCGGGACCTTCTTTATTCAATGCTAAACATGGGTGACCTCATTATTCCGAAACTCTATTTAGGATTTCACATAATTTATTTTCACCATTTCCTCTTCGAGGATTCATCGCTCGATTATTCATAGCAATAACATACATTGCCGTAATATTAAGTAGTTTCAAACGTTAAAGCATTAAGGAACTTCAACTTCATACAAACTTACCTCGATTCTCAAAATGTGTATCGATGCTCAATTTAGTCCTCGATTTTGTTCTTGCCTCAATTTTGATCCGAGCTTCGCGTTTCTTGATCTATAATAACAATTTCATTTTTTAAATACACACGTTGACTAAATCAACTCATAATTCATATTTTGGCAAGATTACAACTTTGCCCATAAACTTTTACATAATTACACTTTTTTCCTTAGGCTCGTAAAATGATTTTCATTCAACTTTCTTATATTTCAAGCCTAGCCGAATCATATTCTCAACTATAGCAACCTTCAATTTCTACTATTTCACTCATGTATGACAATTTTCATAAGTTTTACAATTTGGTCGTTACATGCATTTTTCATGAAAATCACTTAGAAAAAGATGTTTATCATAAATCAAACTTTCATATTCCTCCAAAAAACATGAAAATACATTTATGTCACACATGGGTAAATTTTTTAACATAAACCCTAGCTCAAAATATAGCTAGAAATAGCTAAACCGAGCTACGAGGGTTTCAAAAATACGAAGAACATTAGAAACGGGCTAAGATGCACTTACTATCAAGCTCGGAAGTTGAAGAAACCGTAGCTATGGAGAGCTTGAGAATTTCGACTAAGGTGAAGAAGATTGGCATCAATTTTGGCTTTATTTTCCCTTTTAATTCTTCTATTAACCAAATGACCAAACTGCCCTTAATGGTGCTTTCTTGAGATTTTTCCTTCCAATGTCCCTTTTTGTCCATAATCAAATATAATGGTCTAATTTCTAAAGAAGGATCTCTATTAATTTTCATAATTCTATCTCATACTTAAATATTCTAGAATCTCATATTTTCCATTCTTTTCCATTTAGTCCTAATGAACAATTTAATCACTAATTAATATAATTTCTTCATGAGATTTTCACACAATCATGAAATCACCTCATAAACCTTATAGAAATTATAAAACTCATATTCCTACTTTGGATTTGTGGTCTCATACCACTATTCTAACTAGGCCCTTAGTCGGGCTGTTACAGAACGGATGCTCTTGTTATATGCAATTTTGATAGAAAAGTACATTAATGCTAGGAAAATTATTCTCAAGGAGATTCATGTTTGTGCTAAAAAGAAGACAATAAGTGCTTATTTCCCATCATTAATCACTTCACTTTACTTAAGGGCCCATGTTAAAACACAAGAATAATTGAAGGGGCAATATGTTCAAGGGTGTCACAAATCATGATCTTGAAAGGTTAGTAGAGAAGGTGGATGAGTTGAATCAAGGCAAACAAGAAGAGCCAACTCAGCTAGATACCAATGAATCAACAAATGAAACTAGAACTGAAGCTAATTCAGTTACAAACACTAAAGAAGAATCTGATAAGGAACTGAACAATACTAGACTAGTTGAAGGATCTGTAAACCTTAAACCAAAGGTTGAGCGAGAAGAAGAAACAGTCAAGCTAAGTGTTGAACATGGATCTACAATTCTAATGCTGACTTCTGCAAGTACTTCAAAGAAATCAAAGTTGTCAATTATGAAGGATATGTGCAAGTTCATGCACAATCAACAACAAACTTACTAGAAATATGCAAAAATTAAAGATGAATCAATTCGAAATACTTTTAAGAATATCTCTAATACTATTGTTCCTGAATTCCCAGATGCTATCTTTGAGACATGGATGGAAGATACTGACTATGCAAGCGGAGATGGAGCTGAAAAAGATAAGAGGAATGAGTCAAAAAAATAAAAGGGGATTCTTATCTTGCTGTTTATTTAATTATTTTTAAGTCTTTAGGAATTTATTTCTTCTGTAATTAGGATTTAATTTCTACAGAATAAAACATAAGAAGCATGAATAAACTTAACACTTCTTTAGAAAGAAAAACACTAAGTGATGTGGTAATGGGAATGAACATGTCTAGGATTGGATTGTTAGGAAAGACTTGGTATTTAAGCAATCTTAACGACTCACCTCTGTTTCTTTAGAACCCTACCTGGTGTTCAGTTTTCATTCATTACTTTGTTCTTGCAATGAGGACATTGCTTCTTTTTAAAGGGGGTAAGGCAAGTAAATTGCTCAAATTTTTAAAATTTTCAAGTATGTTTCAATCATTTATTTCATAAGTATGTTTTAATAAATGAATGTTTAGAGACATTTTTTTTATTATTGAGATAGTTTGTATACAAGTATGAATGATGATTCTATCCGAGTGAACGTATGTTATCATGAAGAATGGAATGCTTGTATGATCGTAGTCTTTGTAATGTTTTCCATGAAAACTTAGTTTCTTTTTAGATTAGACATACAGGAAGGTTTATATCTTTAGAATTGACTTAGTAACTTTCTTGAGGAAAAATCCTAGGAGAATAAAAATCTAAAATGATATAAGCACTATTTCTTTGGATCTTTTGAGCTTTTTCGAGCCAACCTTATGATATTAGAACCTTGAAACTGTAATTTTGAGCTTAAAGGGCTATTTATTGCAATGAACCTACATTATAAGCCACATTACCATTTTTTTATGTTATCCTAATTTTGTGTACCCATCTTAACTAAAGTTGTCTTGGTAATCAACATTTGAGGAAATTTTCAAAAAGATGTATGTGCTCATGCTTAAAAAAAAAAGAGAGACGAAGAAAGAGCGAAGAAAAGTTTGCTTAGTCTCCACAAAGAAAAATGTATGAGCATAAATTCAAATTAAGTTATGGGGTGTTCCAAAGGTTCATTTTAAGAAAAATGTTGTATTTTGAGAAATCCAAGACAAAGTTTAAGGTTAAGATTTTGAAACTGAAATGTCTCATCTCTTTAAATCCCTACCTTTAACCGAGCCCCATTACAACCTTGTAAAAGGCTTATTGATTTGATAATTATGACACCTACATTAGTGGAGAGGAAGTACTAAGTTCAACATATGAAGATCATAAATAAGCCTTATGATTGTTTGCTTGATTGGTAAGGAATTATGTTGAATGAAGAACGTTATCTGTGGCTATGACATACATACAAACTATGATTCATGTTGGCTCATTTTGAAACTTAGTATAAAATTATAAAAATGTTTGCATATGAATTACTTGTTAATAAAGGAGATATTTGAACATGAAGTTATTAACGCATGATTGTGGGACAAAGATTGATGCCGCTTACACAATTAGCAATTTTGCCTTAGCAAGTCCTTTGCTGTGCATAAACATTACTCGGGACGAGCAATGATTTAAGTTTAGGGGTGTGTAAACTGAAAAATATATAGGACTTTTCCTATGCAATTTGTCACCTTTTTACTTAAATTCATTGTTAAAACTAAGTAATTGTTTAATAAATTAATGAAAGATGTGAAAATATGAAATTAGGACATAGAAATTATTAAAATGTGATTTTATGCTTTATTATATAGTTTTCATGCATGGAATGCCTTATTTTATATTTATTTGAACATATTATATTTTTAAGACATAAAATGGGCCATGCATGATTAAATTAAATAATAAATTATAAAATTATATTTTAATAATTCATTTTAAAATATTTCATTAATAGTTTGGGTTTTAATTAATTAATTAATTTATTCTTTTGTCCTTTAATTTATTGATTTATTTTGGACAGGTCTGATAGATTTGTTGGATTACAAAAACCATCCAAATTTGAAGACCAAGTCAACCCAATTTCATCTACACATGGCTCTCCACATAAACCACGTTTTGGTTTAATTACACAAGGTCCTTGCAATGTTGAAGAAATTAGAGATTTGTCCGAAGATTTACATTTGATCGAGTCTCAGTCCTAAGTTGTTATGGCATTTAAATTACATAAAAATCAGGAAAAATTCAACTCAAAATCCACTAATCATGGCCGACCACCCATTGAAGAAGCTTGAAGAGACTAAACCTCTTTATTTTTAGCAAACTACTCTCTTCTCTTCACCTATAAATAAGACTTCATTTCACCATTCCGAATCATCCCTCATCATTCTCTCCTTTCTCTCAATTCTCTTTAGTATTTTCCATTCTCCACGCCTAGCAACATCTTTTCATAGAGATTTTAGCAATTAAGCCTCTTAAAGAGCCCTTGGTCGGCCACCTTAGAGAGCCATCAGAAAAGAAGCAAAGCGAAGCAACAAAGGAGTCTCGTCGGTCAAAGTCTTGGGTGATAGCCACTTTGATTTGGGTTTAATCTTTATTTTCTTTGATTTAATTTGGATATGTTTGCTATGTGTTATTTGTTCTTGTTACAACAATGTTAGCTTAATTTTATTTAAGCTAGGATGATTTCTTTGATTAAATAATATTTATTTGTTTCATACTTATAATGTTTGTGCCTAAATCGATCATGTTTTCAATTAAAATAAAGTTTTTGTTTCGTTCATACGTGATTGAAAAGCACCTAAATTAGTTGAGTGATCCTAACTAGACGATGGCTAGTGGACACATAATTGAAATGCTCAATCCTAACCCGATTAAATTGCAGGCTGCAAAACAACTCTAACCAAGCTCTATCATCTGCATAGTTGTTAGATTTGTGTGATTAAACTATTTCAAACCTAACACATCCTTGTTACCTCGCACGAATGCTAAGAAACCCTTAGTAAATAAGGATCAGTAAAATGCATATTTAGTAAGTAAAGGATTTCGAAAGGACCTAATGTCGTTTCCAACTCATGAAAGATCGAGTTGCTATGGAATTTTTTTCTGAATGTTATTAAGCATGTTGATAATAAATTGAGTTTATTAAAGTAATTGTCATAGTTTATTTATGTTATAATTGTTGCAAATTGTTTTTAATTTTGCTAAAATCTATTTCATTAATATAGTGTGCATATTTACGATAATTTGCATTGGGGACCATTGCACTTAGTTTAATATATTTAATTTTAATCATCACTTCTCAATCATATTGTGTTTTTATTTACCAAGTTGTTAATATAATTTTACAATTAAGTGATTTAACACAAATACAATCCTTGTGGAGACGATAACCCGATACTTACTTATTACTTGTTAACGACTGTGTACACTTGCACAAACCTACGAGTTACAATACCTTCCCAAAACATACCATATCTTGACCATTTTGAAACCAATTCAACTCATACAATTGTAGCCATTCAAACAGGCAACATAACATTAACACATACTAATAAGGCATCAAAAGTACCAAACCAAGTAACTTATACAAACAAAACATTCAACTAAACATCATTATAAGTCCACCTATACATGCCATTATAACCTTAGCCAAAACATCAAAAACTACTGATATTTATGGTGGATAGTGTGATAGATCTCGGACGAGCTTCCAAACCGATCGAGCTTAAAAGTCTATAAAACATAGGAATGAAAGCTATGTAAGCACATAATGCTTAGTAAGTTCATAGAAAATGAAACATAACTTACCATTTCATCTAAATAATATTAAGTATAAGCATAATGTAATCCAACCACAAGCTTGGGACAAGCCTAAGCATCATCATCAATAATACACAGGTTAGTGCATTATTACATAACTTAACTGAAGTAAACATAAAGTAAGCCATTTCTACATGAACATACTTCATTTGATTCATTCACCTTTTCATGTGCATATGCATTATTCAATTTGGAAACTTACATTTTCAATCTCTTTCCTTGGTCATTGATTCAACTAGAATATGATCGATAACTTGGGAAAGCTTACATGAAGTGTGCCTTAAACATATAATTGTAACCTTTCCTTTACATCAGTGCTCACACGAGCTGTGAAATGGGCCTGCTTACAGGAGCTGTGGGTCAAAATGTAAGTTACACGATGCTGCTCACACGAGCTATGGAGTATTCGTAACAAATGTAGGACCTCAACCATCGGTAGGACATTCAAGAGCAACACCTTAAATATGAAATCCCTAATGACATGTCATTTGTATCCTAAAAATTCCTGAGGTTCAACCAGGACTTAACAACCATCATAAAATTGCTTGTACATACATTGTTCAATTACATGACAAATAACATAGTAACATGTAATTTGAAATAGCATTAAAATGATATTCATTCATACGAACCTACCTCAACGACTAGGGTGTAGGAACGTAATCGACTAATCTGAGGTTTAGCTTTTCCCTCGATGTAGATCCGTATGTGGTCTATTTTGTTCTAAATAGATAATTTTAATCCATTTAATATCCTTAGCATTCAATTTAGTCCACATTTTATATTTATGCAAAATTACTACTTTCCCCCTAACATTTTAACTTTTCACTATTTAGTCCTGAATCTCATAAATTAAAATCTAAGCATTTTAATCCTCTTTTCAATCTAGCTAATTTCTCTAGGACTTAAATCAATCCATATAAACCATCATTTCATAAATTTAGCATGAACTTTTACCATTTTTACAAACAAGTCCCTAAATACAATTTTCATCAAAAAATCACTTTACAAAATTTGTTTTTTATTAACAATGACTCATAATCTATCATTAAACATCAAGAATCACACAAAAGCATTCATGGCATAACCCTAAATCTTTAACAATTTTACAAATTGATCTTCGAGCTAGCTAGATTAAGTTACAACAATCCCGAAAACATAAAAATCATTAAAAACGGGGTTGAAATTCATACATGCAAGCAAAAGATCTTAATCGAACCTTAAAGCTTCTTAAATGGGGTTTTCTATCCCTAATTTTTGGTGCAGACAAAAACTAAAGAAGATGATATCGTTTTCTCTTCTTTTGTTTTAACGTTATTTACCTAATTACCATTTTAACCGTTAAAAATTGTAATAATTTCAATAAAACCATCTCCATAAACATCCATTATCAACTCAATTGGTCTATTTACCATCCAAGTCCCTTAGATTAAACTTTCATAGCTATTTTCCACCTTTATCTAATGGAACTCCACTTTTGTACTTTTTACAATTTAGTCATTTTCACTTAATTAACCATGCAATCATTAAAATTTCTTTAAAACATTTTAATACGACCTTATTAACATCCCATAGAAATTATAATAATAATAATAATAATAATAATAATAATAATAATAATAAAATAATTTACTCATCAGATTTGTGGTCCTGAAACCACTATTCTAATTTCACTAAAAAGGTCTTACAGCTCTCCCCCTTTCAGGAATTTTTGTCCCCAAAAATCTAACCAATAAATAAGTTCGGGTATTGCACTTTCATAGCTTCTTCCAGTTCCCAGGTAGCCTCTTCTATTCCCTGTCGCTACCATAAAGCTTTAACTAATTCTATACTTTTAATTCTAAGTTCTTTAACTTCTCGACCTAGAATTCTGATTGGTTCTTCACTATATGACATATTTGGTTGTATCTCAACATCAACAGGTGAAATCATGTGTGAAGGATCTGATCGATACCATCGTAACATCGATACATAGAATACATTGTGAATCTTGTCTAACTCTGACGGTAAAGCCAATATGTATGATACTAGCCTAATTCTCTCAGTGACCTCATATAGCCCGATGAACTGCAGACTAAGTTATGTTTTTTGGACGAATCGAATAACTTTCTTCCAAGGAGATACTTTCATAAACACTCTGTCGTCAACTTGAAATTTGATATCTTTTCTGTCCAAATCTGCGTAAGATTTCTATCAATTCAAAGCCGCTTTAAAACTGTCATGTATCACTTTGACCATTTCTTCGATTTCTCGAATCAAATCAACACCGAATACCTTTTTCTCACTTATCTTAGTATAGTATAATAGAGTTTGACACTTTCAACCATACAAATATTCTTATTGTGCCATTTTAATGCTCGCTTGATAACTGTTATTATAGAGAAATTCAACTAATAACAGAAATCTCTCCCTGTTACCTTGTAGCACCCCAAACCCGGTCTAAACGCTACGATCGAATCTGGCGTGTCACTGGGAAGAAAACGTTTTATAACTATTTTGTCATCTTGACTTGAAAGGAAAACTCTTGGTGGAGTTAAGAAAAATGTGGTTGAACTGGGTGAATCGTTAAAATATTTTGAATCTTAATTTTAGCGTGTTAGAATTACCTTGTTGTTTATCATTCATTCGAAGTATATCTTTAAAAAAACAACTCAGAAAATTATCTTAAGTTTATAAAAAATGTTCATATCATAAATTACATGGCATGCCTTTTTCGTTTTGTGGTAGTTTAAGAAAAAACAGAACAGATAACAACAAAACCCAAAACAAAGTTTAAGTGGCCTAAATACAAACTCAAACCCAAACTTAAAGTAAATAAGAACTAAATTCAAATTAACATTTAAATTAAATGTTGAGCATGGCCACCGCGAGTCCACCCCGGCTTCGGATCCACAACTTAAGCATTATCTGCAAAATGTAACGAAAGGGGTGAGTCACCGATAGTCAGTGTGTAAATCCCCATTCCAAAAGATGTTATGCTCTTACACAGATTCAAATAATATTATGCATGTCATGCAACCCATTGCCTAATTATTCATCCGAGTCTCCCAAATCTACCCCTTGTGGCACCTAGCCACTAGTGGTACCTAACCACTGGTAAATGAAGTTACAAATATTCATGTGTGGGGCCAACCCACTTGTGGTACCTAACCACTGGTGACGATCCCTTAAATCGATATGTGGGGCCCACCCACTGTGGTACCTAACCACTGGGACAAGTCACAAAATAAGCACATGTGGTACCTAACTACTGGTAGTTCCAAACCATTGAGACTTAGTCACAAAATCATGATATGTGGGGCCAACCCACATGTGGTACCTAACCACTGGTGGCAGTCTGATAAATCATGCCTTCCCCCTCCTCTCATCATACCCATATGCTATGTATATGTTTCTCAATACAATATAATCATGCTTAGTGCATAGGAAAATACAATATCGCATACACAGGTTTCACATAGTTCAAGCACGATTTTCACCGTAATGGACTTACCCGGAGTCATTGCTTATAAGGGTAACATAATGTTTCCCACTATTAATTCGGCTTTCAAGAACCACAACATTTACCATAACACATATGAAGTGTGTAAGAGTTACAAACCTGGTTCTCGTACTATCGCACTTACTGCTTTAACACTATCGTCCCTTGATATTATCACTCTCGGCCTACGATCTATCTCTGATGTCGGCCCACACCCTGGTGGCCAATCTCGCACTCCCGATACTGCTTGCTTCTTGTACTTAGGGGCTGAGTTTACAGATCCAACCCCTCCTATCACTTTGCTGACATTTGAGTCCATAGCAATCCCTTACTCACTAAACTGAATTTAAATGATGAGATCAAAACTAGGAGGTAATCATAATACTTAAAACGAAACCCTTACCTAGATTGTCAAATCTCGAAAATCCTCAAGAAAGCATCACCACCCTATCTACATTAGGCCAAGCATCCAACATTGGACCAACATGATTCTCGTATAGTATAATAGAGTTTGACACTTTCAACCATACAAATATTCTTATTGTGCCATTTTAATGCTCGCTTGATAAGCGTTATTATAGAGAAATTCAACTAATAATAGAAATATCTCCCTGTTACCTTGTAGCACCCCAAACCCGATCTAAACGCTACGATCGAATCTGGCGTGTCACTGGGAAGAAAATGTTTTATAACTATTTTGTCATCTTGACTTGAAAGGAAAACTCTTGGTGGAGTTAAGAAAAATGTGGTTGAACTGGGTGAATCGTTAAAATATTTTGAATCTTAATTTTAGCGTGTTAGAATTACCTTGTTGTTTATCATTCATTCAAGTATATCTTTAAAAAACAACTCGAAAATTATCTTAAGTTTATAAAAATGTTCATATCATAAATTACATGGCATGCCTTTTTCGTTTTGTGGTAGTTTAAGAAAAAGCAGCAGATAACAACAAAACCCAAAACAAAGTTTAAGTGGCCTAAATACAAACTCAAACCCAAACTTAAAGTAAATAAGAACTAAATTCAAATTAACATTTAAATTAAATGTTGAGCATGGCCACCATGAGTCCACCCGCCTGGATCCACAACAAGCATTATCGCAAAATGTAACGAAAGGGTGAGTCACCGAGAGTCGTGTGTAAATCCCCATTCCAAAAGATGTTATGCTCTTACAGATTCAAATAATATTATGCATGTCATGCAACCCATTGCCTAATTATTCATCCAAGTCTCCCAAATCTACCCTTGTGGCACCTAGCCACTAGTGGTACCTAACCACCGTAAATGAAGTTACAAATATTCATGTGTGGGGCCAACCCACTTGTGGTACCTAACCACCGGTGACGATCCCTTAAATCGATATGTGGGGCCCACCCACGTGGTACCTAACCAACGGACAAGTCACAAAATAAGCACATGTGGTACCTAACTCTGGTAGTTCCAAACCATTGAGACTTAGTCACAAAATCATGATATGTGGGGCCAACCCACATGTGGTACCTAACCACCGGTGGCGGTCGATAAATCATGCCTTCCCCTCCTCTCATCATACCCATATGCTATGTATATGTTTCTCAATACAATATAATCATGCTTAGTGCATAGGAAAATACAATATCGCATTACAGGGTTTCACATAGTTCAAGCACGATTTTCACCGTAATGGACTTACGAGTCATTGCTTATAAGGGTAACATAATGTTTCCCACTATTAATTGACTTTCAAGAACCACAACATTTACCATAACACATATGAAGTGTGTAAGAGTTACAAACCTGGTTCTCGTACTGTCGCACTTACTGCTTTAACACTATCGTCCCTTGATATTATCACTCTCGACTCGATCTATCTCGATGTCGGCCCACACCAGTGGCCAATCTCGCACTCCGACATCTTGCTTCTTGTACTTAGGGGCTGAGTTTACAGATCCAACCCCTCCTATCACTTTGCTGACATTTGAGTCCATAGCAATCCCTTACTCACTAAACTGAATTTAAACGATGAGATCAAAACTAGGAGGTAATCATAATACTTAAAGCGAAACCCTTACCTAGATTGTCAAATCTCGAAAATCCTCAAGAAAGCATCACCACCCTATCTACATTAGGCCAAGCATCCAACATTGGACCAACATGATTCTCAGTCTGCGTCTTAGCCGGCCTTTGCGGACAATCCCTTATCTGGTGATCCATCAGCCCACACTCGAAACACCCCCTATTACTTGTCCAACACTCCCCCGAATGGGACTTCCCATATCGGGCACACTGTGGTGGCCATTGAGCAGCAGCAGCTGGCCTTGCAGCTTGATCCCGTGCACCAAAACTAGCTCTTTTTTGAGAACTCCCAACAGATCTTGAAGGCACATAACTTCCTTTATCCCTATTCCTATTTTGGTTCTGCTTCTCCATTTGCTTCACCTCCTCAGTAATCTTTGCCTTTTCTACAAGAACGAAAAATTCCCTTTCTCGCTGCGGTGCAATCAACACCCGCAGCTCGTCTCTTAGTCTGTCCTCAAACCTAACATAGTACTCATGCTCCGTAGCCATGATACCCCGAGCATACCTGCTCAGTCGTAAGTATTCTGCTTCGTACCCGGATACTGACTTACTCCTCTGTACCAAACTCAAGAATGCCTTACGTTGCGCATCTATATAACTAGACCCAACGTATTTCTTCTGGTACACCGCCCTAAAGAAATCTCATGTGTTGTGATCAGTCATCACACCTTCCCTAACCGTAAGCCACCACTGATAAGACTCATCCGGAGAAGAGACACTATCCCTTTCAACTTCTCCTCAGCTGTGAAATCCAAATCATCCATTATGCGCTCTATCGCCTCTAACCAGTACTCCGTGGTGTTGGGAGCCACACTCGAAACTCCCCTAAATACCTTGGCTCCATTCGCTAGGAGTCGTTCGGACCTGATTTTTGAGTCCCAGTCCCTACACCTACTCCAGCAACTCTCTTTAGGACTCGTAGCATAGCTTGCGACACTGCATTATCACCACCTGCCTGCTCCTGATATTCAGTGCCTATAGCGGGTGGTGGCGGCACCTCATTTTTTGACCCATAATCGGACCCTACCGAGTTCAACACGGTTGTCTTACCCTACCATGATGCGCTGTCGCCCACGACCTCGAGTGCTCATTCTACCGTTCGTGAATTAATCTAATTTAGAAATCTTTATGGGTTAATAACTTTTTCTTTCAATGATTAACAACAAACTGTCTTATGGAAGGAAATTTTTAACAGTGGTTCTTTCGAGTCTGAACTATGTCTACATAGTTTAGTTCTTAAGTCTGTATTTCTAATTCCAAAATTCACATTCAAATAACATCCAACAGGTTACCATACATAGGCTTCACACACAAGTACATCCATGGACTCACGTTCATTACCTAGGGGTGTTTTTGTCATTTCACTACCCAGGGGTATTTTCATAATTTTAACCTACAGGGATATTTTTATAATTTTCCAAAATAAGGTATCTTGGTGATTTTTCTAAATAGAGGTATTTCGGTAATTGTTCCAATTCTGGTAACTTTCATAAATCAGGGGTAATTTAGTAATTTTCCCAAAGAGAAAGGGTTGTTTTGGTCATTTTCAAAGTCAAGGGTATTTTGGTCATTTACCTCAACCTAGGGTATTGTGGATAATTTTGCAAAATTGAGTCATATAAGTAATTTCAAAGGCAGTCTTGGTCCCTTTCGGGTTTTAGTTAAAATTTTGGCACATTAACAAGTCTTGAGGCTAAGGTGAGCAGTCCTACTACCAGGTAGGATTCTAGAGAAGAAGGTGAGTCACTAGAATTTGCTTATGTAACACCTAAACCCGGCCTAAACGTTATGATTTGGATCTCGCATGTCACATGAAAGGAATGTCTAAAAAGCGTATGCTCGTTAAAAGTTCGTGTTCTTTATATTTGTCGTGAAAAGTCAAGTTTAAGTAATTTTGAATAAGAAATGGTTTATTAATATTTTGGAAAATGGTTATTAAGGGTTAGGAAATTCCCATATTGAACATTTAATAATAGTAGGCACTAGTCAAATTAAAAGCGAAGCCAACCAAAACCCCAAAATTAAAGTTGTAGTGGCCTTATTACAAAACTGTAAACCAATCTTATAGTAAAATAACTCCAAAATAAATATTAAAATAAAACCGAAATATTGAGCATGACCACCTTGAGTCCGCCTCCGCTCCCAAATTCGCGATCTAATGATTACCTGCAAAATTTAAACAAAGGGGTGAGTCATCCGGACTCGCAGTGCAATTCACCTTACCACGATAATCGGGCCTAAGCCAACAAGTAATATGTTAGCCCAATGCCATGGCATATCAATAATTAGTGCAATGCAATTAATCCACATACCACACATGATGATACAAAAATGTTACCCAACCCATCCTAATATCTATCCTCTACACACCCCCGTATCTTGCCATTACACACCAGGGGATTACTAAATCGACCCTCCATCCGCTACACACCCTCAAGGCGCTACTACAATCAACTGCTCATCGCCCTTAATACGTGACATAGCCACCGGATAATGTGACAACGTCACCGAATCATAATATTGTGACATGAGTCACCGAATAATGTGGCAAAACCACCAGAACACTTCCTCTTTTCATTGTAACCCTCGTGCCCATGCATATGCAACATGTTATAATACTTCGTGTATGCAGTATGACATGTATGCAAATCATATATTAGATAACGTATGAAACGAATTACCATCATAATCAGAATAATAAGATACAATATAATCAAGCTAACCAACCTCTAAGGGTATAACAGTAATTTTAACTACCAAGGGTATTTTCGTAATTTATCCACCAAGGGTATTTTCCTAATTTATCCACCAAGGGTATTTTTGTAATTTACCCACAAGGGTATTTTCATAATTTCGCACCTCAATGGACTTTTTGAAGGCCCAAAGTTGCCCCGAGTGACTCGGCTACCATTTTCGGTCTTTACCGGATTATTGGGCCTAAACTCGATTTTGGCCCATTCAGGCCCACACGCTCGTGTGGCCCACCTAACACAAATCTAGCCACGTATATAGGTTACACCTAGTCTAGTTCACTATATACTATATCATCATACAATTTATTCCAATTGGGCCCACGGGCCCATTGGGCCCACTTCGACCCATCGCGCCTAAGCACCTCAACCCACAAGAATACTACCGATGGCCTCAACTATCGATCGAAGCCCCACACGTGCGCCGCATGCTAGTGTGGCTACTATTGTCGGCACCGCACTTCGACATTTGTCGCCTACAACTAGAGAGAGAGAACACACTTGATTGGACTCTAGTGCTAAATGCGTGCGCGACCACTCCACATGCCCAACGCCCACCAAGGTATGTTAACCTCCTCCCGCATGCTCTTTATATAGCTAGCTCTTCACCTTCATTCCTTGTATCTTTCCAATGTGGGATCCTTCATCGAGAGTTTAAATTCAATCGAAACTCTTACCGTCCAATCAGAAAATAAATACTCCTTGCTCCTCATGAGATTCGAACCCAAGCTCTCCCATCGCCAATTCACGCCACTTGCCACTTTACCAACCAGCTCCTTGTGTCTTAAACCATGCATAATTAAATATAACCCTATGGCCAAGGTCTAAATTCATTTAATAAAAAAATCTAAAAGGAATGCAAGCGCTACAACCTGAACCTTGGACCTCCTTCCTTCCTTGTATGCCATTCCCTTGTCCTTATGTGGCATCACTTTGCCACTACACCACACACTGCACTTGTGTCATTTTCCTCCATATTTTATTCTTAAGGCCTACCCTCCAGGTGTTTTTTAACCTAAAACCAATTTTTTCCTAAGGCCTAATCTTAAACCTGGACTTCATAAAGCCCCTAACCTTCCAAACTCACTTATCTAATTGGTCCAACTTGCATTTAAGCCGATCTCTTGTTCTCCAAAAAAAATTTTAACGCTATACGCCCAAGGCCCATTGAGCTCAATCCTACTAGGCCCAATTTCAGGATGTTACAAATCTACCCTCCTTAAAGAAATTTCGTCCTCGAAGTTTCCAACTAACTAACAGTCACACGTCCTAACCTACCATACTACGCTCACGCTTCACACTCTGATCTAATAACACTAATAAACCAAATCTCGAAACTTCTTTCTCACAACTAGATATCCAAACACAAAAGGAAACCGATATTTATATATACAATTTTTATATCCAAACCAGCACACACAAAATAAATACCAAAAATACAGTTATAACATTGTCTTAACAAACATAAAATAAATGAACTTACGGATTTGGATGTCGGAGACTCAAGGTGCCATACTTCTAGACAACATGTATTTTCACACAAACTTTTGAAAACTTTTTTTTTGAACCCCATAACCCACAGCTGAGTTTTTGAAACCTAGGCTCTGATACCAAAATTGTAACACCCTAAACCCGGCCTAAACGTTATGACTGGATCTGGCATGTCACATGAAAGGAATGTCTAAAAACTGTGCGTTCGTTAAAAAGTTCGTGTTCTTTATATTTGTCGTGAAAAGTCAAGTTTAAGTAATTTTGAATAAGAAATGGTTTATTAATATTTTGGAAAATGGTTATTAAGGGTTAGGAAATTCCCATATTGAACATTTAATAATAGTAGGCACTAGTCAAATTAAAAGCGAAGCCAACCAAAACCCAAAATTAAAGTTGTAGTGGCCTTATTACAAAGCGTAAACCAATCTTATAGTAAAATAACTCCAAAATAAATATTAAAATAAAACCGAAATATTGAGCATGACCACCTTGAGTCGCCTCCGCTCCCAAATTAGCGATCTAATGATTACGCAAAATTTAAACAAAGGGTGAGTCATCCGGACTCGGTGTGCAATTCCCTTACCACGATAAGCGGGCCTAAGCCAGGTAATATGTTAGCCCAATGCCATGGCATATCAATAATTAGTGCAATGCAATTAATCCACATACCACACATGATGATACAAAAATGTTACCCAACCCATCCTAATATCTATCCTCTACACACCCACGTATCTTGCCATTACACAGGATTACTAAATCGACCCTCCATCCGCTACACACCCTCGGCGATCACTACAATCAGCTGCTCCCTATGCTATACGATGACATAGCCACGGATAATGTGACAACGTCACCGAATCATAATATTGTGACATGAGTCACGAATAATGTGGCAAAACCACGAACACTTCCTCTTTTCATTGTAACCTCGTGCCCATGCATATGCAACATGTTATAATACTTGTGTATGCGATGACATGTATGCAAATCATATATTAGATAACGTGTAAAGCGAATTACCATCATAATCGAATAATAAGATACAATATAATCAAGCTAACCAACCTCTAAGGGTATATGATAATTTTAACTACCAAGGTATTTTTAATTTATCCACCAAGGTATTTTCCTAATTTATCCACCAAGGGTATTTTGTAATTTACCCAGCAAGGGTATTTTCATAATTCGCACCTCAATGGACTTTTTGAAGGCCCAAAGTTGCCCAGTGACTCGGCTACCATTTTCGGTCTTCTGGGATTATTGGGCCTAAACTCGATTTTGGCCCATTCGAGCCCCTGCGCTCGTGTGGCCCACCTAACACAAATCTAGCCACGTATATAGGTTACACCTAGTCTAGTTCACTATATACTATATCATCATACAATTTATTCCAATTGGGCCCACGGGCCCATTGGGCCACCGACCCATACGCCATTGCATTAACCCACAAGAATACTCTTGATGGCCTCAACTATCGCATGAAGCCCCCAGCGTCGCTCGCATGCTAGTGTGGCTACTATTGCCTGTAATGCACTTGACATTTTGCTCTACAACTAGAGTAGAGAGTAACACACTTGATTGGACTCTAGTGCTAAAGCCGCTGCGACCACTCCTGCCCAGCGCCCACCAAGGTATGTTAACCTCCTCGGCATGCTCTTTATATAGCTAGCTCTTCACCTTCATTCCTTGTATCTTTCCAATGTGGGATCCTTCATCGATGAGTTTAAATTCAATGAAACTCTTACCATCCAATCAAAAATAAATACTCCCTTGCTCCTCATGAGATTCGAACCCAAGCTCTCCCATCGACCAATTCACGCCACTTGCCACTTTACCAACCGCTCCTTGTGTCTTAAACCATGCAATTAAATATAACCCTATGGCCAAGGTCTAAATTCATTTAATAAAAATAATCTAAAAAGGAATGCAATTACAAGCTGGAACCTTGGACCTCCTTCCTTCCTTGTGGCGTCATTCCTTGTCCTTATGTGGCATCACTTTGCCACTACACCACACACTGCACTTGTGTCATTTTCCTCCATATTTTATTCTTAAGGCCTACCCTCCAGGTTTTTTTTAACCTAAAACCAATTTTTTTCCTAAGGCCTAACTTAAACCCGGGACTTCATAAAAGCCCCCTAACCTTCCAAACTCACTTATCTAATTGGTCCAACTTGCATTTAAGCCGATCTCTTGTTCTCCAAAAAAAAAATTTTAACGCTATACGCCCAAGGCCCATTGAGCTCAATCCTACTAGGCCCAATTTCAGGATGTTACAGCTTAAATACCAAGCTCTTCCTAAATCCACTCCTAGACATGCGTATGCCTGTTACCACACCCTAGTCCTTCTGACCTGCTCACAGACATGACTATTCAAGGAAGTTAAGTTTTATGACATTTAAAAGTTTGTTGAGCTAAGCATAGGGTCCACAAGCCCTAGTATAACTATCTACGTCCCTATAACCCATTAATCCATCATACATATATATATATCACAGCAAAGGTTAGGATACTTACCTGGGTGGACCAGTTCCGGAGACTCAGGTGCCATGCTTTTCGAAGTATTGATTTCTGTCAAATCATTTTTCAGACCCCTTTTTAAAACATTTTGGGCCTTATACCCACAGCCGAGCTTTTAAGTCGGGCTCTGATACCAAAAATGTAACACCCCAAAACTGATCTAAATGCTACAACCGAATCTGGCGTGTCATTGGGAAGAAAACATTTTACAACTATTTTATCGTCTTGATTTGAAAGGAAAACTCTTGGTGTAGTTAAGAAAAATGTGGTTGAATTGGGTGAATCATTAAAACATTTTGGAACTTAATTTTAGCGTGTTAGAAGTACCTTGTTGTTTATCATTCATTTGAAGTATATCTTTAAAAAAACTCAGAAAATTATCTTAGGTTTATAAAAAACATTCATATCATAAATTACTGGGCATGCCTTTTTCGTTTTATGGTAGTTTAAGGAAAAACAGAACAGATAACAACAAAACCCAAAACAAAGTTTAAGTGGCCTTATTACAATCTAAAGCCCAAACTTAAAGTAAATAAGAACTAAATTCAAATTAACATTTAAATTAAATGTTGAGCATGGCCATCGCGAGTCCACCCTGGCTTCAGATCCACAACTTAAGCATTATCTACAAAATGTAACGGAAGGGGTAAGTCCCCAAGACTCAGTGTGTAAATCCCCATCTCAAAAGATGTTATGCTCTTACATAGATTTATATAATATTATGCATGTCATGCAACCCATTGCCTAATTATTCATCCGAGCCTACCAAATCTACCCCTTGTGGCACCTAGCCACTGGTGGTACCTAACCACTGGTAACCGAAGTTACAAATATTCATATGTGGTGCCAACCCACTTGTGGTACCTAACCACTAGTGATGATCCCTTAAATTGATATGTGGGGCCAACCCACTGTGGTACCTAACCACTGGGACAAGTCACAAAATAAGCACATGTGGTACCTAACCACTGGTGGTTCCAAACCACTATGACTTAGTCATAAAATCATGATATGTGGGGCCAACCCACGTGTGGTACCTAACCACTGTGATAGTCTGATAAATCATGCCTTCCCCTCCTCTCATCATACCATTTGCTATGTATATGTTTCTCAATACAATATAATCATGCTTAATGCATAGGAAAATACAACATGGCACACACATGTTTCACCTAGATCAAGCACAATATTCACCATAATGGATTTACGGGTCCTTGCTTATTTGGGTAATGTAATGTTTCCACTATTAATTTGGCTTTCAAAAAACCGAATTTAACATAACACATATGAAGTGTGTAAGAGTTACACACGGTTCTCGTCTTCGCACTCAACTTTAACACTATTGTCCCTCGAGATAAATCTCGCCACGCACTTGGTGGTTTCAGCTATATGCTTCAATCTTCGATGGTCCACCCTAATCCCTCTGCGACACCACATGAACTAAAAGGTAACATCCTTCAACCGTAACTCGACTTACTAAACTTAACAAACAACCGCTTCTCCTTTTAATTTGCAACAACACACATCGATCATACTCCTCCTCGGACTTGGAATAAACTAGAATATCATCGATAAACTCCATAATGAATCGATCAATATATGGTTGAAACACCGATTCTTCATATCCATAATGCACTGGGCGTTAGTCAAACCAAACGATCACTAGAAATTCATAGTGACCGTAATAGTACAAAAAGCCATTTTATGGATATCCGCCTCACGACCTTAAGTGGTGTATTCACGACCTTAAATCCATCTTGAAAGATTGAGGCTCCTTAGTTGATCGAGAAGTCGTTATCCTCGAATGATAACTTTTCTTAATTGTCAACTTATTACCTAATGTAATCAATACACATTCGCATTGATCCGTCCTTCTCTTAACAAAACATAGCAATCCTTAGTCAAACATCGACGATAAAACCTCATCCAAAGAATTCATAATCTAAGACTACTCCACTAAACTCAACGCACCATCCTATACGGGCCAATTGACACCTAGCCATCTTACGGTAGAAGGTCTATACCAAACTCCACTTTGATCGGAGGCAAACTCAGAGCTCTTTTAAAAGACATCGGTAATTCTTTCACCATTCGACATTCCAAAAGTATTCTTAACCTCAAGGCACAAACATAACCAAAAATACCTTACATCTTATCCTCACCATCGTTTAACTTCAAATAGATACACCTTATAGTAGTTCCTTCTCACCTATCATCACCCCTTCACCTCCCGTGCTCAACACCATGTCAAATTACCTAATTGCCAACTCGATACTTTACCAACCAATCCATCCCCAAGATTAGATCGAACTCCAACGGAATTCTATCAATCACTTGAAACACACCATTAAAGTTCTAGGGTACATCCCTATATATTTGTTACTACCACGATGCCTAGTAGGCTAATTAATCCATCTCCTAGCGTAATTCTCATAGGCTAAGTTCAAAGTTTCCACTATACTACTAGCAACATAAGATGTTCGATCCAAATCAATCAAACATTATAGGCAACCAAAAATTAAAATGTATGTTATGGTCCCATACCCACTTCTTACGAGCTGCTTCATGATAACCTGGCTATCTTGCATCGATTTTTGCATCCACCGTGCTCAGCCTTCTATATTCCATTACCACCTGTTCACTCGACTCCTTGTGGTCGTTAACCATTTCCTAAATTGTTTCCCTTGATTCTCGGCTGCTTTTAGGTGCATTCTAGGACAATCCCTTATCGGTGATCAATTACCCAAACTCAAACACCCTATTACCGTCCAACACTCCCAATGGGACTTCCCACTCGGGCACCTAGTGGCATTACCTTCCCTCCTCTCATCATACCCATTTGCTATGTATATGTTTCTCAATACAATATAATCATGCTTAATGCATAGGAAAATACAACATGGCACACACATGTTTCACCTAGATCAAGCACAATATTCACCATAATGGATTTACCCGGAGTCCTTGCTTATATGGGTAACGTAATGTTTCCCACTATTAATTTGGCTTTCAACAAACACAACATTTAACATAACACATATGAAGTGTGTAAGAGTTACACACCTGGTTCTCGTACTATCGCACTCACTGCTTTAACACTATTGTCCCTCGAGATTTCCACTATTGTGCTGTCCTCCCTTCCCCCTTCTAGGAGTGCCGAATTCTAGCCCAAAAGCATGGGCTCCAAGTGGCCAACTTAAGCCCAATCCTTCCCCTTAGTGACGCCGCCCACTTGCTCCCCTGCGGCACCACCTAACTTTTGGGCCATAAGCCCACCTTGCAATTTAAACATAGATACCCACTTTTATTATGTCCTGTAGCTCTTTATTAGAAAATTAACCCAGGTCTCAGCCCAAACCTGAGCCCAACTCGCACCTCTAAACCTCAAGCTAACACTTTAACCCTACAACACACAAAATGCATAGACCCACTTATTTAAGATGTTACATACCTTCGAACTCCAAAACACAACATCGAAGCATAACTTTGAGTACTTCAATTACTCATTCAGACTGGCCATCGATTTGTGGATGAAACAATGTACTAAAATATATTTCAATGCCTAGAGCTTCATGTAACTTGCTATAGAATCGAGATGTAAACTGTGGATCCCTATCTAAGATATTAGAAACTAGCACACCGTGTAATCTAACAATTTCAGCAACATACAAATCTACCAAGTTCTCAAGTGAATAATCCATATGCACTGGAGTGAAATGCACATATTTTGTCAAATGATCTATAATGACCATGGAGACACGAAAATTTACGTGTTTTTACATGCCCTTTTTAACTTAAAATCATGCTATTTCGATTAAATTCTTGTCAAAAAATAATTAAATATTATAAAATAATTAAATTGTGTTAAAAATATGAACATCATGAATTTTAATTAATTTTATAGCTAATTTTGATTTATTTTGACTATTTTCGACAAATTCGCACAAAGGGCGAAAATTGGCTCGGCAGACACTGCTCGAAGAACAAAACCGAGAAGGAATTTGAAGTAACAAGGCAAAATAATTTCCAGCCTAAGACGGTCCAAATATGTGTATTAAATCACAAATTAATTAGTTTTAATTTATTCCCAATTTAATTTGGGCTAAATAAATTAATCTTAATTAATTATGGAAAAATGGCCCAGTTGAACCGCACCAGTTAAACCACACCAGTTAAACCAAATCGATTGAACCGAACCGATCAAAGAATTGGGAAGCCCAAACCATCCATATGCTGACCCAAATCAGCTTATTATCTAACTAATTAAGCTTGCAAAGAGGCCCTTGAAGCTTTGTCAAACTTGCATTCAACCCCTTCCACAATTAGTGGATTTGTAGATTTGCCCCATGCCATATTTAGCAAAGTTGAAGCCATCAACTTTGCCACATAGGTGGGCGGCCAAGGGTTGGCTCTTTGGATGCTATTTTTAGCAAATTTTAGCTGTCACATTCAGCTACAAAAACCCCCCTTTGCTGATCATTCAAGGCATCCCTCATTCTTCATTCACACGCTCATTCTCTCGTCTCCTCTCTCACTTTCTCTCAACTTTTCCTTTCCATTTCCCCTTTTGTTCAAGTTCTGATTCCTTCTCTTGGAAAGAGGTCCTCATCAGCCATCATTGAGCAGCAATTAAATTTTTCATAAGCCACCTTGATAGCCGAGGACAACGGAGGACAAAGAACGGAGCAATCAATCAAGCTACGGAGAAACATTGGATTTGTTTCTTCTTCCCTATCTCTTTAAATTTCATTGTTGTTTTGACAAACATGTTTATGAATAGTTATGCTATTGGAATGGTTAATTTAATCAGCTTGGCTTGAATTTAATTCGTGTTGGGTTGATTGCATTTCATCCTTTTAGATTATTAAAGTTATGTTTATGCTGTTATAGGCCTCTATAAAATGCTTGATTAAGTAAATCATGCTAAAGTTATTCTGGCATTATAATTGTTTAGATAACTAAAGAATTAATTATTTAAACACATTGAGATTGTACTTAATGGACACAGTACTTAGTCAGAGTATGTTTAATTCTTCTAAGGTAGCTGAAGATTAAATTAGCATTGTATTTGGCGATACATATGCCTTGCATAACTTGCAAGATTATTGTGATTAAATTGTTTCAAGCTAATGATACTTTGTTACCTCACATAGTCTTTTACATGCTTATTAGGTTGAATTAATCATTTGAATCGACATAGGAATATGCGAGAGATTTTTTAATTTAATAAGTATGTATATGTAATAACATGTTTACCTTTATAAATTTGTTTTATCGATCGAATTGACATAGGAATATGTACAAGAGATGAATGGATTTTTGATTTGTAAATATGTTCATAAGTTATCAAATTACCGAGTTGACGTGATCTATTCGTAACATGTATAAGCATAAGTTTAATGAGTCTAAGGTAAGGAAATATAATTAATCCAACACAATTATATCATCTTGATTAAAATCATATTTTGAATCGTGCACTAGAATTTCTTTATTTTATTTTACTTTGTTTTCTAGATTTTAAATATTTCTCAAATCCAAATATTTTTCCTTTACCAAAGGGTTTGAAATCATTTTCATAAATAATTCTTTTACAGTCCCTGTGGGTATGATAACTCGAGATTTACTTGTCACTTTGTTACTTGTTGCGATTGTGTACACTTACACATTTCCATCGTTCCAAGTTTTTGGCGCCGTTGCTGGGAACTGTTTTAAAAAGCCATTATTTGTGAATCTATTTTTACATTTTGGGTTATTTATTTCACTGTTTAAATATTTACTTATGCAATTTTTTTGTGATTATTTCAGATGTTTATGAGTATTGACCTAATTATTGAATTACTCCTTGTGGACCGTGAAATAAAATGAACCTTTCAACAGTGAAGAAGACAAGCAAACGAGAGAAGGACCGAAGAAATGAACTTCAAAAATATGAATCAAGGAAATGGAACAAACCCTACTTAGAATCATATCCTTATTGCTGATGATAGGGATAGAGCTTTACGATAGTATGTTGTGCCAGTATTTAACGATATTAATCCGGGTATTAGGAGACTTGAAATCGGGGCACAACAATTCAGGCTTAAGCAGTCATGTTCCAGATGCTTCAGACAGTGGGCCAATTCAGTGGAATGCCTACCGGAGACCCTCATCTACACTTGAGACTATTCATGGAGGTGAGCGACTCTTTCAAGTTAGCCGGAGTTCCCGAAGATGCCTTACGATTGAAGTTGTTCCCATATTCGTTAAGGAACAGAGCTCGTGCCTGGTTGAACTCATTGCCACCGAACTCCATTTCTACATGGTAAGAATTAGCGGAGAGATTTCTTTTGAAGTAGTTCTCGCCTAGCAAGAATGCAAAGTTGAGGAATCAGATCACTGCCTTCCAACAAATGGATAACGAATCCTTCTATGAAGCATGGGAAAGATTTAAAGAGTTATTATGAAAGTTCCTTCATCATGGAATTCCACATTGCATCCAACATGAGACATTTAACAATGGTCTCAACGCTCATACGAGGATGGTAGTGGATGCTTCTGCTAATGGTGCTCTCCTTTCTAAGTATTATAACGAGGCTTATGAAATAATTGAAAGGATTACAAGCAACAATTATCAATGGCCAACCAGTCGAGCAGTGTCAGGAAGACGAGTCACTGGAATACATGAACTAGACGCTCTTACTTCACTCGCATTTCAGGTATCATCAATATCCTCAATGCTTAAAAATCTTACTACTAATGGGTCTAATAGTTTTACAGCACAGCCGCCTAATCAATTTGAGAATATAGCCTGTGTCTATTGTGGGGAGAGACATTTGTTTGAAGAATGTCCATTGAACATAGAATCTGTATACTAAATTGGTATTCAGAACTAAAACCGAGGAAGGCAAGGGCTGCAATCTAATTTTTATAACCCATCATGGAGAATCCACTCGAATTTCTCCTATAGTAACCAATGGGCTAGAACCAATACTACTTACACCTAACCCAGACCAACCCAGCTGCCTAGTTTCCCTTAACAAGCTCAGAAACCAGTTCAAGCTGAAGCATCCAATAGCTTGGAGATTTTGCTGAAGGCATACATGGCAAAGAATGATGCCTTAATCTAGAGCCAATCAGCTACATTGAAGAATCTGGAAAACCAAATGGGTCCGCTTGCAACTGAACTTAGGAACCGACCACAGGGTACCTTACCTAGTGATACAGAAAATCTGGGAAATCCAAGAAAGGAGCACTGTAAAGCACTGACACTGAAGAGTGGAAAGACGATAGAGCCCAATACCATTAAAGCTAAAAAGAAGCAAGTTGATGCTCAAAACTCAGAAGAAGTTCAACCAAGTGTTGAAAACCCAGTTTCATTAGAACCAAAATCTACAAAACCCGAGAAAGTAACCTGAGGAGCAGGTAATTCTGATCAACTAACAACTTCGTTAGGTACAGAATTGTCGCCAAAGATGAATCAACCAGAATCAGTTCTAGTAATGAAACCACCACCACCCTACCCTTAAGGACTTCAGAAGCAGAAGCATGAGATTCAATTCAAAAGTTCCTTGACATTCTTAAGCAACTTCACATCAACATCCCGTTGTTTGAAGCACTTGAGCAAATTCTAAACTACTTCAAGTTCATGAAAGATATCTTGTCTAAGAAACGAAGACTTGGAGAATTTGAGACGGTAGCACTAAAAAGGAATGTAGTGCATATCTTTAAGATAATCTACCCCAAAATGAAGGATCCTGGATGTTTTACCATACCATGCAACATTGGGGAAACATATTGTAGTAAGGCATTATATGACTTAGGTGCAAGTATCGACTTGATGCCTATGACAATATTTAGAAAGTTTGGGATAGGAGAAGTTAGAACAACTACAGCTACTCTTCAACTAGCAGATCGATCCTTAGCACATCTAGAAGGAAAAATCAAGGACGTATTGGTACGTGTAGATAAGTTTATCTTTTCTGCTGACTTTGTAATTCTAGATTTTGAAGCAGACAAAGAAGTACCAATAATCCTAGGAAAGTCGTTCCTAGCAACTAGAAGGGCCCTTAACGATATGCAGAAGGGCAAGCTCACTATGCATGTTCAAGATGATCAAGTAACATTTAACGTTTTTAAGTCTATGCGATTTCCTTACACAATTGATTATTGCTCTACAGTGTTTGATTTAAATGACCCACTGGAAAGAATTTTGACATCAAATCCCCCAAATGATAAAGAGGAGGCTAAATACTTAGCTCTGCTAGAAGCTAATCAAAAGGGATTTAATCTGCAATCCCATTTTGAATCTTTGGAATTAGAGAAAAGGGATTACACCTAGCCAAAAGCATTAATCGAGGAGCGGCCTAAGTTAGAAGTTAATGTATTACCTGTACACTTAAAATATGTTTATTTAGGTAACGCCTCTACTTTGCCTGTGATTGTTTCAGCAGAATTAACTATTGAACAAGAAGAGAAACTTATCATAGTTTTTAAACAATTCAAGAAGGCTATCGGATGGACCATAGCTGATATTTGCGGTATTATCCCATCTTTATGCATGCACAATATCATATTAGAAGATGGTGAGAGAGGAACAATTGATGGACAATGGAGTCTGAACCCCATCATGAAAGATGTAGTAAAAAAGGAGATCATCAAGTGGTTAGATGTGGGTATTATCTATCCCATCTCAGATAGTTCATGGGTAAGTCCGGTCTAGTGTGTGCCAAAAATAGAGGTATCACGGTCGTAGAGAACGAGAATAATGAGTTGATACCAACTAGAACAAGGCATCTAGGAAAGATCACTTTCTTTTACCGTTATTGGACCAAATGCTAGATAGAGTCGCAGAATGATATTATTCCTATTTTCTCAGTGGATACTCAGTGTATAATCAGATTATAGTAGCACCAAAGATCAACACAAAACGACATTCACCTGCCCGTACGATACATTTGCATTTAGACGCATGCCATTATGTAATGCACTTGCTACATTGCAAAGATGTATGATGTCTATTTTTACTAACATGGTTGAGAAGTATTTGGAAGTTTTTATGGATGATTTTTAGTATTCAGATATACTTATGATGATTGCTTAGCCAATCTAACTAAGGTACTAAGGCGATGCGAAGAAACGAATCTTGTACTCAACTGGGAAAAGTGCCATTTTATGGTACGGGAAGGAATTGTTCTAGGCCATCAGATAACGAGACAAAGGATCGAGGTAGAAAAAGAAAAGGTAGAAATTATTAAGAAACTCCTACCTCTAACATCTGTAAAAGGTGTTAGGAGCTTTTTGGGCCATGCCAATTTTTATCGAAGATTTATCAAGGACTTCTCATAAGTTGCTAAACCCTTATGTAAATTATTGGAGAAGGACTTGATATTCAAGTTTGATGAGGAATGCTTAAAAGCCTTCAACGATTTGAAAAGTCGATTAGTCACGGCACCCATAATCGTCACACGAGACTGGGATTTTCATTTCGTATTGATGTGTGACGCAAGTGACATTGCAATTGGAGCTGTCTTGGGCCAGCGAAGGAAAAAAATTTTATCCCATCTACTGCATAAGTCGAACTCTAATCGAAGCTCGGATAAATTATACGGTAACGGAAAAAGAGTTACTTGCTATTGTGTTTGCTTTTGAAAAGTTTCAATCTTATCTTGTAGGTACCAAAATTATTGTCTATACAGACCACTCGGCAATCAAATATTTACTGGCCAAGAAAGACGCTAAGCCGATATTGATCTGGTGGGTACTACTACTTCAAGGGTTAGATCTAGAAATTCAAGATGGAAAGGGAGTAGAGAACCAAGTAGCAGATCACTTGTCTAGATTAGAGCCATAAGAGGGAAATTCTCCACTTGTACCGATTTAGGAGACATTTCCAAATGAGCACATACTGAAGGTAAATCATGTCTATAATTTTCCTTGGTTTGTTGATATTGCTAACTATTTAGCTTTTAGTTTGATGCCGATTGATAAAATGTATCAACAAAGGAAAAAGTTTCTTCACGATGCGAAGTGCTATTTCTGGGAAGAGCCATACTTGTTTAAAAAGTGTACAGGTCAGATGATTAGGAGATGTGTGGCAGAAGATGAAATATCGAAGATTTTATACCACTATCACTCAGCTCCGAGTGGGGGACACTTTGGAGGTACACGTACATCAGCCAAAGTATTGTAAGCCGCATTCTTTTGGCCAACACTATTCAAGGATACATACGCTTACGTAAAAAGTTGTGATAGATGTTAGAGGGTTGGAAATGTCACCAAACGAAATGAGATGCCTCGAACAAATATCATTGAGGTAGAATTGTTCGATGTTTGGGGTATTGACTTTCTTGGTCCTTTCCCTCCGTCTTTTGGTCACAAGTACATATTAGTAGCAGTAGATTATGTGTCCAAATGGGTCTAGACTAAAGCTTATCCGACGAACGATGCTAAGGTCGTGATGAAGTTCTTGCAGAAACACGTGTTCACAAGGTTTGGAACCCCAATAGCTATTATCAGTGATGAAGGGACCCATTTTGTGAACAAGTGGTTAAAATGGTTGTTAGATAAACATGGAGATAAACACAAGGTTGTTACAGCTTACCATCCGCAGACAAATGGGCAAGCTAAGCTAGCGAATAAGGAGATCAAAGGCATACTCGAAAAGGTAGTTTGCCCGAACTGACAAGATTGGTACAAGAGACTAGATGATGCTTTATGGGCCTACAAAACAGCATACAAGACACCTTTGGGAATGTCACCCTACATATTCGTCTTTGAGAAAGCCTGCCATCTACCTCTGGAGTTAGAGCACAAAGCTTACTGGGCTCTTCGATGACTTAACTTGGATCTTAATCTTGCTAGAAAGAAACAAATGCTCCAACTCAAAGAGCTAGAGGAATTCTGAATGTTCTCATACAAAAATGCCAAATTACTCAAGGAGAGAATCAAGAAATAGCATGACAGACACATTCGAGTTAGAGAATTTGAAGCAGGTCAGCAAGTCTTGTTATTTAATTACAGATTGAAGTTCTTCCCAGGTAAGTTAAAATCACGTTGGTCCGGCCCATTCACGATTCATCACGTCTATCCGTATAGAGTTGTTGAACTCCAAGGTAAGGGAGGTAATTTTCAAGTCAATGCTCAGCGTTTGAAACATTCCTACAAAGAAAAAGTTGAACGGATCAAATCTTGATCAGTTTATCAAATATTTAAGTTTTCTATTGTTTAATAAATTATTTATGGTATATTTTCAGGTTTATTATGTTTAATTAAATTCTGTCTAGAAGATTGGAACTTAATCGGGACCGCTTGTGACCTCTCCAATCTTTCTTGGGAATTGATTTTTACATAATTTTTCGAGAAATTAGTCCCTAAATGGAAAAATAAATTTTAGTAAGGTCAATTTTGACCTAAGTCTTAAATTGCAACTCAATTTTAAATTTTCATTAAGTCTAGGGACTTAATTGAATTATTTTTAAATTTTGTTGCTATTATCATATATAAGAAAAACTAGGTGCCTCTTTTTGTAAATATTTCCAAAAGGAATCAAATAAATATTTTATTTAATATATATATTTTATATAATAAATAATATGATAAACTTTAATATATAATTACATCTCCTATAATCCATATATTATTTTTTTATCAACTTAGCTTAGATTAGGAATAATTTTATTTAATTATATTTCATGCTTATCTTAATAATTTAATAGCAATTGATAATTTCATATGCATATTATTAATTGTTGTTAACTTTAAGCAAGATTAAAATTAGAATTTCCTAATAATTAAATTATTCTAAGAGTTTTACTCTAATTCCTATTACTCTCACTATAAATTCCACCCATGCCTCTTCCCATTCATTCGTCACTCAAAAACCCAAAACCCAAGTGCCAAAACCTCCTAGCTGAAGCACCTAGCCACACGCCCAAGCGCCCAAGAGTTTCGCAAGACACAAAGGCCGCCAAAGGCCTCCCTGTGACGCTACACTTGCTGCTCTAGCCTAGCTGCCAGGCCATGTCTTCCTCCTGTGCGCCGCACCTACGCACGCCCATGGCTCGCTTGCATGCAGGTTTTGTATTGCTACTATGTGCAGCCCTTACCACGTGTTGCAGCTCACTGTCGCACCATCCGCCTGTACACCTAGCAGCCTTCCAACACCTAACCAGCACATCTCTTTCACCCACACATCAAGCCCTTAAGCCTTCAACCTTCCTTTTAAATTTCTATATTTTGTTTCATAGGTATATTTTATTTTAAGAGTTCTTAATTTTTACAAGGAAAGTGGTAAGAACAATTTTTTTTCTCTTAAGTTTTAATTTTATTCAATTATTTAAAATTTCAATTTATTGAAATATTAGTAATTTTTATTAATTAAATTTTTGAGAAAATAATTTTTCCCATCTTATGTGTAGGTCAATCATGCCTCACAAGAGAACTCGTGCTTCTTCTCAAATCGATGAAACGCAAAATAAGTTCCACTGTGAAGAAGCCAAAGTAAGATATGAAAGTATTTTCAAAAATCAACAGATGCATCCAGAGAAACGCCTCACATTGAAGGAAAGCAACTTCAGAGACTTTATGGCACATATTCGTCAAGTTGCTGAAGCCCTCAATTGGGAATTGTTTTGTGAAAAGAGACCAAGTGTGGATGAGGAACTAGTTTGTGAATTTTATACGAACTTAACCTCAACCGAATTGACCGAAGTTCCAGTTCGGGAATCAAGGTACCAATAAATTCAAATGCTATTAATGAGTTCTTTGAATTACCTAACTTCGAAAACGATGAATATTCTTCTTTGTTGAGAAACATTGAGCCTGAAAATTTGCAAGAAATTCTTGAGGAACTTACAGTTCCAGGTTCTAAGTGGACTATGTCAAAGCAAGGAATCCACACGTGTCAGAGATAGCATTTGACACCACTTGCGAAGGTATGGTTCTATTTCATCTGTTTTAGCTTTATGCCTAGTTCGCATGGGACTACATTCTCAATAGAGCAAATGGTCCTATTATGAAATTGTGCCATTAGACATTCTGGCCCTGCCTATTTCCCCTTTATGATAACAATTCGTGCTTAAAAGAAAAATTCTTATGAACGTGAAGAAGACAGGGTATAGTCAAGGCAAAATCACTGATTGGGACCTCTCTTGAGTAGCTAGAGATTCTTCTATAGCAATGAGTTGAAGAGAGTGAGGATCCTAAAGAAGGTAAGATGACCCCACGTAGATCCCGCCAGAGCAATCAACTGATGTCCCTAATGAGGCAGAACCAATAAAACCAGAAGTTGAACCTAATATCGAAACCTCTATGTTTGGAGCTCCACCACCTAGCCCAGATCTTCGTGATGAGCTATCAAAGCTAATGGACTTAATGAAACACATGCAATGGTAGCAGCAAGCCTACTGGAGATACTAAAAAATAAGGGATGAGTCGATGAAGAGTGCCCTTAGGAAAATTTATAGTGACCCATTTATTTTTGTGCCTGAGTTTCCAGATTTCATATTTGAACCATGGAGTTGATTGTCGAAGAGGGAGCAAAGTGATTCATGCAAGGCTAATACTGATGGAGCAAAAGATAGTCGAATTTGGAAGGATCGGCGATCAAATAATAAAGGGAGGACCTCAACTTTATTATTATTCTTAAGTTATTGTAGGATTAGGTTAATTAGGAATATTTATTTTTGCACAATAAAACAAGAGATAGGAATCATGAATAAAAGCTTAATAAGTCACAAAGGCTAAAGTGTGGCAATAGGTATATACATGTTTAGGATTGGATTTTAGAGAGAGCTTGGTACTTAAGCAGTCAATTTGACTCACCTCCTCTTATCTAAAATCCTACCTGGTGTATAGTATCTATTCACTTTAAATAATGAGGACATTGTTCACTTTAAGTAGGGGACTAAAAATTTGAATTAATTCAACCTAGAATAAAATGTTCTTTTAATTATGATTAGGATATATTTTGTTCAATAATTTGAAATTTTGTTAAGTATGCTAAACTTCAAAGATTAATAATGTTCTATTATTTCAATAAGTTATTATGTTAGCTTAATAATGATATGAATGTATTTTTAATAAAGCATGCAAAATTGTACCATAAAATTTTTAGTTCCTACTAAAAAATTAGGCATGCATGAAAGTTAAGTCTTTAGAATTGACTCAGTAATTTCTTAAGGCGAAATCCTAGGAAGCGTGGAATATTGAAAATGATTTAGGCAATTATTGTTGGTAACACCCCAAACTCGGTCAAAACGCTACAACCGAATCTGGCATGTCACAGGGAAAAACCATTTTTAGAAAAACAATTTGTTAACATAAATTGTAAAGAAAATGTTCCATTTTATAAAAACCAAGATTTAGTTAAGTAATTTGCTAAAAATCATTTCAAAGTTTATTTTAAAGAAAATTGAGTTAACTCATCATTGTTACATGTTCATTTTTTTTACCCGATGGTGAGGTTTTGGAAAATTTCAAAAATTCATTAAAGTTTGTGAAAACACCTATTTTATAGTTTTTTTCTTCTAAAACATGTCTTAATATTCAACGCAATTTCAATGGTAAATGTCAAACAATTAAACCCAAAAGTAAAATTTAGCAGCCTTATTACAAAACCAGAAACCAAAATTTAAAGCAAATTGGGTTCAAAATTAACCAAATAAATAAAAGCAAACTGTTGAACATGGCCAACTCGAGTCTATCCTGGCTCCATATCCGCGATCTAGGAGTCACCTGAAAAGAAATGTTAACGGAAGGGGTGAGTCACCGGGACTCAGTGTATAAATCCTCATCTAGAAAATATAAGCCCTTACACAGTTTCATAAGTAAACAAGTATGCTATGTAACCCACAATCTAACCATCCGAAACTCCTATTTCTATCCCATGTGGTCAAAACCACTGGTGGTCAAAACCACTGGTGACCGAGGTCACAAACAATGTATGTGTGGTCAAAACCACTAGTGACCGAGGTCACAAACAATGTATGTGTGGTCAAAACCACTGTCGTTAATCGACACTACCGCGATCTATCTATTCTCCTCTCACATTCTTGCCCACACCCAGTGGCCAATTGCGAATCATGAGATATAGCCCTCTTCTTGAACTTAGGGCTCGATCTCGATCCAACCCTCCTAATGTTTGGTTAGCCTTCAATCCATAACACACCTAATCACTAAATCGGGTTAAAGCAGTGAACAAAAACATAAGGAACTACAACCCAAAATTAGACCCCTTACCTAAATCGACAAGAACCCAAGGCTCTAAACGTGACTCAAACCCCAACGATTCCCAAAAATCTCCACAAGATGGCGTTACTAAACCTCCTTAGTCTGACAGATTCGGCTACTCTCTAGCAAGATTTAGCAATGGCTAAAACGAGAGGAAACCGATATGGAAACCATAAATAGGATAAAAGATCTTCAACAAAATGTTTAGGGGGTTTCATTTCTAAATAAATAAAGAAAAAAATGGAATGGAGGAAAGGAGTTTAAGATTTCGATTTTGAGGGTGCACAAATAGAGAAGAATAGAAATAAGAAACAAGTTTTGGCTCTCAAAGAGATTAAAAGAAATCGCAAAAGAGAAAGAAGGGTATGGGTAAGTAGTATTCGGTTTTGCAAGAAATCGAAAGTGAGAGGAGGGTTAGAGGGTTTCGGCCTTAAGAAGCAATTGAGAGATGAAAGAACAACTTACCCCAATCAAGAAGGAAGGTTCAGCTCCTCAAAAGATTGAAAAGAAATGAGGGGGAAGAATGGTAAGGTGATTCAACTATGGATCCAAAAGAAGAGAAAGAAAAGAAGTCAATGGAGAGGGTGGGGTAATGGTTTTGATTTTGAACAAAATGAGAGGAAGAGTAGAAGAATTCGGCTAAGGCTTTGAGAGGAAAGAAAATGAGAAATCGACACAAAAGAATATGGGACAAAAAGAGTTCTACATGTCTCCCCTAACTAGCCGAATATACACATTCCCAAAAGCACATTCGGCCACCTACCTCCTTAACTCACAAAACCGATAATGAAAGGAACCCACACCCAATAACTGAATGCTTAACCCCCTTCTAGCTCCTCCCAAATTCGACTACACTATCCCAACTCTCCTTGAATTTCTCTCTTCCACTCGTTCAAACAAATTTGAATGAGTCCAACTCCTAAAATTCCTCCTCTCCATACATTCAAATCCGTTGACCCTTCAACACCCATCCACCAGAGTCCCAATTGAGTGCAACTCTCCCTTGTCTTGGTGTAAAAAATAACAAGCAGGAAGGGATCTTTGCAGCTTGAACCAAGGCTCTCCCACTCTCCTGAGGCGTCACTTCCCAAGCCCTAAGTAGTGCCTCCTTGCCACTTTACCAAGGCCTCTCTTGCGACACAAACTACCACTAATTACCCTTAACACCTAGCTTAATTAGCTCCCCCCTTCTAGAAGCCCAAAACGTAACTATCAAAGAAACTCAGGCCTATCCCTATCTCATGCCTAGACCCTAAAAATAGCCCAAACTAGCATGACCATCAAACTAATTACATGCAACAGATGAAATGCAGAGGCCCCGATTTAAGGATGTTACAGTTCTACCCCTCTAAAAATAATTTCGACCTCGAAATTACTTGGCCAAAAGAGTTAAGGGTATTGCTGCCGCATCACATCGTCTGGCTCCCATGTGGCCTCTTCAGCTCTATGATTCCGTCATAATACCTTCACTAAAGGAACTGACTTCCTACGCAAAACTTTGACATCCCAATCCAGAATATGCACTGGTTCTTCCTTAAAGGACAAATCCGCTCACTTCAATCTCCTCTACTGGCACAACATGAGATGGATCTGATCGATAGGGTCTAAGCATGGAAACATGGAATATGTTGTGGATCTGACTCAATTCTGCTAGCAACTCAAGCTGATTAGCTATTGGTCCCACACACTTCAACACCTTATACGGCCCGATGAGCCTAGGGCTCAGCTTGCCCTTCCGACCAAATCTCAACACCTTCTTCCATGGCGACACCTTCAGGAAAACTTTGTCACCCACTGTAAACTCTATATCCCTCCGCTTGAGATCGGCATAAGATTTTTGTCTGTCCGAAGCCTCCTTCAGACGAGCCCGAATTAGCTTAACCTTATCTTCTGTTTCTGCAACCAACTCTGGACCCAACAACTGACGCTCACCCAACTCTGTCCAACACGTAGGAGTGCTACACTTTTGCCCATACAGCGCTTCATACGGTGCCATCTGGATACTTTCCTGATAACTATTGTTGTACGTGAACTCCACCAACGATAGAAATTCTTCCCAACTACCTCTGAAGTCCAAGACATAACCCGTCAACATATCTTCTAAGATTTGGATTACCCTCTCTGACTGCCCATCTGACTACAGATGAAACGCTATACTAAAATCTAGCCTAGTACCCAATGCCTGATGCAACGCTTTCCAGAACCTTGATGTGAATTTAGGATCCCTATTTGAGATAATCGACACTGGCACTCCATGCAGTCTCATGATTTCTGCCACATACATCTTAGCCAACCTTTGAAGTGAGTAGTCAACCCAAACTGGTACAAAATGAGCTGACTTTGTCAAACGATCAATAATCACCCAGATCGAATCCTTCTTACTAAGCGTGATGGGTAACCCACTGATGAAATCCATCGTAATTCTTTCCTACTTCCACTGCGGAATCCTTACCGGCTGTAATAGACCCAAAGGTAACTGATGTTCAGCTTTGACTTGCTGACATGTCAGACATTTACTTACAAATTCTGTTACCTCACGCTTCAGACCCGACCACCAGAACTGTTCCTTCAAATCCCGGTACATTTTACTACCTCCAGGATGCATAGCGTATGGACTGCTATGTGCCTCCTGAAGGATCTTCTGTCTTAGCTCCACATCTCTTGGCATACAAACTTTCCTTTGGAAACACAGCACTCCATCGCTGGTCAAGCTATAACCCTCCAATCCACCATCCTGCACTTGTAAAAATCGAGTACTTAGGTCTTCATCCACTAGCTATTTCTCCTTAACCTGATTAACCCATGTCGGCTTCACTTGCAGGTCCGTTAGTAAACTTCTGCCATCATATAGACTAAGGTGGGCGAACATTGCTCTCAAGTCTGACACCACCTTACGACTCAGCGCATCTGCCACCACGTTGACTTTCCCGGATGGTATTCAATCGAGCAGTCGTAGTCCTTCAACAACTCAATCCACCTTCGCTGCCTCAAATTCAATTCCTTCTGAGTTAAGAGATACCTCAAACTCTTGTGGTCCATGTAGACGATCGACTTCTCCCCATACAAGTAATGCTTCCAAATTTTCATAGAGCTAAAACCACTGCAGCCAACTCCACATCATGCGTCGGGTAATTCATTTCGTGGGGTCTCAACTGTCGAGATGCATACGCCACTACTTTCCCCTCTTACATCAGCGCACATCCCAAACCAGCATGCGACGCATCATAATAGACCAGAATTCTTCCCCGCCTCAAAGCAAATCAAAATTGAGCTTCATCGTAATCCTCTTTAACTTGTCAAAACTTTCGTGCTGTTTGCTAGACCATACGAACGGAACCCCTTTTCTTAGTAGCTTGGTTAACGGCGCTACAATCAAAGAAAACCCTTCTACGAACCTTCTTTAATATCCCGCTAAACCTAAAAAACTTCGAATCTCTGCTACAAATTTCGGTGGTTTCCAGTCCAATACCGCCTCAATCTTCCGACTACCCTGATCCCCTCAGCTGACACCACATGACTCAAGAAGGTTACTTCTTTCAGCCAGAACTCACACTTACTAAACTTTGTGAACAACTGCTTCTCTCTCAGAATTTGTAAAACCACACGTAGATACGCATCATACTCCTCCTTCGATTTTGAGTACACCAAGATATCATCTATAAACACTACGATGAATCTATCCAAGTACAGCTGAAACACCCGATTCATCATATCCATGAATGCTTCCGGCGCGTTAGTCAACCCAAACGGCATTACCAAAAAATCGTAGTGCCCATAACGAGTACGAAATGCCGTCTTATGAATATCCGCCTCCTTTACCATAAGCTGGTGGTACCCCGACCTCAAATCAATCTTAGAGAAAGCTGACGCTCCCTTCAGCTGATCAAACAAGTCGTCTATCCTCGATAACGGATACATATTCTTAATCGTCAACTTATTCAGCTGACGATAATCTATACACATCCGCATTGTTCCATCTTTCTTCTTAACAAAAAGCACAGGCGCTCCCCAAGGTGATACATTCGGCCGGATAAAGCCCCGATCCAACAACTCCTGAATCTGCACCTTCAGCTCCACTAACTCCTTTGGCACCATTCTATAAGGGTAATAGACACTGGCGCGGTTCCTGGTAACCGGTCTATACCAAACTCAACTTCGCGATATGGAGGTAAACCTGGAAGCTCCTCTGAAAACACATCGACAAATTCCTTCATTGTTCGGACATTTCCCACAGTTGATTCCTTAGTCTCCATTGCACAAACATGAACCACGAACGCCTTACATCCCTTTCTCACCATTTTCTCGGCCTTCAAAGTAGATACTACATTGGATAAGTAATTCCTTCTATCACCTATCATCACCGCCTCTTCACCCTCGCACACCTTCAACACCACGCATTTTGCGCATCCTAGACTTGCTTGGTACTTCACTAGCTAGTCCATCCCTAAGATCAAATCGAATGGCGCCCATCGATCACCTAAACATTACCCCTCAAGTTCTAGGGTACATCCTTATACAATTTGTTTACTTCTACAGAGTGACCTAGAGGGCTAATTACACCATCTCCTAAGAAGTCTCAGAACTAAGTCCATAGTTCCCACTATACCACTAGCAACATAAGAGTCGTCGAACCAACATTTATCAAAGCAAGATAAAGCGCCTAAAGATTAAAAAAATGTATTGGTTATGACGTCCGGTGCGTCGCCCTCCTCTCGACGCCTCGCTGCATAGACCAACCCAGGCTTTCTTGCATCAAAACTCTCGGTACCTCTGCCCAGTGCTCCACGACCTCGCCTAGAACCATTACCTCCCTTGGCCGGACCGCGACCCCTCCGTGGTTGTTGACTATTCCCCCTGAATTGTGTACGTCCTTGACCCTTAGACTGGATTCTAGCTGATCTCCATGGACAATCCCTTACTCGGTGCCCCATTGACCCACACTCAAAGCACCCTCTGTTTCCTGTCCAACACTCTCCCGCATGAGACTTCCCATATCGAACACACCATGGTAGCCCCTGAGTAGTTACAACAGACTTTGCAGCTTTGCTTGGCCCGCCAAATCTAGCCCTTTTTCAGGCATTCCGGCAGACCACGATGACTCGTAACTCCTCTTATTCCAAATATCTATCCTAATTACATCAAACCGATCGCTTCACCCCTCACTATCTTGGCCTTCTCTACCAAGACAGCAAATTCTCTTTGCCTCTGCGGGGCAATCAACATTCGCAGCTCATCTCTTAGCCCGTCCTCAAACCTGACACAGTGCTCGTGTTCTGTAGCCACGATACCCTGAGCATAACGACTCAGTCGAAGGAACTCTGCCTCATATTCCGATACCGACTTATTTCCCTGGACCAAATTCAAGAACGCCCTACGCTGTGTATCAATATAACTGGACCCAACGTACTTCCTTTGATAAGCTACCTTAAATAAATCCCAAGTGATGTCATCGGCCACTAAACCGTCCCTGACCGTGAGCCACCACTGATAAGACCCATCCCGGAGAAGAGACTATCCCTTTCAAATTTTCCTCAGCCGTAAAGTCCAAATCATCCATTATAAGTTCAGTCACCTCAAGCCAGTACTCAGCTGTATTGGGGGCCACACTAGAAACACCCCGAAACATCTCTACTCTATTGGCTCGGAGTCGTTCGTATACGATTTTCAACCCCGCACTTCACCGCTTCTAACTACTCTCTCCAGAACCTGCAGCATCGCCTACGACACCGCATCGTCACCACCCGTCTGATCCTAAAACTCAGCACCCACAACTGGCGGCGGTGGTACCTCATTCTTTGACCCATGACCAGACCCTACTGGTTCGGACACAGTCATCCTACCTCTACCACGCCCATGCGTATTACGCCCACGCCTTCTAGTGCTCATATCCACGAATTAATCTGATTTAAGAATTTTATGCATTAGCTTCCTTCCACTATTATTACAGCATAGTTTTATGAATAACTTGGAGTTGTTCTCGCAAGTTCATACAATCCTATGGGCTTCAGTCTCTAAATTGGATTCATATTACTAGCATCCATTTCACAATTATTTAAACCATGCAATCAATAGTTAGGGGACTTACCATTGCAGATTGGTGCCGAGACTCGGTGCCAAGTTTCCCAAAGCATCCATTTTCCTTCAAAGTTATTTCGTAAACCCTTTATTGAAAACATTTTGGGCCTCGAGCCCACAGCTGAGCTTTTGAACCAGGCTCTGATACCACAATTGTAACACCCCAAACTCGGTCAAAACGCTGCAACCAAATCTGGCATGTCATAGGAAAAATCATTTTGGAAAAATAATTTGTTAACTTAAATTGTAAAGAAAACATTTCATTTTATAAAAACCAAGATTTAGCTAAGTAATTTGCTAACAATCATTTCAAAGCTTATTTTAAAGAAAATAGAGTTAACTCATCGTTGTTACATGTTCGTTTTTTTTTACTAGAGGGCAAGGTTTTGGAAAATTCTAAAAATTCATTAAAGTTTGTGAAAACACCCATTTTATCGGTTCTTTTTCTTTTCAAACATGTCTTAATATTCAACGCAATTTCAATGGTAAATGTCAAACAATTAAACCCAAAAGTAAAATTTAGCAGCCTTATTACAAAACCAGAAATCAAAATTTAAAGCAAAGTGGGTTCAAAATTAACCAATGAAATAAAAGCAAACTGTTGAGCATGGCCACCTCGAGTCTATCCCGGCTCTATATCCGCGATCTAGGAGTCACCTGAAAAGAAATGTTAACGGAAGGGGTGAATCACCAGGACTCAGTGTATAAATCCCCATCCCAAAAATATAAGCATTTACATAGTTTCATAAGTAAACAAGTATGCTATGCAACCCACAATCTAACCATCTAAAACTCCTGTTTCTATCCTATGTGGTCAAAACCACTGGTGACCGAGGTCACAAATAATGTATGTGTGGTCAAAACCACTGGTGGTCAAAACCACTGGTGATCGAGGCCACAAATAATATGTGTGGGGCCAACCCACATTGTGGTAAAAACCACTAGTGACAATCCCGTATCTATATGTTGGGCCAACTGACGGTGGTATCAAACCACTGGGACGAGTCAAAAATAATATTTATATGTGGTCAAAACCACTGGTGGTCAAAACCACTGAGACTTAGTCACAATATAATATAAGCGGGGCCAACCCACTGTGTAGTCAAAACCACTAGTGACAGTCTGAAATCATACCTTCCCCATCCTCTCATTACTCATTTTCATGTACATTCCTATAGACAGATATGAACATGTTTACCACATAAAATACATGTGTAAAACAAAAAGAACATGGCAATGGCAGATTTCAACATATGCAAATATCGTTTGCAGCCATAACAAACTTACCCGGCATCCTCGCTTTTACCCACAAGAGTAACACATCGACTTCTATAGTTATTCTTGCTTTTGAAAAATCTTCAAACAATATCTTACTAACTTACGAAGTGTATAAGAGAGACACACCTGATTACTCGCAACACGATGCTCTCTACATTGACACTGTCGTTAATCGACACTACCGCAATCTGTCTATTCTCATGCTCAGCTACTGGCCCACATCTAGGTGGCCAATCGCGAACCACAGACACAACCCTCTTCTTGAACTTAGGGGCTGGGATCTCAGATCCAACCCCTCCTAACGTTTGGTTAGCCTTCGAATCCATAACACACCTTATCACTAAATTGGGTTAAAGTAGTGATCAAAAACATAAGGAACTACAACCCAAAATTAGACCCCTTACCTAAATTAACAAGAACCCAATGCTCTAAACGTGACTCACACCCCAACGATTCCCTGAAATCTCCACAAGATGGAGTCACCACACCTCCTTAGTTTGACAGATTCAACTACTCACTAGCAAGATTCGGCAATGGCTAAAACGAGAGGGAAATCGATATGGAAACCATAAATAGGATAAAAGATCTTCAACAAAATGTTTAGGGGGGTTTCGACTTCTAAATAAATAAAAAAAATGGAATAGAGGAAAGGAGTTTAAGATTTAAGTTTTGAGGGTGCACAAATAGAGAAGAAGAGAAATAAGAAACAAGTTTTGGCTCTTAAAAAGATTAAAAGATGTTGCAAAAGAGAAAGAAGGGGTATGGGCAAGGAGTATTCGACTTTGCAATAAATCAAAAGTGAGAGGAGGGTTAGAGGGTTTCGGCCTTAAGAAGTAATTGAGAGATGAAAGAACAACTTACCCCAATCAAGAAGGAAGGTTTGGCTCCTCAAAAGATTGAAAAGAAATGAGGGGAAGAATGGTAAGGTGATTCAGCTATGGATCCAAAAGAAGAGAAAGAAAAGAAGTCAATGGGGAGGGAGGGGTGATGGTTTTGGTTTTGACACAAAATGAGAGGAAGAGTAGAAGAATTCAACTAATTCTTTGAGAGGAAAGAAAATGAGAAATCAACACAAAAGAAGATGGGATAAAAAGAGTTCTACATGTCTCCCCTAACTAGCTGAATATACACACTTCCAAAAGCACATTCGGCCACCTACCTACCTAACTCACAAAACCGATAATGAAAGGAACCCACACCCAAGAACCAAATGCTTAACCCCTTTCTAGCTCCTCCCAAATTTGGCTACACATCCCAACTCCCATCAAACACTATGCCATCCCCTCATTCTCTCCTTGAATTTCTCTCTTCCACTAGTTCAAACAAATTTGAATGAGTCCAACTCCTAAAATTCCTCCTCCCCACACATTCAAATCTGTTGAGCCCTTCAACACCCATCCACCAGAGTCCCAATTGAGTGCAACTCTCCCCTATCCTGGCATCAAAAATAACAAGCAGGAAGGGATCTTTGCAGCTCGAACCAAGGATATCCCACTCTCCTGAGGCGTCACTTCCCCAAGCCCTAAGTGGCGCCTCCTTGCCACTTCACCAAGGCCTCTCTTGTGACACAAACTACCACCAATTACCCTTAACACCTAGCTTAATTAGCTCCCCCCTTCTAGAAGCCCAAAATGCAACTTTCAAGGAAACTCAGGCCTATCCCTGGCTCATGCCTAGACCCTAAAAATAGCCCAAACTAGCATGACCATCAAACTAATTACATACAACATATAAAATGCAGAGGCCCTGATTTAAGGATGTTACATTGTTTGGACCGTTTGAGCCTTTCAAATTATCATTTGAAACCCAACTTTGAGACTATATGGCCTAGTTTTACTTGGACTTTTACAATATTTAGCCATCACTTTTCTCTTCATTATCTTTAAAATTCTCCCAAACACTAGACTCAATACTATTCAGAATATCATTTGAAAATAAGTTTGGGGGAATTTAAAAGAAGTATCAATTGCTCGAAAGTTGTAATACATGAAACAAGTGCTCGAATTTTAAAAAAAAAAGTACATGCACTCAAAATAAAATAGATGTACAAAAGAGCATAAGTTGGTGTATCGAAGGTAAAAATTTTGAAGGTTTGATTTTACGCTGAGTCTAGGGTTTTAAACATAAAAATATCTATCTTTTACCTACCCCTAAACCCAGCCACGTTACAACCTTGTTAAAGACCTATTGATTCAAAGATCCAATGTTTCCTACATTAGTGGAGAGAAATTGCTCTGTTCAACATATGAAGACATCAGTTAAACTTAATGATTGCAGTTTAATTTTGAATAAGGGATTAAAATCAAATTGGTAGGGATTAACATGTCTTTATTAAGAAAAATTTAGTCTATTTTTTCTATTTTAGTAATTATTGAGATTAATTTGAACGATATATATACTTGAGTAGCATAATTATCAAATTTCTTATTTTCAAGCATAAGTATATTGGTTTCATGATTTTGGGAAGAATGTTGTTCTGAAGGAGTTTTTCAAAAGTGTTTCCAAGAAAATTCTGTTCAAATTTTTGCATTACTCGGGACGAGCAATGAATTAAGTTTGGGGGTGTGGCAACACGAAAATTTACGTGTTTTTACATGCCTTTTTTTAACTTAAAATCATGCTATTTTGGTTAAATTCTTGTTGAAAAATAATTAAATTGTGTTAAAAATATGAACATCATGAATTTTAATTAATTTTATAGTTAATTTTGATTTATTTTGACTATTTTTGATAGATTCCCATAAAGGGCAAAAATTGGCTCGGCAGACACTACTCGAAGAACAAAATCGAGAAGCAATTCAAAGTAACAAGGTGAAATAATTTCTAGCCTAAGACGGTCCAAATATGTGTATTAAATAATAAATTAATCAATTTCAATTTATTCCCAATTTAATTTTGGCTAAATAAATGAATCTTAATTAATTATGGAAAAATGGCCCAGTTGAACCGCACGAGTTGAACCAAACCGATTGAACCGAACCGATCAAAGAATTGGGCAGCCCAAAATGTCCATATGCTGACCCAAATAAGCTTTTTAGCTGATAAATTAAGCTTTCAAAGAGGCCCTTGAAGGCTTGTCAAAGTTGCATTCAACCCCATCCACAATTAGTGGCTTTGTAGATTTGCCTCATGCCATATTTAGCAAAGTTGAAGCCATCAACTTTGCCACATAGGTGGCCAGCCAAAGGGTGGCTCTTAGGCTTCTATTTTTAGAAAATTTCAGCTTCCACATTCAGCTATAAAAACCCCCCTTGGCTAATCATTCAAGGCATCCCTCATCCTTCATTCACACTTTCATTCTCTCTTCTCCTCTCTCACTTTCTCTCAACTTTTCCTTTCAATTTCCCCTTTTGTTCAAGTGACGATTCCTTCTTTTTGGAAAGAGGTCCTCATCAGCCTTAATTGAAAAGCAATTAGAGTGTTCATAAGCCACCTTGATATTCAAGGACAATGGAGGACGAAGAATAGAGCAATCAGTCAAGCCACAGAGAAACACCGGATTTGCTTCTTGTTCCCTATCTCTTTAAATTTTTTTGTTGTTTTGACAAGCATATTTATGAATACTTATGCTATTGGGATGGTTAATTTAATCAGTTTAGCATGAATTTAATTCATGTTGGGTTTATTGCATTTTTTCCTTTTAGATTATTATAATTATGTTTATGCTGTTATAAGCCTCTGGTAAAGTGCTTGATTAAGTAAAATCATGCTAAAGTTATTCTGGCATTATAATTGTTTAGATAAGTAAAGAATTAATTATTTAAATGCATTAAAATTGTAATTAATGGACATAGTACTTAGTCAATGCATGTTTAATTCTTTTAAGGTAGCTGAAGTGTATTTGGCGATACATATGTCTTGCATGACTTGCAAGATTATTGTGATTAAACTGTTTCAAGGTAAGGATACTTTGTTACCTCACATAGTCTTTTACATGTTTGTTAGGTTGAATTAATCATTTGAATCAACATAGTAATATGCGAGAGATTGTTTAATTTAATAAGTATGTATGTGCAATAACATGTTTACCTTTATAAATTTGTTTTATCGGTCGAATTGACATAGGAATATGTATAATAGATGAATGGAATTTTTATTTGTAAATATGTTCATAAGTTAGCAAATTATCGAATTCCCGTGCTTTATTCATAATAGGTATAGGCATAAGTTTAATAAGTCTAAGGTAAGAAAATATAATTAATCCAATGTAACTATATCATCCTGATTAAAATCATATTTTGAATCATGCACTAAAATTTCTTTATTTTATTTTATTTTATTTTATTTTATTTTACTTTGTTTTCTAGTTTTTAAATATTTCTCAAATCCATATATTTTTCCTTCACCAAAGTGTTTGAAATCATTTTCATAAATAATTATTTTACAGCCCCTGTGGGTACGATAACTCGACATATACTTGTCACTTTATTACTTGTTGCGATTGTGTACACTTGCAAATTTCCATCGTTCCAGACGCACGCGACATCTTTCTTTCTCAGAGATAAAGGCAACCCCGATACAAAATCAATCGTGACATGTTCCCATTTCCTTTCTGGAATCATCACAGGTTGTAACAAACCAGATGGTACCTGATTCTCAGTTTTAACTTGCTGAAAAACCAAACATTTCGATACGAACTCTGAAATTTCCAACTTCATACCTGGCTACCAATGTATCTGTTTCCAATCGTCGTACATTTTATTACTACCAGGATGAATCAATAAACTACTACTATGAGCTTCCTGTAAAATCTTTTGAATGAGATCGAAATTTCTCGGAACACAAATTCTATTTTTCAAATACAAACTTTCATTGAACTAACATGAAAATATGAACCAGGTGTCATCTCAATTTGTTTCAATTTAGTGATTAAAATATCATCACATTTCTGTGCTTTGCAAATCTATTGTAGAAACGGTGGTCTAACTTTTAAATAGGCTAAAATTGAATCACCATCAATCAACACCAACCTTGTGTTCAAAACTCATAAAGCAAACAAAGATTGTCAACTCAGCGCATCAGCAACAACATTAGCCTTTCCCGAATGATATTCAATAATCAAATCATGATCTTTCAACAATTCAAGCCATTTGCACTGTCTCAAATTCAAGTCTTTCTGTGACATCAAATACTTCAGGATTTTATGATCCATGAAGATATGACAATTTTCTCCATAAAAAATGGTGTCACCAAATTTTCAAATCAAATACAATAGCTACAAGCTCTAAATCGAGAGTCGATAATTCTTTTCATGCAGTTTCAACTGTCTTGAAGCATACACTATCATTTTCCCCTATTGCATCGAAACTCAGCCCTAACCATTCAATAAAGCATCACTATAAATCACTAATTCTTTGACGGACTCTAGCTAAACTAACACAAGTGCCTCAGCTAACAAAGCTTTCAACTGATTAAAACTTTGCTAACATTTCTTTGACCATTATAACTTGACATATTTCTGCAACAATTTCTTCAATGGCATAGCAATCATCGGAAACCCCTTGAAAAATCTTCTATATTATCCGGCTAAACCCAGAAAAATTCTGACTTCAGATACATTTCTCAGAGGTTACCAATTCTGTAACACCCCTAACCCGTATCCATTGGCGAAATAGGGTTACGGAGCATTACCGAACTTATTACCTAAATAATCATATATTTCATGTTCAATAGTCAATACCAAACAATAATCATTCAAATTCACTCATAAAGTCCCTAACACAAGCCCTCGAGGCCCAAAATAGACATTAAAGGTAGTTTGGTACTAAATCGAGTAAACCGAGTACTTATGAAATTTTTAGAAAAACATGGAAAATTTTCAAAGTGCAGGGGACACACGCCCGTGTGGCTAGGTTGTGTGTCTCACACGGTCAAGAAACACGCTCGTGTCATCAGTCGTGTGGGCATTCGAAATGGGTTTACATGGCCATGTCCCAGCCCGTGCCCGACTCCATGTAACTCACTGACTTGGGTCACACGACCAACCACATGCACGTGTGACTAGCGTGTGTAACTCATTGACTTGTTTTCATTAAAATTACAAGGGACACATGGTCGTGTCACCTGACCATGTGTCACACATGACTGAGACACATGACCGTGTCTGTGCCCGTGTGGACAAAATAGGCTATGTTCCAAGCCACATTCCTCACCCAAAATTTTTAACAACTTACACATACCAAAACGCATATGACTATATCTTTAATAGGCATTTAGACAAACCAAAAATCAAGTCTAAGTCATGCAATTTCATTATCAACAATCATAAGCTCTCAAGAAACGTAACTAGCCATTCAAAAATCTTACCAATATCACTTCCAAAAGTTATCTAAATGGTCAAATGCATATATACACTTTTGTGCCTAACACATACCTTATATACCATCTCTCTATCTCAACAATATGATACTCAAAATTTCAAATTCACATTCAAGGCATTCCCATGGCAATCCCAACAACATACAAAATGAGGATAACCACACATATATACATACAACATATACCAAACCAAGCCAAATCAAATGGCTAATTACATAACCAAAATATATAGTCTTTCATTAGCCAAATAACCTATACATGCCATATAACCAAAATACATAAAGTCCAAAAGTACCAAAATGCGAGTTTTGATAGTGCAATGCAATCTCTGACAACTTCCAAACTGAGCGAGCTTCTGAATCATTATAAAACACGAAAAATTAAACAAATAAGCGATTAACCTTAGTAAGTTTGTATGGCATAAAACTCAAATTACCATTTAATCACAATTTAAGTAATTTAACATAGCATAATACAACTCAATTTGATCCACAAGCCTAACACATATTCATTCACAAAGTTAGAAATGAAATCACAAATATTATAGATTCATTTCTAATATAATTCACGTACATACCTGTACTGATTTATATTGAATTCACAAACTCTCATAAAATCACTTTGCCTGTTGAACCATTTGAAATAATATTGGATACTCGGGTATCCCGTACACTACGTTCTAATACATGATCGAAGCCATCTCTGTCTCATATCTCATATAAATGCTCACTCTCGAGCTATCACTAGGTCTACTCATACAAGATGACGGTCAAGATGGAGCTACATGGCGCAACACATGTCAAAAAACTCAACCACTAGTAGAACATATAGAACCAGCACCCATAACATGATAACCCCTAATGACATGTCATTTGTATCCTATTTATTCCTAACGTTCAACCGGGATTTCATACGTCACAAAATCTTCATCGGATATTTCCATGAAGTTGTATTCATGAAGAATGTAATAATAAAGCATTTAAAACACAATTACTTTTATGCTTAATAACATACGAACTTACCTCGAATTAGTACGAAGACAGTTGACCGATCAATCCACTACTTTGTCTTGTCCTCGATTCACTTCTGAATGTTGTTTTTCTTGATATGCACTAAGATATGTTGACTGAATGCTTGGATGGTCTTTAATGGCTTCTTATTTGCTATTTTCGGTTGAAAAATGAAGAAGAGAGATGATACCTTTCTTTTTCTTACTTTAATTTTAGTTTATTTTATTAATTACTAAATTAACCTTATCATTAAACCATTAAAACCATTACAAGATGTCCAATTTTGTCCACCATTAATATTAGTGGTCTAATCACCATTTAAGGCCAGTCATCTTTCAATTTCATAGTGATTTGACACCTTCTACTAATAGAACACTAATTTTACAGTCTATGCTATGTAATCCTTTATATCCAATTAAGCATGAAAACGATAAAATTTCTTAACGAAATTTTCATATGAATCTACTACCATGCTGTAAACATTAAAATAATAATAAAATAAATGTTTTCACATCGAATTTATGGTCCCAAAATCATTGTTCTGATTTCACTAAAAAGGGCTATTACAAATTCACCACAACTAAGATTTTACTTGGATTGACCCTAATACCATATACAGATACCACATGTCCCAAAAATCTAACTTCTCGTAGCCATAACTCACATTTTCTACACTTAGCGAACAATTGTTTTTTCACGCAAAGTTTACGAAACAATTATCAAATGCTGGGCATGCTCTATTTCATCTCGTGAATAGATCAGAATATCGTCAATGAATACAACCACAAATCTATCTAAGTACAGTCTGAAAATTCTATTCATCAATTTCATAAATACAACAACTGCATTAGTCTAACCAAATTGCATCACAAAAAAGCTAATAATGTTCGTACTTGGTTCTGAATGCATTTTTACAGATTATAGTCTTTAATCCATGGCTGATAATAACCAGAATGAAGATCAATCTTTAAGAATACCATCTCACCTTTCAGTTGATCAAACAGATCATTGATACGGGACAATGGATACTTATTCTTGATCGTGACTTTGTTCAGATGTCGATAATTGATACATAGTCGTATAGATCCGTCTTTTTTCTTAACAAATAATACAGAAGCACCCCAAGGAGAAAAACTAGGCTGAGCAAAGCCCTTGTCTACCAACTCTTACAACTGTGCTTTCAACTTCTTCAATTCTGTAGGTGCTATTCTATACAAAGCTATCGATATTGGAGATGTTCCCGGCCTCAATTCAATAGAAAACCTAACCTCCCTTATTGACTGTAACCTTGGTAAATCTTTTGAGAACACATCTATAACTCACATAAAATCGAAACTGATTCTAACTTAAGTTCTGAAACTCTAGAATCAAAGATATAAGTGAGATACACTTCACTACCTTTTCTAACATATTTTTGTGCCGACATAGCTAAAATAAAATTAGATGCACTATCCAATCTGTCTTATTCAATTCGAAGCTTTTCACCATTTTGACACTTTAACATAATACGCTTTCGTCTACAGTTCATAACAACATCATGCAGAGTTAAATAGTCCATACCCAGAATCACATTACATTTATCAAAGGGTAGTAACATCAAATCAACCGGAAAGTTACAACCCTAAATCATCAAAGGATAGTTTTTATAGACTCAAAAGGGATTTTCTTATCTGACACTAAAGTTGTGCATACATATGAGTGCGTTGATCTCGGGTTAATCAAAGAATTGACATTAGTATCAAAAATAGAAAATGTACTGGTGATCACATTAGGCGCTGATGCTTCCTCTCGAGCACAGATTGCGTAAGCTCTTGCTGGTGCTCATGTCTCAGATCTCGTAGTAGAACCTTTTGTCCAACAACGACTGTTTCCCACATTTCCAATGTTCTGGGGTGGTCTACCTCTCACAGCTGTGTTACTCGGTTGAGTAGTCTAAGCCTTTTTTTTATCAGACCTTTCAGGGCAATCTCTGAGATAATGCTCATAAGAATCGCATTTAAAATATGATTCATCTTTCAGTCTGCAGTCATCAAAATGTCGTCTATTACATTGCTGACATTTGGGCTTGTTGTTTCTGACACTGCCGACGCTCGCTATAGACGTAGCCTAAGGTTTCAAGCTCAAATGATGTTTTTGTCTATCCTTTACAGAATAACCCACCGAACTTGATGAACGACTATGAAATTCTATTGACCTCTTCGATGGAAATGAGTATAATTTTCCCATAGGTCGCTTTCCTAAATCTTGAGCCTTAGAATATGTAACACCCCAAACCCGACCCATGCGTCATGACCGGATCTGGTATGCTACCGGTTGAACATTGAAAACTTTTCTTTGAAGGGTTTTGAAAAGCTCAATTTATTTTAACCGATTAATCATTAATTGTGACATTTTTGAAGAAACTTTATCATTTGCGTTGAACATGCTTGACAAACCCATTTTCATTTCACTTTATTATTAAGACTTTGAAAACATAAGTTTGTAAGATGTAATATAAAAAAAATATAAATCGATAACCGAAGTTATGGAGGCCTTATTACAAAAATAATCCCAAAATTAAACTTAAAGAAAAAAACCAAAAATAGTATATAAAGATAAAAGACTTGATGGCCCTCAAGTCCGCTTCTACTCCCATGTCCACTACCTCTTGCTCATCCGAAAAGTTGGGAAAATAAAAGGTGAGTCACCAAGACTCAGCAGCAAATCCCAAAACACATAAAAGCCTTGGGCCCACAAACATATTATGGGCCTTGGGCCATACACAATGGCAACAGAATATATTTACATGCAATATTACCCATCCCAAACCTAAGAGTCCATCCCCTATACACCCCCGTACCAACCATCACACCGTGGGGATTTCTACAATCAGCCCTCCATCCGCTACACACCATACCGATAGCTGTGCTGCCTGTCATAATTACTGATCACTATGTGACCTATGTGGCGAAGCCACCGATCGCCATGCGACCTTAATAATATATTGTGGTATTTCGACAGCTATGCTGCCTGTCATAAAAACCGATCACTATGTGACCTATGTGACAAAGCCACAGATGGCTATGCGACCTGCTCCCCTTCATCATATCAATCCCATCCCATGCATACATACATGCAAGAATCAGAACATTAAACTACCTAAACAGATCACATACTTTCACATACTTCGATACACATAGAGAAGTTTCTTTGATTACGTACCTGGCATCCCTTGCCTACCCTTTTTGGGTAACACGACTGTTCATACAGCCTTATTTTCTGGCTTTTAGCCCATAACATACATATAATACAGATTAACTAGTGTGATAGAGATCTACACACCTAATTACCGATAGGACAGTACTTTCTATGTCGACACTATCAGAAGTCGATATGACTGCTAACTGCCTAAAGTTTTGCTCCGAAGCCGGTCCACAACTCAACGGCCAATCCCGAACTACTGACACCGCGCGTTTCTTAAACTTTGGGGCTGGGACTACAGTTCTAACCCTTTCCTTTGATTTTCTAACATTCGAGTCCATGAATGACCTTAGTCAGAGGATACTATAATGATTGTTTAATGAGGCATTTGGTTAAGGCACAATTAATCGAAAAGAAATTGATTAAACATCATAGGGAGAATTGAACCCTTACCTTGGAATCCCAAAAATAATAATATGGTTCGAACGTTAACGATTTCTGGCTTAGAAACCAAGGCGAGTAGATCTCCTTCAGATCCCGGAATGTCGCCCAAAAAGAACACGAGATCAGTGAAAATGTCAAACTACAGATGGCCTAACAACCAGCTAGCCATTCGGCTATGGTCTCAAAAATCAGAAGAGAAGAAAAAAGAACAGAAGAAATCAGGACATACCTTAACACAGAGAATTTGGCAACTCCTAGGGAATTATGGCTTTTGAGAAGATCAGAAAGAAAAGATGATCTCAAGAGATCTATGAAGATTCGACTTTGATGAAGAAATCAACAAAAAGAAAAGAATAGACAAGGGTATTCGGCTATGGAGATGAAAGCAGAGAAAATAATGGAATTTTAGCTTTTGCATAAAAGTGGGGATGAGAGAATAAGATTAGGGGTTTCGACTTTTGAATAATGAGAGAAGAGAATGAGAAATAAGACCCTAATGCCAAAATTAAAAAGATATTCCCCCACCTAAACACAGAATTTCGGCACTTACTACCTAAAACCCGAAAATGCCCCTTTTTAAAACGTCAAACTGAGGTATTAATCAAGGGAAATTTCGGTACCCCTCTGGCATATTGAAATCAATTTCTTCCCCCCTCCAAGAGACGGAAATTTGGCCACCATTGGTTGTTCAGTAGATAACTCCTATTCTTTCTCCCTTATCTTTATCCATTCACGCCTCTAAAAGAGGCATAAATAAGACCACTTCTACCTTCTTTTATCAGCAGACATTATCCACATTATCCAAGTCATTTAATCCCTCCTAATTTTAAGGCTTATTGCCGTCTCACTTGCTCCTCTTTAAGTGCCGAAAATGGCCCAAATACATGGGCTCCAAGCGGCCATAACTTGGGCCTCTTCACCTACTAATGATGCCACCTTATAGCTCCTTTCCAACGCCCCTTGCTACTGGGCCACAAGGCCATTTTGTAATTTAAACCACAGATACCATCTTTTAAACCCTATAGTGTCCAAATAGAAAATTTAACTAAGGCCTCGGCCCTATCCTAAGCCCAATCTGGACCCCTAACACTCTAATTAACACATCACACATAACCACACATTAAACGCATACGCTGATTAATTCAGGATGTTACAGTTCTACCCCCTTAAAGAAATTTCGTCCACAAAATTACCTGATCGGAATAGATGCGGGTACTGCTACTGCATCGTCTCCTCTAGTTTCCATGTAGCCTCCTCAGAACTGTGATTCTGCCATAGAACCTTAACCAACGGAATCGTTTTCCTTCGCAACACTTTGACATCACAATCCAAGATTTTTATTGGTCCCTCTTCAAAGGATAGGTCAGGTCTTACCTCGATTTCCTCCACAAGCACCACATGAGACGGATCTGAATGATATCGTCTCAACATAGAAATGTGGAATACATTGTGAATCTGGCTTAGCTCAAAAGGTAGCTCTAGCTGATAGGCTACTGGTCTGACTCGTTTCAACACCCGGTCAGGCCCGATAAATTTGGGACTTAATTTACCCTTCCGTCCAAACCTCAGTACTTTCTTCCATGGCGACACCTTCAAGAACACCTTGTCACCCACCGCAAACTCTATGTCCTTACGCTTCAAGTCTGTGTAGGACCTCTGTCGGTCCGACTCTTCCTTTAGTCATGCTCGAATTAACTCAACCTTCCACTCTATCTTGGTAACCAACTCCGGACCCAAAATCTAACGTTCCTCTAATTTTATCCAACAAGTAGGAGTACGACACTTCCGCCCGTACAATGCTTCATAGGGCGCCATCTGAATACTAGACTGGTAGCTGTTGTTGTAAACAAACTCCGACAACGGTAAAAACTCTTCCCAACTACCTCCAAAATCAATGACACATCCCCTTAACAAGTGCTCCAAGATCTGAATTACCCACTCAGACTGTCCATCTGTCTGAGGATGAAACACTGTACTGAAATCCAACTTCGTACCCAACGCTTGGTGCAACGCCTTCCAAAATCGTAACGTAAACCTTGGGTCCCTATCCGATATGATTGATATTGGTACTCCATGCAAACTCACCACCTCCGCTATGTATAGCTTATCCAATTTCTGTAAAGAGTAATCGACCCGTACTGGTATGAAATGAGCATATTTCGTCAAGCGATCAACAACCACCCAGACTGAATCTTTCTTAGTAGGCGTGAGGGGTAGCCTACTAACAAAGTCCATTGTGATCCTTTCCCACTTCCTTTGTGGAATCTTCACTGGCTGCAACAACCCTGATGGTAACTAATGTTCCGCTTTCACCTGCTGATAGGTCAAACACTTACTTACCAATTCTATTACCTCTCGCTTCAAGCCCGGCCACTAGAACTGATCCTGCAAATCCCGATACATCTTACTCCCTCTGAGGTGCATAGTGTATGAACCACCATGCGCTTTTTGTAACATCATATGCCTCAATCCTAGATCTTTTGCATACAAACTCTCCCTTAAAAACATAACAGTCCTTCCTCATTCATACTGAAGTCTGTCGATCCATCACTTGATCCTTCATGAAACTTCTCCTTTAGCAACTCATCGGTCTGCTGCTTCTCCTTGACCTGACTGACCCAAGAGGGTTTCACTTGATGTTCAGCCAATAAGCTCCCATCATCGTATAAACTAAGGTGAGCAAACATTGCCCTCAAGTCAGAGATTACTTTACGACTTAAAGTATCCACCACCACGTTAGCTTTTACAAGATGATACTCAATCGAACAATCATAATCCTTTAACAACTCGATCCATCTCTTTTGCCTTAAATTTAACTCCTTCGGGTCAAAAGGTATTTTAGGCTCTTATGATCGGTGTAAATAATAGATTTCTCCCCGTACAGATAATGTCTTCAAATCTTTAAAGCAAAAACCACCGCCGCCAACTCTAAATCATAGGTGGGATAATTTGCTTCATGCGGTCTTAACTGCCAAGATGCATACGCATCAACCTTTCCATCTTGCATTAACAAGCATCTTAGTCCCGTGTGTGACGCATCACAGTAAATCACGAATTCCTTCCTAGCCTCCGATTGAATCAATACCGGAGCTTCCGTCAAAATCCTTTTCAACTTCTCGAAAATCTCCTGCTACTTATTAGACCAAGTAAACGAAACTCCTTTGCGTAATAACCTAGTCAATGGTGCCGCAATTGAAGAAAATCCTTCAACAAACCTTCGATAGTACCCACCTGCACCAAGAAAACTCGAATTTTGCCACGCACCTAGGTGGCTTCCAATCCAACACCGCTTCAATTTTTGAGGTCAACCCTAATCCCTCTCACGACACAACGTGGCCTAGAAAAGTAACTTCACTTAGCCAAAATTCGCACTTCATCAATTTGGCATACAACCGCTTCTCCTCGAATCAGAAACCACTCGCAGATGTGAATCATGCTCCTCTTCCGTTCTTGAGTAAACCAAGATATCATCTATAAATACCACGACAAACTGATCCAACTAGGGTTGGAACACTCAGTTCATCAAATACATAAATGCCACTGGTGCATTAGTCAATCCAAATGGCATTACCAAAAATTTGTAATGGCCATAACGGGTCCTGAAAGCTGTTTTATGAATATACGATTCTTTGACCTTAAACTGATGGTATTCTGATCTCAAATCCATCTTTGAGAACACTGACTCCCCTTTCAGTTGATCGAACAAGTCATCAATTCTTGGCAATGGATACTTGTTCCTGATAGTCAACTTGTTCAGCTGACGGTAGTCAATGCACATATGCATTGGTCCATCATTCTTCTTAATAAATAACACCGACGCTCTCCAAGGTGACACACTTGGTCGAATAAATCCTTTATCTAACAACTCTTGTATTTTTGCTTTCAACTCTCCCAACTCCTTTGGCGCTATCCTATATGGAGCGATAGACACTGGTGCTATTATCGGAAGAAGATCGATACTAAACTCCACTTCACGATTCAGAGGTAATCCTGGAAGCTCTTCCCAAAAAAATCAAAAAATTCTTTCATCGTCCTAATGTCCCCAACAGTTAGGTCCTTGGCTTCTAAAGCTCGAACAAACATTAATACCGCCTCGCATCCTTTTCTTACCATCGTTTCTGCTCTTAGAGCAGCCACTACATTCGACAGACAGTTCCCCCTTTCTCTTATCACCAACACTTCACCACCCTCGGGGGTTTTCAACACCATATGCTTGGCTGCACAATCTAAATTAGCTTGATACTTCACCAGCCAGTCCATGCCTAATATTAAGTCGAACTCCCTGAACGGTAATTCCATCAGATCCATCAGAAAAACTATTCCCTGAACTTTTAAGAGTACCTCCCGATAGAGTTTATCTACTACCATAGATTGTCCTAATGGGCTAATTACAGTCATCGCCCTGGGGGTAATCTTGGAATCTAAACCTAAAGTTCTAGACACACTACTAGCAGCATATGAATGTGTCGACCCAATGTCAATCTATGCAGTGTAAGGCAAACCAAATATTAAAAATGTATCGGTTATAACATTCGGTGCGTCGGCCTCCTCTTAACGTCTGGCAGCATAGACCAACCCCGGCTGCGTCGCCTCAGTGTTTCCTGCCCCTCGGCCTAGTGCTCCACGACCCCGACCAAAACTTTTACCACCTATAGTTGGACCACGACCCATCTGCGACTGCTAACCTCCTCTACCTAGCTAAGCATTTCCCTACCCTACGGGTCCTACATCACTCCGTGGCTGTGGACAATCCTTAATCTGATGGTCAAAAGATCCACACCTAAAGCACTTTCCACTGCCTGCCCAACACTCACCTACATCGAATTTACTACAGCGAACACACCTCCATGTCTGGTTAGCAGCAGGTCTCTCTACATGGTTCAGCCTATTTGACCTAGGTCTTTTCTAAGTACGCTCAGCAACTCTTGACGATAAAAAATTCCTCCTACTTCCACTTCTATCTTTATCCCGATTCAGCTTTTCTGTTCGCTTTACCTCCTCAGTTATCTTAGCCTTCTCCACAAGCACAGCAAATTCCCTCTTCCACTGTGGAGCTATCAAAACACGTAAATCATCGTTCAGGCCATCTTCAAATTGAACACAATGTTCATGTTATGTGGCCACTATTCCTCGAGCATAACGGCTTCAAATTGAACACAATGTTCATGTTATGTGGCCACAATGTTTCATACGCCGCCACCGACCTACTTCCCTCAACCTGATTCAGGAATGCTCTAGCTGCGCATCCACATAACTTGTTCCATTGTACTTACTCTGGAATTTCGTTCTGAAGTAATCCTAGGTGATACAGTCAGCCACTGCACCATCCTTAACCGTAAGCCACCATTGATAAGTTTCATCCCGAAGAAGGGACACTACTCATTTCAGCTTCTCCTCTTCCATGAAATTCAGATCATCCATTATGCGTTCAACCGCCTCCAACCAATACTCAGCTATACTCGGGGCTATCCTAGAAATTCCCCTAAACACTTCTGCCCCATTAGCTCTAAGTCACTCCGACACAAATTTTCGGGCTCTTGTGCCCATGCCTGCCCCAGCAACCCTCTCTAAAACCCTCAACATCGCCTGAGATACTGCACCATCTCCGGCCGTCTGATCCTAAAATTTTGCCTCCACAGCTGATGACACTGGTACCTCATTCCCCGACTCATGACCAGACCCTACCGATTCTGACACACCACGTCCTCTAGTGGTTATTCTACCGATTTGCATTTATCTGATTAGGAATTTTATGAATTATTAATTTCTTCCACTGATTAATAATGAACACTGATTAATAATGAACAATCTTATAGAAAGTAGTTTTAACAGTAGTTTTTTCAAATTCGAACTCTATCTACAAGGTTCAGTTCTCAGGTCTGTGTTTCCTAGCTCTAGAATCCACATACATTCAACCATCCATTTACATTCCAAACAAAGCACCACATAAATGCATCAAGCACACAAGTAACATCCATGAACTCACCTTCGTCACATAGGGGTATTTTCATATTTCACTACCTAGAGGTATTTTTGTAATTTTATCCTACAGTGGTATTTTCATAATTTTCCAAAATAGGGTATCTTGGTATTTTACAAAATAGGGGTATTTTGGTAATTTTGCAAATCGAGGGTATTTTGGTAAATTTGCAATTTGAGGGTATTTCTATAATTTTGTAAATCGGGTTATTTTGGTAATTCACAAAATTATAGGCATATAAGTAATTTTACAAAATAAGGTATTGGTCCCTTTCGGGTTTTAGTTAGAAATTTTGGCCCGTCAACAAATCCTTTCGACTAAAGTGAACAGACACTACACACTAGGTAGGATTCTAGTGAGGAGGATGTGAGCCACTAGGACCGCTTAAATACCAAGCTCTCCTTAGATTCAATCCTAGTCATGCGTATGCCTGTTGCCACCCTTCAACCCAACGACTTGTTCATGGACATGTTTAGAGAAATTAATTCTTATGAGACTTAAAGTGTTGTTTATACTAGGCCTAAGGTCCATAAATTCTAGCATACTTGTCTACGTCCCATTAAGCCCATCAAGCCCAACATGCATATCACATAATGAGTTTAGAATACTTACCTACGTGGATCGGGTACCGATAGACTCAAAGGCCATATCTCAACTGATCTTTTCTCAAACTTACATCACTTTTACAAATCACTATTGGACCCATTTCACGTTTTGAAGTTTTGAACTGGCTCGATACTAAAATGTAACACCCCAAACCCAAATTTATACGTCATGACCGGATCTGGTATGCTACGGGTTGAATGTTGAAAACTTTGCTTTGAAGGATTTTAAAAAGCTCAATTTATTTTAACCGATTAATCATTAATTGTGACATTTTTAAAGAAACTTTATCATTTGCGTTGAACATGCTTGACAAACCCATTTTCATTTCACTTTATGATTAAGACTTTGAAAACATAAGCTTGTAATATGTAATATAAAAAAATATAAATCGATAACCTAAGTTATGGAGGCCTTACTATAAAAATAATCCCAAAATTTAAACTTAAAGAAAAAATCAAAAATAGTCTATAAAGATAAAAGACTTGATGGCCCCTCGAGCCCGCCTCGGCTTCCATGTCCATGATCTACTGCTCATCTAAAAAGTTAGGAAAAATAAAAGGGTGAGTCACCAAGACTCAGAGTGCAAATCCCGAAAACACATAAAAGCCTTGGGCGCACAAACACATTATGGGCCTTGGGCCATACACAATGGCAACAAAATATATTTTCATGCAATATGGCCCATCCCAAACCTAAGAGTCCATCCTCTACACACCCCATACAAACCATCACACCGTGTGGATTTCTACAATCAACCCTCCATCGGCTACATGCCATATCGACAGTTGTGCTGCCTGTCATAAAGACCGATCACCATGTGACCTATGTGGTGAAGCCACCGATCGCCATGCGACCTTAATAATATTATGGTATTTCGATAGCCGCTACTTGTCATAAAGACCGATCACTATGTGACCTATGTGGCAAAGCCACCGATCGCTATGCGACCTGCTCCCCTTTATCATATCGATCCCATCACATACATACATACATGCAAGAATCAGAACATTAAACTCCCTAAATAGATCACATACTTTCACATACTTCGATACACATAGAGAAGTTTCTATGATTACGTACCTGACATCCCTTGCCCACCCTTTTTGGGTAAGACGACTGTTCATACAACCTCATTTTTTGGCTTTTAGCCCATAACATACATATAATACAAATTAACTAGTGTGATAGAGATCTATACACCTAATTTGCCGACAGGATAGTACTTTCTATGTCGACACTATCAGAAGTCGATACGATTGTTAACTGCCTAAGGTTTTGCTCTGAAGCTAGTCCACAACCCGGCGGCCAATCCCGAACTGCTGACACCGTGCATTTCTTGAACTTTGGGGCTGAGACTATAGATCTAACCCCTTCCTTCGATTTGCTGACATTTGAGTTCATGAATGACCTTAGTTAGAGGATACTATAATGGTTGCTTAACGAGGCATTAGGTTAAGGTACAATTAATCAAAAAGAAACCAATTAAACATCATACGGAGAATTGAACCCTTACCTTGAAATCTCAAAAATAATAATATGGTTCGAACGTTAACGATTTTTGGCTTAGAAACCTAGGCAATTAGATCTCTTTCAAATCCTGGAATGCCGCCCAAAAAGAACACGAGATCAGTGAAAATGTCAAACTACAGATGGTCTAACAACCAACTAGCCATTCGGCTATGGTCTCAAAAACTGGAAGAGAAGAAAAAAGAATAGAAAAAATCGGCACTTACCTTAACACATAAAATTTAGTAACTCCTAGGGAATTTGGGCTTTTGAGAAGATCATAAAGAAAAGATGATCTCAAGATATTTATGAAGATTCAGCTTTGATGAAGAAATCAGCAAAAAGAAAAGAATTGACAAGGGTATTCGACTATGGAGATGAAAGCACAGAAAATAATGGAATTTCAGCTTTTGCATAAAAGTGGGGATGAGAGAATAAGATTAGGGGTTTCAGCTTCTGAATAATGAGAGAAGAGAATGGGAAATAAAACCCGAATGCCAAAAATAAAAAGATATTCCCCCCACCTAAACACAGAATTTCAGCACCTACTACCTAAAATCTAAAAATGCCCCTTTTTAAAACGTCAAACTAAGCTACTAATCAAGGGAATTTTTGGCACCCTCCGCATACCGAATCGATTTCTTCCCCCCAAGAGATGGAAATTTGGCCACCACCGGTACGCTTCAATGATAACTCCTATTCTTTCTCCTTATCTTTATCCATTCACACCTCCAAAAGAGGCCTAAATAACACCACCTCTTCCTTCCTTTATCAACACATTATCCACATTATCCAAGTCATTTAATCCCTCCTAATTTTAAGCCTTATTACCATCCCACTTGATCCTCCTTTGAGTTCCAAAAATGGCCCAAATACATGGGCTCCAAGCAGCCATAACTTGGGCCTCTTCACCTACTAATGATGCCACCTTATAGCTCCTTTGCAGCGCCCCTTGCTACTGGGCCACAAGCCCATTTTGTAATTTAAACCACAGATACCATCTTTTAAACCCTATAGTGTCAAAGAAAAAATTTTAATGAAGGCCTCGGCCCTATCCTGAGCCCAATCTGGGCCCCTAACACTCTAATTAACACATCACACATAACCACACATTAAACGCATAGGCCTATTAATTCAGGATGTTACAGAATAGGCTTTTATTTTTGCTTTGCTAAGTTCCTCGGCCTTGTTCACTCTGTCAATCGGAACTAGAAATTATTTAAAATCAAGAATCCTAACTAATAGGTTGATGTCTTCATTTAATCCATCTTCAAACTGAGTACACATGGCAACCTCTATCGATATACATTCCCAGGCTTACTTACTGAGTCGCACAAATTCCCTCACATACTCTGATACTGACATACTACCCTACTGTAACTTAAGAAAATCTTTTCATTTCTTATCGAGGAATCTTTGACTCACATATTTCTTTCTAAACTCTGTCTAAAATAATTCCCATATTACTCTATCTCTCAGTACTATTGTAACAAAGGTGTTCCACCCCTGATAAGTTGAATCTTTCAACAAAGAAATAACACATTTCAAACATTCCACTAGAATACAAGATAATTCATCAAATACTCTCACCATATTTTTTAACTAGAACTCGGCTCTCTTTGGAACATCTTGAGTTGTACCTCAGAACTCTTTAGCCTGATACTTACTGATTTTATCAACCAGAGGCTTGTTTACTCGTATTGGTTCCAAACCAAGAGGATCTATGAGGACCAGTTGGGCTACAACTGGGGGTGGAGGTCGTTAAGCCATTGCGTTCATTCAGATGAACTCAAAAAAACAATCAGACATCATCTAGACGAAGGCTTTCTTAGCCTCCCCTCTTTGGCCCTCAAATAGGGGTCTACTACCAATAGACGTTTCCCCGTGAATGGAGGCTTGGACGTTACATTTAACTTTATTAGAATAAGCTCAGTTAGATGATATTTTATCCATATGGAAACATAGTTCAATTTATGTTAGGAGTTATCACACTATCGCATGTTATATAATGGAATATATTTCTATACTTATACATGCTACGTTCAGTATGACAACTGACTAAACCATAGCTCTGATATCACTAAATGTAACATCCTAACCCGTATCCATTGCTAAATTAAGGTTACAGAGCATTACTACACAAATGGAACATTAAAGCATACATTTCATACATCGTCGAAAACATATTATAAAACATTCATTCACATACATATTATCCGTAATTTGAGCCCTCGAGGCCCTAAAAACACCTTAGAAATAATTCAGGACTAAATTAGAAACATTTGGAAAGTCTAAGAAAAAGTTAGAAATTTTTTACTACAGGGGTCACACGGCCGTGTGGCCAGACCATGTGCCTCACACAGCTGAGACACATGCCCATGTCTCAAACCGTGTAAACTTCAAACTAGGGACACATGGTCCATGTCCCAAATCATGTCCTTACTGGTGTAACTCACTGAGTAAGGTCACATGCTAGTGTGTTAGGCCGTGTAACTAACTGACTTGCATGCAAAGGAACCTACGAAAGACGCACGACCGTGTCACATGCCCGTGTGCTAGGCCATGTAACTAATTGACTTGCATGCAAAGGAACCTACTAGAGATGCACGACTGTGTTTTCAAGCTGTGTGTCACACATGACTGAGTTATATGCCCGTGCCTCAGGCTGTGTGGACATGAATTTTCCCAAAAAATAAATATTTCCAACACCAATGCATGTATACACCTATAGGTCTTTTATGTACATAATCAAGACCTCAAAACCATACCAAAACTTGTATATAATGACCAATTCAATAGTCTTAAATCAACAAACCAATATGCCATTCAAGGTACCTCAAATACATTCATTTAAATCTTACCTAAACATTTATGCTTTACCACATTTCAATCATAGACATCTACCTCTATACCTTTCCAAAACATACCATATATTGACCATATTGAAACTAATTCAACACATACCATTTTATCCATTCAAACATGCAACATAACATAGCCATATTAACACATACTAATAAGGCATTAAAAGTACCAAACCAAGTAACTTATACAAACCAAATCATTAACCAAGCATTCAACTAAACATCATTATAAGCCCACCAATGCAGGCCATTATAACCTTGGCCAAAACATAAAAAACTATCGATTTTTATGTTTGATACTGTGATAGATCTCAGATGTGTTTCCAAACCGATCGAGCTTATGATAATTTATAAAACATAGGAAATAAAGCTATGTAAGAACATAATGTAACAACCCATTTTTAGTTAAATCAGAAAAGTGGTTTCTGGACAAAAAATTCAAAGTTAAAATAATTAGTTTATTATTATTTTAATGTCTAGAGCCTAATAATGTGATTGTGTAAAAATTTCAGTAAGAAATTTTATCACTTGAGTGCTTAATTTGATAAAAAGGACTAAACAACGTAAAGTGTAAAACTTGTGTTCTATTAGATTAAGGTATCAAATGGCTATGAAATTAAACAGTGGATGTAACACCCCAAACATGACCTAGACGTTATGGCCAAATCTGGCGTGTCACATTGAAGTGTCTTTCAAAAATTTGACTTGTTGGTAAAAGTCGTTTCCAAATGCAAAATTCCATTATTGTTATTGTAACGCCCCGAATTTGGGCCTAGTAGAATTAGGCCCATTAGGCCTTGGGCGTAAGAGCGTTTGAAATTTTTGAGAAGAAGAGAACGACACTAATACAAGTTGGACCTATTAGGTGAGTGATTTTGAAAGGTTAGGGGCTTCCATGAAGTCCTGGGATCAAACCTAGGCTTTAGGAAAATTTTGGTTTTAGGTGAATAAAACCCTGGGAGTTAGAAAGTAGGCTTTAAGAATAAAATATGGACAAAAATGACACAAAAAGGAGTTGTGGTCTAGTGGCAAATGACGCCACATGGAAGACAAGGGGGTGACGCCATAGAGGAAGCAAGGGGTCCAAGATTCAAGTCTTGGCACTTGAAATTCTTTTTGATTTCTTTTTAAATTAACTTAAACTTTGGCCCATAGACTTATATGTAGTTGTACTTATTTTAAGACACAAAAGGAGCTTGTGTTGTGGTGGCATGTAGCGTCTGGAGCATAGGAGAGGGTAAGGGTTCGAATCCCATTGCAAGTAAAAAGGGGATTTTTATTTTGCTAAGTTTGGGTGGCAAGTGTTTGAGGTGGAATTAAACTCTGCTGAAGGTAGGATCCCACATCGAAAAGCTAGCATGAGGGAAGGTGAGAAGCTGGCTTTAAATAGAGCAATCTATGAGGAGATTAAGGATACCTTGGTGGGCGTTTGGGCATATGAGTGCTCAGAGCGTGGATTAACAGCTTCAGGTTCCTATCATGTGTGTATTTTGCACTACTCTAGTTGTAGGCAGCAAATGCCAACATGCCGGTCACACAACGATGGTAGCTACACGAGCATGCAAGCGCACATTTGGGAGCTTCGACGTGATAGTTGAGGCCCTCATGAGTGTTTTGATGGGCTTAGGCTACCTTGAGCAAAGTGAGCCCAATGGGTCGTAGGCCCATATGAATAAATTGTATGATTGTGTAGTAGATATTAGATTCATCCATGTAAATCTCATATCTGTGGCTAGGTTTGGGCTAAATGGGTCACACGAGCGTGTGGGTCCATTTGGACTGAGAATGGGCCTTAGGCCCATTCGCATCATTATATTTGTTAGATTACTTTGGTTTAACTAGGCAAATCGCAGTTTGATAACTCTAGTGAAGGTGACGGCACTCGTGATTATTCAATACTCCATATCATAAGGTGTGTAATCTCACACCTCTGTTCATTCTGTTAATGCTGTGATTTGTTAATCGGCTAAAAGCCGGAATGCCAAAAAGTCAAAGTACTAGTGAATGATTCCATATAAGTGTGGGATCGCGCATGTGGTAAACCGAGCTCACGGAGCGTAAGAATGTGATGAGAAAGTCTACCATGAGCGAATTCATGAGCTTGGGCCATAGTTAGTCACTTGGGATTGAATGGGCCTCGATGGGCCAATGGGCCATAGGGCCTACGAATGTAAAATTAGACTGTTAAATGGGAATAGATAGGCTTATCATGTCGTGTACATGACTTAGGTGTTTTTGGGTAGTGTAAGGCCGAAAGGGGGCCGTGAGGGCTGACATGGATGATATGTCCGTGATGTGATAGGTTATTGATTTGGGTTGTGTCGTTGCATAGCCATGGTTGATTCTAGGCTCAATGGGCCACACGAGTGTGTAGGCCACTTAGGTAGGTTAATGGGCCTTAGGCCCATTTTCACAGTTATGTTAATTTAGTTTTCCTAAGTTGCTCGAGGAGAAGGTAGACCTCCTGTTAGGTCATAAATACCCTCGGATTACAAAATTATCGATATACCCCTAATTTGTAAAATTACTAAAATAGCCTCGATGGGTAAAATTACCAAATTACTCCTATAGGGTAGAATCACCAAATTACCCCGTAGGGTAGAATTACCAAAATACCACTGAGGGGTAGCATTACAATATACCCTTATAGGGTAAAATGACTGATTTTCCCTTGTGGGTAAATAATTGACTTGTGCTATGATTTGACTGATTTGACTGTGATTGCATTACTATAGTTTAACCGACTTAACTGTGGGTGTGTGTCTGATATGCTGTTAATATGTGTTGAAATGATTATTACCGAGCATGGCCATTTTGCATACATGTGTAATGATTGAGCATAACATATATAACATATTGCATTGGATTGAGTTTGATGATTGGAGGAAGTACCATTTTAGTGGCTCTGCCACATATCATTTTAGTGGCTTCTCCACATACCGTTTTAGTGGCTCTTCCACATATCGTTCAAGTGGCATCTCCACCTACTATTTTAGTGGATCAGCCACATATACCATGATTAGCAGCTTGACTGCAATATTGGTGAGGTCTTGTTGGGTGGGTTGACATGGTCCCCACATGGTGCGATTGGTTGGTACAGGTGGAGAGTTAGTAGGCTGGTAGGATTGGGGTGGGCTCATATCCACATACATTAAGATGATTTTGGGGCTTAGGCCCAGCTTGTTACCGAATAGGGCTTAGGCCCAGACTGATACCGTATAGGGTCAGGCCCAAATAGTGATCGTATAGGGGATTACACACTCAGTTCTTGTAACTCACCCATTTCTTTTAACATTACAGGTAATCCCAAGCGTTAGAGGATTTGGAGCTGTGGAGGACTAGGAGGTGGCCATACGTCGATTTTGCTTCTTAACTATACTTAGTAAACTTGGATTTAATTTATTTTATATAATTTTTGGGTTAACATTTTGTGCAATAAGGCCATTGGATTTTTCTTTTTAATCTTTCATTTGGTAATTCTACTAGTTATGAATTTGTTAAATGATTAAACGCTGGTTTTTAAAATAATAACTTCTGTTTTTCAAAACATCACATTTTCGTAATTATTTAAGTCAAACCTCTACAACCAACAAAGTTTTCTAAAAAGGTAACACCTTTGCAAGAATATACTTTGAGCAAATCTTGTTTTTGTAAGCAATGAAATTCAGAGTTTCAAAAAGGATGCAAAGTTTTTAACAATACGTAGCTTTTAAACAACCGTTTGATGTGACATGCTAGATTCAGCCATAACATTTGGGCCAAGTTTAAGGTGTTACATTTTATGGTATCAGAGCCTGGTTATAAAACTCGACTATAGATTGGGTCTTCAAAATTGAATTTATAAAAGTATTATTTCAAAGTAGTTTGGAAAGATTTGAAGTAATCAAAATGTTTTTTTGAATATATTCCTGAAAGTGTGGCTTACCAAGTATCCGATGCCAAATCCGTAAGTTTTTGAAATTATTGCTGTTGAAAAGTAGTAGTTAGAAATACTATGGTTCTTTAGATACTGTACTATATTTTTGGTATTTATTCAGTGTGTGATTTGTTTGGATGTGATGTTTGAATATAGAAATTGTATGCATGTGTGATAAATATTTATTTGCTTCTGTGGTTAGATGTTTGATTTTATGAAGAGGTTTCAAGATTAAGTTAAAAGTGTATTAGTGTTATTGGACTGAGACTGCACAGCGGCAGTGTGGTAGAGTAGCCTGTGTTAAACGACTATTAGATAGTTGGAAATTTCAAGGACAAAATTTCTTTAAGGGGGTAGATTTGTAACGCCCCGAATTTGGGCCTAGTAGAATTGGGCCCATTGAGCCTTGGGAGTAAGAGTGTTTAAAATTTTTGAAAATAAGAGAATGACACTAATGCAAGTTGGACCTATAAGGTGAGTGATTTTGGAAGGTTAGGGGGCTTCCATGAAGTCCCGGATCAAACCTAGGCCTTAGGAAAATTTTAGTTTTAGTTGAATAAAACCCTGGGAGTTAGAAAGTAGGCTTTAAGAATAAAATGTGGAGAAAAATAACACAAAAAGGAGTTGTGGTCTAGTGGAAAATGACGCCACATGGGAGACAAGGGGGTGACGCCATAGAGGAAGCAAGGGGTCCAAGTTCAAGTCTTGGCGCTTGAAATTATTTTTGATTTCTTTTTAAATGAACTTAGACTTTGGCCCATAGACTTATATTTAGTTATGCTTGTTTTAAGACACAAAAGGAGCTTGTGTTGTGGTGGCATGTATCGTCTAGAGCATAGGAGAGGGTAAGGGTTCGAATCACATTGCAAGCAAAAAGGGGATATTTATTTTGCTAAGTTGGGGCAGCAAGTGTTTGAGGTGGAATTAAACTCTGCTGAAGGTAGGATCCTACATCGAAAAGCTAGCATGAGGGAAGGTGAGAAGCTGGCTTTAAATAGAGCAATCTGTGAGGAGAGTAAGGATTCCTTTGTGGGTGTTTGGTCAAAGGAGTGCTCGGAGCGCAAATTAGCAGCTTTAGATTCCTATTAGGTGTGTATTTTACACTACTCTAGCTGTAGAGTGTCATATGCCGAAATACCGGTCACACGAAGATGGCAGCCATACGAATGTGTGAGCACACGTGTGGAAGCTTCGACGCGATAGTTGAGGACCTCATGAGTGTTCTCATGGGTTTAGGCTGCCTTAGGTCGAGTGAGCCCAATGGGCCATGGGCCCATATAAATAAATTGTATAATTGTGTAGTAGATATTGGACTAGTTTATATGAATCTCATATTTGTGGCTAGATTTGCGCTAAATGGGTCCCATGAGCATGTGGGTCCATTTGGGCCGAAAATGGGCCTTAGGCTCATTCGCATCATTATCTCAGTTAGATCACTTTGGTTTAATTGGGCAAATCACAGTTTGATTGCTCTAGTGAAAGTGACGGTGCTCGTGATTATTCAGTACTCCACATCATAAAGTGTGTAATCTCACACCTCTGGTCATTCTGTTAATCCTATGATTTGTGAATCGACTAAAAGTCAGAATGTCGAAAAGCTGAAGTACCAGCGAACGATGCCATATGAGCGTGCGATTGTGCGTGTGGTGAACCGAGCTCACGGAGTGTGAGCATGTGATTAGAAAGGCCACCATGAGCAAATTCATGGGCTTGGGCCGTAGTGGGTCACTTGGGATGGAATGGGCTTCGATAGGCCAATGGGTCGTAGGGCCCACGAATGCAAGATTAGATTGTTAAATGGGAAATAAATAGGCTTATCATGTTGTGTACATGACTTAGGTGTTTTTGGTCCGCGTAAGGTCGAAAGGGGCTATGTGGGCCTACATGGATGATATGTCTGTGATGTCATAGGTTATTGATTTGGGCTATGCCGTTGCATAGTCGTGGTTGATTCTAGGTCCAATGGGCCACACGAGTGTGTTTGCCACTTGGGTAGGGTAATAGGCTTTAGGCCCATTTTCACAGTTAAGTCAATTTAGTTTTCCTAAGTTGCTCGAGGCGACGATGGACCACCTACTGGATCGTAAATACCCTCGAATTACAAAATTATCGATTTACCCCTGATTTGTAAAATTAACAAAATACCTTCGATATGTAAAATTACCAAATTACCCCTATATGGTAGAATCACCGAATTACTCCATAGGGTAGAATTATTGAAATACCCTTGAGGGATAAGTTACCGATATACCCTTATAGGGTAAAATGACTGATTTGCCCTTGTGGGTAAATGGTTGACTTGTGCTATGATTTGACCGATTTGACTATGATTGCATGACTGTGGTTTAAACAACTTGACTATGGGTGTGTGTCTGATATGCTGTTAATATGTGTTGAAATGATTGTTATCGAGCATGGCCATTTTACATACACGTGTAATGATTGAGCATGTCATACATAACATATTGCATTGGGTTAGGTTTGATGATTGGAGGAAGTACCGTTTTAATGGCTCTGCAACTTACCATCTTAGTGGCTCTGCCACATTCCATTTTAGTAGCTCTACCACATATCGTTTGAGTGGCATTGCAACCTACTGTTTTAGTGGCTCAGCCACATATTTCGTGATTAGCAGCTTGATTGCAATATTGGTGAAGTTTGGCTGGGTGGGTTGACATGGTCCGCACATGGTGCGATTGGTTGGTACGGGTGGAGAGTTAGCCGGCTGGTAGGATTGAGGTGGGCTCATATCCACATACATTGAGATGATTTTGGGGCTTAGGCCCAGCTTGTTACCGAATAGGGCTTAGGCCCAAACCGATATCGTATGGGCTCAGGCCCAGATAGTGACCGTATAGGGGATTACACACTGAGTTCTTGCAATTCACCCCTTTCTTTTAACCGTGCAGGTAATCCCCACCATTAGATGATTTTGAGTTGTAGAGGACTCAGAGTTGGCCATACATCAGTTTTCGTTCTTAACGATACTTAATAAATTTGGATTTAATTAATTTATATTATTTTTGGGTATTTATTTTGTGTAATAAGGCCATTGGATTTTTCTTTTTAATCTTTCATTTGGTAATTCTGCTAGTTATGAATTGTTAAACGATTAAACACTGGTTTTTAAAATAATAACTACTATTTTTCAAAACATCACGTTTCCGCAATTATTTAAGTCAAACCTCTACAACCAACAAAGTTTTGTAAAACCATAACACCTTTGTAAGAATATACTTTGAGCAAATCTTGTTTTTGTAAGCAATGAAATTCATAGTTTCAAAAAGGATGTAAAGTTTTTAACGAAGGTGTAGCTTTTCAACAACCTTTTGATGTGACATGCTAGATTCGGCCATAACGTCTAGGCCGAGTTTGGGGTGTTACAGTTATTTAACAGATCATCTAGTCAAAAATGTTTGTATTATTATCCGTTTTATTATTTTGTTGTCAAATTGATTGTGAAAGAGAATGAATGAATGCACAAAAATGAAGTCATAATGACTATATTTTTCAACTTAATGGCCTTTTTTCTTTAATTTTAAACCTAATAATTAAATCTAAGATATTATTATAATCTTTTAATATATATACCTCATTAACTTGACAAATTTTAATTTAAATTATTATTTATATAATTTATATTGGCTACCATCAAATTTTTACTATATAATAAGGGATGATGATATAGTATAAGAAAATAAATTTTAAATTTATTAAATACTATTTCAAAAAATTAAAATTTGTGTTTAAGATTGATATAATTATATTTAAAAGACGGCATAATTATTACGAGTTTCTTTTTAGAATAAAAAATATCATTTAGTGATTACATCAAATATTTAATCAAACCCTTGTAAAGACATCACTATCAAAAAACAAAACCCCTTGTACTAGAGGCAAGGATTCCTCAAACAATAATAAAATCAAGGGACCTTTATTCACGCACTTGACCATTCAATCAGTAATCACATTTTAAGTTTTCGATATATGATGAATTCTAATATTTTAATCTCGCTTGAACAAACTACTAATTAATTTTTTATTTTTTTAACTTTTGATCAATAAAATTGAATATATATAATATTTAATACTATATATATAATTATATTTGAACAACTAAGTAATTTGTTGCAAAGAATGTTCCCGACCATGAAATTGCCAAAAATGTTATCTTGATGCTCGACTTTTTGGGACCCAAATGCAACAGTTTTGAACTAACTTGCCAAAGATTGCGCCATTATTTGACCTTTTATTTCTATATATATACGGGCTTCCTATTATTTCATTGTTTTATAACTATATTTTAAATATTAACAGATCATTTAATAGGTTGATTTAATGTCGCGAAAGCTTTTGGAAAAATCTAATGTTTAACTTTCGCGTCTTTGAAAATAGTAATTATTTTGAAAATTCACCTTCTCTTAAACTAGCAGTTTTAGGTAAATAAGCAAAGACCAATTAAAATTTTAAACAAACATAAATGGCCTTATTACATAAACAAAACCCAACATAAAATTTAAATTTAAGTAAAAGCAGTGTAAAACAGTTGCAGTACTATGGCCTCCTCCGAGTCCCTCCCAGCACCAAATCGCCTATGGCTGAGGATTACCTGTACAGTTTAAAGGAAAGGGTGAGTTTACAAAACTCTGTGTGTAATCCCCTACCAGTTAGTCAGAATGCAACATGCAGTACCAGTGTGGGCCTGAGCCCTATATAGTAACAGTGGGGGCCTTAGCCCAATACAGTAATAATACAGTGTAATAATGCAACCTATCCCAATCCAGCTAACACACCACTCCGTACCACCAACACACCATGTGAGGATAAAATCGACCCACCCAACCAACACACCAATATCGCAGCAAAGCTACTAGTACAGTATCGCAGCAAAGCTACCAGTAATAGTATTGTAGCAAAGCTGCTAGTAATAGTATTGCAGCAAAGCTGCCAGTAACAGAATATGTGGTAAAGCCACCAATATAGTATACTTCCTCCATAACAGTATCCCAACCCCATGCAGTATGTCATGTCATAGATCATACGTACATGCAGAATGTCATACTCAGTAATAATATATAAATCATGAACACATCAATCAACCTACCCTTAGGGATATAATAATCATTTCCATCTATTGGGGTAAAATAGTCGTTTCACCCATTAGGGGTATTGTGCTTATTTACCTACTTTGGGGTCTCAGTGCAGCTATCGATCTCTCGGGAGGTTCACAGTCGCCTCGAGCGACTTCGGTAACCTTAACAGTCATAACAATGTAAATAGGCCCAAAGCCCATTACTCAGCCCAAATAGGCCCACACGCTCGTTCGGCCAGATTTCGCCCAGATTTTGCCATGGCTATGTGACCTACATAGCCCAGTCCAGTATATGCCACAAATCATGGATTTCATCCGTGTGGGCCCATGAACCCATTAGGCCCACACGGCCCATTTCGGCCTAACGTGGCCCAATACGGCCTAAGCCCATGAGAATGCTCATGGAGGCTTCTACAATCTATCACCTACATTTTGTGGGTTTGGCTTGCCACACGAGCGACTGCACGCTCGTATGGTCTCAAATGTCGCGTTTTTAGATTTCCAGCTTTTGTTGTTCTACAGTTATAATGGGGCATTTACACACCTGTTTATGCAACCGCTCCAAGTTCCACGAGCACCAAAACCTACATTCATACAAGGCTTCCATTAGTCACTGAACAATAAGGTTAATCCCCTCTTTTACACCCTTAACTAAAACCAAAATTAACACTTGCCTCGATAGACTAATGTGGCTTAGCCCACTTATACCACTAATGAAGGTTGACTACAGTCTCTTCGATGGATATCTGCATTACAAACGGATTTTATTAAACAGGATTGTTTATTCATGTGGTTTAAATCCACACATGATAACTTACAGAATTGCAGAAAGCATTCCGACTACACTTTAGAATGCTAGCCTACATACTTACCTTTGATCGAGTGATGAGAGAAAGGTTTTGACGACTTTAATCTTACTTGAAACTTTTTCACTCCTCGAAGAATACGAATCGTCAGAGAATAGTTGTTAAGCCGAAAACACAATTGAAGAGATGAAGAGGGAAAGATAGGAAATATTCGACAAACAGTTAATCAAAAAGGGTGGAGGAAGAACTAGCCAACACTAATCGATCAAGGTTTGGGAAAGTAGAGGAAAGAAAAGAAACCGTAAAGAGTAGAGGGGAAAAGAAAAGAGGTTTCGGCAGAGGAGAGAGCCAAAGGGTTTTTCAACCAAACAAAAGAAAAGAAAATAAAGGGAAGAGCAGAAAAGAAAAGGAACAAACTCGAGAGGTACTCAAAGTTTTAGCCAAAATTCGGCATTAAAAGCAAAAGGTGAAAGGAATACTGAAGTAGACAGAGGAAAAACAACAACCCAAAAGAGCGTACAACATTCTCCCAAAGAGAGAAAAACCAAATGAGCAGTATCCTCTTCTTGGCTGAATTCTTGAGTGCCAGAGTCCAAATTTGGCACAACTCCCTCCCCTCTCAGCTCCTTGATTTCCTCTTAAAATCTCTCCTTTATCCCTCATTGAATCTCTCCATAACCAGTTCAAACTCCCACTAGTTGTGTTTCAGTCCAACTCCACTACCTACATCACTCAAGTAGCAAAATAACCACTCTATTGTGCAACCCAGGACTTGAACCTCAGACCTCCCAGTTACACAACACGCCACCTTGCCACAAGACCACAAGTTCTCTTTGCGTCATAAAACAAGCACTATTATTTATAAGGTATAACTGCCAGTGTCCAGATTTATTTAAAAGAAAAGTTAAAAGTTCTGCAAAATCTAAGACTTGAACCCAGGCTTCTCAAACACTCCCAAACACACCCAAATCACTTAGTCGTTGAAGTAGACAAGCAACTTGTGACATATCATGAAAAAAAATTAAAGACTCAACTTTTTGGGGGCGTTACAGTAGAGGTCCTTATGTGGTAAATATACCATTGTTAATATGAGTGGACATTCATGATATCTTTTAATTATTTTTAATAGTTTATAACTACGGTTAAACAGGTAAAGTTAATATATTAAATTAATTAAAATATAGAAAACAAAGTGATCATCTTCTTTCATGCTTTCATCTACCGAAATTGAAGGAAGAAGAAACTATTTTAGGGTTCCTTGGTCCGGCTACTTCATCTTGCTATTAGGTGAGGGATTTTTGTCCCGTTTTTAATGATTTCTATGTTTTTAAGATCGTTGCAGTTTAATCTAGCTAGCCCAGGGACTCCAATGGATCTTCAAATCTGCTTTCCATATAAACCAAGGTTTTATCTCTTCCATAACTGAACACTCTTCTGTCAGATTGGGAAATTCCATCGCTTTAAGAATGTTAAAGGTTATCTGATTGTCTTAAACTCGCAGGTGAGTTCACCTTTCTGCACATCAATTAACATTCTTCCTGTGGCTAAGAAAAGTCTCCCAAGGATGATTAGCAGTTCTTTATCTACTTCAAAATCTAAGACAATGAAATCAACAGAAAAAATAAATTTATCGACTCTTACCAAAACATCCTAGAACTTTCCCTCGAGATATGCTAAAGATCAATCATCTAGTTGAAGCATCACAGTTGTAGGTTTTACTTCACCTATCCCTAACATCTTGAAAATAGACTTAGGCATCAAGTTTATACTTGCTCCTAAATCACACAAAGCTTTACCGCAGTATGATTCACCAATGTTACAGGGTATAGTAAAACTTCCTAAGTCCTTCAATTTTGGTGGCAGTTTGTTCTGCATGCTGCACTCCTTTGTCAAGGCAACAATCTCATACTCACTCAGTCGTTTCTTCTTGGATAGTATATCCTTCATAAACTTCACATAATTCGGTATTTGTTCAAAAACCTTCACCAACGGAATATTGATGTGTAAATCTGCATCCAAAGAAGATGTTAAAGTATATGAATTCACTAAGTTAGGATTTACCTTGTTAGTCTTTATAGATTCCGTCTCTTTTGGTGTAGGAATTTCAACAGCTGGTTGATTCTTCTCAACGGGCTTATCTTTGACATCAATCAATCGGGATTCCAAAATTTTACCACTTCGTAATGCCTCTGCCTTGATATGTTCTTTACCCAAATTTTTTGGGTTCTCAGTATTGCTCAACAAGTTCCTTGCTGTCTATTATGAAGCTTTGTAGCTAACTGACCCATTTGGTTTTCCAAATTTTTCAATGTTGCTGCTTGGCTTTGGATCAAAGCATCATTCTTTATCATGTGCACTTTCAACAAGTTCTCCATACTGTTTGATGGCTTAGCTTGAGGTGGTTTTGGAGCTTGTTGATTACATCCTTGAGATTGGTTGGGTCTATGCTGCAAGAAGTTCTTATTCGGTCCATTTCATTGGTTTCTCCAAGAATTATTAGGATGATAACGCCATGAAAAATTGTAGAAGTTGGACTGGGGTTGTAATAGCCCGATTTAGACCTAAATAAAATAGTGATTTTGAGACCACAAATTCAAGGTCAAAAAAATATTTTAATATTATTTTTGGTGTTTACAGTATGTGATTAAGCATGTGTGAAAATTCTGTGTGAAAATTTTATCGTTTGTGTGATGAATTGTAAAAAGAACTTAATCGTATAAAGTGCAAAAGCCGTGTGCTAGTTGTTTAAGTGCTTAATTGTCACGGCTTATTAAATGAGAAGTCCTTATGTTGTTATTAAGCCATTAATAGATTGGATGGACATAAATACGCATACAATTGATGATTAAATGGTTTAATAACAAAGGGTAAAATGGTACAAATAGAATTAAGGAATATTAAACAAAAACCAAAGTGATTTTATGTTTATCTTTTACATATCTTCACTGAAAAGTGAAAAAAAGATAGGGTTTGGGACCTTTAACATTTTGACACACTCCTGGTTTAATTAAGATATGGTTTTTAGTTAGGTTTCTAATAATTTCTACGTTTTTGTGATCGTTGCTTAGCATATTATCAAGCCCATGCTTAAATATTAGAACTTGATGGTGTTTTTGAGATGTGCCATTGATGAATGCTTGAGCTTTGTGATAGTTGATGATGAAATATGAAAGATATGTGATAGATTAACATATTTTATCTTTGAACTTTTGATAAATTTGACTATTTTGGGATAAATTATGAAAATGAGAAATTGGAGGCCTAAAATGTGAAATAAAAGAAATATGTGGGCTTGTATGAACATGAGGAAGATTCAAGTAGGCATGTGTGTAATGCAATTATGTGAATTTTGTGATTTTATGAAATAGGGACTAAAATGTAAAAATATGAAAATGTAAGGGCTATTTTGTAAAATTTGGATTAAATTGAATGAATTGGTGATTGAATGAGTTGATTTTAATTTTATATAGATCAAGAAAAGAGAGATTTGGATGAGATCGAGGCAAGAACAAAGTACTCGATTGATCGACTTGTTTCGTAATTTCAACGTCCGAGGTAAGTTCATATACAATGTGAATTGTTTAAATCATGTTCATGTGTTATGTAATGAATGAATATGTGGTTGTTGAATTAGTAATGTATTATGTGGATTTGAGATACACGACACTTAGTGTGCGTAAATAGACTCGATTCAGTGGTGAACGGCACTATGTGTACGAAATAAATAAAGCATCGATTATATTGATTGGCACTGTGTGTGCTATCCCGAGTTAAATTCGGTTTAATGTATAGGCACTAAATGTGCAATGATATTAAAGCTTCGGCTAAGAAATTGGCACTAAGTGTGTGATAATATTGTGGCTTCGGCTAATTATTTGGCACTGAGTGTGCGGATTCATCGAATGTTTAAAGAAAATTGAATGAGCAATGGCTTGGAGTATTGAATGGTAAATGTTGCTGTTGAATATGTGATGGTACAGGTACGTACATAACGTAAGTGGTTGATGAAGTTGAGTTTGAAGGAAATGGATAGTTATGTATGAAAATGAGGAATCGTTATGGATGAAAATTGAGTATTGAGGTGAATTGACTAGGTGTTGGGAATTTTGTATATTGAATTTGAATTGTTGAGTTAATTGTGTTATATTATCAATTTAATAAGCTTTTAAACTTAATGTGTGAAGTGTTTCTCTATTTTACAATGTCATTAAAGCTAGCTCGGATCCGGGGATAGTTAGTGACTCAATCACACTATCGGCTATCTATTTTGGCACTTTTGGATGTTGTATATATTTGGTATATGGCATGTATAGGCTAGTGATTATGTTATGTTTTGAAGTGTATAAATCTTGCCATGTTATGGCATGATAGTTTAATGATTTTGGCATATGCTTTGGGTATGTGAATATGGTGGTTATAATGTGTAAATGTGGTTGTGTGAATGGTTATTATGGTAGGAATTAGAGAAGATGAAAATGTATGTTTTATACTTGAATTGGTTGGTGGAAATGATGGTTAAAATGTAAGTTTGGGATGCATTTAAGGTATGATTTTGGAATGGGTTGATGCTTGTAGGTGTGACCCAAAGTGTGGGTGACAAATTGGCCTTGTAAATGGCCTATATTTGCCCATACACGGTTGAGCACACGGGCGTATGGCTCGACCGTGTCTCTTAAGTTTTTAAATTGAAACAAGTTAGACTCGCACACGGGCTGGACACACAGGCATGTGACTGGCCGTGTGAAATAAGTCAGTGTCGACCACGGGTTAAGCATACGGGCTTGTCTTCAGCTGTGTTGACAAGTCAGTATGTATACCCTTTTTTGACACGGCTTGGATACACGGGTGTGTCTGAGGCCGTGATAGGCACACGACCTACCCACAAGGGCCTGTGACCTTTGTAGCTTTGAAAAATGTTATTTTTTTGGAAATTTTCGTATGAGATTAGTTTAGTCCCTACCCTTTCCAATGCGTGTTTAAGGTCTTGTAGACCTTATTAAGGGACTTAGTGACTTTGTTTGATTATGATTTAATGATGTATGAACAATGAAGGTTAAATGTTATGATTTGATCGGTAATGCCTCTTAACCCTATTTCAGCAACGGATACGGATTAGGGCTGTTGCATTTTATTAGTATCAGAGCTACAGTTTAGTCAATTTTAAGACTAACGTAGCGTGTGAGAGTCTAGCTATACATGCCATATATATGCCTAGTGATAGTGTGATGATTCCTAATAGTTAAAAATGTGTTCTTTATATAGCAAAATGGATCTCGATCGAGCAGTAGCTGGCAATGTCGAGAGTAATGCTCCTGCTCATGCTCAAGGGACAGTGCTGGCTGAATTTAGGCCGAATGCTAATAGTCACGAGGGAGAAGGTAAGCAAGCTTTCTTCCAAATGATGAGTGAGTGGTTTACAGGGTTCGTTCGATCGAATCCGGCTGCTCAACAACCTCCACCCCCACAAGTTCCTGTAATGCCACAAGTTTTAGATCCGATCCGATTGAGTAAGCCTCTTGTGGATAAAATCCAAAAGTATTGGGCCGAAGAGTTCAGAGCCACAGTTGATAATGATGCTGAGCGAGCTAAATTCTGGCATGAGAATACTAAGGAAAAAAATTTATCCAATTTAAATAATTAATTACAACCCAAATTATTGATGAAATATTTAAAATGATTTGTTAAATTTAAATTTAAATTTTATTATTTAATTTAATCATTCATGGCCCATTTTATGTCTTAAAAAATATAATATGTTCAAATCAATATAAAATAAGCCATTTTATGCATGAAAACTTTATAACAAAGCATAAAATCACATTTTAATAATTTCTGTGTCCTAATTTCATATTTTCACATATTTCATTAATTTACTAAACAATTACTTAATTTTAACAACAAATTTAAGTAAAAATGTGATAAACTACATAGGAAAAATCCTATATATTTTTCAGTTTACACCTGTTCCATGGCTCTTTGTGAGTTTCTTGATAGGCTTATTGTGAGCTTCCTGATATGGTTCTTTTTGAACTTCCCAATTATGGCTCTAATGAGCTTCCCGTTATATAGGCCAGATAAGTTTCTCGATAGACTCTTTATTAGTTTCCCGTAATGGCTCTGTGTGAGCTTCCCATTACAAGGCTCGAGAGTGTGCTTCCCAATTATGTTCCCTAATTGGGTACCCCCTGAATATGAATTAACGAATTTTAGTTTTTTACACTAAATTGTACTATATGAGTGTATCCATCGATATTTCAAATAAATTCAACGGGTAAAATTCTGACATGGCTAAACTGAACTTGAAATGATTTGTAATTCAAATGTACATGTAATATGGAATAGTGATATAGAAAGAATATGTATATTAAAGTCATTAAATGATGAGCTCATCCATGTTCTTGGCATTATGTGAATTGATTGACTAACATGATTGGTGAAGTTGTGTGTTTTAGGCTATTAGCCAAATTGCTTGGATGCATTTTTGTATGTTATCTTAAATGTAAATATATGGTAAGTTGAATTCCTATTATACGAACTTACTAAGAATTTGAAATGCTTACTTGGTTTTCTTTTCTCTATTTTATAGTGCTAGGAAGCTTGTAAAGGTTGGAGTCGGTCGGAGCATCATCACACTATCCTTCATCCCGTTTTGATATAAATAGAAAACTTGTTTTGGTATAATGGCATGTATAGGCTAACTTGACTAATGTTGACATGTACATGGTTGTTTGTAATCTAGCCATTGAAATGGCAAATGATAGTATTGTAACACCCCTAACCCGTAACCATCGCCGATTTAGGGTTAAGAGGCATTACCGGACACTCAAAAACTTTTACAGACATTTCATAACTTAATTAGGCAAATCACATCAAAGTGTCCATTAAATAGGTCTTTGAGACCTTTAACATACTTTAGAATAGGGCCGGGACTAAACCCAACACATACAAAAATTCTCAGAAATTTAATAATTTTTCTAAGTTACAGAGATCACACGCCTGTGTGGGCAGGCCGTGTGCCTACCACGGTCTCAAACACACCCGTGTGCCCCACTCGTGCTCACTACTGACTTGCACTCCACGGCCAGTCACATGCGCCTATGTGTCCAGCTCATGGTCGAGTCTGACTTGTTTTGAAATACAACCTCGAGGGACACGATCGAGCCACATGCCCGTGTGCTCAACCATGTTGGCAATTATAGGCCATTTTCAAGGCCAAAATGCCACCCACACTATGGGCTATCCCTACAAGCATCATACCATTTCAATTCATGCCAAATTAACCAAATTTTCCAAGCATTCAAAGGCATTTCAATCACAACATCTTATACAATAATTTGCTCAACTACATAACAACCATTTCTAAGAAAGTTTCATCCACAATCTTAGCAATACAATATGACATCTTCCCCTCAATATGATTCCAACTTTGCTTCATAAACATACCACAATAATATGCTAACTATGCATCAATAAGCTTACAATTCGTATGACCATTTCATTTGCTATCAAGCTATACCAAAACTAAGCATCAATGGACATGACTAGTCATTCATAACACGACCATTTATCTAGCCATATCACATGGCTATGTACATATCACAAACATATTCCAAAATAACTAGCTTATACATGCCATACTTTAGTATCTATACATACCAAAATGTGATTTGAGTTGTAACATCCTAAAAAGGGCCTATGTATTTCTGGCTTAAATGTACGAAATGACATGTTTTATGAGTTTTGAATAAATTTTGAACATTTTGGAAGCTTTGAGAATGTATGGAAATGTTACATTAAAAATAGGAAAGTGACCATTTGGAAACCTAAGTAAATTAGGGAAGTGAACATTTTGGAAACCTAAGCTAAAAGAGGAAAGTAAACATTTTGGAAACTAAGCTAAAAGAGGAAAGTGAACATTTTGGAAACTAAGTTTGGATTAGGAAAGTGAACATTTTGGAAACTAAGCTAAACGAGGAAAGTAAACATTTTAGGAAACCTAAGAAATGTCAAGTTTATAGAGCCGAACGAAAATTTTTGGAAACCTAGAAATGACTTAGAAATGTCGAGTTTTAAAGTTTGAAAGGGGTAAATAAGGCAAGGAGGCCTTAAAGGAAAAAGTACGTGAAATTTGACACACAAACGGGCTTGGAAAAGTGGTCTGAAGATGCCACTTAGGGCCTTTGGAAATGGCGCCACATACAAGGGTGTTGGGCCTGAGTTCAAGTCACATGGGAAGCAAATAAAATAAGTTTTAATTTTGCTTCTATGAGCCTAAGAGGTGGACGGCACAACACTTGCAAAAAGGGAGTTTCACTCTCTTTTAAATTCGGCTAATTAGAAGATAATAAGGATTATACTTTATTTGTTTTAAAATTAAAGAGATAAAGTTATCACATAAGGAAGAGTAGTGGCCAAGCAAAGGATTCTTGGCCTAATTTCTTACCATAAAAGGATGAGACAAGGGCTATTCATTATTCATTCTCCTCTCTTTTCTTTTGCCAAATATTCTTTCTCCTCTCCTCTGCCAAATTCTTCTTGAGCATCCATTCTTTTTCCTCTTCTCTTTTAGAATCCTAGCCGATTCCTTCTAAGCCCATTATTCCTCTCTTCTTTTATCTTTGAAACCGAATACATAAGGAGATCATAGCCGATTGTTCATCAAGTCTCTAAGCCGAATCTCTGAAGCGGTGTCAAGAGGGATCTGTCGATTTCAATATAAAGGGTAAGCATCTATAGTTATAATTGTATTCCTTTCTTTTAAGCGAAAGTTAGTCTAATCCTCCTATATCTTATTGATCGAAATATGGAAGGTGAATTTGGGATTTCAAATCTAAGGTATTTCACATCTCCATTAATCAATAAGAGAGTTTGAGATTTAAAATATATAAGGTAAGATATATGTATATTCTACCAAAGGCCATGTTTATGTTTTAATGTTAGATTAAATCTAACATATGGTTATAGGAATTTTGACATCCTTAAAGAAAGCAAGAGATCAATTTGGGATTTGAATAATAGGAAATCGACAACAAGGTAAGAGCCTTTGGTATTAAGTTAATATGGCGAATAGGCCTATGATACTAATAAAGGATGATTGGCCGATTATAGGGTCAAGAATCTAGCGATGTAGATCGGATCTTCGGGATCTAGGAATTTTGGTAGTAACAGGTGTGTAAAACTCCTTACACACTTTATTAGTAAACTTTGCCATATTATTGTTTTGATTAATCATTGTGGTAGTGATTTGATATTGTGGCTTAAGCATGGATTTCGAGTAAGTCCCCTACTACATGATCTTTCATATATGTTGTGCCATCACATGTTGTTGTATAATATGCTACACATGAATGCATAATATATGGGATTATGATATATGATTATGTAAGCATGATGATGGTGGGATTAATGAGTGGAGGGGATGATTTTTATGGATCTGTCGCCATGGTTTTGACCACAAGATGGGTTGGCCCCATCGATTATTTGTGACCTATGGTCATCGATGGTTTTGACCACATCGATTGATAAATTGTGACTAAGTCCCAAAGGTTTGGTACCACACTTGATATATTGTGACCTATGGTCATCGAGTGGTTTTGACCACACGATGGGTTGGCCCCATCATTAAATTTGTGACACTAGTCACGATGGTTTTGACCACCGGTGGTTTTGACCACACGGGGTAGAAAAGGAGTATGGATGGCTAGTTGGGTTGCATGTGCATGTTTATTAATGAATTGTGTATAAGTTGTATTTTTCGGTGGGGATTTACACATCGAGTCTTGGTGACTCACCCCTTCCCTTAACATTTCACAGATGAGTAGAACGCGGAGATGGAGCCGGAGAGGACTCGAGGCGGCCATGCTTATTCGATGAATTTGATTTTACTTTGCTTAAGTCAAAATTTATTTATTTTCTAAGTTTTTATTTTGGGTTGTAATAAGGCCGCTAATTATTGTTGGATGTTTATTTATTTACTTTATTTTACTCATGTCATATTACAAAAAGGAATTTATAAATATTAATTGAACCGGTTAAAAGAAACTCTTTCAACTAAGTAACTACTACGAGTTTTCAAGGAAGTTACCATCGGGTAACAAAATTTACTAAGTCACCAATAACTCAGATGATTTTAAAATGCTACATGATCAAATGTTTTCAAAAGGGTTCCTCAACCCAACTGTATTTATAAAAAGCCCAACTAAGTTTTCAAACCCCGTTTTCATACCTTAGCAAAATTTTACCAAGTTTTCACCAAACTTTCAAAATGACTCAAATTATTTTACTCCATGACATACCAGATCCGGTCAGGACTCATGGGTCGGGTTTGGGGTGTTACATGAGTAGTGTGATGACGATCCTCGAGCCATCAATAGCTTTGACGATCTATAAAATGGAATAAACACACACAAAGTAAGCTTTCAAAAGCTTAGTAAGTCATATACAAATAAACTTAACATAAATGCATATAAGCACAAGATTACAATGTCATTAATATATTTTCCAATGGCAAATTCATATCATTTTATTTAGCTCATTTGCTTAGCCATTGCTCACCTGTAATATCCTGAAATTGGGCTTAAGCATAATTGATTAATTGAGTGTGAAAGCATGCCTTTGTATGTATGAATGTGTATTTAAGAACGTTTGTGAACTTTAGAATAATGGGAAATGCCTTAGAAAATTTTTAAATTTTAAGTCTAAAATAGGAAGCTAAGCAAGGTGGCCTTAAGAAAATTAATAAAGGAAATCTGACACACTAATGGGCTTGGCAAAGTGGCAACAATGCGCCACTTAAGGGCCTAGCATGTGACGCCACCTACATGTGCAATTGGGCCAGGGTTCGAGCAACGTGGGAAGCATTTTAGACTATTATTTTTGGGCCAAAAAGGGGGACTGGGCTAATGAGGCTTTAAGGGAAATACATGAGGGATTTATGACATAAGAATCACCTCGGTAAAGTGGCTACAAGGCGCCACTTAAAGCTTGGGCAAATAACACCATAAGCTAGGGAAGGGCTTGTGTTCGAGCCACAAGGGAAGCAAAAAGAATTTTTATTTTTATTTTTTGCTGTAATAAGTTAGAGAAGTGGACGGCAAAAGGGACACTTATAAGATGAGTTTTATTTTTACTAAAATTTGGCTAGAAGAATAGGGGATAAGTGATGGATTATTTCTTTTTATTTTATTAATTTTAGATGAGGTGATAAGAGGAGAAAAATGAGGGATGAGGGAGCATGTGATGGCCGGCCAAGGGACTCTTGGTTGAGGCATTCGGTCATGTATAGGAAAGGGAGCTAAGTGCTGAATTTTGTTGTTACTCCCCTAAGTCTCTCTCTTGCCGAATTTTGTAGTCAAGAAAATCCTCTCTTTTTTTCTCATCTATTTGCTTAAGGCCGAAACTTCATTAGCATCCACCATTGCCGAAATTCTTCTACTCTTTTCTTAATCTTCTTTTGTTTCTTTCATCCAACCCCAAATTCCCTTGTAGCCGAATCTTATAGCTTTCTTCTTCTCCTTTCTCCACTTGAGATCATAAAGTGCCGAACCACCATTGATATTCTCAAAAGCCGAATCTTCCTAAAGGCTCATAATCCCTCTCTTTTCAATCTTGTTGAAGTCGAATACACCAGTGGCCATTGTCGACTACAAGGAAGGGATCTATCGGGATTTTAACATCTAAAGTATTTCGACATCTCCATAGTCAAGTGGTGTTTCCAAAATTTAGATCCACAAGCCGATTGCAAGGATAAAGCATTACAAAGTTTTCAGGAATTGAGTGATAGGCAAATCGGCACCAAGGCACTAAAAATTTAAAGCAGTAGATTGGATTTTCGGTATTTGGAGTGAATTGCTAAGTTAATCAGGTGTGTACCCCACACTAGTTCCTAATATGTTTTATAGCAAATGTTTAATATATACATGTGTTATTAAGAATGTGAAAGGTATGGCTAAGGTGCCATACAATGGTACAAAGTACTAAGGTACGTTTTCCCATTCCTACTATGAGTATGATAGGTTTGTTATGCCATGATTGTGAATATGATAAGAATGTGAATTAAGGCATGATATTGCATAATATGTATGATATATGGGGGCATATGGGATATTATGAAAAGGGGAAGTGAATGTGGTGACTCATGTCACGATATAAGAATGTGGTGACTTCGATCACATTATCTGAATATGGTGTCTCATGGCACAAAAATAATATCTAGTGGCTATGCCTTGAAATATATAAGGGCGATGAGCACGTCGACTGCAGCACTGCCTTCGATGGTGTGTAGCGGATGGAAGGTTGACTTAGTAGTCCCCACGGTGTGTAGGTTGGTATAGGTGATGTGTAGCGGTTGGTAACTAGGTTTAGGCTTGGGAATGCATCATTAATTGTATATTTTGATATGAATGTGTATGACTTGATATGCCAGAATCTATTTGGACTTAGTGTTTGTGTACACGTTGAGTCTGTTTGACTCACCCTATTGTGGGATCATTTTTCAGGTGACGCACAGTAATGGACCGGGCCGACAAGTGCTTAGTGGTGGCCATGCTCAGCAAGGAAATTATTCTATTGGACTCTTTTAAATTTAAGTACCTTGAATTTAATTTTGGGATTTATTTGATGTAATAAGACCATAGTAGAACTACTTTATTTTACTTTTATTTATTATGCTTACAAATTTTTATCAATTAAATGATTAAGTAAAATTATTTTAAAATAAACTCTAAGTGTTTTGTCACCTAAAATAAAGGGGTTTCCAATATAAGATAAACATGTTTTCAACTCGAGCCCAACACAAATCAATTATTTTCAAGTACCAAATTTTTACCAAGGTTACAAATATGATTCGAATGGATTTTCTTAGAAGCATGTCAGATCCAGTCAGGGCTTGTAGGTCGGGTTTGGGGTGTTTCAGCTTGGCATCAGAGCCCAGTTTTAAACTCTCGGCCTTGGGTTTAAGGCCCAAAATGTTTTCAAAGTTAAGCCCAAAAGGAATTTTGTGAATTAAGCAGGTTTTTTCTGGGATGGCACACTAAGTCTCCAACCCGAAGTCCACCATGTAAGTACCCCTATCTCTTGTGTGATTTATATTGTGACTTGTAGAAGGGTAGAACTGGAATGGAACGTAGAGTATCATGATAAGTACTCGAACCCTAGGACTAGTATGCCCCAACAAATACATAAGACTTAAATGCCTAACTAAACAAACCTGTGGTTAAGTCGCTGAGTTATGGTGTGGCATCCATGGTGCGCATGTCTAGGATTGGTTTCTGTGAGAGCTTGGTATTTAAGCAGTCAACGTGACTCACCTCCTCTCCACTTGAATCCTACCTGGTGCGTAGCCTCAGTTCACCCTAACCTAGAGGACTTATACACGGGTTAAACCCCTAACTAAAACCCAAAAGGGACTAGTCGTATTTTTATGGAAACCCTAGCTTTAAAATCTCTATATTACCTTTTATGTGTAGCAAAAGATTATTGTGAAAATTTTTCCAAAATATTTCCTATTTGTAAAATTACTAAAATACCCCAGTGGTAAGATTACCAAAATGCCCTTGGTTTATAAAATACTCATATTAACCACGCTTTATCAAAACTTCTTTACTTTATAAAATTTCCACTTTGCAAAGGTATCCATAAAACCCTAACTTGTGAAAATTCAAAATACCACGATTTGAAAATTTACTTAAATTGCCCCTAACTTACAAAATTATCAAAATGACCCTGAATCTCGAAATTTTTACAACATCACCAATTTGGAAAACAAATTCTCAAAAATAACCCCTAAGTTTTGTAAATTCCTAAATACCCTTGATTTATTAAGATTTACAAATTTACCCGGGTTAATTACCAAAATACCCTCAGATTTCCAAATTTCCAAAATACCCCCGGGAATACAAAATTACCAGAATACCCTTATTGACAAAATCACCAAGAAACCTTATTTTGACAAATTACAAAAATATCCCTAGGATAGGAACGGACAGAAATGTTCGAAGAGTGAATGTGTATGGGAGATACTATGGAATGGATGTGTTTTTTTGTGAATTAGGATAGAAAACTTGAAACTTTGATTAATCGAAAAAACTGCTACTAGACTCTTTTCATAAAACTTCTTCGCGAATAATCAGTGAAACAATGGATAATGCATAAAATTTCTTAATTAAATTAAAGCGCGGTAGTAGAAATGAGATCTAGGGGACGTGGTCGCAATGTACGAGGACGCGGTCGAGGTAGAATGACTGTGTCAAAACCCGTTAGATCGGGTCAAGGATTAGAGAATGAGGTACCACCGCCACCACCACCACCAGCGTTGGTGTTGAGCAAAGAAGATCGACAGAGAAGATCTTTACGCAGTCGTGTATGAGTTCTTGAAATGGTGGCTGGTGTTGGGGGGAATATGAGAGCTCAGAAATCTATACCAGAGTGACTCCGAGCCAACGGAGCTGAAGTGTTTCGTGGAGTATCTGGTGTGGCACCCAGTACAACTGAATATTGGTTGGAAGCAACCGAGCGTATTATGGATGAGCTCGATCTGACTCCTGAGGGGAAGTTGAAAGGAATGGTGGCACTGCTACGCAATGAAGCGTATCAATGGTGGCTAACAGTTCGGGATGGTGCCACAGCTGAGGATCTGACTTGGGAGTATGTTAAGGCGGCATATCAGAAGAAGTATGTCGGTACACGATATATTGATGAGCAAAGGAAGGCATTTCTGGGGCTGGTTCAAGGGAACAAGTCTGTAGCAGAGTATGAAGCTGAATTTCTAAGGTTGAGCCAGTATACTCGAGGAGTAGTGGCTACGGAGCATGAGCGATGTGTCCGGTTTGAGGATGGACTAAGGGATGACCTGAGGTTGTTAATCGCTCCACATCAGGAACAAGAGTTTTCTGCATTAGTAGAGAAAGCTAAGGTGGCTGAAGGAATTAAGGACTCTGCAAGGCATAACTCTGATTGGAATAGAAATAAGAGAGGTTTTGGATCGTCTAGATCAACTGGTAATGTTCAGAAAAGGCTTAGATTTGATGGGCATGAGGTCAACAAAGCTGCATCTTGGAGGCAATACCATACTTGTGAGCGGTCTTGGGAAGAAACACTTAGGTGAATCTTTGGAAGAAGGCAGGTGGATGTTTCAAGTGTGGGTCAAAGGACCATATGATTAAGGATTGTCCGATGAGACTAGATGGGAATCGATCAATAGCTCAGAATGTTAATCAGATTGGTAGAGGTGGATGCAACCTCGCCTCGGCCGTGGTCCGAGTAATGAGAGAAATGGTATCGATAGAGGACGTGGAACATCGGGCCAAGGTGCTGCTAATACTGAGGCAAGGCAGTCGGGTTTGGTTTATGCTGTTCACCGTAAGGAGGATGGAGTCGCGCCGGACGTCATAACCGGTATGTTTCTTGTATTTGGAAAACCTTATTATGCTTTGATCGATGTGGGCTCGACCCATTCTTATGTGGCATGTAGAGTAGTTGAAACTCTAGACATAGCCTCTGAACTTTCTGATAGGGAGATGACTGTAGTAAGCCCACTAGGTCAAATTGTAGTGGTGAATAAGCTCTTTCGTAATGTACCTTTAGAAATTCAAGGCGTAGTATTTTCAGCTGACTTGATGGAACTTCCCTTCGGAGAGTTCGATCTCATACTTGGTATAGACTGGCTAGTGGACCATCGGCCGTGTTGGACTGTCTGAGATAAGCGAATGGAGTTAAGGACCCGGAGGATGAGGTGGTCATTATGATAGGAGAAAGAAGAAACTACTTGTCTAATGTAGTTTCAGCTAAAGGTCAAAAGATGGTTCAGTAAAGGGTGCAAGGCATTTTAGCCTTCGTAAGTGCGTTAGATGGAAAGGAAGAAGGTGTTAGTGGAGTTAGAATGGTAAGGATTTCAAGATGTGTTTCGGAGGAATTACAGAATACCCTCGATAGGAGGTGGAGTTTGGGATTGACTTGTTGCCGAGAATAGCTCCTGTGTCAATTGCCCCTTATAGAATGGCACCAAAGGAGTTGGTGGAACTCAAGGCTCAAATCCAAGAATTGCTTGATCGTGGGTTTATTCGACCCAATGTGTCTCCATGGGGAGCACCAGTTCTGTTTGTGAAGAAGAAGGATGGAACTATGCCTATGTGCATAGACTATCGTCAGTTGAATAAGCTGACCATCAAGAACAAGTATCCCTTGCCAAGGTTAGATGACTTGTTCGATCAGCTTAAGGGGGCAGCAGTGTTCTCAAAGATTGACTTAAGGTCAGGATATCATCAGTTGAAGGTGAAGGAGGCGGATATCCATAAGATGACCTTTAGGACAAGATACGGCCACTATGAGTTTGTGGTAATACCGTTCGGGTTGACAAACGCCCCAGCCACGTTCATGGATATGATGAACCGAGATTTTCAACCTTACTTGGATAGGTTCGTCGTTGTGTTCATCGATGACATCCTAGTGTACTCCAAGACTGAAGAGGAGCATGATGAGAATCTCCGAATTGTGCTGCAAATGTTAAGGGAGAAGAAGCTCTATGCCAAATTTAGCAAGTGTGAATTTTGGCTTAAGGAGGTTGCATTCTTAGGGCACGTGGTGTCTGCTGAAGGAATAAGGGTGGATCCTAGGGAGATTGAAGCAGTGTTGGATTGGAAACCACCTAAGTTGGTGGTGAAGATTCGTAGTTTCTTGGGAGTGGCAGGCTATTACAGAAGGTTCGTGGAAGGATTTTCATCAATAGCAGCGCCTTTGACAAAGTTGTTAAGGAAAGAAGTACCCTTTGTATGGGCGGATAAGCAACAAGAGAGTTTTGAAAAACTTAAGAGGGTATTGACGGAAGCTCCAATATTGATTCAGCCTGAGGCAAAAAAGGATTTTACGGTGTATTGTGATGCTTCCCATGCAGTTTTGGGTTGCGTATTGATGCAAGACGGGAAGGTAGTCGCATATGCATCCCGACAGTTGAGGCCACATAAGGTGAATTACCCGACACATGACTTGGAATTAGCAGCAGTAGTCTTCGCTTTTAATGTATGGAGGCACTACCTTTATGGTGAAAAGTCGACGATCTACATAGACCACAAGAGTCTCAAGTATCTGTTGACTCAGAAGGAGTTGAATCTGAGGCAGCAAAGGTGGGTGGAGTTACTGAAGGATTACGACTGTTCTATAGAGTTTCACCCGGGCAAAGCAAATATAGTGGGGGATGCCATAAGCCGGAAAAGTTGTGTCGAATTTGAGGGCAATGTTTGCACACTTGAGTTTGTATGATGATGGAAGCCTATTGGCAGAGTTGCAAGTCAAGCCGATGTGGTTGAATGAGGTGAAAGAGGGACAGTTGGTTGATGAGGACCTAAGTGCTAAACTATAGCAAGTACAGAATAGAGAGTTGGAAGATTATGGCATTAATGGCGAAGGAGTGTTGTGTTTCAAGAGCAAGGTTTGTATGCCTAAGGATAAGGAACTTAGGTGAAGGATTCTTTAGGAATCGCATAATAGCCCTTATGCTATGCATCCTGGAGGCACTAAGTTGTACAGATACTTAAGAGAACAGTTTTGGTGGCCTGGTCTGAAAAAGAAAGTTACAGAATTTGTCGGGAAGTGTTTAACGTGTCAGCAAGTTAAGGCCGAACACCAGGTTCCGTCTGAATTGCTTCACCAATCATGATTTCGCAGTGGAAGTGGGAGAGAATTACCATGGACTTCTTTAGTGGGCTTCCCCTTACACCTACTAAGAAGGACTCGGTATGGGTAATAGTGGACCGTTTGACCAAGTTCGTGCACTTTATTCCGGTGAGAGTCGATTATTCTTTGTAGAGGTTGGCAAAGTTGTATGTGGCGAAAGTTGTAAGGTTGCATGGAGTGTCGGTGTCGATTATCTTAGATAGGGAACCAAGGTTTACTTCCGATTTTGGAAAGCTCTACATTAGGCTTTAGGCACCAAATTGGATTTCACTATGGCTTTTCATCCACAGTCTGACGGGCAGTCTGAACGAGTAATCCAAGTCTTAGAAGATAAGTTACGGGGCTGTGTGATGGATTTCAAAGGAAGTTGGGAGGAATATTTGCCTCTAGCGGAATTTGCCTACAACAACAACTATCAAGCTAGTATTCGGATGGCACCGTACGAAGCACTGTATGGTCAGAAGTGTCGGACTCCTACATGTTGGACAAAATTGGGAGAACGTCGAGTTTTGGGTCCAGAGTTAGTGGTAGAATCCGAAGAAAAGGTTGAGATAATTCAGGCATGGTTAAAGGAAGCATCTGACAGGCAGAAGTCGTACGCAGATCTCAAACGGAAGGACATAGAATTTGATGTAGGAGATCAAGTGTTTCTTAAGGTTTCGCCTTGGAAAAAGGTAATGAGGTTTGGTCGGAAGGGGAAGTTAAGTCCAAGGTTTATAGGACCTTATAAGGTTTTGAAGTGAATTGGACCAGTAGCATATCAGTTGGAGTTGCCATGAATTGAAGCAGATGCACGACATATTTCATGTTTCCATGCTACGTCGATACCGATCGGATCCATCTCATGTAGTTTCATTGGAAGAGGTGGAGCTAAGGCTAGACCTGTCCTACGAGGAAGAGCCGATTCAGGTTCTAGAACGAGATGTGAAAGTCCTATGAAGGAAATCGGTCCTTTGGTCAAGGTGTTGTGGCGAAATCATGGATCGGAGGAAGCCTCGTGGGAGCCGAAAGAAGCAATGCGATAGCAGTACCCCCACTTATTTCAGCCAGGTAATTTCGAGGACGAAACTATTTTAAGGGGGGTAGAACTGTAATATCCTGAAATTGGGCTTAAGCATAATTGATTAATTGAGTGTGAAAGCATGCCTTTGTATGTATGAATGTGTATTTAAGAACGTTTGTGAACTTTAGAATAATGGGAAATACCTTAGAAAATTTTTAGATTTTAAGTCTAAAATAGGAAGCTAAGCAAGGTGGCCTTAAGAAAATTAATAAAGGAAATCTGACACGCTAATGGGATTGGAAAAGTGGCAACAAGGCGCCACTTAAGGGCCTAGCATGTGACGCCACCTACATGTGCAATTGGGCCAGGGTTCGAGCAACGTGGGAAGCATTTTAGACTTTTATTTTTGCGCCAAAAAGGGGGACTGGGCTAAGGAGGCTTTAAGGAAATACATGAGGATTTATGACATAAGAATCACCTTGGTAAAGTGGTCGCAAGGTGCCACTTAAGGCTTGGGCAAATGACGCCATAAGCTAGGGAAGGGCTTATGTTAGAGCCACAAGGAAGCAAAAAAATTTTTATTTTTTTTGGGCTGCAAGAAGTTAGAGAAGTGGAAGGCAAAAGGGACACTTACAAGATGAGTTTTATTTTTACTAAAATTCAGCTAGAAGAATAGGGATAGTTGATTGATTATTTCTTTTCTTTTATTAATTTTAGATGAGGTGATAAGAGGAGAAAATGAAGGATGAGGGAGCATGTGATGGCCGCCAAGGGACTCTTGGTTGAGGCATTCGGTCATGTATAGGAAAGGGAGCTAAGTCTCAATTTTGTTGTTACTCCCTAAGTCTCTCTCTTGCGAATTTTGTAGTCAAGAAAATCCTCTCTTTTTTCTCATCTATTTGCTTAAGGCCAAAACTTCATTAGCATCCACCATTGCCGAAATTCTTCTACTCTTTTCCTAATCTTCTTTTGTTTCTTTCTTCCGACCCCAAATTCCCTTGTAGCCGAATCTTATAGCTTTCTTCTCTTGAGATCATAAAGTGCCGAACCACCATTGATATTCTCAAAAGTCGAATCTTCCTAAGGGCTCATAATCCCTCTCTTTTCAATCTTGTTGAAGCCAAATATGCCAGTGGCCATTGTCGACTACAAGGAAGGGATCTATCGGGATTTTAAGATCTAAAGTATTTCGACATCTCCATTGTCAAGTGGTGTTTCCAAAATTTAGATCCACAAGCCGATTGGAAGGATAAAGCATTACAAAGTTTTCGGGATTTGAGTGATAGGCAAATCGGCACCAAGGCACTAAAAATCTAATGCAGTAGATTGGATTTTCGGATTTGGAGTGAATTGCTAAGTTAATCAGGTGTGTACCCCACACTAGTTCTTAATATGTTTTATGGCAAATGTTTAATATATACATGTGTTATTAAGAATGTGAAAGGTATGGCTAAGGTGCCCTACAATGGTACAAAGTACTAAGGTACGTTTTCCCATTTCTACTATGAGTATGATAGGGTTTGTTATGCCATGAATGTGAATATGATAAGAATGTGAATTAAGGCATGATATTGCATAATATGTATGATATATGGGGGCATATGGGATATTATGAAAAGGGGAAGTGAATATGGTGACTCATGTCACGATATAAGAATGTGGTGACTTCGGTCACATTATCTGAATGTGGTGTCTCATGGCAGAAAAATAATATCTGGTGGCTATGCCACGAAATATATAAGGGCGATGAGCACGTCGACTGCAGCGACTGCCTTCGATGGCGTGTATCAGATGGAGGGTTGATTTAGTAGTCCCCACGGTGTGTAGGTTGGTACGGGTGATGTGTAGCGGTTGGTAACTAGGTTTGGGCTTGGGAATGCATCATTAATTGTATATTTTGATATGAATGTGTATGGCTTGATATGCCTGAATCTATTTGGACTTAGTGCTTGTGTACACATTGAGTCTGTTTGACTCACCCCGTTGTGGGATCATTTTTTAGGTGACGCACAGTAATGGACCGGGCCGACAAGTGCTTAGTGGTGGCCATGCTCAGCAAGGAATTTATTCTATTTGGACTCTTTTAAATTTAAGTACCTTGAATTTAATTTTGGGATTTATTTGATGTAATAAGACCATAGTAGAACTACTTTATTTTACTTTTATTTATTATGCTTACAAATTTTCATCAATTAAATGATTAAGTAAATTTATTTTAAAATAAACTCTAAGTGTTTTGTCACCTAAAATAAAAGGGTTTCCAATATAAGATAAACATGTTTTTAACTTGAGCCCAACCCAAATCAAATATTTTCAAGTACCTGCAAATTTTTACCAAGGTTGCAAATATGATTCGAATGGATTTTCTTAGAAGCATGCTAGATCCGGTCAGGGCTTGTGGACCGGGTTTGGGGTGTTTCATCACCAACATATCATATCTTGATATCACTTTTGCTCGTTGCACATCCATACATATATCATATATCCCTCATCAATTCTATACACATTTTTCACCTTGATAAATTCATTCATATAATTAGCTTTCATACATATACTTAGTGTACGATTCAAACGTACCTGACTTATTTATACATTTCACGTAATCTATTGTTTCTCGATTTTCCTGTTGAACCATTTGGAATCTAATAGGATACTCAGAATGCTCGGAATAGTCATACGATGTCAACGTCCCAGACGTGGTCTTACATGTACTCAGATATCGATGCCACTATCCAAGACAGGGTTTTACACGAATCAATACGATGCCAATGTCCCGGACATGGTCTTACACATAAATCACAAATTGATGCCAACGTCCCAGATGTGGTCTTAAACAATGTCTCATATCGATGCCAATGTCCTAGACGTGGTCTTACACGATATCACATATCGAACACCTATGTCATGACAAACGCAATCCTATCTATTCTTAGGTTTGTACGGGACTTTTTTCAGATGTTGACACCATATCGATACTATCTCGGAATTTATGTACTCATCATCTCATAGACATTCATCATTATGAATTTTCATATAAACGTACATATATCAATGTAAATATGTTTATTTGTATATAGACTTACCTCAGACTCGAATAAACAGAAACGAACTCGGCTACTCAATTACTTTTGATTTCCCACGATCAAAGTTTGTTTTCTTTGATTCTTTATATATGCATATTCAAATTTAACTCATTTATTCACTAATTCATTCAATTCAATCCAAAGACACATATTCATGGCAATTTACAAATTAGCCCTTACATTTTCACACTTTGACATTTTAGTCCCTATTTCACAAAATTAAAAAATACACAAAATCTCATGTTACCCATGCCTAGCCGAATTTTACTCATGCTCATATAAGTCCATTTATTTCATTTATTTTACAATTTAGTCACTCAAAATATTATTTTCTCAATTTAATCCAAATTACTCAAAATCACCAAAAACTCAAACACACACTATGTTAATCAAACACATATCTTTCATAATTCATCTTCAAACATCACAAAACTCATGCGTTCATCCATGACATATTTCAAAATCATCATAAATTCACAAAATTGAAGCATGGGTTTTGAAGAATAGGAAGACCAACGATTACAAAAACGCAGAAATTATCAAAAATCGATCAAAAACACATACCCGATTTAAGCATAGACCATAGCCAAATGTAACAAAAGCTCAAATTCTTTCTTTTTCTTTCTTTCTTTTTTTTTGGTGATAAAGCATGGAAGATGATGACATTTTAAATTTCATTTTATTTAATAATAACATATTTATTATTTTACATTTTTAACCTTTATTAATACATTATAATTTCCACTAACTTTAGGCATTAATGTTCATCCATACTTCCAATGGTTCAATTGCATTATAAGAACCTCACATTTATAAAGTCATGACACATAAGTGCTTTTAACATATGGCATGCTAATTTAGCATCTTTCACAATTAGGTCCTTTTCTCAAATTGAACACACAAACAACAAAATTAATTCACGAAAATTTCACACATGCTTAATCATATAATGCAGACACAAAATAGTATTAAAATATTTTTCTGACTCAGATTTGTGTCCCGAAACCACTATTCCGACTAGGGTCTAAACCTGACTGTTACAATTCTCTCCCCTTAGGGATTTTCTTCCCCAAAAATCTTACCGTTAAATAGATTTGGATATTGTTGTTTCATAGTATCTTCGAGCTCCCACGTAGCCTCTTCCACTCTGTGTCGATGCGATAACACTTCCACTAATGAGATTTTCTTATTTCTCAATTCTTTCACTTTACGAGCTAAGATACTAATTGGTTCCTCTTCATAAGTCATATTAGATCAGATTTAAATCTCAGACGGAGGAATCACATACGAGGGATCAGATCTGTATCGACAAAGCATTGACACATGAAATACGTTATGAATCTTTTCTAGTTCCGGTGGCAACAACTTATAAGTAACTAGCCCAATTTGTTCGATGATCTCATACGGTCCGATGAACCTAGGACTCAACTTGCCTTTATGTTTGAATCTAAGTACTTTCTTCCACGGAGATACTTTTAAAAATACTTTATCACCGATTTCGAATTCAATGTCTTTTCTTTTCAAGTCTGCAGAGGACTTCTGACGATCAGACGCTGCTTTCAGACTATCACGGATTACTTTCACTTTCTGTTTAGTGCCTTTTATCAAATCGACCCCGTGTATCTTACTTTCTACTGAACTCAGTCCAAGATATAGGTGTTCAACATTTACGTTCTTATAAAGCTTCATAAGGTGCCATTTTGATACTCAACTAAAAACTATTATTATATGCAAATTCAATCAATGGAAAATATTGTTCCCACATACCATCAAACTCAAGAATGCAACATATCAACATATCCTCGAGAATTTGAATAATCCGTTCGGACTGACCATCCGTCTGCGGGTGAAAAGTCGTACTGAAAGCTTCTTACAATTTCTTTTAGAATCATGATGTAAATCTCTGATCTCTACCAGACACAATAAACAATTGCACTCCATGTAGTCTCACAATATCAGAAATATAAAGATAAGCTAACTTATCAAGTGAGAAATCAGATTGTACCGAAATAAAATGGGTGGATTTCGTCAATCGATCAACTATGACCCAAATTGTATCTTTCTTTCTCGGAGTCAAAGGCAATCCAGAAACAAAATCTATCGTTACTCTATCCCATTTCCACTTGGGAATCAGAATCGGTTGTAGCAAACCAGATGGAACCGGATGTTCAGCTTTAACTTGCTAATAGTTTAAACATTTCAAACATAGTCAAATATGTCTCGTTTCATACCAAACCACCAATAGTGTTGGTTCAAATTATGGTACATCTTTGTACTACCCGAATGAACAGATAAGCAACTATTATAGGCTTCAATCAAAATTAACTGTAATAACTCTGGATTCCTCAGAGCACAAATCTGATCTTGAAATCTCAATCAACCATCATTATCAATTCGAAATTCAAAATTGAAATTCGAATTACATTGAGTTCATTTCACTAGCATTTCGTTATCGATCTTCTGAGCATCACATATTTGTTGTAAAAACAACAGTTTCGCTTTTAATTTCGCCAAAACTGAACCACCATCAGATAGTTCCAAATGAGCATTCATAGGACGTAATGCAAACAATGATATCCGGCTTAATGCATCAGCAACAACATTTGCCTTACCCAGATAATAATCTATCACAAGCTCATAGTCTTTCAATAGATCTAACCATCTTCTCTATTGCAGATTCAATTCTTTCTGAGTCATTATGTACTTAAAACTTTTATGACCTGAAAACATGTGGCATTTATCACTGAAAAGCTAATGGAGCCAAATCTTTAATGCAAACACAATCATAGCTAGCTCAAGATCATGTGTTAGATAGTTCTTTTCATGCGGCTTTAATTTCCTCGAGGCATAAGCTATAACTTTGCCTTCCTGCATCAAAACACATCCCAGACCATTTAACGAAGCATCACTATAAATCATGAATTCTTTACCTGATTCTAGTTGTACCAAAATAGGAGCTTCAGTCAACAAAGTTTGCAACTGATCAAAGCTTTTTTGACATTTATCAGACCATTCAAATCGCACATCTTTCTGAAGCAATCTAGTCAATGGAGTAGCTATCATTGAAAAGCCTTTTACAAACTGACGATAATAACCAGGTAATCCAGAAAACTACGGACTTCGGACACATTCTCTAGAGGTTTCCATTCTAGAATAGCAGAAATCTTACTCGGGTCAACTCGTATTCCAGAGGCTGATACAATATGTCCTAGAAAACTAACTTCTAGTAACCAAAATTCACATTTACTGAACTTTGCATACAATTGCTTATCTCGCAGGGTTTGCAAAAAATTTTTAGATGTTCAGTATGCTTAGTTTCATCTCGCAAATAAATCAAAATGTTGTCAATGAATACCACTACAAATCAATCTAGGTATGCTCTGAAAATTTTGTTCATTAGATCCATAAAAACAATAGGAGCATTCGTTAGTCCAAAAGGCATAACTAAAAACTCATAATGCTCATACCTCGTTCTGAAATCAGTCTTCGGAATGTCTTAATCTTTTACTCGCAACTGGTAGTATCCTGATCTCAGATCTATCTTTGATAACAAAGTGGCTCCTTTTAACTTATAAAATAAATCGTCGATTCTAGGCAGGGGATATTTGTTCGTTATAGTCACCTTGTTAAACTGATGATAATCAATGTAAATTCTCATCGTGCCATCTTTCTTTTTCACAAATAGAATAGGAGCACCCCATGGTGAGAGACTCAATCTTGCAAACCCTCTGTCAGTCAACTCTTACAACTGTGACTTTAACTCTTTCAACTCTGTTGGTGCCATTCTATATGGAGCTATCGAAATAGGAGTTGTTCCCAGTAACAAATCAATACCAAATTCAACTTCACGTATCAGAGGTAATCCCGGTAACTCTTCAAGAAACACATCAGGGAATTCACGAAAACTGAGACTGATTCAACTTTCTTTTTAGTTATTTTTGAGTCAATCACATAAGCAAAATAAGCTTTATAAACCTTTCTAAAGTAATTCTAATTTTCAACACTAATATCATAGCTGGTAACCCATTCAAATCATTAGACTCAATCCAAAATATTTCATCATTCTAGCATCTCAAATCAATAATCTTTTTTTGCAATTCATAACAGCATCATGCAACGTCAACCAATCCATACCCAGAATTATATCAAACTCACCAAATGGTAGTAACATTAGATCAGTCGAAAAACAAACATCTCGAAACATCAATGGACAGTTCTTGCATACTTTGTTAACCAGGACACTTTTACCTAAGGGGTTCAATACTCTAATAACAAATTCAGTAGACTTTACAGGCAAAGTCTTACTGGATACTAAGTTCTTGCATATATAGAATGTTTAGATCCAGGGTCTATCAATGCAATCACAGAAGTATCATAAAGAGTAAATGTACACGTTATAACATCAGGAGATGAAGCTTCCTCATGAGCTAAGATGGTATATGCTCTGGTAGGTGCTCTGGCGTTAGATCTCGCAACGGTGTCTTTCGTAGTTCTCTGACTACCACTGACATTTCTCGCATTTTGGGATGGTCTACCTCTAACTAAAACATTATCAGATCTAGGATTCTGAACAATCTCTTGCTCAATAGACTCTAGAAACTCTCAAATGAAATGATCTAATGATCTGCTTTTGAAACAAGCTCGATCATTCAATCTACAACTTCTTGGATGTATTTTACCACAGTGCTTACATCCAGGTCACTCAGATCGGACATTTCCAACGCTGGCCATTGGAGTAGCAAGAGCTTTGAAATTTGACTGTGATCTAGCTCGATCTCTGTTCGAATGTCCTACATTAGCCTTCGATTGGTTATTTTCATCTCTGGATTTCTTTGAAGCGGACTGAAATGTTTTACTCGAAAATCTCTTTCTCACATCTCTAGTTTCAAAGTTGGCTTTTCTTTTCTCTTTCTCAAGTGCATCAGATTTGCAAGCTCGTTCAACTAGTACTACGAACTCTTTTATCTCAAGTATGCCAACAAAAAGTTTAATATTCTCATTCGGACCATCTTCAAATATTTTACACATTATTGCCTTGGTCGATACACATTCTTGAGCATACTGACTTAATCTCACGAACTCTCTTTCATATTCAATGACGAACATGCGACCCTGCTCAATTCTAGAAACTCTTTCTATTTTTGATCAATAAATCTCTGACTGATGTATTTCTTCTAGAACTCAGTCTGAAAGAAATCCCATGTGACCTGTTCCTTTTGGACCATAGAAATCAAAGTCTTTGACCACTAATAGGCCGGGTCTCGTAACAAAGAAACAACACACTTTATACATTCTTCAAGAGTCAATGACATCTCATCAAATACTCGGATAGTGTTCTCTAGCCAAAACTCAGCTTTCTCGACATCATCATCACTAATGGCCCTGAACTCTTCAACCCCATACTTACGAATTTTACCGACCGGAGATTTATTCAATAGATTCAAGCTCATAATCGATGTATAGCAGAAGCCTGAGGAGGATTTGGCGGGGCAGAGGTTACAAAATAGTCGGATTATTACTTACATATTGAGTGAACCACTCGTTCATCATTTAGAGGAAAGCTTGTTTAGCTTCTCCCTCTCGACCACTAGAAGCCGATTTTGAATTAGATGGCGCTATCCCTTGAGCGGGAGCAGCGTGTTACTTTCAACATCATAGCTATGGCTCTTTCAGGATCCATTATTATACGATAAACACATTTTATACATCAGGATTCATCACACTATCACATTTCATATATATATGGCATGTATAGATAGACTCTCACACGCTACGTTAGTTCAAGAATCGACTAAATTGTAGCTCTAATACCAACAAAATGTAACACTCCTAACTCAAAATCGTCACCGATATAAGGTTAAAAGTAGTGACCGAATAATCAGAAACTTTTACGGACAATCCATAATTTAATCTGACCAATCACATCAAGTGTCCCTAGAATAGGTCAACGAGACCTTAAACATGCTTTAGAATAGGGCCGGGACTAAACCAAACACATACAAAAGTTCTCAAAAATTTAAAATTTTTTTTAAGTTACAGAGGTCAACGCCCATGTGTATAAACCGTGTCAAAATAGGGCATACGTACTGACTTGTCCCCGCGGCCTGAGACACGCTTGTGTGTCTCACCCGTGGTCAACACTAACTTGCACCGCACGACAGTCACACGCCCGTGTGTCCAGCCCATGGTCAAGCCTGACTTATTTTGAAATATAACCACGAGGGACACGGTCGAGCCACACACACGTGTGCTCAACCATGTGGGCAAATATAGGCCATTTGCAAGGACAAAATGCCACCCAGACTTGGGTCATCTCTACAAGCACTTATAAGCATATTTCTAAATACATTTGGCAATCAAAAATACACCAATTGATCATCATTTCATCCCATTCAATCTCATTTCTAAGGATACTAACTTATATTCCAAATAACACAACTAATTAGAAATAAACTAAACATAATTCATCCACAACTTACACTCATTTTGCATAAAAAATCTTACCATTACCTTGACCATTTCACATCCATGGAATCATACCAAAAGCAAACATAATATAGCATGACTCTTCATTCATTACACAACCATTTAACTAGCCAAATCATATGGCTATACACATATTTCAAACATAACTCAAGGTAACTATCCTATACATGCTATATTTAACTATATACACATTTTCAAAGGTACCAAAATATGATTGAGTAGTGTGATGACGATCCTCGACGATTCCCTGAGCCTTCAGTAGCTTGATGATCTATAAAGCAAAACAAACACATACAAAGTAAGCTTTCAAAAGCTTAGTAAGCCATATACAAATAAACTTAGCATAAAATACACATAACCATATTATTACAATGACATTAATGCTTCTCATTTTCAAATTCATCACATAATCTTTGGCTCATATGTTTAGCCATTACCTACCCACATTTCATAGCTCAAAGTATCACTTAACTCATAGCTCATTCAAGCATGTATCATATATTATCTCATCAATTCTATATACATATTCACTTAAGTGATCTCATATAAACACTTACCTTTCATACACATACATAGTGTACCTTTCAAACGTACATGAATAGTTTATACACTTCACTTAAACATTCATTTCTCGGGCTTTCCTTTTGAACTGTTCGGAACAAAACAAGATGCTCAGAATTCTTAGAATAGTCATACAAAGCCAACTTCCCAGACGTGTTCTTACATGTACTCAGATATCGATGCCACTGTCCCAGACAGGGTCTTACACGAATCAAATACGATTCCAATGTCCCAAACATGGTCTTACACGTAAATCTAATATCGATGCTAGCGTCCCAAACATGGTGTTACATGACATCTCGAATCAATGCCAATGTCCCAGATGTGGTCTTATATGATCTCACATATCGAAACCTATGTTATGACATATGTAATCCTATCTATTCCTAGGTTCAAACGGACTTCTCGGACATAGTTACACTGTCGATACTATCTCGAATTCCATGTACATAACATTTTGAGCATATTCAACACAAGCTAAATTTCATATATGCACAATTAACGCAATTCAAATGCATTTATTTGTATATTGACTTACCTCGAATTCAGTTAACGTACGGACTCGACTACTCGATCACTTTCGACTTTCCGTGATCTAAATCTATTTTCTTCGGTTCTTGATCTATACATATTCAAATTTGATTCTTTTATTCACTAACTCATTCAATTAAATCCAAAAGCATATATTTAGGAAAATTTGCAAATTAGCTATTACATTTTCACATTTTGACATTTTAGTCCTTATTTCACAAAATAACAAAATATACAAAATCTCATGATACCCATGCATAGCCGAATTTTACTCATGCTCATCTAGGTCCATATATTTCATTTATTTCACAATTTAGTCCCTCAAAATATTATTTTCTCAATTAAGTCCAAAATACTCAAATTCATCAAAATTCCAACGACAAACTATGTTAATCTAACACATATATTTCATATTTTATCATCAAACATCACAAAACTTATATATTCGTCAATGGAACTTTTCAAAATCTTTATCAATTCACAAAATTAAGACATGGGTTTGAGAGATCACTAAGCAATGATTACAAAAACGTAAAAAGTATCAAGAATCAAAGCAAAACATACCTTGAACCAAGCTCAACAATGGTCGAACCTAGCTTAGGTTTTCTTGTTTTCTTTCTCTTTAATATTCAACACAACAAGATGATATGGCCACTTTTTTTTGTTTTATTATAATATCATATAATATGTTACCATTATAATTAATATAATAAACAATATAATATAAACATAATTTCGTCCATCACTTATTGAGTGGTTAAACTGCAATATAAATCCTCATATATAAGAAGAAACATCAATTAGGCCACTCAATCAAATAGAAAGCTACTTTTACATTTCATGTGATTTAGTCCTTTTCTTAATTTAATCACACAAATGACCAAATTAAATCACGAAACTTTTACACATACTTAATCACATATCATAGGCACGAAAAATAATATTAAAATATTTTTATAACTAAAATTTGTGGTCCCGAAACCAATATTCCGACTAGGGTCTAAACCTGACTGTTACACATAAAATCATAACTCATCTCATAATTTATGTAACATAAAAAATACTTGAAATAAATAAAAGATCATACCTAAATTTGAACTAACATACAGTACTCGATTAATGTTAAGCATCTTTTCCACTTTTTAGCCTTATTGCATGAATTCATCTTTTACAAAACTGTACAAAAATCAAGAAAGTTGAGGCATAGTCCCCCCAAACTTAAGCAAAACAATATCCTCATTATTCAAAATCAACCATCAGATAACAATAAGAAAAACACTTGAAAATTATTGTAGCTCGAAATTTATTTTATAAAAAAAATTAAAACAAAAATAAAAATAAAAGTAAAAGTAGTATTCTAAAAATAGAATCAACTAAAAAGAAATTTCTTAAAATAAAGAAAACCCCCTCATTTATTTATTGACCCATCTCTGTATGTGTCTGTCTCCTCCTCCATGCTAGTATCTTGCCTCGGTGTAGCAGAATTCTCATGACCAGTTCCACGAGTTGGGTTCTATGGCTTGAGTATTAAGTCTAGAAACTTAAGAATGTAATCAAAAGATTTAAATAAGCTCTAAAAAGCAAGTTGGTTTGATTCATCTCAAATCTTGGTGTACTTCTAGTACTTTCGTTGCTGCTTGTTCATATGTTGCAATAAATCCAAAATTTCTACCTGTGTTACCAAATTTGTAGAAGGTTGAGTAGACATAAAGGCTGTTGCAAGATCATTCAGTAATTTGGTACTGCTGGAATTAGCTTCGTTTTGTCATCTCATGTAACACCCTAAAATTGGGCCAAGAGAATTGGGCCTATTGGGCCTTGAGCGTAGGAGCGTTTAAAAATTTTTGAGAATATGAAAATGACATTATTGCAAGTTGGACCTATTAGGTAAGTGATTTTGGAAGGTTACAGGGTTTTATGAAGTCCCGGGGTCAAATTAGGCCATAGGAAAAATTTTGGATTTTGGTTCTTTTAGGGAGAGGACTGTTGGAAGCAAGGCTTAAGGGAATTTGTAGGTGTCTTGCTAACACAAATGGCCACATGGTGGAGTGGTGGTGGTGTCAATGTGGTAGTAAGGTGGTATGGGGTTTGAATCCCACAAGCAGCATATGTGGGTTTTTATTTTATGCTATGGGAGGAGAAGAGGTAGAGTTGGACTAGAACTCTGCAAGAGAGAGAGAGGACTTGGTCAAATGATTTGAATGAGTGATGGAGAGTATTTGGTGGAGCAAAAAGAGGAGAGAATCATAGGGTTGGATGAGTGTAGGGAGTTGGCCGAATGTAGGGATTTGTTTAGGGGGAATTTCGGCCAAAAAGGTTGGTTTTTTGAAAGTGCACATTCGGTCAAGTGAGGGAGTGCCACTTTTTTCAAAGTTCATTCGGAGAGTGTTCTTTTTGGCATTTTTGGCTAGATCATTTTGGGGTTCACTTCATTTGGCATTTGATTTTTTTCTCCTCTTTGTGCACTTTTCTCTCCTCTTTCTTTCTTCCAATTGTGTTTGGCTGGATCTCTCTTTTTTCCACCTCTTTTCACATGTTCTTTCTACTTTCTTCTCACCTTTTCTCTCTTATGTGTCACAATAGCCGAAACCTCTCTTCTTCTCCATTACTCTTCTACTCTTTTCTCCATTAACCAAATCTCCTCTACTCTCGAATTAAAATCGATTTCCCTCTTCTTTTGCTAATAGTCGAATCCTCTCTACTACTCACCTATTCTCTCTTTTCATTCACTTCTTCTCTCTTTATAAGTCATTAACCATCCTACCTCTACTTTGATTCCTTTATCCAATTACTTGATAGCTTGATGCTTGGTGTTTTTCTTTTTGGGTGCCGTATCTTTTCTTTTTATTTGGCTTCTCTTTGATCAAAGGTAATGTTTCTTTCCCCTTCATTTCTTTATTTTCTTTTCTCTCTTATTAAAGTCGAAACCCTCATCTCTGTCTAGGCCGATTGTATTAAGGATCAAGCTTACCCTCTTCTCTGCTTATTAAATGTTTAGGTTTCAGAAAGTTTTTGGTAAGAGCCAAAACCCCTTGTTAGACAACCACCATTTTAATTGTGGTACTTTGTTGATTGAGAATTCTTCATGGAGGCAAGTTTTTGCCAGTCAAAGGGGATCAAGAGGTGTGTCTAATGGAAGTGGACTCATAGCCCCTGCTCCCAAGTTTAAGCGGCGTACAGTGTTAGTGGTTCAAGACTTTCTGCTGGGTTGTGGAAGGGAGTCGACATCTGGTTTAGATAAGCAAATCATAGTTGCTTGCGCTATCAAGGGTAATTATTAGTAAATCATATGGTTAGGTGTAGATTAAAGATCTTCTATTTCTATTATGATAAGTTAATTGTGTGATATATTTGGTATATGTTACGATGATCGTGAGTGTATAGTTCTCTACGTGATCAGGTGTGTGATCTCACACCTTTTTTGATGATGAATGCATGCGATGTATTTAGAATTGATCGAAAGCTGAAAAGCCAGAAAACCAGCATCTGTGACCATTCAAGCGTGCGAGCACTTGTAGTGGTAAATCAAAATACGAATAATGACATTAAGTGATTGAGAGTGTCACTAGCACTCTCATGAAACTGAGGCCGTAGCGGGCCTGACCAAGCCAAACAGGCCAAATGGGCCCAATGGGCTATCCGGCCCACTTGGGCAAAATTGTTGGAAAACTATCACTTGATAGGTTCATTGGCATAATCTGGAAAATGGAGAACGAAATCATGTGAAATGGGCCACACGAGCGTGTGGGCCCGTTTGGGCCTAAAATCCATTTTAGGCCCAATAGTCCCATAGAGACCCAAAAAGGGTCCTGTGTCGCTCGAGGCAACCATGGGTCTCCGATAAAGCTGATAATTGAAAAATTACCAAATTACCCTAGAGGGTAAATGACTGTTATACCTTTGCTTATGGTTGGTTATCATGTATGTGGTTTATTTACACTTTTGCACATATGATGCATTCCATTTATAATATGTTGCATGGGTTGGGATTGATGATCAGAGGAAGTGTATTCTGGTGGCTCTGACACATTCTATCTGGTGGCTATGCCACTTATATTCTGTTATTTTGGTGGCTCCACCACAAACTCTGTGATTAGCAGCTTGTCTGCCATATTGGTGTGTAGGGCTGGGTGGGTTGACTTGGTCCCTAAAGGTGTGTAGGGCTGGTACGGGTGGTGTGTAGGGTTGGATTGGGTTGGGCTACATTTTTTATTTGTATTATGATGATCATAGGGCTAAGGCCCAGATTGTCATTGAATAGGGCACCGACCTAGTCTGCTTTTGTATGGGCTTGGGCCCAGTTAATGACCTGTTAGGGGTCTACACACTGAGTTCTTGTAACTCACCACTCTATTTTAACCTTGTAGGTGATTTCTAGCGTTAGAGGATTTGGAGCTGCGGAGGACTCTGGGTGGCCATACGTCGGAGAACTTTTCACGAATTTTAATTAAATTTTGGTTTTGCTTCATTTTAAAATTACTTTTAATTTGGGTTTAGTATTTTGTAGTAAGGTCGTTTAACTTAAATTTTCTTTTAAACTTTCATTTCTGCTATGATTTATTGCTAGAGGTTTAATTTAGAGTTTTCTTAAAATGTTAATAATCATTTTTCAAATTATCACATTTCTGCAAATTACTAAATCTGTTTCCTGAGATAAATAAAGTTTTCGTGAATAATAATAATAACATTTTTACAAGAAAATCATAAAAGCAAACATGAATATCACTAAGAACGAAGCTCGGAGTTTAAAAAAGAATATGAAGTTTCTAACGAACACGCGGTTTCTATACAACCCTTTCATGTGACATGCAAGATCTAATCGTAACGTCTAGGCCAAGTTTAGGGTTTTATATTTTATGATATCAGAGCTCGGTTGTAAAACTCGGCTATGGAATGGGCTCGAAACGGTTTTTTTCCAAATTTGTTTGGAATATGATTTAGAAAATATATATTGAAAGTATGGCACACCGAGTCTCTAGCACCTAATCCGTAAGTCCACTTACTTTATTTGATGATATGATGTTAGTGGTAGTATACTAAGATTGTTAGTTATAGGAATTAAGATTATAGAGACTAAAACAGTAGGAAATTCGACCTACGAAAACAACTCTTATACTTGTTTTCCATAAAACTCTTGTTAATAAAAATTGGAATTATAGGACATGGACGAGGTACACATGGCCGCTATAGAGGCCAAGGTTCTAGGGCTGGATCCTCAGCATCGGGGCACATACCCAAAGGGAGGTGCCAGCATCGCCAGTGGCAGAAGCGGGGTCGTATGATCGAGCCGAGCTGATGTGCTGACTCAGCTAGTTAGGGAGGTATTGAAGGAGGTTAAAGGAATTGGTGAAACACTTCGAGTTGGGTGCATGGACTGTAAGAAGAAAAGAGATCGCAGTTCTCTATGGTTAAAGTCTCGTTCTATGAAGCATGTTAAGGCACGTCCAAACTTTTCGGTTTGAATATTGCAAAAGGCGTCATCCGGGTGAATGTTGGAGGAGGTCGGAACATGCTTGAGATGCGGGTTTAAGGAGCATAAGGCTCAAAATTTTTCCATCACCATTAAGTCGGGTATGTTTTGGTTGGATGAGATGTTTGAATGTAGAAAATTTTATGTATGTGTAATAAATATATGTTTGCTTTTGTGGTTAGATAATTGGTTGTGTGAAGAGGTTTCTAGATTAGGTTAGAAGTGTATTAGTGTTATTTGAAACAGAGTGCGCAGCAGCTGCGTGGTAGGATAGCCGCATTAAAACCACTAGTAGATAGTTGGAAATTTCAAGGACAAAATTTTTTTAAGGGGGCAGATTTGTAGCACCTTAAAATTGGGCCCAGGAGAATTGGGCCTATTGGGCCTTGAGCATAGGAGCATTTAAAATTTTTTGAGAATATTAGAATGATATTATTGCAAGTTGGACCTATTAGGTAAGTGATTTTGGAAGGTTACGGGGTTTTATGAAGTCTCGGGGACAAGTTAGGCCATAAAAAAATTTTTAAATTTTGGCTCTTTTGGGGAGAGGAATGTTGGAAGCAAAGCTTAAGGGAATTTTTAGGTGTCTTGCTAACACAAATGGCCACATGGTGGAGTGGTGGTGGCGTCATTGTGGTAGCAAGGTGGGATGGGGTTTGAATCCTCCAAGCAGCATATGTGGGTTTTTATTTTATGCTATGGGAGGAGAAGAGGTGGAGCTGGACTAGAACTCTATAGGAGAGAGAGAGAGGACTTGGTCAAATGATTTGAATGGGTAATGGAGTGTTTGATGGAGCAGAAAAAGGAAATAATCATGGGGTTGGATGAGTGTAGGGAGTTGGTCGAATGTAGGGATTTGCTTAGGGGGAATTTCGACCAAAGAGGTTGGTTTTTAAAAGTGCATATTCAGTCAAGTGAGGGAGTGCCGTTTTTCTCAAAGTTCATTCGAGAGTGTTATTCTTGGCATTTTCAGCTCGATCATTTTGGGGTTCTTTTCATTTGGCATTTGATTTATTTGTCTCCTCTTTGTGCAAATTTCTCCCCTCATTCTTTCTTCCAATTGTGTTTGGCCGAATCTCTCTTTTTTCCACCTCTTTTCACCTATTCTTTCTACTTTCTTCTCACATTTTCTCTCTTGTGTGTCACAATAGCTGAAACCTCTCTTCTTCTCCATTACTCTTCTACTCTTTTCTCCATTATCCAGATTTCCTCTATTCTCCAATTAGAATCAGTTTCCCTTTTCTTTTACTAATAGTTGAATCCTTTACTACTCACCTATTCTCTCTTTTCATTCAATTCTTCTCTCTTCATAAGTCAATAGCCATCCTACATCTACTTTGATTCCTTTAGATTACTTGGTAGCTTGAAACTTGGTGTTTTTCTTTTTGGGTGCCAAATCTCTTCTTTCTATTTAGTTTCTCTCTGATCAAATGTAATGTTTCTTTCCCCTTCATTTCTTTTTTCTTTTCTCTCTTACTAAAGTCGAAACCCTCATCTCTGCTTAGGCCAATTGTATTAAGGATCAAGCTTACCCTTTTCTCTGCTCATTAAACATTTGGGTTTCAGGAAGTTTTTGGTAAGAGCCAAACCCTTGTTGGACAACCACCATTTGAACTGTGGTACTTTGCTGATTGAGAATTCTTCATGGAGGCAAGTTTTTGCTAGTAAAAAGGGGGATCAAGAGGTGTGCCTAATGGAAGTGGACTCGTAGCCCTTGTTCCCAAGTTAAGCGGCGTAGGGTGTCAGCGGTTTGGGACTTTCTGCTGAGTTGTGGAAGGGAGTTGACATCTAGTTTAGATAAGCAAATCGTTGTTGCTCGCGCTAGTGAGGGTAAGTGTTAATAAATCGTATGGTTAGTTGTGGATTAAAGATCTTCCATTTTTATTGTGATAAGTTAATTGTGTGATATGTTTGGTATAGGTGACGTCGATTATGAGTGTATAGTTTTGTACGAGATCAGGTGTGTGATCTTACACCCTTTTTGATGATGAATGCATGTGATGTCTTTGGAATCGATCGAAAGTCAAAAAGTCAAAAAATCGGTATCTATGACCACTCGAGCGTCGGCGCTCGTAGTGGTAAATTGAAATACGAATAATGACGTTAAGCCATTGAGAGTGTCGCGATCACTCTCGTAAAATTGAGGATGTAACGGGCCAACCGAGACAAAATAGGCCAAATGGGCCCAATGGGCTATCTGGCCCACTTGGGCAAAATTGTTGGAAAACTATCACTTGATAGGTTCATTGGCATAATCTGGAAAACTAAAATTAAAATCATGCGAAATGGGCCACACAAGCGTGTGGGCCCGTTTGGGCCTAAAATCCACATTAGGCCCAATAGTCCCGTAGAGACCCAAAAAGGGTCCTGTGTCAGACCGTTATACCCTTGATTACGGTTGGTTACCATGTATGTGGTTTATTTACACTTTTGCACGTATGATGCATTATATTTATAATATGTTGCATGGGTTGGGACTGATGATCGGAGGAAGTGTATTTTGGTGGCTCTACCACATTCTGTCTGGTGGCTATGCCACGTTTATTCTGTTATTCTGGTGGCTCCGCCATAAACTCTATGATTAGCAGCTTGCCTTCCATTTTGGTGTGTATGGTTGGGTGGGTTGACTTGGTCCCCACAGGTGTGTAGGGCTGGTACGGGTGGTGTGTAGGGTTGGATTAGGTTGGGCTGCATTTTCATTTGCATTATCATGATTATAGGGTTAACGCCTAGATTGTCACTGAATAGAGCCTCAGCCTAGTCTGCTTCCGTATGGGCTCGGGCCCAGTTAATGACCGATTAGGGGTCTACTCACTGAGTTCTTGTAACTCACCTCTTAGCTTTAACTTTGGAGGTGATTCCCAGCGTTAGAGGATTTGGAGCTGCAGAGGCCTCTAGGGTGGCCATACGTCGAGTACTTCTCACGAATTTTAAGTAAATTTCGGTTTTGCTTCATTTTAAGATTATTTTTAATTTGGGTTTAGTATTTTGTAATAAGGCCTTGTAACTTAAATTTTCTTTTAAACTTTCATTTTCGCTATGATTTTTTGCTAGAGGATTAATCTGGAGTTTTCTTAAAATGTTAATAGCTATTTTTCAAATTATCACATTTTGCAAATTACTGAATCTGATTCCTGCCATAAACAAAGTTTTCGTGAATAATAATAATAACATTTTTACAAGAAAACCATGAAAGCAAACCTGAATATCACTAAAACAAAGCTCGGATTTTCAAAAAGAATATGAAGTTTTTAACGAACGCACAGTTTCTATACAACCCTTTTATGTGAAATGCCATATCCGGTCATAACATGTAGGTCGGGTTTAGGGTGTTACATCTCATCCCCATGAATATTTAGTATCTGATTTTTTCCTTGTAATGTCGCCTATTGCCATTGATATGTCATAGGTAGTGATCATACCTTTGTGGTAAAATTCTTCAATGATTCGCATCGGTATGTTACTTTGGCGACACATCAGAGTGATGAGTGATGGGAAATAGTGATAACTTGTTTTTCTTTCTAAACACTCTCAAAATTTGTTAAGTATTATTCTCCCCATATTAATTGACTTCCTAGTCAATATAAAATATAGGAGAATAATTTGAATCATTAAAATAGTGCAACTTGAATAAACAAGAGTAATACTCATTCCAATAAAGCAGAACCATACCTTTGCCTCTAGGGTTAGATATTCCATATGACAATAACGAGTTCCTTGTCTTGATGTTGTCCATTTTGTTCCTTCAATCATGATGACTTTCAATATGTCTTGAATCACCTCTTCAGTGACATCAGCTACCACGGTATAATAGTCATCATCATCAATATCTAGTAGACTGAATATGACATTAATGGTTGTTGATGATAAAGACAACTAGTTCGTTCACACTTGTAGCATTGTCAAAGTTGGAGATTTCAATTGGGCACATAATTCTTTGACAATATCCTCATCAATAGGAGATCGAATATCACATACGAATTTCCACACTCACATCTCAATTATTTCCCGTGTAAGTGTCGGTACATCATACTCACTATCCAGTTGAAACCCCTTTTATGTAAGTAATGGTTTCTTTTTAAATATTCTAATGTGTCTAGCCCTTATTCTCGGGGTTCAAACTGTAACATCCTAGATTAGGGGTTATGCATTTGGAGCATAACTCAGGTGTTAGTAGGCTTTAAGGGTGTTTGGAGGTGTTTTAAGAGTTTTTAGAATTCTAGGATGGAAGAGAAAGCTTTGGAAAATTATTGGTTTTTAAGTTAAAAAGGGGAAGCTAGGCTAAGGAAGCCTTAAGAAAATTTGTGTTGGATTCATGACACAAAGAAACCAATTGGCAAGCTAGCAAGGATGCTACCTTGGGGCTTGGAAGGTGCATCACATGGAGTGCCAAGGGAGGAGGTTCGAGCTCTGAGATTGCACTTGGGAGCTTTTATTTTGGCATTAAAAGGGAGCAAGGCCGGGAGGTCTTAAGGGAAAAATCTTAGGCGTGTTTGGCATAAAACATGCCTTGGTAAAGTGGTCGCAAGGCTCCACTTAAGGGCCTGAAATGACGCCATAAGCCCGGTGCAGTCCTGAGTTCGAGTCTTGTTGGCGTGAGGAGGCATGTTTTATTTTTGCTTTTAGCGTTAAGGGGAGAGCTAGGGGAAGGAGGCTTTAAAGGAAATTGTGGCAAGTTTATGTCACAAAAAAAATGCCTTGGCAGAGTGGCTTGGGGCGTTATTGCGACTTGCGTAGAGTGAGGGCTCGAGTTCGAGCCTCGTCGACGATGAGTAGGTGGGATTTTATTTTGCTTTGCATCAAGGCAGGGAAAAGGAAGGTTATACGGCAAATGGGACTTCTATTTGGATGAAGATTAAGCTTATTTTATCCTATTAATATTTGGCTAAGAGTAGGATAATTGTAGTTTAATTTATTTATTTTATTATAGGATAATTATGGTTTTATTTAGATTAAATGAGATTTTATTTTATTTATTATAGTTTAATAGATAGATAAGAGATAAGGTGTTGGATTAATTATTTTATTTGTTAAGAGATAATTAGGAGTTTAAGTTGGGATTTGATAAGTGGGGAAGTGGTGGCCAATTGTTGGACTCTAGGAGCTTGAATTTTCTATATAAATATAGTGCTAGTGTGTGCTAAATTTCCCCTTTCAAAACCTTTCTTTTCCATCTTGGTTATTGCCAAATTTAGTACCTCTTTTCCCATTGGTGCTATTTTTCCCTTGTGCAAAAGCCATTTGTGTTTCATCCCTCTTCTCTATTTGTTCTTGGCGAATCTATATCCCTTTCCCCAATACTCTTTTTTATTTTGTTAGCGAATACCTAAGTAACCATAGCCACTCTTCTCCAAGTCTCAAGGTGAATATTTGTGTTGACAAGATATAGGAGTCATCGATTTCTCTAAAAGATCTTTTGGGATTTACTAAGTGTCGACTACAAGGAAGGAGAAATTCTTTTCTGGAAGGTACACCATAGGCCGTGTGTTCCCTAGTTATTCGGTGAGTTTCGGATTTAAAATCCACAAGGTAAGTATCTATAGCATTCGCCAAGGCCATGTTGAGTAAATAGATGTGTTTCATTAATATTTAAAAGCCGAAACTAATCTATTCAAGTAATCTAGTGATTGTTGATTTCAAGGAAGAAGGATACAAAGTTTTCGGCATTTGATTAGACATCAATCGTCAGCAAGGTAAGGATTTAAGTGTACTAATCCTACTAGGATTTGGTTTTATGGCTGAATGGCTCTTTACTAAGTATTAAGTGATTGATTAAATGTAGAGATTTAAGATCTAAGGCATTAGATCAAGCTTTTCGGGATTTTAACAAATTTGTTAAGCGAATCAGGTGTGTACCCCACACTAACTTTTAATAAGAATTATGGCTAAATTTAATATGAGCATGTTTATAAGAATGTGAATATGGCTAAAGTACCATGTCATGGTACAAAGTACTCAGGTACGTTTCCTACTCCTACTAGGATTATGTTAAATATCTGTTACGACACACATATGACATTATAAGAATGTGAAATAAGAATTTGGCATGTTAATGCATGATATGTATGATATGGGGCATATGGGTTATATGAAAAGGGAAGTGAATGTGGTGACCTAAGACCACGATATCTGATGTGGTGACCTAAGACCACGAATGTAAGACCACGATATCTGAATGTGGTGACCTAAGACCACGATAATCGAATGTGGTGACCTAAGACCACGATATCTCGAATGAGGTGACCTAAGACCACGATATCTGAATGTGGTGACCTAAGACCACGAATTTTATAAGGGCGATGAGCACGTCGACTGCAGCGACTGCCTTCGATGGTGTGTAGCGGATGAAGGGTTGACTTAATAGTCCTTACGGTGTGCAGGATAGTACGAGTGATGTGTAGCGGATGGCATATAGGTTTGGGTTTGGGTTGCATCATCATTATTTCCTATTTGTTATATGAATATGCATGTAATATGTGAACATATGCCTAAATTGTTAAATTTTAGTGTTGGTTACACATTGAGTCTGTTTGACTCACCCCTTGTGGGATTATTATTTAGGTGACGATCAGTGATGGGCCGGGTCGGCAGGAGCTTAGTGGAGGCCATGTGAAGTTCAGATTTTTCTTCGTTTTGGACTCTTATTATTTTGAGTACTTTGAATTTATTTTTGGGAATTATTTGATGTAATAAGGCCATAGTTGAATTATTTTATTTTTACTTATCATGCTACAAAATATTATTTAAAAAAAACTAAGTAAATTTATCATGAACTAAACCCTAAATATTTTATCACCTAAAGTAAAGGATTTTAATAATGAAATAAACTTGTTATCAACTCAAGCGCAAACCAAAACAATCCTTCTTTCAAAACACACAAGTTTTTCCTAAGTAACAAAAGAATTTGAAACGGTTTACACCGGGGAACATACCAGATCCGGTCAAGGCTCGTGGGTCGGGTTTGGGGTGTTTCAATTTAGTATCAGAGCCCAGTTTTAAACACTCGGCCTGTGGTTTAAGGCATAAAACATTTTCAAAATCTAGCCCAAAAGGAATTTTCTGAAAAAAAATTTCAGGTTTTCTGGCATGGCACCTAAGTCTCTGACTCGCAGTCCACCAGGTAAGTACTTCTGACTTCTGAAGTGATTTGAATATGTGAAATGTATGGGCTTTTATAGCAACGTAGATTAGTGAACTAGGATCTGTTGAACCCTAGGACTAGTCTACTCAAAAACACAAGTACATAAGACTTAAGGACCATTAGACAAACATGTGATTAAGTCACCGAGCTAGGGTGTGATAACTATTGTGCGCATGTCTAGGAGTGGATTCAGTAAGAGCTTGGTATTTAAGCAGTCCTAGCGACTCACCTCCTCTTTACTCGAATCCTACCTGGTGCGTAGTAACCGTCACCCTAACCAAGAGGACTTAGTCATCGACTAAACCAATGATTAAAACCTGAAAGAGACTAGCCATATTTTTTATAAAAACCTTAGTTTTTAAAATCCTTAAATTAACCCTTCGATTTGCAACAAAATCTATTTTGAAAATTTCTCGAAAAAAAATTTCTGGTTTGCCAAAATTACAAAAAACCCTAGAGGTAAAATTACAAAAATGCCCTTACTTTCTAAAATTACCATATTACCCTCGATTTTAGTAAAATTTCTCTGTTTTGTAAAAGTGTCCAAAACTCTATTTTACTTAAAAATTCAAGGTACTTTGATTTGGGAAAATTACTAAAATGCCCATGTGTTGTAAATTAATAAAATACCCTTAGTTTTTAAGATTTTCAAAATACCTCGACTTTTGCTAAAATGTTTCTACTTTACAAAATACCAAAACTTTTCTTTTACAAATATCAAGATACCTCGATTTGGAGAATTTACTAAATGCCCCGACTTCCAAAATTACCAAATAACCTCGATTTAAAATTTCGCAACACCGCTTAATTTGAAAAGCAAATTTTCAAGATAACCTCGAGTTTTGTAAATTTTGAAATACTTTTGATTTATAAAGATTATTTTCAAGTGACCCGATTTATTACCAAAATACCTTATAGGAAAAATAACGAAATTACCCCAGGGATGATCAGAATGCCCAAAGTAGTGAAGTGAATGTTGTGAATGAATGTGTCTCTTTCGAGATGGATGAATGTGAATGTGAATGTGAATCCCCGATTAGAATAGTGAACTTGAACTGAGACTTTGTTTGATCGAAAGAACCACTATTAAACTCCTTTTCATAAAACTGTTTGCGGTTAAACAGTGGAACAAAGTACTAATGCATAAAACTCTTTAATCAGATAAAATTGCGATGTTAGAAATGAGTTCTCGGGAGCATGAACTTAAAAATAAAAAAAATTATGCCTAGGAAGTATGATGGCTCTATTAAGATCAGAGTGCGCAGCATAAGCGTAGAGCGGTGAGTTAAGATGTTCGATTATTCGATAGTAAGTAATTTCGAGGATGAAATTATTTTTAAGGAGGGTAAACCGTAACATCTTAGATTAAGGGTTATGCGTTTGGAGCATAACTCAGGTGTTAGTAGGCTTTAAGGGTTCTCGTATATAGCCGCGCCTTTGACAAAGTTGTTGAGGAAGGAAGTACGCTTTGTATGGTCGGATAAGCAGCAGGAGAGCTTTGAGAAGCTTAAGAAGGTTTTAACGGAAGCTCCAGTATTGATTCAGCCAGAGGCAAGAAAGGAATTCATGGTGTATTGTGACATTTCCCATACATGTTTGGGTTGCGTATTGATGCAAGAAGGAAAGGTAGTCACATATGCATCTCGGCAGTTAAGGTTGTATGAGGTTAACTACCTAAACCATGACTTGGAATTGGCAGTAGTGGTTTTCGCCCTTAAAGTGTAAAGGCACTATCTCTATGGAGAAAGGTCAGTGATCTACACAGACCACAAGAGCCTTAAGTATCTATTGACTCAGAAGGATTTGAACTTGAGGCAGCGAAGGTGGGTGGAGTTATTGAAGGATTATGATTGCTCGATAGAGTACCACTCGGGTAAGGCGAATGTGGTAGCTGATGCCCTAAGTCGGAAGGTTATGTCAGATCTAAGGGCTATATCCGCTCACTTAAGTTTGTATGATGATGGAAGCCTGTTGGCAGAGTTGCAAGTCAAACCCACATGGCTGAATGAGGTGAAAAGAGGACAGTTGACTGATAAGGACCTAAGTGCTAAGTTACAGCAAGTATAGAACGGAGAGTTAGAGGATTATGGCGTTAATGAGGAAGTAGTATTGTGCTACAAAGGAAAAGTCTGTATGTCGAATGACAAGGAGTTAAGACAGAGGATTCTTCGGGAAGGCATAGTAGCCCTTATGCTATGCATCCCGGAGGCATTAAGTTGTACAGAGATCTAAGAGAACAATTTTGGTGGCCTAATCTTAAACGGGAAGTTACTAAATTCGTGGGAAAATGTCTGACATGTCAGCAAGTTAAGGTTGAACACCAAGTTCCATCGGGATTGCTTTAGCCAATCGAGATTTCGCAGTGGAAGTGGGAAAGAATTACCATGGACTTCGTTAGTGGGCTTCCCCTTACGCCTACTAAGAAGGACTCGGTATGGGTAATAGTGAACCATTTGACTAAGTCCATACACTTCATCCCGGTAAGAGTGGATTATTCCCTTCAGAAGTTAGCCAAATTATACGTGGCAGAGATTGTAAGGTTACACGGAGTGCCGGTGTCAATTATTTCGGATAGAGACCCAAGGTTCACGTCTCGATTTTAGAGGGCACTTCATCAAGCTTTAGGCACTAAGTTGGACTTCACTACGGCTTTTCATCCACAATCAGACGGGCAGTTTGAACGAGTAATACAAGTGTTGGAGGATATGTTGAGAGGCTGTGTGATGGATTTTCGAGGAAGTTGGGAGGATTACTTGCCTTTAGCAGAGTTCGCCTACAACAACAGTTATCAAGCTAGCATTCGGATGGCACCATATGAAGCATTGTACGATCGGAAGTGTCGAACTCCTACTTGTTGGACTGAGTTAAGAGAACATCGAGTTTTGGGACCAGAGTTAGTGGCAGAAACTAAAGAGAAGGTTGAGATAATCCGAGCACGGATAAAGAAAGCCTCTGATAGGCAGAAGTTTTACGCTGACCTCAAGTGGAAGGAAATAGAGTTTCAAGTGGGAGACCAAGTGTTTCTGAAAGTCTCGCATTGGAAGAAGGTGATGAGATTTGGTCGGAAAGAGAAGTTAAGCCCAAGGTTTATAGGGCCCTATCGAGTACTAAAGAAAGTTGGGCGATGGCATATCACCAGAGTTGCCACCAGTTGTAATGATGCACGACGTATTCCATGTATCCATGCTACGTCGCTACCGATCGGATCCATCCCATGTAGTACCAGTTGAAGAAGTGGAGCTAAGGCCAGATTTGTCCTATGAGGAAGAGCCGATTCAAATCTTGGGACGAGATGTGAAAATATTACGGAGGAAGTCAGTTCCTTTAGTCAAAGTATTGTGGCGCAATCATGGATCGAAAGAAGCTTGTGGGAGCCAGAAGATGCAATGCGACAGCAATACCCTCAATTATTTTAGCTAGGAAATTTTGAGGATAAAATTATTTTAAGGGGGTAGAACTGTAATATCCTGAAAATGGGCCTATGCATTTTTGATTTAATTATACGAAATGGCATGTCCTATGTATTATGAATGTATGATGAACATTTTTGGAAACTTGGAAATGTTAAGTTTAAAAGAGGAAAGTGAATATTTTGGAAACCTGGAAATGTTAAGTTAAAAGAGGAAAGTGAACATTTTGGAAACCTGGAAATGTTAAGTTAAAAGAGAAAAGTGAACATTTTTGGAAACCTAGAAATGTAAGGAAATGTCATGTTTTAAAAGAGGAAACTAAGGCAAGGTGGCCTTAAGAAAATTAATAGGAGGAATTTGACACACAAACAGGCTTGGAAAAGTGGCCTGAAGATATCACTTGAGGCCTAGGTAGGTGACGCCACATACAAGGGTATTGGGCCTAGGTTTGAGTCACTTGGGGAGCAAATAAAGGAGTTTTATTTTTGCTACAAAGAGCAGGGAAGTGGACGGCACTAAGGAACCCAAGGGAAGAGTTTTATTCTCTTTAAATTTCTTCTAAATAGGAGATAAATAATAGATTTATTTATCATTATTTTTAGGAGATAATTGTTGGATTAATTCTTTTAATAAAGTGATAATTCAAAGGATAAAGTTATCAAAATAGAAGAGTGGTGGCCAAGTAAGGGATTTTGAGTAGTAATTTCGGCAATAAGGGGAAAAAAATAGGCTACTCATCAATTTTTCTTCCTCCACTTCTCTCTGCCAAATTTTTTAGTGCTCTCATCTCTTCTTTTCTCTTTCATTTGTTAAGCCAAATCTATAGTCCACCATTTCCAAAATTCTCAAGTCTTCTTTTCTTTATTTTTTTTTGTGGAAATCGAATACCCCAAGAGAACCCCTAGCCGACTTCTCCATTAAATCCTAAAAGCCAAAACCTTATCATCTAGTCATCAAGGCCGATTCTTTAAGGGCTTTTAATAAGGGTGTCTTTGATTTCTTAAAAGGGTAAGATCCAAAATTGGTTTCAATTCTTTTATATTTTAGACCTATCAAAAATTTAGGGACTAATCTCTATTATTGATTTTGGCCGAATTATGGAAGGGTGTATTCGGGATTTAAGAATTGTCAACTTCAAGAAGGTATCTTTTGGGATTTCAAGGATCTAATGTAAGACATATGTATATTCGGCCAAAGGCCATGTTTTATGTTTTAATGTTAGATTAAATCTAACATATGGTTATAGGAATTTCGACAGCATTAAGGAAGCAAGGATCCAATTTGGGATTTAAGATTTGGAAGGTAAGCACCTATGTATATTCGGCTAAAGCCTAGGTTAGTATTTAGATCTGTTCTTTAAAGGTTCAAAAGCTGAAAAATTTAGTATTTAGATCTGTTCTTTAAAGGTTCAAAAGCGGAAAACTAACCAAGTTAATTGATTCAATGCCTGGCCGAATACAAGGAGGAATAAAGCAAAGATTTTGGGATTGGTTGGTGTCCCAATCGGCAACAAGGTAGGTTTTAAGAATACAAATCCTACTAGGATTTGGTTTTATAGCCAAATAGGCTTTATGGTAATATATTAGGGTTGGTCGAATGTAGGAATTGAGATCTAAGGCAGTAGATCAAATTTCGAGATTTCAGTGAATCACTAAGCAAATCAGGTGTGTATTCCACACTAATTCTTAATATGTTTTATGGCAATATTTAATATGTGCATGTTTATAAGAATGTGAATATGGCTAAGGTACCGTGTTACGGTACAAAGTACTCAGGTACGTTTCCTACTCCTACTAGGATTACGAAATATGTTATATTTAACATGTGAAAAGTAACATAAATGTGGATTTAAGTATGATATGCATGATATGAATAATATGGGGCATTCGGGTTATATGAAAAAGGGGAAGTGAAAGTGGTGACTTTGGTCTCACTATCTGAATGTGGTGACTTGATCACATTATCCAATATGGTAACTTCGGTTACATTATCTCGAATGTGGTGTCTCATGACACAATTATTTAATCTGGTGGCTATGCCACGAATTTTATATGGTAATGAGCACATCGATTGCAATGACGCCTTCGATGGTGTGTAGCAGATGGAGGGTTGACTTAGTAGTCCCCACGGTGTGCAGGTTTGGTACGGGATGTGTAGCGGATGGCATCTAGGTTTGGGTTCGGATTGCATCATTATCTTGAATTATTATGTGAGCATGATATGTATGGTATGCCTAAATCTAATAAATTTTAGTGTTGGTTACACATTGAGTATGTTGACTCACCCTGTTGTGGGAACATGTTTGGTGATGAACAAGTGATGGACCGGATGATGAACTTGTGGTGGCCATGCTCACTTTTAAAGTTTTATTTAATTTGGACATTGTATTTTATTTAAGTACTCTACAAATTTTATTTTGGGTTTTTTTTTATGTAATAAGGCCATAGTGATGATTTTATTGTTGTTTTAATTAATATGTTACTTAATTTATGTTATTTAAAGATTAAGTCAATTTAATTTAAAATAAACTTTAAATGTTTTGTCACCTGAAATAAATGGGTTTTCAATATAAAAATAAACTTGTTTTCAACTCGAGCCCAACCACAAACAAACTATCTTCAAAACACACAGTTTTCAAAGTAACTGAAGAATTTTGAACCGATTTACATCGAGGAACATCCAGATCCGGTCCAGGCTCGTGGGCCGGGTGTGGGGTGTTTCATGAACCAAGGTTAAAACTCTTCCTCTTGAATGTCTAAATTTTTCCTTCTTCAATTCATCTTCAAAAATAACCAAGATAAAAAACTACTTAGAAGAAAATTTTTAATCTCCAAATACCTCAAGATAGGTTAAGGGCAACAATTAGATTTTCCCGAACATTGAGGGGTCAACCACAATCACCAAGGGGATTGCCGAAAAAAATCTGTTGCGGCCATCAATTTCTATTCACATTGCTCGATAGGATCTGATTGCTTTTGATGGTGTCCAATTTCAATTAACGGTGATTGAAAGGGCTTGCTAGGTTTCACCTGACAGAGGTCGATGGCGGCCAATTGTTGTTGATAGTATTTGACAGTGCTTGATGGTACTCAATTGTACGCAACATAGGTTGATGATGCCTGATCAATAGATGTCAAGAGTGTGTTAGGGCTACCATATTTGGCCGATGGTGGCTAATGGTGTGTGATAGAGTAGCACGCAAGGGCCTACTTCTAAAAGGTGCGAGCGCACAGGGGTCGGTTGATGCTATCCAGATCACACTAGGCTGGTGGTAGTGGTGGCAGAGATGATGACGGTGATGAGGTGGGTGGCAACTAAAAGAAGAAAAGAAAAATAGGGGAGAAAAAAATAATAAACTAAATCTAATTTCACTTAAGTTAAAAAATTAACTCAATTTTAATTAGGAGTTTTATTTTACCCATTTATTTATTTACAAAATTTATCTATTTTATTTACAACTAAAAATAAAATGTAACTAGAATTAAAAGTAAAATAAAATAAACATAAATATAAATATAATATTTATTTATATACAAAAGTAATAGTTTTCTGATAGAAAAATTCTCATAGATCGGTTACAATAAATGAAGTGTTTTCTTGCTCGTTTTACCAGTCTAGTAATGTTTTAGTCCTTTACCATTAACTTTGGACGTACCTCCTTTATTGTTTTGGTGTTCAACAAATCCGTATGGAAAAACTTGATTAATCATAAAGGGTCTTGACCATCGGGATTTAAGTTAACCTAGAAAAACTTCAATCTCTAGTTGAATAGAAGGACATGTCGTTTCGCTTCAAACATGCGAGGACATGTGCTTATAATGCCATCTTTTTTTTATTTTTCTTTAAAAATTTTGTCATTCTCGTAAGAGAATAATCACATATCTTCCAACTCAATGACTTGTAACATTCATTTGTGTCCAGCAGATTTTAGGTCTAAATTGAACTGTTTAAGAGTCCAATAAACTTTATGCACAAGTTCCAATGGCAAATGACATGCCTTACCATAGACTAACCTATAAACAGACATCCCTAAAGGAGTCTAAAATGTCATCCAGTAGGCCTATAATGATTCGTCAAGTCTCTGAGACCAATCTCTTATAGTTGGGTGAACTACTTTCTCAAGTATACTCTTTATTTCTTTATTCGCAAACACAGTTTGACCCTTCGTTTGAGGATGGTAAGTTGTGCCAACTTTATGCTTTTTATTATATTATCCAACAACCATTTTAGCCATTTATTATTTAAATGGTAACCTTCATCGCTAACTATAGCTTTAGAAGTCCCAAATCTCATAAATATGTGTTTTTGAAGGAACCGCATAACTATCTCGGCATTGTTAGTTGGGTTTGCCTCAGCTTCCACCCATTTGGACACATAATCAATGGCTACCAAGATTTACCTATTACCATAAGAAGATGGAAAATGGCATAAGAAGTCAATTCCCAAAACATCAAATAAGTCTACCTTAAGTATATTGGTTAGCAGGATCTTATTCCTCCTAGTCACATTTCCGACTCTTTGGCATCGATCACATTCTTTCACATAGGCATATACGTCTTTAAATAGGGTCAGCCAAAAGAAACTGCCTTGTAATACTTTGGCTGCAATTCGTAATCCTCCAAAATGTCCCCCACTCAGGGATGAATGTAAATGGTATAAAATGTTATCTACTTTGCTTTCGACTATAGACCTTCTAATCATTTGATCTGCACATTGCTTAAATAAAAAAGGTTCCTGCCAAAAATAATATCTAGCATCATGATGGAATTTCATCCTTTTTGATATGTCAAATTGACCGAAATTAAACTACTAGCTAAAAAGTTAGCATAATTACTTAACTCGAAGATGTGTTCGTTTAGAAAATACTCATAATAGGAATTGAGGAGTGAGTTTTGACTTTTTGCTCCAACCTAGACATATGATCTGCCACTTGGTTCTTTATTCCCTTCCTATCCTATATCACCAAATCAAACTCATTTATCATCGCTTTGCATCTCTCTTTGGCATTACATATTTAATGGTAGTGTGATCAGTATAAATTGTCACCTTTGTACCTACAAGATATAAACCAAATTTGTCAAAAGAAAAAACAGTAGCAAGTAGCTCTTTTTATGTTACCCTATAATTTAATTGTGCTCCCATCAAGTTTTGGCTAGCATAGTAGATGGGATAGAAAATCTTATTCTTCAGTTTTCCCAAAATAGCTTCTACTGCATAGTCGTTTGCGTCACACATTATTTAAAATGGTGAACTACAATCTGGGGTAATGATGATTGGTGCTGAAACAAATCTTTTCTTCAACATTTGAAAAGCTGTTAAACAATCATCATCAAAAATAAATACTAAATCTTTCTCCAATAGTTTACAAAGTAGTTTGGAGATCTTGGAGAAATCTTTAATGAATCTCTTGTAAAATCCAGCATGTCCCAAAAACTCGTAATGCCCTTCACGCAGACACTGGAGGTAGGAGTTTCTCGATAACATCAATTTTTTCTATGTCAACTTCTATTCCTTGTCTGGTAAATCTATGTACCAAAAAATGCCTTCTCCCACCATGAAATTTCATTTATCCTAGTCGAGAACAGGGTTCGTCTCTTTGCATCGCTTGAGCATTTTGGACAAATTATCTAAATAGTTACCATAAGAGTCTTCGAACACAAAAGAGTTAGTTCCAAAAAATTTTCAACCATGTAAAAGAATATAGCAATCATACACCTCTGAAAAGTTGCAGGTGCATTAAAAAACCAAAAGGCATACACTTGATAGAAAACGTACCGTATAAATATGTGAAGGTTTTCTTATGCTGGTCTAGGGCTACAAGGATCTGATTGTATCTTGAATAACCGTTAAGGAAATAATAGTTATCATGCCCTCCAATTCTGTGTAGCATTTGATCTAAAAATGTCAATGGAAAATGTTCTTTTCAAGTTGCCTTATTGAACTTACAGTAATCAATACAAATTCTCCAACCTGTAATAGTTCTGGTTGGAACCAGCTAATTATTTTCATTTTTTACAACTTTGATGCCACCTTTCTTTGGCACACACAAGATTGGACTCACCCAAGAGCTATCTGAGATGGGGTAAATGATTCTCACATCTAACAACTTGATGATCTCCTTCTTGACTACCTCTTTGATGATGGTTTTTAATCCTCTTTGGCCATCAATCATTCCTTTTGCCCCATCTTACAAGATGATTTTGTGCATGCAAAAAGATGAGCTAATTCCTCTGATATCTAGTATCGTCCAACCGATTGCCTTCTTGAATTTTTTCAAACATTAATCAGCTTATCTTCTTATTTATCAGTTAATTCAACTGAAATAATCAAAGGTAGAGTAAAAGAGTTACCTAGAAAAACATATTTAATGTGAGAAGCTAGTACCTTTAACTCTAACTTGGGAAGTTCTTCAGTTGAAGATTTCAATTGTTTATACTCACATGATTCCAACTCCAAAGACTCAAATGGGGTTGCAAAGAGAAACCCTTAAATTTGGCTTCCAATTCAGCTTGATCACCATCTTCGTCACTATCACTTAGTAGATCGAGTGCTAGATTTGTTTTAATAGATCATCCATCGAGAATAACGGTTTCGTCTCATCCATTCTCCTACATTAGGGTATCTCATAGCTTTGAAAATAGTAAAAGGAACCTTACCATCTTAGACTAGCATGGTAAGTTTTCTCTTCTAAACATCAATTAATATTTTTCCAATTGCTAGGAAAGGTCTTCCAAAGTAAAATATTTAGCAGAAAAATTAAATTTATCAACACATCCAGAGTATCTTCAATTTTTCCTTCAGAAAATGATATTGATCGGTCTGCCAGCTATAGTGTCATTGTTGTCGATCTAACTTCACCGATTCCCAATTGTCTAAACATAGACATGGGCATTAAATTTATGCTCGCTCCTCAATTAAATAAAGCCATACCATAATACAAATTTCTAATATTACACGGTATGATAAAGCTTCCAGGATATTTCATCTTTGGTGACAACTTATTTTGCAGGAATGCGCTACACTCCTTAGTGAGAGCCATCACCTCAAACTCTCCCAACCTTCTCTTCTTAGAGATGATATCTTTCATAATTTTAACATAATTTGACATCTATTCCATAGCCTTACCAACAGAATGTTGATATGCAATTGCTTAAGTACATCTAAGAATTTCTTATAGTGTACCTCTTGTTGTTGCTTCTGGAATCTCTACGGGTAAGGAGGTGGTATGAGTTTTAACTTAATGGGACAAATATTTGGAGGAAGTGTTGATTTTGGATATACCTTGGGTGTTGATTCTTCAATATTACTCTAATGCGATTGTGCCTTAGTAGAGATCACATAACTAGGATTCTACGCTACGGGAGATTCAACTTCTGGTTGAACTTCCTTCTGTTCATGGACAACAACATACTCATCTGTGGATTCAACAATTGCTGGTTCCAACGCCTTTCCACTACTCAAAGTAATAGTCTTACACTGTTCTTTGCATGTGCTCAGGGATTCTCCATATCACTCAGCAAAGCACCTTAAGGTTTATTTCTTATCTCATTAGCTAATTGTCCAATCTAGTTATCAAGATTCCTTAGAGTGGTATTCTTTTTAGCAATATATGCTTTTAGAAAATTCTCCAAACTATTTAGAGACTCAACTGCTTGAGGTTTCTACATTTTTAAAGAAAAATTTGACAAATGATTTCGATGAGAGTGCATATAGGTATTACCTAGACCAATCCCTTGAATACTCCAGGAGAAATTGGGATGATTTCTCCATGAAGGATTATAGTGATTCGATTGTGGAATTGGGCCATTCCTATTTTGATGTTAATTTCCTACATAGTAAATAGATTTAGGATTGGATGGACATTCTTTGAATGCGTGACTATTACCATAGTAAACACACGTTATGTTCTTGAAAAGACTTTGTTGCGATCTGTCATGTCAGTGTTGCAACCATTAACAAAAATATTCTTAAGAATGGAAGTCATAATAGATACCTGAGCTACTAAAGATGTAAAAGCGTCGACTTCATGAACTCCTGCACTCTTCTCCATATGGCAACTCGATAAGTAGGCAACTTGTAGTTGTTACTCAAAATTCTTTCAAGAATCTCATATGCTTCATTGTACGACTTTGAAAGAAGAGCTCTGTTAGCTGAAGCGTCTACCACCATTCTCTTCTAAGCATTGACACCATTGTAGAAAGTCTCCAATTGAATCCAATGAGGAATTCTATGATGAGAGCATTTTCGTAATAACTTCTTAAATATTTCTCATGCCTCATACAAGGACTCATCATCAGATTGCTAAAATGTAGCAATTTCATTTCTGAGTTTAGCATTCTTAGTTGGTTGAAAATACTTCATCAGAAAACGTTTCGTCAGTTTGTGCCATGTGGAAATAGAACAGGGTGGTAAGGAATTCAACCATGCTCGTGCACAATCTCGCAACAAATATGGAAAAAGCTTCACTAAGAGTGGCTTACTACCATAAATAAGCATAGGTGCAAATAAGGACATTGAACAAATATCCCACTGAACTGTCCCATTATTTGCAACATCTGGAACATCACTGGTTTTAACTCAAACTGAGGGACCTCAATCTCAAGTCTTACATTCCCTGGATTGAGTTCACAAAACAAAGGCACAGTATATTACCAAATTGCTCGATCTTTGTCATTAACAACAAGGATTAGATTTCAATTATTACAGGCTATGTCTTCTCTCAAATTTTGATTCATCTCTTCGACTTGTCTTTGGGCTAATTACTCCCTTCTTCTTTTCCTAAAAGTACATTCAATTTATGGGTCAAGACAATAAATCTATAATTTGGTCTATGGTCATAAACCCTGAAAAATCAAGAAAAATAAATAAGTTCAAATAATAATAATAAACCAAACTAAAAAATAAATATCTTCAAAAATAATAACAAATAAATTCTCTGACAACGCCACCAAAAACTTTATTGTCATGTGATTACGTGATGGAATGTCGTAATTATTTGCAAAAAGTAGCAAGTAAAAAAGTTACCGTCTCTATAAGGACTATGTGGTAATTATTTGCAAGTCAATTTTTAATCAATTTGGTTAAACAAGATACAGAAAAAGAATTTTGATGGAGTGTCGCAATATAAATTAACGAATTAAATTTGTGTTCAAATACCCACAAAAAAAAAAAACATACATTGCAAAAAAAATTATCACAACAACAAATAAACAAAAGGCATAATATAACACAACATGAATAGCCTAAAATAAAATATTTCACTTTCACAGGAAGTCATAAGAAATCATAAAAATAATATTACGAGAGATTCATGGAAATAGAAAATTCATTAAACTCGTTTTAATTAAAAGATAGGCTTCTCCCGAAGTTCTATTATGTTCCTAAGTTAATTAGCATATCCCTATGTCAAAAACTAACTTAAAAATCTCCCTCTTGGGCATTTACATAGTTTATGCATATAGTAATTATCTTCCAAAATTGACATGATATGCACCATTTAGAGTGTATGTCTTTTAATTATTACCTCTTCCGAGATTAAACAGTTAATTCAATAACTTACAAATGTTGGCCATACATTCACAAGTATAAACATGCTTTCAACCTAAATGATGAAATAATCATTTGCACAGAATATTCAAGAAACAAAAATCTAATGAACTCAAATCAAGATTCATATCTATTTTGAATGAAATAAATTAAGTCATGTCACATGAAACTGAAAATATAAATATGAGATGCAATCTTGTCTCCCGACAGAGAAAACTATAATTTAACAGAAAGAGAAGGACAAGGAGTAGTCGAGGGGGTTATCCACGACCATGTCACAATACGAAGAGCAAACAACTTAATGTAGGAGGCTATCATGGGCTACTCCTTGCGGATTTCCATGGTGGCTTCCTTCCTCATATTTAGGTTAAAAATCACCTAAACACCTTCAAGTTGATCTCTTAGTTGCTCTCATTTCAACAAGTGATTGCCTTATTTTGTGGACTAAGTGTCTTGGAAGTCATGAGAAAGGAAAGAAACACCTAAGAAAGATGAGATTGAATTGATTCTATTGTGTCACTTGTGAGTCACAAGTTGTTGTTTAGATGAATGGATGAATGCCCTATTTGTAGTGGTTGAGCCCAAGCAAAAAATAACAAATGTATCCCCCGTAATATCCATTTTTTGTGTCCTCCCTTGGTTGGTGGAAGACTAAGTCTTCCATGCTAATTTTAGCAAAGAAGGTTGCTTGAATCTCTCTCTTACTGGTTGTCATGTCTTGAGTTGAGAAATACTGAGTCTTCCTTGCTATTTTAGTAAGGAAGTTGCCTTCTTTTTCACTATGCATGGTCAGCCACATCTGGTCCAAGTGTGGTGGTTTTTTATTGCTATATTTTGTAATAGTTTGACAGTTGAAGACTTGATTAAAGAAGATCTTGTGCTGATTTTATTTTGTGCAATTTTAGGTCATATCTTCTATATTTAGGAGTTTGAAAGGTTGGTAAAGTACTGCTAATTTTAGCAATGGATAATTGCCAACTTGTTTTCTTGGTAAAATGGGTAGGTGAGGAATGGTTTTGGGCCGTCTATTTTGGTAGTACTAGGCCTCTTGGAATTCTTACTGGGTCATTAGCACTTTCAAATCCATGTGTCTGAACTATTAATCTTTCAACCTATACCTATCTAAGACCCAAATACAACAAAAAATCAACCATCCTTTTCCTTAGCCCAATTAGTCCCATTTAAAAATAGCAAAATAACATGCATTTAACATAAATTCATAATATTAACACATTTCTATAGAAATAATAAAATATCATGAAATCAAGTATAAAACCATAGAAAGTTTTGTATGTGTACTTGGAATTAGCATAATTTATAAACAAAAGAGTGCTTAAATATGTATATATTTTGGAGTTTACAGTTTGTCCTTGCACGAAGTGAAACAAAGGAAAAATTTGCAGCCAAATAAAATGGAGAAGAGGGGTTTTGAAAGTGGTTGGTTAATGGGTTTTAAAGAGAGTTTAGAGTTAAGAGGGATATATAAATAGGTTAGAAGTGTTTTGAGGTTAAAATTTTTGTATTTTTATGTTAAAGCTTGGGTAAAATAAGAGTTAAACCTAATGGGTTGTGCGATATGTCAGGTCAGGCCTATAGAAATTAGTAACGATGTCACGACATAGGGGTTCTATGTCGCGACACCCCTAGTGAAATACCATTGTCTCAACATTGAGGTTTGATGTCTCGACACACCTTGAAATTTTTGGATTTGGGGTAAACTGCCTTTATTGTTGCAACACAAAGGTACTGTGTCGTGACATTGAGCTGAATTACTCAATTTCTTATACTTGTCAGTGGTGTCGCAACATGGAGTTTCCATGTTACGACATTGGCTCTATTTTGGCTCTTATTTTTTCATTTCAAAGTGTTTGGATTAAATTCTTACTTATTTTATATAAAATTAAACCCTAAAATACTTATGAATTTATTAAAATACAATAATATACAAAATTTTATCAGAATTTAAAATTACGTCAAGTATTGTCAATTTAAATCATTAGCTCATTAGTGTGTATATGGATGCCCTTTTTGTTATTTTTTTGTCCTTATTAGTCCAGCATCCATCATCCCACTCTATTTTTCTTCATTTGTCTCATTCTTTGAACTTTCTTCTTTGACCTGCATTAATCATAGGAAATACCTTTCTCAAATCAAAATTATTAGCCATACTTATTAGTATTGGTATCTTGGTAGTCCTATATTTTTCTCATGCCCTTGATTCTGTAAGACATCATCTTTATATGTTTCACATTTTTCTTCTTTTTTTAACTCTATCAGTAATAAACCCAGGGGTGTCCAAGAAAAGTTCACCCAACAAAATAGATCTTTTAGAATTTACCTCAAAATCTAGGATTATAGAATCATTGCGTACTGTAGGCTTACATTGTTCGATCAACACATCTTTAGACATCCCTATTGGTTGAGCTACAACTTCATTGTGTGGTTCTAGTAGGAAATGAGTACTATTTATTTTCCCCATCCCTAGATTCTTATTTATCGGTAAGGTCAGTCGATTAACAATAAATCCTAAGTCAGTTAAAGCTCTACCAACATATGTGTTCCCTAGTTCTATTAACATCGTGAAACTCCTTGGGCATTTAAATTTTTGAGGTTCCTGATTAAGGAATATCACTTTGCAAAATGTCTCAATATTGAATGGATCCTCCTTTTCAAAATTCTTATGCTTTTCCATGATTTCTTTTATAGGCTTTGTAGATGTTGAAAATTTCTTTGTTGGTTCCATAAGAGTTAGAATCTTACAAAATGATTGGATTAGGTTTGAAAAACTTACACTTCCTGTTACATTATGATATTATTCATTCTCTAGTTGCGATAAGACTAATGTTGTTAGGATAGCAAATTCGATACTTGGCCCATTATTATTGTCTTCCCAGATTAGGGTTTTTAGCTACTCAAGATTTCACCTTCTGAAGGTGCTGATGTGGTTAGGTTCTCCTCTTCATTTTTCCAAAACTCATCCTTAATTTTGCTCTGAGTTTGATCGAACCCTTGGCAAGATGTTGAGATCTTTTCTATTACCTGACTCAATTCTAGCATTAGCAACCTTTTATTTTCTTTAATTACCCATTCTTCATATACTCCTTCTTCATAAATTTCATCATCATAGTTTGCTTCATCATCGAACCACAATAATCAAATTAATCTATGACATTGCTAAATTGGTCTTAGTGACAAACTTTGCAAGACTCTTTCCCTTTTTTAGGGGTATGTATTGGGATCTCTTGAAGAAAATAAAAGATGTTAGCAAATTAAAATATAGAAATAAATAAATATAATAAATTAAAGATCGTATCTATAATTTTTTTAAAAATCCTAATTATTCTATAAGGCAAAAAATTAAAACTAATTAATAGTGTTGCCTCCCCGAAAATAGCACTAACAACTTGACCACCTTCGGCATACTAGCTTCTAGAGTGTGAATATTGCTATTAAAATAATAGATTAAGGCAATGTCCACAAGTATATGGGTCAGGTTGTAATATAGTTTTACAACGGAGTAGGTAAGTATTCTAAGGGTCGTACCTAAGGGAAGCAAGTAAAATAATATTAACATAAACATAAATAGATCTAATTAGTGCTATAAATAAATTATAATATGATAAACATAAAGTAAAAATTATTTGTTTTTATAATAAAGGATATAAATATGCATAAAAGAATGAAAACGAAGAACTGACATGTAAACTCAACCAAATATAAGCATGGGTCACTAGCTCGCTTTAGTAGTCATAACCAATTCATATGTCAGGTTTCTACTCAATCAACTAGTCATTACCCTAGCAGGATCTCTCAATCTTCCACTTAAGAAATGAGTCGGGAAGAATAAATTATCTCTCAACCTCACAGTCTAGACGAGATTGGGATAAAGGGTTCATAAATATGCAATACAAATTTTGGTTTAATTCCCACCTAAATAACTTCCTAAGGTTGTCAAGCCTAGGGTTTAAGTTCTTTTTATTTCAAATAGTTAACCCGCTAAAAACATCCTACATAGAAATTAATTAATCATACGTCTACTCGCTAATCCCCCATAAGAGGATTAGTTCCTCATGGATCTCATAAACGATATAAACTTCATAAAGTAAATAAACATAAAGAATAGATAAAGATTAAAAGTTTAAGAAGAATCTCGAATTTAATTTGAATGAAGTGTTGAAATCCACAAAGATGTAACACCCCAAACCCGGCTTATGCATTAAGCCCGGATTTCGGCATGCCACACAATTTTAACGAACATTCAAAACATTTAACGAAGTAAAAATCAAATTGCAAAACGATTAAGAACATTACTCTATCGGAAAATTGAGGTTTATTTGAAATGCTTGATTTAAAACACAAGAATTTGTCGTTTGATATATATAAAGTAGTAATCGATAAAAACTTTAGATTTATTAAATCGAATATTTCATCAAAAAGTTTTAAAAGAATTTTCTAAGTTTCTAGATAAGAAAAACTTTTATTTGAAACGAGAGTTATAGAAAATCATTTATGAAAAACAAAATCAATCCAACTTAAATAAACTAAAACATAAATAAATCCATCCACACAATAAAATCCATAATTAAAAAGGCCTTATTACATCGCCATTAATAATACTTAATAGAAATTATAAAAGAAGTCTCAAAGTTTTATGAACCACCATTTGTAGTATAGCCACCCCACGAAGTCATCTTCAAACCAAGTCTCCATCAATTGTTATTACCTGAGAGGGTAAAAATAATGGGGTGAGTTACTTAGAACTCAAGTGCAAGTCACTTACCATAGTCCACGGGCCAAGACCATTTAAACATTTATTTGGGCCTAAGCCCATTTCAAAATATAATAATTTAGTATTTAAAATAATAATGCAAATGATATGCAATTCCCAAAACCAAACCTAGATTTCCATCCGCTACACACCCCGTCAGACGCAACCAAGACACACTGGGGAGCTTTAGTCACCCACCCCGCCATCACAATCAAGTAGGCTTTAAGCCCAATATCATATTTGTGGCAACGGCCATTTAAATAATTGTGGTAAAACCACCAATCTAGATTTCAGAAGCGCCATTGTGACAGAGTCACCTATCTAGAATTCTGGCATTAAGCCTTTCTTCTCTTCATCATTGATCCCAACCCATGCAATCATGTTTATGCACTACAAAATATTTGTAAAGAAAACCATATCATAATTTATGAATTTTGGCCCATTAAAACGCATTTCACATATAGCCCATTTATCCATTATCATAAATGGACCATTTATAAATTTTCACTTAAGGCCCATTTATCGATTATTACATATGGCCCAAATTCTCAATTATCACATATGGCCCAAATTTGTCAAATATCTTATATGGCCCAAATTTATCAAATATCACATATGGCCCAAATTTGCCAAATATCACATATGGCCCAAATTCTGAAATATCACATATGGCCCAAATTTTCACTTATTATCGTTTTAGCCATTAAGGACGATTTCAAAATTTTTACGATCTTAATACCGATTTCATGATTTTAACACTAAAGTGTCGATAATACCATATTTTCTGATTTCACCAACTTTGCGATTTTTAATCCAACTTTTACTACTGTATAGTCATCTAACCCATCAGATATAGTGTGAGATTACACACCTGATTACGGTGAGAACTACACTCTCCCGCTCGTCGATATCTTAACACACATTACAAAGGATTAGAACACTAAAATTTGATATTAACAATTCTAATATTGAGTGATCTAAATCTTACCCTCGGAATCTCGAATAACTACTATTTACGATTTCTCTCCGACCAAAGGTTCTATACCCCGAGTAAACAGTGGTTCGGGAGTACGTACGACTTTGAATATTTGATTTTAGCCGGATAAAGGTCCACAACCCGGTGGAAAATCTCAGATTCCCAAAACAGTCCTTCTCTTAAACTTAGGGGGATTAATAGAACCACCCCTCTTCCGAGTACTATATACTGCCCTTTTTGTCCCTATTTTGATTGTCTTCAAAGACAAAGAAACATTAGTCCTAACAAAAAACTATCAAAAATCTTAAAACTAAAGACTTGTAAGTGTAATCGATTTACCTTGAAAATCCTTTACCTTGACTGATGAAATCTCCTTTTCACCCAATCTATAGTAGCTATAATCACTTAAGATGTAGAAAAGAAACCGGCACTCCACTATACGACTACAAAGAAAGAAGAATTTGTTTGAAGGAGAAAAGGTTAAAATAAAAGAAAAGAATGATTCGGCTAAGGTTTTACCATCAACATTTGGCCATAATGAAGAATGAGAGAGAGGATGATATTTGAGAATCTTTTCAAAAAGAATGAAAGAACAAAAAGAATAGAGAGAGAGTTTATGTATCTATTTTCCAAGGATGAAAGATGAGCAAAGAAATGGGTCTTGAAGTTGGTGTATATTCGGCCAAAAGAAAGAAAAAGAGAATGAATTAGGTTTCTTCAAAGTTGCATGGTTTCGGCACAAAAGGGAAAAAGAAGAAAATGATACTAATTGGTCAAAAAGAAATGGCCAAACAACCAAAAATTTGCCAATGGTTACAAGTACATTCGGCTAGAGAAAAGGGTTTTGGAGAGACTGAAAAAATGCTCATGTTGCTAAAGAAATTGACCAAACTAGCTACAAATCCCTATCAAGCTACTAACAAAAATTCGGCCAACCTCCCTAGCCCCAAAAACTGTCCAAATACATGGACAATAGGCCATTAAAATGTTTCCAAAACATCTTCCCTTAATCCAAGCCTTATGTCCCCTTATCATACCAAAACTTCTTGATTCCATACCGTAAGTTAGTACTTACCTTATTCCCTTAGTCTACTTTCCATAAATGAAAAAGTCCATCCTTACCATAAGTATTGCTTGACCGACACTTGCCATACAAGTGCAAAAATAAAAAATCATCTAATTGCTATCCAAGGGATTCGAACATCTCCCCTCATGCAATTACTCATGCGCCAACACGACCTTGCCAATTACTCATCTTATGCTAATTTTAGACTCTTAAATTTACTTAAACCTCAAAATCACTTGATCCACTTCAATTAAATACTCCTTACTAGAATTTATTCTAATTCCGAATAGTTCTCAAGTCTTCTCAAGACTATACTAAACATGAAAAATTTTACTATACACAAGATAAGCATTAAATCATGCATCAAATAAATACTTTAAATTTTAGGATGTTACAATTCTACCCTCCTTAAAGAAAATTTCATCCTCGAAATTTACACCTGGCTAAAAGGAATGAGGATATTATTTCCGAATTACATCCTCAGGCTCCCACGTAGCTTCCTCCACTCCGTGATTACGCCATAAAACTTTGACCAATGGTACAGTCTTCTTTCTTAGCACTTTAACATCTCGGTCTAAAATTTCCACTGGTTCCTCCTCGAAAGACAAATCTGGCCTTAATTCTACTTCTTCTACAGGTACTATGTGTAATGGATCCGATCTATAGCGTCTCAACATAGAAACATGGAAAACACTATGAATCTATCTCAATTCTAGAGGTAAATCAAGTTGATAGGCTACTGGTCCTACACGCTTCAACACACTGTACGGCCCAATGAACCTAGGGCTCAACTTGCCTTTCCTTCCAAATCTGAAAATCTTTTTCCACGACGAAACTTTCAAAAAGACCTGATCTCCCACCGTAAACTCAATATCTTTACGCTTCAGATCTGCGTACGACTTTTGTCTATCCGAGACTTCCTTGAATCACACTTGAATAACTTTTACCTTTTCTTCCGTCTCAGTTATCAGTTCAGGACCCAACAACTGTTATTCCCCTAATTCAGTCCAACAAGTAGGAGTACGACACCTACGACCATATAACGCTTCATAGGGTGCCATCTGAATACTAGATTGATAACTATTGTTATACGTAAACTCTGCCAACGGTAGAAAATCCTCCCAACTACCTCTGAAATCAATCACACAACCTCTTAACATGTTTTCCAAAATTTGGATTACTCTTTCCGACTGACCATCTAACTGAGGGGAAAAGTTGTATTGAAGTTTAACTTTGTACCTAGAGCCTCATGCAAAGCTTTCCAAAATCGTGATGTAAACCGAGGATCCCTGTCCGATATGATAGACACTGGTACCCCATGCAACCTCACGATTTCAGATACATAAAGTTTAGCCAACTTTTGCAACGAGTAATTGTCTTTAACTGGTAGAAAATGAGCAGTCTTCGTTAATCGATCTACTACCACCCAGACAGGATCTTTTTAGTAGGTGTTAAGGGTAACCCACTAACAAAATCCATAGTTATCCGCTCCCATTTCCATAATGGAATCTTTACTGGTTGCAACAATCTCGAAGGTAATTGATGTTCCGCCTTTACTTGTTGACAAGTCAAACACTTTCCCACAAAATCAGTAACTTCCTGTTTTAACTTTGGCCACCAATACTGTTCATGGAGATCCCGATACATCTTATTTCCTCCGGGATACATAGCGTAAGGGCTACTATGCACCTCTAGAAGAATCATTTGCCTCAAATCCAAATCCTCGGGCATACAAACCCTTCCACGAAAACACAGTACACCTTCTTTGTTCAAACCAAAATCTCCTATTACACCACTTTCAGATTGTTGTATTAAAGGACCCAACTTTTCATCAGATAATTGCTTTTCCTTGATTTGTTCCAACCATAAAGGCTTCACCTGAAGTTCCGCTAACAAACTACCATCCTCATACAAACTGATATGAGCAAACATTGCTCTTAACCCCGATACAACCTTTCGACTCAACGCGTCTACCACAATGTTAGCCTTTCCAGGATGATACTCGATTGAGAAATCATAATCCTTTAACAACTCCACCCATCTCCGTTGTCTTAAATTCAACTCCTTTTGGGTAAGGAGATACTTAAGACTCTTATGGTCCGTATAAATGATTGACTTCTCACCGTATAGATAATGCCTCCAAATCTTTAATGCAAACACTACCGAGCCAATTCCAAATCATGAGTAGGATAATTGACTTCGTGCGGCCTCAACTGTCGAGAAGCAAAAGCTACCACTTTTCCACTTTGCATCAGTACACATCCTAATCCCGTGTGTGATACATCACAAGAAACAAGAACTCTTTTTCTCCTCTGGTTGAATCGATCTTGTGCTTCCGTTAGAATCTTCTTCAATTTCTCAAAACTTTCTTGTTGTTTATCGGTCCATACATACGGTACTTCCTTTCGTAACAACTTAGTTAGGGGTGCAGCAATCAACGAAAACCCTTCAACAAAACATCTATAATAACCAGCCAAACCCAAGAAATTTCGAATCTCAGCTACTGACTTTGGCGGTTTCCAGTCCAACACAGCCTCTACCTTTCGAGGATCAACTCTTATTCCTTCAACTGACACTACATGACCCAAGAAAGTCACTTCCTTCACCAAAATTCACACTTATCGAATTTGGCATAAAGTTCTTATCTCGCAAAATTTGCAACACAAAGGCGAAATGAGAGTCATGCTCTTCTTCATTCCTCGAATATACCAAGATGCCATCTATGAACACTACTATGAACCGGTCTAAATAGGGTGGAAGACTCGGTTCATCATGTCCATAAATGCAGCTGGTGCATTAGTCAAACCAAACGGCATTACTAAAAACTCATAATGTCCATAACAAGTTCGAAATGTCATCTTATGAATATCTGCCTCCTTCACCTTGAGTGATGATAACCCAATCTCAAATCAATCTTGAAAAAGACTGAAGCCCCTCTTAATTGATCAAACAGGTCATCGATTCTCGGTAATGGATACCTATTCTTGATCGTCAATTTATTCAACTGCCTATAATCAATACACATACGCATCGACCCATCCTTCTTCTTGACAAACAAAATCGGTGCTCCCCACGGAGACACACTTGGTCGAATAAATCCCCTATCTAGCAGTTCTTGAATTTGAGCTTTAAGCTCCGCTAACTCCTTCGGTGCCATTCTATAAGGAGCAATGGACACTGGAGCAGTTCCGAGTAAAAGCTCAATGCTAAATTCTACTTCCCGATGTGGAGGTAGACTCGGAAGTACTTCGGGAAAGACATCTGGAAATTCTTTCACCGTTCTTACACTTTCTACTGAGAAATCCTTGGCATCCAAAGCACTGATGAATGCTAGGAATGCTTTATTCCCTTTCCGCACCAACTTTTCTGCCTTTAAAGCAGATACCATATTTGCCAAAAAGTTTCTTCGCTCATCTATCATTATTATCTCCTTATCATCCACAGTCCTAATTGACATCTGTTTTTCAGCACAATCCAGTTACGCCCGATGCTTCACCAACCAATCCATGCCCAAAATAAGATCAAATTCATCGAAAGGTAATTCCATCAAGTCTGCTAGAAATACCTCTCTTTAAATCTCTAAGGGCACATCTCTGAATAATTTATTCACTATTACCGACTGTCCTAAAGGACTAATTACCGTCATCTCTCTATCGGTAATTTCCGATCTAATGCTTAGGTTTACAGATATAGCACTAGCAACATACAAGTGGGTAGATCTGATATTTATCAAAGCAGTAACAGGTACATCAGAGATGAAGAGCATACCAGTTATCACATTAGGTGCATCGCCATCCTCACGACGCCTGACAGCATAGACCAATCCTGGCTGTCTTGCCTCCGTGTTACCTCTAACACCATTACCTCGACCCGGTGCACCTTGTCCACGTCCATTACCATTACCACCAAGACCCGGTCCACGACCTTTTGGTGGCTGCTGAGTACCTCTAGCTAGCTGAGCCTCAGGGTTACGAGCTTCCTGAGTCGTTTCAGTCCGTCGAGGATAATTCTTAAACTAATGATCCTTAGATCCACATTTAAAATAGGCTCCAATTTTCCTCCAACATTTTTCGGGATGCCATCTACCATAGTCGACACATTCTCTAATCTGATTGGTCGTCACAGGTGCCCTAACTTGAACTGCCTCATCATTCCGTGGCCTCTTTTGAAACCTTTTAGAAGAACCAGAATACTTAAAATCCCTCTTGCCTCTTACTTTTTCCCGATTCTGGCGTTCTAAAATCTTAGCCTCTTCGGCTATCTTAGCTTTCTCTACTAGTGAGGTAAAAGTCTGCACTTGTTGTGGGGCTATCAGTACCCACAACTCATCAATCAGTCCATCCTCAAAGCGTACACAGCGCTCATGATCAGTCTACATTATAGTACGAGCATAACGACTCAAACAAAGAAATTCTGCCTCGTAAGCTGCTACAGGCTTACTTCCTTGAACCAAATTCAGGAATTCCTTTCTCCGGGCATTTATATAACTTGTCCCGATGTACTTCCCTTGGAAAGCAGCTTTAAAGAAATCCCAATTAACCAATGCAGCCTCGGTGCCTTCTCGACAGTAAGCCACCATTGATACGCCTCGTCTCTTAACAAAGACACGGCTCCTCTTAATTTCTGCTCATCGGTGCATTCCAAATCATCCATAATTCATTCTACAGCCTCAAGCCAATATTCTGCCACATTCGGGGCTACACCAGAGACACCTCTAAAAACTTCTGCACCACTAGACTTGTAACACCCCAAACCCGGACAAGACACCACGTCCGAATCTGGTATGTTACGGGAAAACATGTTTGTGAGAGGTTAAATTTTTCGTTAGAAGCCGAGTGGAAACACAGTGTATTTTAGGAGACAATTTGAGTAGACTTGTTGAAATCAGATGAAGTATTTGAAACCCGGAGATTTTTTTTTGAAATCTTAACCAGACTGTGTGGCTAAATGAGTTTAAACCATTTAAACCTTAATAGTTTCTTAGTGTTACTTAAAACCTTATTAGACTTAGGAGTAATACAAGTTTGATTTGAAAATCATTTGAATTTGCTTATCAGAAAGACATAGTGTGATACCCGATGGTATGGTTTAAAAACATATTATGTTATCATTTTAAATCATTATCTTTCCAAGTTTTAGTAAAATTCTTACCAACTTGTTTTGTTAAGGCATATTAAAAATCTAATTAAAACATAAACATCACCAAACATAAATTAAAGGCCTTTACAAATCCAAAATAAAACCCAAATAAAGTAAATAAGCCAAAGTACCCAAATTCAATAATCCTTTATTAAAGCATGGCATGTGCACCCGAGTCCATCCGGCCCATGTCCGCGCTCACGAGTCACCAAATGTCAAAGGAGAGGGTGAGTCGAATGACTCAAGTGTGTAAATCCCGCTCCCAAGAACAACATGCTAACACACATCATACAAAGCAACATAATTAATGCAACCCGATCCTAACCATCCATATCGCCTTTTCTACCCTGTGGTACCAAACCACCGGTGGTGCCAAACCACCGTGACATATAGTCACAATGTGTTACCAAAACACCGGTGTCCCAAAGACACAATATCCGTCAATGTGGTGCCAAACCACCGGTGTCCCAAAGACACAATTGTGCTACTAAAGCACCGTGACCGAAGTCACAAATGCTGATGGGGCCAACCCATCGTGTGATACCAAATCACTAGCAGACGATCCCATATCTCAAGTGGGCCAACCCACGGTGGTTAAACCACAGGACAAGTCGCAATGAGGTGCCAAACCTCTGGTGACCCAAAGTCACAAAGTGTGCTACCAAAGCACTGGTGCTCGTCAGCACAAAATATCACTGCTCCCTCCACTCGTATCACCCATCAACATACCACACTCATGTAATCATGCATATCATATAATCATGCATATCATGCTAATATGTCTAATCTCATACCCCATGTCACATATATCCACAACCATGGTATCATATAAATCATCAGTAAATACACATAATAATAATACTGACTTACCCGAGTCCAGAATCATACCCATTAGGGTATCACATCAATCATCACTGTTTCATTAATCATCACACAGGTTATCAATTATATTACTAAACAGAAGTGTGTTAGTTTACACACCTGAATTGACGAAGGTATTAATCCCTAGAATCGATTTACGTCCCTCGCTCACTTCTACAACTCGAATCCTACAATCGGCCAACAAATGGATTACCCATCAAACCATCGGCCACAAGCATTAAACCAAAGAGAGTTTATCACATAGTCCCTACCTTGCAACCGTTTGGCTTCCTACCAAACTTGAACCACAAAGGTTTCTCCTTTACAACCGGCCTCCACCTAAAAAGGAAATCTATTAATTCATTGAAACTTGCTTTAACGAGGCTAAAAGAACGGGCTAACAAAGTACTCCTCTTACCACCACTTAACAATCGGCTAAAAGAGTTGGAGGCTTCTCTTGATTATTTCCAAAGTCCAAAGATCCTATACGAAAAGATTAAACAAGAAGTTAACATCTCTTAAATCAATATCGAAATCAGCCCTAACATACCAAGAATCGGCAAAGTACCAATGAAAGGAACAAGGCCATTCGGCCACACTTACCCACTATCAATCGGTTGGGAATCACACACCAACACCACCAAATATTCAGCCACACAACACGAGAGGAGAATGATTCTACTTAATGTGTTTTGGAAAAGACAAGCAAATAAAAATAGATGAATGAGGGGGGTCACTTTCGGTTTTAAAAGGGAAAGTAATGAATAAGGTGTGTTTAGAAGAAGAACTAGTTTCGGCTACAATCCTTCAAGAAAAGGAGAAAGAAAATGCTAGGTTCGGCTCCAAGATGATGAGAAAACAATGGAGAAAAATCGGCTAATAAGTTTTGGAAGAGAAAGAAATAGTTTGAAGATATGGAGAGGTGCTTTCGGTTTTGTGTGAAAGAAAAGAGAAAAAGTATTGTGGAGATGAAGTTTCGGCCAAGAATTGAAATGGGAAGAACAATAGTAAGAGAACACCTTCGGTTCTTTCTTGGAAAAGAAAAGAAAATGAAGATGAGGATTTTGGGAGACTTTCTAAACAAAATTTGAAAGGAAAAGAGAGTTGAAAAGGGGTGCTAGGTTGACTTTGCACAAGATGCAAGTGAAAGGAAAATGCAAACAATATTCGGTCACACACCAAGTAAAAAGATGAAAGCAATTTGGCAACAAGATATTTGAACTTTCGGTTTTAGGAGCACAAATTGAGAAAGGAAAAGGAAAAATGAAAACACACTAGGAGTTTCGGTTTGCTTCTACCAAAGAGTGAATTGCTTGTTTTTGACTAAAAGAAAAGAAAAGACTTAGTTGCTATCTCCCTTCTATGACCAAAAAAAAACATGCACAAAGGCATATTCGGCCTTCCCCTCTCCCACACCAAGCCGTCACCTTCCCCCTCCAACTCCCCTAAATTCGGCCACTATCCCCCCAAAAGCTCCCATTCACTCATTTGAAATGAGTGGACCAAGTCCTCCTCCACACTTTGCTCTCCACCATCCAAGTCACCACTTGACCAAGTCCAAGGTGGAGTTTAAATTTGCCACAACTCCTCCCTTCATGCCGCCAAAATGAGAGCCAAAAGGGGTGGGATTCTTGCGACTTGAACACAAGACCTCCCCCTTGCCTTTGACGCCAACCACAAGCTCCTAGTGGCGCCTTGCTTTGCCACTCCACCAACTCATCTCTTGTGTTACAACTTCTCTTAAATTAATTAAAAACCCCCATCTCCTTCAGCTCCTATCCCCTAAAGCCCAAAAACAAGAATTTCCTCCTACTCAGGCACACTCCTAGCCTACAACTAAGCCCCGTAAACACACAAACAACATCATAGCAATCAATTAACCATGCAACAATGCCAAAAATAAAATAGCCCTTAACCCGGGATATTACAAGACTTCAGTCATTCCGATATTGATCCGCGGATTACTGGCCCAGTTCTGGCTCCAGCTACTCTTTCTAAGACTCACAACATTGCTTGAGTCAAAGCATTATCCTCATTGGCATGATCATGAGATCCAGTTTCGCTCTCAAATGATGCAGGTGCATCTATTTTTGTTATATGACCCAGTGCTTCAGACGCAACACCTCGGCCTCTACCACGGCCACATCTACCGTGTCCACGACCACGTCCTCTAGAGCTTATATTGACTAATTCGCTTTAATCTGATTACAAGTTTTATGAATCAAAATATTATTTCAGTGTTTATTAATGATATTTTATGAGAGATAAGAGATAGAATTGTTTTCGCTCACATCCTATAGTCTCGGTCTCTATCATTTTCAACACCTAAAACTAGAAGTTCTAGAGTGTTCCTTAGGTCTCATCACAAAAATAAACAAATACTTACTGAACATACTTACTTGACTTGGTGTCGGATGCTCGTGGTGCCATACTACCTTTAAAACATAAAGTCTAGAAATTTAAGTGGTTTTTAAACAAAATCATTTGTTGAACCCAAACCACAGTCGAGTTTTGAAACTAGGCTCTGATACCATAAAATGTAACACCCCAAACCCGGCCTATGCATTAAGCCTAGATTTCGGCATGCCATACAATTTTAACGAACATTCAAAACATTTAACGAAGTAAAAATCAAATTGAAAATCAATTAAGAACATTACTTTATCAAAAAATTGAGGTTTATTTGAAATACTTGATTTAAAACACAAGAATTTGTCGTTTGATATATATAAAGTAGTAATCGATAAAAACTTTAGATTTATTAAATCTAATATTTCATCAAAAAGTTTTAAAAGAATTTTCTAAGTTTCTAGATAAGAAAAACTTTTATTTGAAACTAGAGTTATAGAAAATCATTTACTGAAAAACAAAATCAATCCAACTTAAATAAACTAAAACATAAATAAATCCATCCACACAATAAAATCCATAATTAAAAAGGCTTTATTACATCACCATTAATAATACTTAATAGAAATTATAAAAGAAGTCTCAAAGTTTTATGAACCACCATTTGTAGTATAGCCACCCCACGAAGTCATCTCCAAACCAAGTCTCCATCAATTGTTATTACCTGAGACGGGTAAAAAATAATGGGGTCAGTTACTTAGAACTCAGTGTGCAACTCACTTACCACAGTCCACTGGGCCAAGACCATTTAGACATTTATTTAGGCCTAAGCCCATTTCAAAATATAATAATTTAGTATTTAAAAATAATAATGCAATTCCCAAAACCAAACCTAGATTTCCATCCTCTACACACCCCCGTACCCAACCAGCACACCTGTGGGGAACTTTAGTCACCCACCCCACCATCACACCGAAGTAGGCTTTAAGCCCAATATCATATTTGTGGCAACGGCCATTTAAATAATTGTGGTAAAACCACCGATCTAGATTTCGGGCAACGGAAACCACCGATCTAGATTTCGGGCAACGGCCATTGTGACAGAGTCACCTATCTAGAATTCTGGCATTAAGCCTTTCTTCTCTTCATCATTGATCCCAACCCATGCAATCATGTTTATGCATTACAAAATATTTGTAAAGAAAACCATATCATAATTTATGAATTTTGGCCCATTAAAACACATTTCACATATAGCCCATTTATCCATTATCATAAATGGCCCAATTATAAATTTTCACTTAAGGCCTATTTATCGCTTATCACATATGGTCCAAATTCTCAATTATCACATATGGCCCAAATTTGTCAAATATCATATATGGCCCAAATTTATCAAATATCACATATGGCCCAAATTTGCCAAATATCACATATGGCCCAAATTCTGAAATATCACATATGGCCCAAATTTTCACTTATTATCGTTTTAGCCATTAAGGACGATTTCAAAATTTTCACGATCTTAATACCGATTTCATGATTTTAACACTAAAGTGTCGATAATACCATATTTTCCGATTTCACCAACTTTGCGATTTTAAATCCAACTTTTACTACTGTATAGTCATTTAACCCATGAGATATAGTGTGAGATTACACACCTGATTACGGTGAAAACTACACTCTCCCACTTGTCGATATCTAAACACACATTACGAAGGATTAGAACACTAAAATTTGATATTAACTATTCTAATATTGAGCGATCTAAATCTTACACTCGAAATCTCGAAAAACCATTATTTGCGATTTCTCTCCAACCAAAGGTTCTATACCCCGAGTAAACAGTGGTTCAGGAGTACGTACGACTTCGAATATTTGATTTTCGCCAGATAAAGGTCCACAACAAGGTGGAAAATCTCGGATTCCCGAAATAGTCCTCTTAAACTTAGGGGGATTAATAGAACCACCCCTCTTCCAAGTACTATATACTACCCTTTTCGTCCCTATTTTGATTGTCTTCAAAGACAAAGAAACATTAGTCCTAACAATAAACTATCAAAAATCTTAAAACTAAAGACTTGAAAGTGTAATCGGTTTACCTTGAAAATCCTTTACCTTGACTGATGAAATCTCCTTTTTCACCCGATATATAATAGCTATAATCACTTAAGATGTAGAAAAGAAATTGACACTCCACTATACCACTACAAAGAAAGAAGAATTTGTTTGAAGGAGAAAAGATTAAAATAAAATAAAAGAATGATTCGCTAAGGTTTTACCATCAACATTCGCCATAATGAAGAATGAGAGAGGATGATATTTGAGAATCTTTTCAAAAAGAATGAAAGAACAAAAGAATAGAGAGAGTTTATGTATCTATTTTCCAAGGATGAAAGATGAACAAAGAAATGGGTCTTGAAGTTGGTGTATATTCGCCAAAAGAAAGAAAAAGAGAATGAATTAGGTTTCTTCAAAGTTGCATGGTTTCAGACAAAAGAGAAAAAAGAAGAAAATGATACTAATTGGTCAAAAGAAATGGCCAAACAACCAAAAATTTGCCAATGGTTACAAGTACATTCCGCTAGAGAAAAGGGTTTTGGAGAGAATGAAAAATGCTCATGTTGCGAAAGAAATTGACCAAACTAGCTACTAATCCCTATCAAGCTACTAACAAAATTCGCCAACCTCCCTAGCCCCAAAACTGTCCAAATACATGGACAATAGGCCATTAAAAGTTTCCAAAACATTTTCCCTTAATCCAAGCCTTATGTCCCCTTATCATACCAAAACTTCTTGATTCCATACCTTAAGTTAGTACTTACCTTATTCCCTTAGTCTACTTTCCATAAATGAAAAAGTCCATCCTTACCATAAGTATTGCTTGACCGACACTTGCCATACAAGTGCAAAAATAAAAAATCATCTAATTGCTATCCAAGGGATTTGAACATCTCCCCTCATGCAATTACTCATGCGCCAACACGACCTTGCCAATTACTCATCTTATGCTAATTTTAGACTCTTAAATTTACTTAAACCTCAAAATCACTTGATCCACTTCAATTAAATACTCCTTACTAGAATTTATTCTAATTCCGAATAGTTCTCAAGTCTTCTCAAGACTATACTAAACATGAAAAATTTTACTATACACAAGTTAAGCACTAAAACATGCATCAAATAAACACTTCAAATTTTAGGATGTTACAAAAGTGGTTGCCTTGAATCAACAAATCAGATTCTCTGAAGAACACGAATAAAAATAAACTAAAAATCAATCCTAAGTACAAAAGATTCTAAAAACTAAAAACGAAACTTAAAAGAAAAATCTCAGTTATAGAAAATATGATCACTCCAGTGTTTAATGAGCCCATTTATAATGTTAGAGTTGGTCATCATCCTTAGCCCTAGTTTGGCTGATGTTTTTTACGTTAAAATACATTGTGCGAGTCAAAACTGTAATAGCCTATTTTTAGTGAAATCAGAACAGTGGTTTTGAGGCCCCAAATTTGATGTGAAAATATTTATTTTGTTATTATTTTATAGTCTCAGAATATTAGCAAGGTTGTATAAAAATTTCCTTAGAAATTTTATCGTTTGCATGCTTAATTTTGTAAAAAGGACTAAATTGCAAAAGGTGCAAATTTTGAATTCTACAAGCTAAAGGTACTAAAGGGCTATGACTTTAAATGGTTAAGTGTTTATGTGGTAATTAATCCATTATTATTATGAGTGGACAATTATGGACATTAAAAATGTTAATTCAAATGTTAGTTAATAAGGTTAAACTTGTAATTTAATAAATAACTTAAAATAAAATCTTGTAGAAGATGTATCATCTTCTAACATGGGTGATACCACAGAAATTAAAGAAAAAGAAAGCACATTTAGGGCTTTTAAGCATTCGGTCATCTCTTCCTCTTGCATGTAAGCATATTTCATACCGTTTTTTATGATTTATACGATTTTGAAGTCATTGTAGATTAATCTAGCTAGCCTAGAGACAAATTTGCAAAATTGTTAAAAGGTTAGGGCTTTTCCATGAATGTATTCATGTGGTTTTTTATGTTTGATGAAACAAAATGAACCTTTGTTGATAGATAAATAACTTTTGTAAAGTGAATTTTGTTGAAAATGTTAAATATGGATTTATTTGTAAAATGTGTAAAACACACGGTGAAAATTGTGAAATACTGATTTGTATTAGTTGATATGGACCTATAAGAAATTCAACAAGCTTGGGTAGGTTATAAACAGTAAAAGTAACATATTTTATGTAACACCCCTTACCCGGGTTCGAAGACGGAACCGGATATCAAGCATTACCTAATTCTACCTGCTAAAACATATCACATCGGCTATAAAATTTCGTTTTAGCTTAAATACTTTCTATTCAAATTCATAACCTACTCATCCTGGACTTGTGAGGCCTTAAACCTACTTCCGGAAGGGTTCAAAAATTAATCAAAACTTCTACACACTTAGAAGATTTTTGTCTATACTGGCGCCACACACCCATGTTGCTCAAGGGACACGCCCGTGTACCCCTGAAACATGCCCGTGCTCTTCACCCCTGGTCGACAATGACTTCTTACACACGGCCGAACACACGCCCGTGTCCCTCACACGGCCTCAACACGCTCATACCCTTAAACCGTGTCTGTCACATGGTTGAGATACATGGCTATGTCTCTACTCGTGTGGCCTAGAAGTTGGCTACTTTCCAAGCCAATTCCCCCTCTAAAACACAAACTCTCTTGTATCAATTTCATCAACATGTATCATCCTATAATTGGACATCCGAATATCCAATTTTTGCGTACATGTTCTCATACACATTGCCATTCATGAAATAATTTGTAAATTGCACACACGACATCTCAATTATGCAATTACTACATACATGAATAACCACATCATAGGCGTGTAACAACTGTCAATGTTGGCCATCTCCAAATAGCCTTAATAAAAAAAATGAACATTTATTAAATAAGGGCCAACATTTTTGGCCATAAGAAATATGACTTATGTGACAAAACGACCAAGTCTACTATACATGCCATAACCCAAAAATTAATGTATCTAGATATACCAAGTGCTCCAATTGATAGTGTGAGCGAATCTCCGACGTCCACCGATCCTCGAGCTAACTTGGCGATACTACAAGGCAAGAGAAAAGAGAGGGGAAGTAAACATAAATGCTTAGTAAGTTCATATGCAAATAATAAGTGTAACACCCCAAACCCTATCAATACGCCTACGAATCGAACGGTATGTCACTAAGGAAAATAATTTTGAAAGAATCGAATTAACAATTAAATTTTTGTGAAAAACTCTTTGTAATTCTTTATTTGTCGAAAATAAGTTAAAATTGAAATTTACTTGAAATTACATAAAACTTTAAAACTTAGTTGATAAATCATATGATAGAAAACATTTATATCTTTTAAGAAAATTCAAATATCATTTTGGAAAATCCGTTTGCAATTGAGTATAGAAACTTGAATTTTGGAAATCACTTAATCTGTTGAAAACATTTAACTTGTAATTTTACTATTGAACTATTCATGTTACCCGATGGTAAGATTTTTAAAACCATTGCGAGTTTTAGTTTAGAAAACTTTGGGCTCAATTATTAAATTAACCAAGTAATTTAAAAGCCATATTTTAAACATATTCAAAACATAAAATAATCCAAAACATAATTAAATGTGCCTTATTACAAATCCATAAAATATGAAAACCAAATTAAAATAAAGTACCCATTGGAAATTCATGTAAAACCAAATTTTATTGCATGGCCTCCTCGAGTTCATCCGGCTCCTCATCCGCAAACTCACGAATCACCGATAGGACTCGGTGCTAAACTGCCTGCGACCACTCCTCGTGCCCAATGCCCACCAAGGTATGTTAACCTTCTCCGGCATGCTCTTTATATAGCTAGCTCTTCACCTTCATTCCTTGTATCTTTCCGATATGGGATCCTTCGTCATCGAGAGTTTAAATTCAACTGAAACTCTTACCGTCCACTCATAAAATAAATACTCCTTGCTTCTCATGAGATTCGAACCCAGTGCTCCTTATAACATAATCCACGCTGCTAGCCACTTTACCAACTAGCTCATTGTGCCTCAAACCATGCAAATTAAATATAACCCTATGGCCAAGGTCTAAATTCATTTAATAAAATAATCAAAAGGAATGCAAACGCTACAACTAGAACCTTGGACCTCCTTCCTTCCTTGTGGCGTCACTTTGCCACTACACCACACACACCACTTGTGTCATTTTCCTCCACATTTTATTCTTAAGGCCTACCCGCCAACCTCCAAGGTTTTTTCACCTAAAACCAAAATTTTCCTAAAGCTAATATTTGATCCTGTGACTTCATAGAAGCCCCTAACCTTCCAAAATCACTTATCTAAAAGGTCCAACTTGCACTTAAGCCGATCTCCTATTCTCCAAAAATTTTAAACGCTACTACGCCTAAGGCCCATTGGGCTCAATCCTACTAGGCCTAATTTCAGGATGTTACAAATCTACCTCCTTAAAGAAATTTCGTCCTCGAAATTTCCAACTAACTAACAAATACACGTCCTAACCTACCACACTACGCTCACGCTGCAAGACTCGATCTAATAACACTAATAAACCAAATCTCAAACTTCTTTCTCATAACTAGATAACTAAACACAAAAGCAAATCGATATTTATACATACAATTTCTATATCCAAACCAGCACACACAAAATAAATACCAAACATACAGTCATAACATTGTCTTAACAAACATAAAATAAGGAACTTACGGATTTGGATGCCGGAGACTCAAGGTGCCATACTTCCAAACAACATGTATTTTCGAACAAACTTTTTTTCAACCCCATAACCCACATCCGAGTTTTTGAAACCTAGGCTCTGATACCAATTTGTAACACCCCAAACCCGGTCAATACGCCACTAATAGAATCGGTATGTCACTAAGGAAAATAATTTTGAAAGAATCGAATTAACAATTAAATTTTTGTGAAAACTCTTTGTAATTCTTTATTTGTCGAAAATAAGTTAAAATTGAAATTTACTTGAAATTACATAAAACTTTAAAACTTAGTTGATAAATCATATGATAGAAAACATTTATATCTTTTAAGAAAATTGAAATATCATTTTGGAAAATCCGTTTGCAATTGAGTATAGAAACTTGAATTTTGGAAATCACTTAATCTGTTGAAAACATTTAACTTGTAATTTTACTATTGAACTATTCATGTTACCCGATGGTAAGATTTTTAAAACCATTATGAGTTTTAGTTTAGAAAACTTTGGGCTCAATTATTAAATTAACCAAGTTATTTAAAAGCCATATTTTAAACATATTCAAAACATAAAAATAATCCAAAACATAATTAAACAGCCTTATTACAAATCCATAAAAATATGAAAACCAAATTAAAATAAAGTACCCAATTGGAAATTCATGTAAAACCAAATTTTATTGCATGGCCTCCTCGAGTTCATCCGGCTCCTCATCCGCAAACTCACGAATCACTGATAGGACTCGGTGCTAAATCACACTGCGACCACTCCTCGTGCCCAACGCCCACCAAGGTATGTTAACCCTTCTCTGGCATGCTCTTTATATAGCTAGCTCTTCACCTTCATTCCTTGTATCTTTCCGATGTGGGATCCTTCACGAGAGAGTTTAAATTCAACTGGAACTCTTACCGTCCACTCATAAAATAAATATTCCTTGCTTCTCATGAGATTCAACCCGTGCTCCCTTATAACATAATCCACGCCGCTAGCCACTTTACCAACTAGCTCCTTGTGCCTCAAACCATGCACAATTAAATATAACCCTATGGCCAAGGTCTAAATTCATTTAATAAAAATAATCAAAAAGGAATGCAAATGCTACAACTAGAACCTTGGACCTCCTTCCTTCCTTGTGGCGTCACTTTGCCACTACACCACACACACCACTTGTGTCATTTTCTCCACATTTTATTCTTAAGGCCTACCCGCCAACCTCCAAGGTTTTTTCACCTAAAACCAAAATTTTCCTAAAGCTAATATTTGATCCCGTGACTTCATGAAGCCCCTAACCTTCCAAAATCACTTATCTAAAAGGTCCAACTTGCACTTAAGCCGATCTCCTATTCTCTAAAAAATTTTAAACGCTACTACGCCTAAGGCCCATTGGGCTCAATCCTACTAGGCCTAATTTGGGATGTTACAAATCTACCCTCCTTAAAGAAATTTCGTCCTCAAAATTTCCAACTAACTAACAAATACACGTCCTAACCTACCACACTACGCTCACGTGACTCGATCAAATAACACTAATAAACCAAATCTCAAACTTCTTTCTCATAACTAGATAACTAAACACAAAAGCAAATCGATATTTATACATACAATTTCTATATCCAAACCAGACACACAAAATAAATACCAAACATACAATCATAACATTGTCTTAACAAACATAAAATAAGGAACTTACGGATTTGGATGCTGGAGACTCAAGGTGCCATACTTCCAAACAACATGTATTTTCGAACAAACTTTTTTCAACCCCATAACCCACATCCGAAGTTTTTGAAACCTAGGCTCGATACAATTTGTAACACCCCAAACCCGGTCAATACGCCACGAATCGAATCTGGTATGTCACTAAGGAAAATAATTTTGAAAGAATCAATTAACAATTAAATTTTGTGAAAAACTCTTTGTAATTCTTTATTTGTAGAAAATAAGTTAAAATTGAAATTTACTTGAAATTACATAAAACTTTAAAACTTAGTTGATAAATCATATGATAGAAAACATTTATATCTTTTAAGAAAATTCAAAATATCATTTTGGAAAATCCGTTTGCAATTGAGTATAGAAACTTAAATTTTGGAAATCACTTAATCTGTTGAAAACATTTAACTTGTAATTTTACTATTGAACTATTCATGTTACCCGATGGTAAGATTTTAAAACCATTGCGAGTTTTTAGTTTAGAAACCTTTGGGCTCAATTATTAAATTAACCAAGTAATTTAAAAGCCATATTTTAAACATATTCAAAACATAAAAATAATCCAAAACATAATTAAACAGGCCTTATTACAAATCCATAAAATATGAAAACCAAATTAAAATAAAGTACCCAATTGGAAATTCATGTAAAACCAAATTTTATTGCATGGCCTCCTCGAGTTCATCCGGCTCCTCATCCGCAAACTCACGAATCACCGATAGGACTCGGTGCTAAATCACTGCGACCACTCCGTGCCCAACGCCTACCAAGGTATGTTAACCCTTCTCCGGCATGCTCTTTATATAGCTAGCTCTTCACCTTCATTCCTTGTATCTTTCCGATGTGGGATCCTTCACAAGAGAGTTTAAATTCAATGGAACTCTTACCGTCCACTCATAAAATAAATATTCCCTTGCTTCTCATGAGATTCGAACCCAGGCTCCCTTATAACATAATCCACGCTGCTAGCCACTTTACCAACTAGCTCCTTGTGCCTCAAACCATGCACAATTAAATATAACCCTATGGCCAAGGTCTAAATTCATTTAATAAAATAATCAAAAGGAATGCAAACGCTACAACTAGAACCTTGGACCTCCTTCCTTCCTTGTGGCGTCACTTTGCCACTACACCACACACACCACTTGTGTCATTTTCCTCCACATTTTATTCTTAAGGCCTACCCGCCAACCTCCAAGGTTTTTTTCACCTAAAACCAAAATTTTCCTAAAGCTAATATTTGATCCCGGGACTTCATAGAAGCCCCCTAACCTTCCAAAATCACTTATCTAAAAGGTCCAACTTGCACTTAAGCCGATCTCCTATTCTCTAAAAAATTTTAAATGCTACTACGCCTAAGGCCCATTGGGCTCAATCCTACTAGGCCTAATTTCAGGATGTTACAAATCTACCCTCCTTAAAGAAATTTCGTCCTCGAAATTTCCAACTAACTAACAGTCACACGTCCTAACCTACCACACTACGCTCACGCTGCGCAAGACTCGATCTAATAACACTAATAAACCAAATCTCGAAACTTCTTTCTCATAACTAGATAACTAAACACAAAAGCAAATCGATATTTATACATACAATTTCTATATCCAAACCAGCACACACAAAATAAATACCAAACATACAGTCATAACATTGTCTTAACAAACATAAAATAAGGGAACTTACGGATTTGGATGCCGGAGACTCAAGGTGCCATACTTCCAAACAACATGTATTTTCAAACAAACTTTTTTTCAACCCCATAACCCACATCCGAGTTTTTGAAACCTAGGCTCTGATACCAATTTGTAACACCCCAAACCCGGTCAATACGCCACGAATCAATCGGTATGTCACTAAGGAAAATAATTTTGAAAGAATCAATTAACAATTAATTTTTGTGAAAAACTCTTTGTAATTCTTTATTTGTCGAAAATAAGTTAAAATTGAAATTTACTTGAAATTACATAAAACTTTAAAACTTAGTTGATAAATCATATTATAGAAAACATTTATATCTTTTTAAGAAAATTGAAATATCATTTTGGAAAATCCGTTTGCAATTGAGTATAGAAACTTGAATTTTGGAAATCACTTAACTGTTGAAAACATTTAACTTGTAATTTTACTATTGAACTATTCATGTTACCCGATGGTAAGATTTTTAAAACCATTATGAGTTTTTAGTTTAGAAACCTTTGGGCTCAATTATTAAATTAACCAAGTAATTTAAAAGCCATATTTTAAACATATTCAAAACATAAAAATAATGCAAAACATAATTAAACAGCCTTATTACAAATCCATAAAAATATGAAAACCAAATTAAAATAAAGTACCCAATTGGAAATTCATGTAAAACCAAATTTTATTGCATGGCCTCCTCGAGTTCATCCGGCTCCTCATCCACAAACTCACGAATCACCTGATAGGACTCTGGTGCTAAACCTCGCTGCGACCACTCCTGTGCCCAACGCCCACCAAGGTATGTTAACCCTTCTCTGGCATGCTCTTTATATAGCTAGCTCTTCACCTTCATTCCTTGTATCTTTCCGATGTGGGATCCTTCACAAGAGAGTTTAAATTCAATGAAACTCTTACCGTCCACTCATAAAATAAATACTCCTTGCTTCTCATGAGATTCAACCAGTGCTCCCTTATAACATAATCCACGCTAGCCACTTTACCAACTAGCTCCTTATGCCTCAAACCATGCGCAATTAAATATAACCCTATGGCCAAGGTCTAAATTCATTTAATAAAATAATCAAAAGGAATGCAAACGCTCCAACTAGAACCTTGGACCTCCTTCCTTCCTTGTGGCGTCACTTTGCCACTACACCACACACACCACTTGTGTCATTTTCCTCCACATTTTATTATTAAGGCCTACACGCCAACCTCCAAGGTTTTTTCACCTAAAACCAAAATTTTCCTAAAGCTAATATTTGATCCGGTGACTTCATAGAAGCCCCTAACCTTCCAAAATCACTTATCTAAAAGGTCCAACTTGCACTTAAGCCGATCTCCTATTCTCCAAAAAATTTTAAACGCTACTACGCCTAAGGCCCATTGGGCTCAATCCTACTAGGCCTAATTTCAGGATGTTACAATAAGAAATTAATAAACTTGTATGGATAAATCCTCACAATAATTTCTTAAGATGATATAATCATTATATCACATGCTTACATCTTGTTACTCATGTTCACATTAATTTGTCTACTTGAGTCATTGTCACTAAATTATTTATTTCTTGAGCTACCAAGCTTCAAATGAAGAACTGTAATTTTTTCCTAAAACTAGACTCAAATATCTTCATACCATAAAATTTCCAGAATTTTTGGCTTAGCCAATTAATACAGTTTATTCATTAAATTTTTCCCTATTTTACTGTTTGACTATTCTGACCTCTCTTCACTACAAATCAATTTGTCCTCGTACAGAGTTCATATGACCTTCTTGTTTTATATACTCATTCAGAATTTCATACGTATAAATTATATCCCTTAATTATTTTTTTACAATTTTTAATAATTTTCCAAAGTTGGAACGGGGGATTCTGAAACTTATTCTGACACTATCTCACTAAAATTAAAATATCTCATAATTCACACTTCTTTTGCTTACTTGATTTCTTTTATAAAATAGTAGGCTCATTAATATTTAACGTCATATCTCTCCCAGCCTTTAATTCAATTTCTACTATTTTTAGTGATTTTTCAAAGTTATAATAATGATGTCGCTTTACACCTTTGTTTTAATGTCAATCCCACTCATTCATTAATTCTTTATGTTCACTTTCATTTATACACACTTACACCAAAGCATATTATAATTTGGCTCATAACAACCAAGTGATCATAGACACATCTTACTCTTTTGCATCCTTATCAATAATGCATCATAATCCGAGCACATTATTTATGAATTTCGTAAACATACCTGCGCCTATTCATAATACTCACATATCCTACTCTTACTTATCTTGAGCATACTCCTTGAACTTCCTATTGAACTATTTGTAATATTAAGGATGTTCGGGATATCTCGCACACCAGATAGGACGCCAATGCCATATTCCAGTTATGGTCTTACATGGGATCAGATACCGGTACCGATGCCATGTCCCAGACATGGTCTTACACTGGCACACTCACTGCCATGGTCCAACCATGGTCTTTTCCGTCAATTCATCATGAGTCGTAGAAAGAATGTACTTGACCCTGCATTTCTCACGATTGATCCTTCAATCCAATCTCGTACTTGCATACAGTCATGATTAGATAACATACATTTATAAAATAATACATCATCTCAATTCAAATTTAATAAGCATTCACTATATACTATCCATATGAACTTACCTCAACGCGAATCGGTCATTTTGATTGACATTTCCCCATACTTAGTCCAAATCTCAATTTCTTTGATCTAAAAGGTCACATTTCACTTAATTATCACTAACATTACTCATTTTAATACAAAAATCATAGTACGGTAAATTTATAATTTTTCTCCTAAACTTTTGATAATTATGATTTTGGCCCTAGGCTTGTAATATGATTTTTATTCAATTTCTATGAAATTCAAGGTCAGCGAACCTTTTTCTCTTCCAAACCAACCTCAAATTCCTATTATTTCACACTTTTAGGAGCATTTATAACTTTTACTAATTAACCCATTTTAACCATCTTTCAACAAAAATCATTTAGCAAAAATCGTTCTCCTAGCCTCGTGCACTCTTATTCTACCATTAAACATCAAAATTCACAAATATCTAGAATGGGTCAATTTTTAAACTTCCTTTTTCATGCAAATAAATGGTATAAATAGAAAGGTTAAGCTTCTAGGATCTCAAAAATACGAAGAACATTAAAAACGGGGCTCAAATGCACTTACAATTGAGCTTTGAAAAAGCTTGAAACCCTAGCCACGGCTTCATGAAAATTTCGGCAGCATGGAGAAGAGAATGAGCAGATTTTTGGGTTTAAATTTTGTCTTTTATGCCTTAAAACACCCAAATGACAAAAATACCCTTTGTACTAAACTTTCAATTTTTACCCTTCCATGACTAGTTTTGTCCAAAAAAAATATATGATGGTCTATTTTCCATTTAAAGACCTCTAGTTTAAACCCCCATTTAAATCAAGTACTTATGTTCTAGAACTCATATTTTGCAATTAATGCAATTTAATTTCAATAATAAAATTGGGCACTTTATCGATAAAATTACTTAGCAAGATTTACACATCATCACCCAAACATATCATAGACTCTAAAACAATCATAAATTCAATGTTTTTACTTTGGGTTTGTGGTCTCAAAACCACTGTTCCGACTAGGCCCTATTTTGGGCTGTTACAATTCTCCCCTTTAGGGATTTTCGTGTAACATCCTAAAAATCTGAGTATCGATATGTTGCATGTTTTGGTGTTTAGCTTGTGAATGATTAAATTTATGTGCTTAATATATAGTCTTGAGAAGGCTTGAGATTTATTCGGTACTAGAATAAATTTTAATTTTGAGTACTTTATTGAAGTGGATCAAGTGACCTTGATGCTTAAGGTAATTATGTGGCAAAAACTAGCATAAGATGAGCTAGTAGCAAGGTGGAATAGGCGCCATGAGTGTAGCTTGAGGGGAGAGGTTCGAATCCCATGGATAGCATTTTGGTGACATTTATTTTTGCTCTTTCTTAGCAAATGTCGGCCAAGCTCTATTCTTGGTAAGGATGGACTAATTCCTTTATGGTAAGGTGGCTAAAGGTTATGGCAAATATGCATTTATGGATAGAATTTGCTTGATTTTGGGGATAGGATTTCTAAACTTTTGGAAGGTGGAGGAACATAAGGCACCTCTTAAGGGAGAGTGTTTTGGAAAGTTAAGATGGCAAAGTTTGACCATGTATTTGGATGGTTTAGGGGGCTAAAGGGGGAAGGCTGAATTTTTGGTGATAAGTTTGGTATGGTTAGTAGCTTTTGGGTAATACCATTTGGTCACTTTTTCTTTTACAAGATATTTTTTTTTCTCTTTTCATCTCATGCTCTCAAAACCGAATGTGTATTGGCTAGGAAGAATTATCTTTGTTTCACCTTTTTGGTCATAATTTGTCAATTCAACTTGTGTCTCTTTTCTAGTGCCTAAAACATTAAAAACAAACATCATCTCTTCCTTCTCTCCCATGGCCGAATGCATCATTGTTTCAAACCCTCTCTCTTTGCTTTTCTCTTATCTTTGAAAATTTAAATCTTAAACCTCACATCCTTATTCTCTTTCTTTCTTCGTTTATTTTCTTTTCAACCATATCTCCATCATCATTTTTCTCACGTGGCCGAATGTTAGACTACCTCTATAGTCGAACCATTCTTTTCTCTCTTTTGTTTTTATCAAAGTCAAATCTTCTCTTCATCTATATTATTTTGTTGATTATTCTTTCAACCTTCGTTTAAGCAATCGGTAAGAACTCTTTTCTAATATTTTCTTTTCTCTTCTTTTTTTTGCCATATATATACAAGTTTGGGAGGGTCTTATGACCGATTATATTGTTCTTTTCTCTTAGACAATCTTTCATTTTTTTAGTGCCATAAAGAAGGCCGAACTCGGAGTATTTGTTATCTTAGTGACTCGCTAGAAATCGAGTCGAAGTGTAAGGTAAGTGTTGCTATCAAGGATTTCTATATTACTCGTCATATCATTATAGAAGGACTACTAATCGATTTCATTTTAGGGGACATTATCGCTTGATTCTCATCTCGAGAACACAAGGATATTTATTTTTGTGGTAAACAAGATAGGGACAAAAAGGGTTGTTAATAGCGTTTGGAAGAGGGGTGGTTCTGCTATCCCCCATAAAATCAAATGAAGGGTTGTTTCAACAATCCGAGACTTTCCATCGGGTTGTGGACCCACATCTGAGGAGAATCAATTATTCAAAGTTGTTCGTAGTTCAGAGCCATTAGCGGTTCGAGATTTCCCATCGGGTTGTGAACCGTCAACCGGGGAGAACCGACAAATAGTTGTCATTTGAGATTTTGAGGGTAAGGATTTAGATCGTTTATCGTTAGTATAGTTTTATATTAAATATTAGTGTTCTAGTCAAGCGTGATAAATATTTAGGTATCGACGAGCGGGAAAGTATAGTTCTCACCGTAATCAGGTGTGTAACTTCATACTTATCTCATGGGTTATACTATGCCGTAAGTATTAGAATAAAACTAGTAAAGTCATAAAATTGGAAAATATGGTTTATTAGCACTTTTTGGTGTGAATTCATGAAAACGGTATCAAAATTTACTAGATTGTTAAATGGGCCAAAATTTGCTAGATCGTTAAATGGGCCAAAATTTGCTAGATCGTTAAATGGGCCAAAGTTTGCTAGATCGTTAAATGGGCCAAAATTTCTATTTTAACTAATGGGCCAAATTGATAACTTGTAATATGGGCTTTTTGTTGAAATTTACCTTATGAATATATTGTTATGCATTATCTATATATACATGACTGCATGGGTTGGGGTAATTGACAAAGAGAAGAAAGGCATGTTGCCAAAATCTTGTTCGGTGGCTCTGCCAAAAATATTTTAAATGGCTTAATGCCTCTAGTTCGGTGACTCTGTCACAATCTAGTTCGGTGGCTCTGCGACAAATATTATAATTGGCTTAATGCCTGCTATTGGTGTGTTGGCGGGGTGGGTTGACTTGATCCCCACGGGTGTGTTGGTTGGTACGGGTGGTGTGTAGCGGATGGAAATTAGGCTTGGTTGGGAATTGCATATCACATGCATTATTTTTATATTGTACATTTGTAAATGGGCTCAAGCCCAATTAATTGCTTAATTGGTTTTGGCCCAGTGAACACGGTAAGTGGGTTACACATTGAGTTCTAAGTAACTCACCCCATTTTTCTTACCCTTCTCAAGTAATAATAATTGATTGAGGCTTGGGCCGGGGATGGCTTCGTGTGGAGGCCATACTACGAATGATGAGTTATAAAAACTTTAAACTTCTTTTAAGTATTTTTATTTAAGTACTATTTCAATTGCGATGTAAAAGGCCTCTGGTATTATTTTTATTGATTTTTATCGTCGATGGATTTTAATATGTTTTAGTTACTTAAATGGGTTTGTTTAATTTTTTTATAAATGTTTTCTTAAACTTATGTATAAAAGGGAGTTTTTCTTAAATATCACTCACTCGTAAAAATTTTGTGAAAACTCTTTTATAAATTTATTTCAACCAATTATTTAAGTTTTTAACCAATTATTTCTCTGAAAATTAAATTGTAAACTCTTATGTTTTAAAATCATGGTTTTCAAATAAATCTCGATTTTTGATTAAACTCCATCTTCAAAATCGTTTTGAAGAATTGTTTACATTAAAAGCATTGATGACTGGACGTAAGTTCGAATTGTGTGGCATGCCAAGTCTGGTCTTAAATGCATAGGCTGGGTTTTTGGTGTTACATTTTATGGTATCAGAGCCAGTTTCAAAACTCGGTTGTGGTTTGGGTTCAACAACAAATTTTGTTTTAAAAAAACTATTTAAATTTCTAAACCTTATGTTTTAAAGGTAGTATGGCACCACGAGCATCCGGCATCAAGTCAAGTGAGTATTTGTTTATTCCTGTGATATGATCATAGGAACACTCTAGAACTTCTAGTTTTAGGTGTTGAAAACAGTAGAGATTGAGACTATAGGATGTGATTGCGAAAAAACTTTTCTTCTTATATCTAATAAAATATCGTTAATAAACACTGAAATGATATTCTAATTCATAAAAATTGTAATCAGATTAAATCGAATTAGTCATTATAAGCACTACAGACGCGTGGTTGTGGACGCACAAGACGTGGCCGTGGTAGAGGACGAGGTGCTAGGGTTGAGTCTGAAGTGCTTTGGGTCATATGCCAAAAATGGATGCACCTGCATCACTCGGAAGTGAGACTAGATCACATGACCATTCGATAGAGGACAATGCTTTGACTCAACCAATGCTGCGAGTCCTAGAGAGGGTTGCTGGGACTATATCTGGGCTAGCAGCACGTGGATCAATATCAGAACGATTCAGCTCAAGTGGTGCTGAGGTTTTTAGAGGTGTCCCTAGTGTAGCTTCGAATGTTACGAAATATTAGCTCGAGGCTGTAGAGCGGATTATGGATGATCTGGAGTGCACCATCAAGTAGAAACTAAGAGGAGCCGTGTCCTTGCTAAGGGACAAGGCATATCAATGGTGGCTTACTGTTCGAGAAGGCACCGAAGCTACATTGGTTACTTGGGATTTCTTCAAAGCTGCTTTTGAAGGGAAGTACGTCGAGATAAGTTATATAGATGCCTGGAGGAAGGAATTCCTGAATCTGGCTCAAGAAAATAAGACGGTGGTAGCTTACGAGGTAGAATTTCTTCGTTTGAGCCAATATGCTCGCACAATAGTGCCGACTGATCATGAGCATTGTGTACGCTTTGAGGATGGGTTGAATGATGAGTTACGGGTACTGATAGCCCCACAACAAGTACGGACTTTTACCTCACTTGTAGAGAAAGCCAAAATAGCCGAAGAGGCTAAGAATTCAGAATGCTAGAACCGGGAAAGAGTCAGAGGAAAGAGGGATTTTAAGTACACAAGTTTTGCTAAAAGGTTCCAGAAGAGGCCTCGAAATGATGAGCCAGCTCAAGCTAGAGCACCTGTGACTACCAGTCAGAGTCGAGAATGTGCCAACTGTGGAAGACGACACCCTAGGGAATGTTGGAGAAAAACTGGTGCCTGCTATAAATTTGGTTCTAAGGATCATCAGTATAAGAATTGCCCTTGACGGACTGATACGATTCAGGAAGCTCGTAACCCTGATACTCAGCCAGTTAGAGGCACTCAACAGCCACCGAAAGGCCGTGGACCAGGTCGTGGTGGTAATGGTGTTGGACGTGGTCAAGGTGCACCGGGTAGGGCTAATGGCTTTAGAGGTAACGCGAGGCAAGACAGCTGGGATTGGTGTATGCGGTCAGGCGTCGTGAAGATGGCGATGCACATGATGTGATAACTGGTACATTTTTCATCTTTGATGTACCTGTTACTGCTTTGATAGATATCAGGTCAACCCATTCGTATGTTGCTAGTACCATATCTTGAAACTTGAATATTAGATCTGAGACTACCGATAGAGAGATGTTGGTACTTAGTCCTTTAGGACAGTTGGTAGTCGTGAATAAATTGTTTAGAGACATGCCCTTGGAGATTCAAAGAGAAATATTTTTGGCGGATTTGATGGAATTGCCTTTCGGTGAATTTTAACTTATTTTGGGTATGGATTGGTTGGTGAAGCACCGGGCACAATTGGATTGTGCCAAAAGTGGATGTCAATAAGGATTGTGGATGATAAGGAGGTAGTTATGATTGGTGAGCGTAGAAACTTTTTGGCAAATGTGGTATCTACTCTGAAGGCAGAAAAGTTTGTGCGGAAAGGGTATGGAGCATTCCCAACCTTCGTTAGTGCTTTGGATGCCAAGGAATTATCGGTGGAAGGTGTGAGAAAGGTGAAAGAATTTCCAGATATCTTTCCCGAAGAACTTCCGGGACTACCTCCAGATCGAGAAGTAGAATTTGGCATTGAGCTTTTCCCCAGAATGACTCTGGTGTTTATTGCTCCTTATAGAATGGTGCCGAAGGAGTTAGCGGAGCTTAAAGCTCAATTTCAAGAATTGTTAGATCGGGGATTTATTCAACCGAGTGTGTCTCTGTGGAGAGCACCGATTTTGTTCGTTAAGAAGAAGGATGGGTCGATGCATTTGTGCAATGATTATAGGCAATTGAATAAGTTGACGATCAAGAATATGTATCCATTACTGAGAATTAACGACCTGTTTGATCAATTGAGAGGAGCTTCAGTTTTCTCCAAGATTGATTTGAGGTCGGGTTATCATCAACTCAAAGTGAAAGAGGCAGACATTCATAAGATGACATTTAGAACTCGTTATGGACATTATGAGTTTTTGGTTATGCCATTTGGTTTGACTAATGCACCAGCTGCATTTATGGACATGATGAACCGAGTCTTTCAACCCTATCTAGACCGATTCGTAATAGTGTTCATAGATGATATCTTGGTATATTTGAGGAATAAGGAAGAGCATGATTCACATTTGTGCATCGTGTTGGTAACTTTATGCCAAATTCAGCAAGTGTGAATTTTGGTTGAAGGAAGTGACTTTGTTGGGTATGTGGTGTCAGCCGAAGGAATAAGAGTTGATCCTCGGAAGGTAGAGGCTGTGTTGGATTGGAAACCACCGAAGACAGTGGCTGAAATTTGGAGTTTCTTGGGTTTGGCTGGTTACTATAGATGCTTTATTAAGGGGTTTTCATTGATTACTGTACCCCTAACTAAGCTGTTACGTAAAGGAGTACCGTATGTGTGGACTGTTAAACAACAAGAAAGTTTCGAGAAACTGAATAAGATTTTGACAGAAGCGCCAGTTTTGATTCAACCTGAGGCTGGAAAAGAGTTTATCGTTTACTGTGATGCATCACACACGGGTTTAGGATATGTACTGATGCAAAGTGGAAAAGTGGTGGCTTATGCTTCTCATCAGCTGAGGCCGCACGAGGTGAACTATCCTACTCATGATTTGGAGTTGGCTGCGGTGGTGTTTGCTTTAAAGATTTGGAGGCACTATCTCTACGATGGGAAGTCAATCATTTATACGGACCATAAGAGTCTTAAGTACCTCCTTACTCAAAAGGAGTTGAACTTGAGACAACGAAGATGGGTGGAGTTGTTAAAAGATTATGACTTCCCAATCGAGTACCATTCTGGAAAGACTAACGTGGTGGCAGACGCATTGAGTCGTAAGGTGGTATCGAAGTTAAGAGCAATGTTTGCTCATCCCAGTTTATATGAGGATGGTAGTCTACTAGCGAAACTTCAGGTGAAGCCATTGTGGTTAGAACGGATCAAGGAAAAGTAGTTATCAGATGAAAAGTTTGGTCCTTTAATGCAACAAGTTGAAAGTAATATAATAGGAGACTTTGGATTGAACAAGGATGGCGTGTTGTGTTTTTGCGGAAGAGTTTGTATGCCCACAGGTTCGAATTTAAGACAAATGATTCTTTGAGAGGAGCATAGTAGCCCTTATGCTATGTACCCCGGAGGAAATAAGATGTATCGGGATCTTTGTGACCAGTATTGGTGGTCAGGGTTGAAACGGGAGGTTACTAATTTTGTGGGAAAATGCTTGACTTGTCAACAAGTGAAGGCAAAACATCAATTACCATCGGGTTTATTGCAACCGGTAAAGATTCCTCTATGGAAATGGGAGTGGATAACGATGGATTTTGTTAGTGGGTTACCCTTAACACCTACTAAGAAAGATTCTGTTTGGGTGGTAGTTGATCGATTGACGAAGACTGCTCATTTTCTACCAGTTCGTACAGATTACTCGTTACAGAAGTTGGCTAAGCTGTATGTATCTGAGATCGTGAGGTTGCATGGGGTACAGTGTCTATCATACAGGACAGGGATCCTAGGTATACATCACGATTTTGGAAAGCTTTACATGAGGCGTTGGGAACAAAGTTAAACTTTAGTACGGCTTTTCATCCTCAGTCAGATGGTCAGTCAGAAAGAGTAATTCAGATTTTGGAAGACATGTTACGAGGTTGTGTGATTGACTTCAGAGGTAGTTGGGAGGATTTTCTACCGATGGCAGTGTTCGCGTATAATAATAGTTACCAATTCAGTATCCAAATGGCGCCCTATGAAGCGTTATACGGTCGTAGGTGTCGTACTCCTACTTGTTGGACTGAATTGGGAGAACGATAGTTGTTAGGTCCTGAATTGATATCTGAAACTAAAGAAAAGGTAAAAGTGATTCGAGCGCAGTTAAAAGAAGCTTCGGATAGACAAAAGTCGTATGCGGATCTAAAGCGTAAAGATATTGAGTTTCCAGTGGGAGATCAGGTCTTCCTAAAAGTCTCACCTTGAAAGAATATTTTTAGATTTGGAAGGAAGGGCATGTTGAGCCCTAGGTTCATTGACCGTACCGTGTGCTGAAGCTTGTAGGACCAGTGGCCTATCAGCTTGAATTACCTTCGGAGTTGAGCCAGATTCATAGTGTTTTCCATGTTTCTATGCTGAGGCATTATAGATCGGATCCGTCTCACATAGTACCAATAGAAGAAGTGGAATTAAGGCCAGACTTGTCTTTCGAGGAAGAACCAGTGAAAATCTTAACCCGCGATGTTAAGGTGCTAAGAAAGAAGACTGTGTCGTTAGTTAAGGTTCTCTGGCATAATCATGGAGCGGAGGAAGCTACGTGGGAGCCTGAGGACGTAATTCAGCAACAATATCCTCACCTCTTTTAACCAGGTAAATTTCGAGGATGAAATTTTCTTTAAAGAGGGTAGAGTTGTAACATCCTAAAAATTTGAGAATCGATATGTTGCATGTTTTGGTGTTTAGCTTGTGAATGATTAAATTTATGTGCTTAATATATAGTCTTGAGAAGGCTTGGGATTTATTCGGTATTAAAATAAATTTTAATTTTGAGTACTTTATTGAAGTGGATCAAGTGACCTTGATGCTTAAGGTAATAAGATGAGCTAGTTGGAAGGTGGAATAGGCGCCACGAGTGTAGCTTGAGGGGAGAGGTTCGAATCCCAAGGATAGCATTTTGGTGACATTTATATTTGCTCTTTCTTAGCAAATGTCGGCCAAGCTCTATTCTTGGTAAGGATGGACTAATTCTTTTATGGTAAGGTGGCTAAAGGTTATGGCAAATATGTATTTGGGGATAACTTGCTTGACTTTGGGGATAGGATTTCTAAACTTTTGGAAGGTGGAGGAACATAAGGCACCTCTTAAGGGAGAGTGTTTTGGAAAGTTAAGATGGCCAAGTTTGACCATGTATTTGGACGGTTTAGGGAGCTAAAGGGGGAAAGCCGAATTTTTTGTGATAGGTTTGGTATGGTTAGTAGCTTTTGGGTAATACCATTTGGTCACTTTTGCTTTTACAAGACATTTTCTCTCTCTTTTCATCTCATGCTCTCAAAACCGAATGTGTATTGGCTAGGAAGAATTATCTTTGTTTCACCTTTTTGGTCATATTTTGTCAATTCCACTTGTGTCTCTTTTCTAGTGCCTAAACCATCAAAAACAAACATCATCTCTTCCTTCTCTCCCATGGCCGAATGCATCATTGTTTCAAACCCTCTCTCTTTGCTTTTCTCTTCTCTTTGAAAATTTAAATCTTAAACCTCACATCTTTATTTTCTTTATTTCTTCATTTATTTTATTTTCAACCATATTTCCTTCATCATTTTTCTCAGATGGCCGAATGTTAGACTACCTCCATAGTCGAACCATTCTTTTCTCTCCGTTATTTTTATCAAAGTCGAATCTTCTTTTCATCTATATTGTTTTGTTGATTATTCTTTCAACCTTCGTTTAAGCAATCGGTAAGAACTCTTTTCGAATATTTTCTTTTCTCTTCTTTTTCTTTGCCGTATATATATAAGTTTGGGAGGGTTTTATGACCGATTATAATGTTCTTTTCTCTTAGACAATCATTCATTTTTTTTAGTGCCATAAAGAAGGCCGAACTCGAAGTATTTGTTATCTTAGTGACTCGCAAGAAATTGAGTCAAAGTGTAAGGTAAGGGTTCCTATCAAGGATTTCTATATTACTTGTCATATCGTTATAGAAGGACTACTAATCTATTTCGTTTTAGGGGACGTTATCGCTTTATTCTCATCTCGAGAACACAAGGATATTTATTTTTGTGGTAAACAAGATAGGGACAAAAAGGGTTGTTAATAGCGTTTGGAAGAGGGGTGGTTCCGCTATCCCCCTTAAATTCAAACGAAGGGTTGTTTCATCAATTCGAGACTTTGCACCGGGTTGTGGACCCTCATCCGAGGAGAATCGATTATTTGAAGTTGTTCGTAGTTCGGAGCCATTAGCTATTCGGGATTTCCCATCGGATTGTGAATTGTCAACCAGGGAGAACCGACAAATAGTTGTCATTCGAGATTTCGAGGGTCAGGATTTAGAACGTTTATCGTTAGTATAGTTTTATATTAAATATTAGTGTTCCAATCAAGTGTGATAAATATTTAGGTATCGACGAGCGGGAAAGTATAGTTCTCACCGTAATCAGGTGTGTAATTTCACACTTATCTCATGGGTTATACTATGTCATAAGTATTAGAATAAAACTTGTAAAGTCAGAAAAATTGGAAAATACGGTTTATTAGCACTTTTTGGTGTGAATGCACGAAAACGATATAAAATTTTGCTAGATCATTAAATGGGCCAAAATTTACTAGATCGTTAAATGGGCCAAAATTTGCTAGATCGTTAAATGGACCAAAATTTGCTAGATCGTTAAATGGGCCAAAGTTTGCTAGATCGTTAAATGGGCCAAATTTTCTATTTTGACTAGTGGGCCAAATTGATAACTTGTAATATGGGCTTTTTGTTGAAATTTACCTTATGAATATATTGTTATGCATTATCTATATATACATGACTGCATGGGTTGGGGTAATTGATGAAGAGAAGAAAGGCCTGTTGCCAAAATCTAGTTCGGTGGCTCTGCCACAAATATTTTAAATGGCTTAATGCCTCTAGTTCGGTGACTCTGTCACGATCTAGTTCGGTGGCTCTGCCACAAATATTATAATTAGCTTAATGCTTGCTATTGGTGTGCTGGAGGGGTGGGTTGAGTTGATCCCCACAGGTGTGTTGGTTGGTACGGGTGGTGTGTAGCGGATGGAAATTAGGCTTGGTTGGGGATTGCATATCACATGCATTATTTTTATATTGTACGTTTGTAAATGGCTCAAGCCCAACTAATTGCTTAGTTGGTTTTGGCCCAGTGAACACGGTAAGTGGGTTACACATTGAGTTCTAAGTAACTCACCCCATTTTTCTTACACTTCTCAGGTAATAATAATTGATGGAGGCTTGGGCTGGGGATGACTTTGTGTGGAGGCCATACTACGAATGATGAGTTATAAAAACTTTAAACTTCTTTTAAGTATTTTTATTTAAGTGTTATTTCAATTGCAATGTAACAAGGCCTCTGGTATTATTTTTATGGATTTTTATGCGTGGATGATTGTAATATGTTTTAGTTACTTAAATGGGGTTGTTTGATTTTTTTTTTTATAAATGTTTTCTTAAACTTGCGTATAAAAAGGGAGTTTTTCTTAAATATCACTCACTCATAAAAATTTTGTGAAAATTCTTTTATAAATTTATTTCAACCAATTATTTAAGTTTTTAACCAATTATTTCTCTGAAAATCAAATTGTAAACTCTTATGTTTTAAAATCATGGTTTACAAATAAATCTCGATTTTTGATTAAACTCCATCTTCAAAATCGTTTTGAAGAATTGTTTCCATTAAAAGCATTGATGACTGGATGTAAGTTCGAATTGTGTGGTATGCCAAGTCTGGTCTTAAACGCATAGGCCGGTTTTGGGGTGCTACATTTCGTCCCCAAAAATTTTACCAAAAGATATACTTAGGATTGACTTCGCAAAGCACTATCAAATTCTCACTCACCTCGGCATCCTCAACATCTCACTTCTTAAACTAAGATTCTGAACTGTACTTTCTTATCCTGGACATAAGAACCACATCACTGAATTTCTCAAGTTCTGACGAAATACATACTAATAAGTAACTGGCCTCATTCTATCAATAGTCTTATACTCTTCGATGAACCGTAAATCACTTTTCGTTACTTACCAAATAAAATAAAATAAAATAAAAATTTTTGTCACAAAGATACTTTCAGAAGCACCTGCCACTTATTTAAGTTTCAATACTCTTATCTTTCCGTTCTATATGCAAATTCTGATAATATATAATTGATTTCTTGGTACACAAACTCTATCTCAAAACAACAATTAAATGGTCGGTTTCTAACCTGGAGTTTCGAATCAGGAGTTAGTTCCTATCAAACACTTCTAACTTGCCATTTACTGACAAAATTCTAAGTTTCACAAAATCATGGAATAAGCATCATTATTTCTGAATAATAGTCAATTTCTAATGCACATCATAAGATTCTTTTCATGCAGTATTAATTGAGTGCAAGCATAAGCTACCATTTTCACGTTCTTGTATCAAAATACACTTCAAACCAATAAACTATACAGACTAAATAATTTAATTGGTCTTGGCTGTTTCATAGTACTCTTCTAAAAGAACCATTTTCATCTGGTTGCCATTATAACTCAGACATGTATCCTATTGCAATTCTTTCTGGTTACAAATCAATGATCCTTAAATCAACTATACAATTTCAATAATACATAACAATCTCATTTTTTTTAACTCATTGAGATATATCAAATTATCCAGAAATAACAACCATAGCGCGGATTCCAACTGGACCTTTACTGTTTACTCTTTTATCAATGTTGATTCCTTACCCAAAATCTAAAGATAAATCACATCTAATAAAATTCATTTTATTGTTAATACTCAAAATACTGAACCACATTGGAATTGCATCTCTCTGACAATTAAAATCGTAGCGCCATTTCAAGGATAACTTCTCAGTCACACCGATAAACAATATTTTAACCAATGCAAAAGCAAGTCTTTACACATCTGACAATAGTAACACTGTACGTTCATTATCAAACTAGATTTCATAATCACAAAAGGATGATTACTTCCAGTAAAAGAATATCTCTTGCACAATTCATAAAATAAAGTCGATAAGAAATCCGGGATAAGGAAATCCAAGATTTGATACTGTACTAGAAGTCTGAGAATATAGCTCATAAGAGAAATAATACCGACTTCGACAAATTCTCAGAAAATTTCCAGAAGGAAAACAATACATATAAGCTCTGAATGATAACAGAAGCAACATAGTCTTCATATACACATTTCACAGAATAACAATCAGTGGAAGCTGAATTTCAACATCATATGAACTTTACTATCACTTTTCTATGAACTCATTTTAATAGAATACTAGAAAAGATAGAGTAATACCGATCACAGCTTAAGACAGATTAACACTGCTTTCATCTATCACTGAAATCAACTAGCATTCTCATATGATAAGAACCTCGAATGAGTCTATTAGTCAATATTAATTTTTTTTTCTTTAACAATAACATTGCGAGACCGGATGATTTTTCAAAAATTTCATCATAACACCCCAATTAGTTTAGGCCATTACACACACATATTCACGGTATTCATCGGTATCCTTTGTCTCTTCCGAAGGCTCATTCAGGAATTTCCTCACTTTCCATCATTTAAATATATATCAATAATATTCACTCATATTTCATATGATACATTAATATGTAAAAACATAAGTAAAAAGGATGTATCATTTACATATAAACTTACTCATTTCAAGTCTTACCACATTCCAAATACATATTTACATGCACTTAAACCCAGCACTTGTCATCACATAGTCACACGTAATTTCACTTTGTCAAAGTTTCCCGATGAACACTTCAGAATAATATCGAATACATAGTGGTTTCGTACACGGCCTAACAATAATGATAAATACGATGGTATCGCACACAGCGCACCAATAATGATAAATACGGTGGTATCGCACACAGCCCATCAATAATGATAAATACGGTGGTATCGCACACGCCCACCAACAATGATAAATATGGTGGTATCGCACACAGCCCACCAATAATAATAAATACGGTGGTATCGTACACAGCCCACCAATAATGACATATTCACATGCTGCCATAATAAGAGTAACTTCTCAATTACTTTAGTAGATAATGTCTCGGCTAAGAACAAAACATCTCGATCATCGGAGAAATTTAAACACAAATTTCATAACAACCAATACAAAAGCACAATCTTTATACCTCTAGTAACTGTATCAAAGTACTCTCGCCATCAAGTTAAAACTTATAATCATCCTAAGCATTTTAATAATAAGAAGAAACCATTTTCATCAATAGAACATTTCCTACTGATATCTCATGGCTAATACTTTGAACAATAATTTATTAAAGAAACAGAAATAAAAAAATCTCAAAACATGGAGCTGCACAGAAAATACTCATAACATTCACTTAATTTCACAAGTTATACTAATAGCATCATACAAATGCCAATCAAACATGAACACTTATCATAGTATAAACTTTCCTTTCATCATATCTTTCATATTTCAAAAGAAATTCCTATCCACAATTTATTCATCATCACATAAACATCATAAACTATTATTCTTACTTTTTACGAGTCTTAACTCATCATAAACACACTGTTTGCACTATCAAATTTAGCTCGGTTGAAGTGCGCATCTGTCTAATAAAATAATTTACATCAGGGTCGGGAGTCGTCACACTATCACAGTTCATTATGGCATGTATAGCTAGACTCTCACACTTACTATGGTAGTCCGAGAACCGACTAAACCATAGCTCTGATACCACTAAATGTAACACCACTTACCCGGGTTTAAAGCTGGAACCGGATATGAAGCATTACCTAATTCTACTTGCTTAAACATTTCACATCGGGCTATAAAATTTCGTTTTAGCTTAAATACATTCTATTCAAACTCATAACCTACTCATCCTAGACCTGCGAGGCCTTAAACCTACTTCCGGAAGGTTTCAAAAATTAATCAAAACTTCTACACACTTAGAAGATTTTTGTCTATACTGGCGCCACACGCCCATGTTGCTCAAGGGACACGCCCGTGTACCCCTGAGACATGCCCGTGCTCTTCACCCGTGGTCGACACTAACTTATTACACACGGCCAGACACACGCCCGTGTCCCTCACACGGCCTCAACATGCCTGTACCCTCAAACCATGTCTGTCACATGGCTGATATACATGGCTGTGTCTCTGCCCGTGTGGCCTGGAAGTTGGCTATTTTCCAAGCCAGTTCCCCCTCTAAAACACAAACTCTTTTGTATCCATTTCATCAACATGTATCATCCTATAATTGGACATCCAAATATCCAATTTTTGCATACACGTTCTCATACACATTGCCATTCATGAAATCATTTGTAAATTGCACCCACGACATCTCAATTATGCAATTACTACATACATGAATAACCACATCATAGGCGTGTAACAACCGTCAATGTTGGCCATATCAAAATAGCCTTAATAAAATAAAAAAAATGAACATTTATTAAATAAGGGCCAACATTTTAGGCCATAAGAAATATGACTTATGTGACAAAATGACCAAGCCTACTATACATGCCATAACCCAAAAATTAATGTATCTAGATATACCAAGTGTTCCAATTGATAGTGTGAGCAAATCTCCGACGTCCACCGATCCCCGAGCTAACTTGGCGATACTACAAGGAAAGAGAAAAGAGAGGGGAAGTAAGCATAAATGCTTAGTAAGTTCATATGCAAACAATAGGAATTAATAAAGTTGTATGGATAAATCCTTACAATAATTTCTTAAGATGATATAATCATTATATCACATGCTTACACCTGGTTACTCATGTTCACATTAATCATCTACTTGAGTCATCGTCACTAAATTATTTATTTCCTGAGCTACAAAGCTTAAAATGAAGAACTGTAATTTTTTCCTGAAACTAGACTCACATATATTCATACAATAAAATATCCAGAATTTTTTTCTTAGCCAATTAATACAGTTTATTCATTAAATTTTCTCCTATTTTACCATTCAACTATTCTGACCTCTCTTCACTACGAATCAATTTTCTCCTCATACAGATTTCATATGACCTTCTTGTTTTATTGATTTGAAAATAGACTCATTCAGAATTTCATACATATAAATTATATCACTTAATTAATTTTGTACAAATTTTACTAATTTTCCAAATTTGGAATAGAGGATTCCAAAACTCATTCTAACCCTGTCTCACTAAAATTCAAATATCTCATAATTCAGACTTCTTTTGCTTATTATATTTCTTTTATAAAATAGTACGCTCATTAAGCTTTAATTTCATATCTCTCCTAGCCTTTAGTTCAATTTATATATTTTTGGTGATTTTTCAAAGTTATACTAATGCTGCTGCCCACACTGTTTTAATGTCAATTCCACTTATTCATTAATTCTTTATGTTCACTTTCATTTATACACACTTACACCAAAGCATATTGTAATTTGGCTCATAACAACCAAGTGATCATAGACACATCTTACTCGTTTGCATCCTTATCAATAATGCATCATAATTTGAGCACATTATTTATGAATCTCGTATACATACCTACGCCTATTCATAATACTCACATATCCTACTCTTACTTATCTTGAGCATACTCCTTGAACTTCCCATTGAACTACTTGTAATATTAAGGATGTTCGGGATATCTCGCACACCTAATAGGACGCCAATGCCATATTCCAATTATGGTCTTACATGGGATCAGATATCGGTGCCGATGCCATGTCCCGCATGGTCTTACACTGGCACACTCACTGCCATGGTCCAACCATGGTCTTTTCCGTCAATTCATCACGAGTCGCCGAACGAATGTACTTGACCCTGCATTTCTCACGATTGATCCTTCAATCCAATCTCGTACTTGCATACAGTCATGATTAGATAACATACATTTATAAAATAATACATCATCTCAATTCAAATTGAATAAGCATTCACTATATACTATCCATATGAACTTACCTCAACGCGAATCGGTCATTTTGATTGACATTTTCCCGTACTTGGTCCAAATCTCGATTTCTTTGATCTAAAAGATCGCATTTCACTTAATTATCACTCACATTACTCATTTTAATACAAAAATCATAGTATGGTAAATTTATAATTTTTCCCCTAAACTTTCTCATAATTACGATTTTACCCCTAGGCTCGTAATATGATTTTTATTCAATTTCTATGAAATTCAAGGTCAGCCGAACCTTTTCCTCTTCCAAACCAACCTCAAATTCTTATTATTTCACACTCTTAGGAGCATTTATAACTTTTACTAATTAACCCGTTTTAACCATTTTTCAATGAAAATCAATTAGCAAAAATCGTTCTCCTAGCCTCGTGCACTCTTATTCTACCATTAAACATCAAAATGCACAAATATCTAGCATGGGTCAATTTTTAAACTTCCTTTTTCATGCAAATAAGTGGTATAAATAGAAAGGTTAAGCTTCTACGATCTCAAAAATACGAAGAACATTAAAAACGGGACTCAAATGCACTTACAATTGAGCTTTGAAAAAGCTTGAAACCCTAGCCATGGCTTCATGAAAATTTCGGCAGCATGGAGAAGAGAATGAGCAGATTTTTAGGTTTAAATTTTGTCTTTTATGCCTTAAACACCCAAATGACAAAAATGCCCTTTGTACTAAACTTTCAATTTTTACCCTTCCATGACTAGTTTTGTCCACAACAAAATATGATGGTCTATTTGCCATTTAAAGACCTCTAGTTTAAACCCCCCATTTAAATTAAGTACTTATGTTCTAGAGCTCATATTTTGCAATTAATGCAATTTAATCTCAATAATAAAATTGGGCACTTTTTCGATAAAATTACTTAACAAGATTTACACATCATCACCCAAACATATCATAGACTCTAAAACAATCATAAATTAAATGTTTTTACTTCGGGTTTGTGGTCTCAAAACCACTATTCTGACTAGGCCCTATTTTGGGCTATTACATTTTAGGCCCACATTTAGTATGCTTTTGGATGATTTAGCACTTGATTTTATGTAAAAAAGTTACTTTTAATCCTTTCTTTTCATTTTTTTACTCAGGAAAGCACCCGAGGACGAAAAGAACAAGAAATGGGCTTAAAATGGGCCAATCTGCGCCAAAGAGGAAATCGACACGGCCTGGACTTCAAGCCACACGACCGTGCCTTGACAATTAACTAAGACACGGCCATGCCACGATTTACACGGTCGTGCCTTAACCGACAGAATCGAAACACGGCCTGAAGATGATTTACACGGGCGTGTACCATGCTCGTGTCCCTGCCCCAGAAAAGAGCAATTCTACTCGGAATAGGATACTTTGATGCAAAGAAACATATTCCAAAGCCTATTCAAACACCCAAGTAGGAATTATACTCGAATTAGGATACTTAGGGACAAAGTAAGGCATCTCAAAGTCTATATAAACACCCAAGGGTGCAACTTAAGGGAATTCGAGAAGTCTTCTGCCAAGGCTTTTGTCGGGGGTGGTTAGCTAGGCTAAGGAGCCAAGCCAGAAAGGCCAAATTTTTGGGAATTACTAAAATATAGCCAGTGGATCCATCTCAAAGAGCTGGAATTCTACTCAAGACGGCAGATTTCTCCTTTAATTCTTCTAGGGGGTTTTAGGGATTTCTTATGTTTTGTTTTATCTTTTCTCTTGGGATGTTTTCTTTATTTATTATGAAATAAACCCTTCAGATACTTGAAGGGGATGAAACCTAGATGAATCTTGTTATTGAATTTTGAAATATATGATAAATACTTAGTTTTTTCTTAATTATGCATGTTTAATCCAAATCTGATGTGCTTAGGTGGAGGAGGAATAGACCCTGCTTAAGAGTAGATATAGCATAATTAAGCGGAGTTGATCGAACGCTTAGAGATAGGGTGACGAGATTTTGTCGGATTAGGGTGGAACCTAATATGGGAGTCCATAGATCGATTTACTGCTGTTCTAGGGGGTTATTATAAGAGAACGAGAGTTCCACTAATTAACCTAGGGTTATATGTTATTCGCCTTGAGAGAGGGTTTAATATACATTAGGGAGTCTTATGGATCAAACTAAGTGAATAAATCATATGGTTCAGTGTTAAGTAACAAGTGAAGTCTCGGTGGATTCTTCCTGAGGGTATCGTTGTGATAAATTGAGTTTTCTTCAAGTTATTCTCCAAGTCGTTCTTTTTGTCTTTGTGTGTTTAGCTATGTAGTTGTTAATTTAGATTAAATTAGCCAATCACTCCATATTTTAGGCTAAATATTAAAAAAAAAAGTGAGTATTAGTACTTTTAGTTCCTTTGGGTTCGACAATCCGGTCTTGCCTAAGTTATACTACTGTTCAATAGGTACACTTGCCTTTAATAGTTCTCAGAGTTAGTTTCCAGGTTCGATCTTTCTCTTTATAAATTTTAAAACTCGACAAAACAACGATCAAGTTTTTGGCGCCGTTGCCGGGGAACTAAAATATTAAGAAAGCTCTATTTTTATTACTTTAGCCATTATCTTTTTATTTCGTAATTTATTTTATTTTATTGTATTTTTTTTTTTTTGCTAATTTTATTTCTTCCTTTCTCCTAGCAGGTACCTCTAGTTTATGACTAGAAGGAACCGAACAGGACCTCTAATATACGATAGTGATATTGAAGCTACCGCTCATAGGAATAGCAGAGAAATTATGCGAGCCCTAAATTACACAGAAGAAGGGTGAGAAGGCAGATCCAATCTTACTGAAGGGATGGACGAGAATAATCCATCACGAGATGTGGAAGAGAACAATGCTCCGTGTACTATATATGATTATGCTAAACCTCATTTAATGGGAGCGGAATCTAGTATTGTTAGGCCTTCTATAGCTGCTAACAATTTTGAATTAAAACCTAACACAATACAGATGATTCAACAATTTGTTCAATTTGATGGTTTGCAAGATGAAGAACCGAACACTCATATAGCTAATTTTTTAGAGTTCTGTGATACTTTCAAAATAAAGGGCATTTCTGATGATTCCATTCGTCTTGATTATTTCCCTTTTCATTAAGAAATAAAGCCAAATAGTGGTTGTACTCGTTACCACGAGGATCAATCACTACATGGGACCAAATGACTGAAATTTTTTATTAAAATATTTCCCACCAGCCAAAACAACCAAATTACAAAATGATATCTCTTCTTTTGTGCAGATGGATTTAGAGACATTATACGACGCATGGGAGAGATACAAGGATCTCTTGAGAAGGTGTCCACACCATGGTCTACCCTTGTGGTTACAAGTCCAAACTTTCTATAATGGTGTAAACCCCTCAACAAGGCAACTAATCGATTCAATGTGGGGGTGGAACCCTAAACAATGTAACTCCCAAGCGCCTATGAGTTTATCGAAGAGATGTCGCTGAACAACTATCAGTGACAAGTTACAAGGACAAAACCGACAAAATCAGTCAGAGTTTACAACCTCGATGCAGTAACCATGCTATCAACACATGTAAAAATGATGAATAAAAAGCTTGATAGTTTGTGTTCTTCACAGGTACATCCAGTCATGCAGTGCAACGCAAGTGGAACTGTGGTGAATCCTGAATACCCACTCTACCAACTAGACGCAGAGAGCAAACAGATGAACTATGTAGGTAATAATTTCAGATCCAATAATAATCCTTATAGTAATACTTACAATATAGGTTGGAGGAACCACCCAAATTTTTAATGGGGAGGCCAAGGAAATCAAGGAAATCAAAGACAACAACCTCCCCAAAATTTCCAGAATCAGCCATATCCACAAGAGAAGATGCCAAACCTTAAAGAGATGTTCACAAAATTCATGGAAAACACATAAAATTGTTTCCTAGAAACTGAGAAAACAATTAAAAGCAACGAGAACCGATTCGGGGAACTTACTAAGTCAGTCAAGGAAGTCACTAATGCAGTCAAACAACTCGTAAAGCTAATGTCAGAAAGACCGCAAGGACGTCTACCAAGTAACACCGAGATTAACCCAAATGAGCAAATTCAAGCCATCTCAGCTCATGACAATAAGGGTTTAGATGAACCCAATCCAATACAAGAAAACAAGGTAGAGGAAGTTGAGGTAGAGGTAACACAAGAAAAGCTAAAATCGGTAATCAGAGAGTACCAACCTCGCATACCTTATCTCGAAGCGATAGAAAGTGACGATTCAGAGGAACAGTTTGGTAAGTTTCTTAAACTCTTAAAGAAATTACATATTAACTTACCTCTTCTCGAAGCTCTCTTTCAGATGCCAGACTCGAAGAAATTTTTAAGATAGCTCTTGATGAACAAACGCAAATTAGACGAAGTGCACCACGTGGAATGGAATGTAACATGCTCAGCAGTGTTACAGAATAGACTACCACAAAAGCTAAAAGATCTAGGGAGTTTTACAATTCCATGTTTAATTGGTAGTTTAACTATTGATAACGCATTACTTGATTTAGGGGCAAGCATAAATGTCATGCCTTATACATTATTTAAATGACTAGGTCTAGGGAAGCCTAAACAAACTAGGATGAGTATACAATTAGCTGATAAAACTATTAGAATTCCTAGGGGCATTATCAAAGATGTTCTTGTCAAAATCGATAAATTTGTTTTCCAGTAGATTTTCTTGTCTTAGATATGGATGAGGATAATACAATCCCCTTAATTTTAGGAAGACCTTTTCTAGCAACTGCCAAGACTAAAATTGATGTTGCCATAGGAGAACTCATACTTTGTGTAGGTGACGAATCAATTAGTCTTCAAGCTCTTGACTCGACCAAGACAACAATCGATGAAGGTAAGAAAGTCAATACAAATGATAATCAAATTGTTTAACCTTTATCGTAGGAAACACCACAAAGACACAACCCTGAGCTGACTCATAGATCCCACATCGACAAAGAAGAAACACACAGGAACAAAACCTTAGGATCGACAACTTAGAAGAGCAGAGGACACAAGTCAAAGAAGAACCTAAACCATACGAAGTGAAACCGAAGGAAACTCTAGATGAGCTGATAGGAACAAAAAAATCACATCAAAATAGAGGATCATGTATCGTTGAATAGGAAAGACCCTTGAATCACCAATTCAGACCTCAAGACAAATGAAGAAATCACTTTTGAGGTACTTAATGTCTTCCTATACAACACAGTCGAGGTAAGCAATCCTAAATTCAACACTTTTGAGCTAAACATTACTCGACTTAAACTTTATATCCACAACCTAGTTGATCGCATAAGAAACGATTTCCACCTCCTCAAACCACCATGATTGTGTGTACAACAGGTAAGTCTAGCTTAAGAATTTAAACGAGCGCTTCTCGAGAGGCAACCCAAGTACTAACCATACTAGTTAGTTTGGTTTTATTTCTTTTCGTATTTAGGCATAGGTTTCCATACCCACACGGCCTTGCACACGGCCGTGGCCGTGGCCGTGTGGACACCACGGCTAGGCAAAAGGGCTTGGACCTTATCTCTATTTAATTATTTACTTTTATTCATATTTTTATGTTTATTTTTTATTTTTTATTTTTACTCCCTTTATTATTTTCTCATTTTTCTCAATGCCATTTAGATTTAGCTTAGGATACAATAAAACCAAGTTTGCTACTTCGAGGATTCAATTTCAAACGGTTTGAGATGCTTCCCTACATTCACCTCCTATCTTATCCGGTTTCTTTTCATTGACTTCATCCAAAAATCCAGGAAGTGTTACTTCTCCCCTTCTCTTTTGATTTTATTATTATATAATTGTTTATATATCTTTGTATATTGATGGCAATTTACATCTTAAGTGCGGGGGTAAAAGTACCTAACTTTTTGCATTATTCCAAAATCCTAAATTTTAGTCTTGTTCCTAAGTAATTTTCTCATATTATCAATTAGGATGAAATTTCTGATGATTTATGATTTTTTATTGATATGTTTTGAGTAAGTCATTGATAATTGTGCATTGATGATTGATACTTGAAGAATACTAGAGAATCAAGCATGATAAGTCTATTTTTCAAGAATAAAAAATTTTCTTGGTTGTTGAACTGGATTTGAATATTACATTGAAGTTTGAAATTTACAGGATTGATGTCAAATACCCATAATTTTTGTAAGATTTGAGCCTTACTTTATTGATTATGAGTGTGTCAACACTGAATTGTTATTCTAGAACTTGCCTAGATTATACATATCGAGACCACATTAATGATTTGATATACTGAGATGATAAAGGCACCTAGGTTTTAACCCATTCACCCCACTAAAAAGCCTACCTTCACAAATTAACCCTTAGTGAACCCATTTGATCCTAACAACCCTTTTTATTGATTTACCCGCTAATATTAACCTAAAACCTTTAGTATTTGTTATCATCATTCTTTTGACTACCCTTCTATCAAGAATTGATTTGATCAGTTACCGAATTATTTTATTTAAATTGATAAAGGTTTCTTTATTATGTTTCTATTTGATATAAAAAAATCGATCGAAAAATCAAAGTTTATTCAGTATTAGTAGTATAAAAAGTGAGCTTGTACATTTAAATTTCAATTATCAAAAAAAAGCTCGTAGTTTTATTAGTTCCAAAGTTTCATGTGATTATTAGTTCAATTATTTTTCTAAAAGTTAGGTAACTTGCTAGGTAAATCTCGATTCTTAACCTTCTAGTTTAGCCTTTATCCACACCTTTAACCTAAGCCCCGTTACAACCTTGATAAAGACCTTTTGATTTGTGTATCATCTCATATTTCAGTGGTGGAGATTTGATTTTCAGGCAAGTCTATGGGATTAACTTTTTAGGTTCGACTTATGAGTGCTTGTTCTTGAACCTTAAACACTTCGAGTGCTTTGAGTGAATCTTTATCGAGGATGTCAATCCTTTTCGGTTTTGAATTAAAGGTAATTATTTAGATAAAGGAAGACACCTATGTTTTTATGCTACAAATTTATGACTTAGAATTGTTTGAGCGTTTCAAAGTCTTTGAGTTAAATTATCCATGTATAAATTATCTGTGAATTATGATGAGGCATTATTGATAGGAATGGTGAATTATGGAAAGTTCGTTTTAATTATAAGTTGAGAATTTTCTTTGAGGACAAGCATAAGGTTAAGTGTGGGAGTATTTGATAAACCGTAGTAACATGTTTTAAGCCCACATTTAGTATGCTTTTCGATGATTTAGCCTTTGATTTATGTAAAAAGGTGCTCTTAATCCTTTCTTTTCATGTTTTTACTTAGGAAAGCACCCGAGGATGAAAAGAACAAGAAATAGGCTTAAAATAGGCCAATTTGGTCCGAAGAGAAAATCGACATGGCCTAGACTTCAAGCCACACGGCCGTGCCTCGATAATTAACTAAGACACGGCCATGCCATGATTTACACGACCGTGCCCCAATTGACAGAATCGAGACATGGCTTGAAGACGATTGACACAGGCGTGTACCATGGCCATGTCCCTGCCGCAGAAAAGAGCAATTCTACTAGGAATAGGATACTTTGAGTCAAAGAAACACATTCAAAGCCTATTCAAAAACCTGAGTAGGAATTATACTTGAATTAGGACACTTAGGGGCGAAGTAAGGCATCTCAAATTCTATATAAACACCCAAGGGTGCAACTTAAGAGGAGTTCAGTGAAGCCTTACGCGTGGCTTTTAATCGGGGCGGTTAGCTAGGCTAAGGAGTAGAGCCGAAGGCGGTTGTGGGAATTACTTGAAAATAGCCAGTGGATCCATCTCAAGGAGCCAGAATTCTACTCAAGACGGCGGATTTCTCCTTCAATTCCTCCAAGGGTTTTAGGGACTTCTTATGGTTTGTTTTATCTTTTCTCTTGAGATATTTTCTTTATTCATTATGAACTAAACCCTTTAGATACCTGTAGAGGATGGAACTTAGATGAATCTTGTTATTGAATTTTGAATTATATGATAAATACTTAGTTTGTTCTTAATTATGCATGTTTAATCCAAATATGATGTGCTTAGGTGGAGGAGGAATAGATCCTGCTTAAGAGTAGATCTAGCATAATTAAGCGGAGTTGATCGCACGCCTATAGATAGGGTGATAAGATTTTGCCGGATTAGGGTGAAACCTAATATGGGAGTCCATAGATCGATTTACTGCTATTTTATTGGGTTATTATAAGAGAAGACGTTATTCGCCTCGAGAGAGGGTTTAATATACGTTAGGGAGTCTGATGGATCAAACTAAGAGAATAAATCATATGGTTCAGTGTTAAGTAACAAGTGAAGTCTAGTTGGATTCTTCCTGAGGGTATCGTCGTGATCAATTGAGTTTTCTCCAAGTTATTCTCCAAGTCGTTCTTTTTGTCTTTGTGTCTTTAGCTTAGTAGTCATTAATTTAGATTAAATTAGCCAACCACTCCATATTTTAGGCTAAATAATAAAAAAAAGTGAGTATTAGTACTTTTAGTTCCTTTGGGTTCGACAATCCGATCTTGCCTAAGCTATACTACTATTCGGTAGGTACACTTGCCTTTAATCGTTGTCAGATTTAGTTTCCAGGTTTGATCTTTCTCTTTATAAATTTTAAAACTCGACGAAATAATGATCAGTAGGGATGAAATTGCATGAATTTCGAATTACGAGCTTAAAGACTAAATTGTAGTGAAATCAAAATAATTGGGAAAAGTGTAATTTTGCAAAAATATGAATTTGGATTGAATTGAGTAGAATGGTTATTAAATAGATTAAATTTATTTATTTAGATTAAGATAGACCTCGTACGGCATTAGATCGAGGTAAACAACAAGCTTCGGATTAGTCGGCTTCGTTTCTATGCCTTTATCGTTGAGGTAAGTTTGTGTACTTATGTAATGTTTTAATGTTATCTTTTTAGCTATATGTAAATTATGGATTTTTATAAATGATCGATGCAAATCCAATGATGCTATGACATCTACCGAGCCCCATTTGAACCTTAGGAATTTGTAGGATACAAATGACATGTCATTAGGACTTACATGTTTTGGGGTGCTGGTCTTGAATGTCCTACCAATGGCTAAGGTCCAGCATGTGTTGCAGATACTCCACAGCTCGTATGAATAGCATCATGTAGCTTACATTCTGACCCACAGCTCGTGTGAGCAGGCCCATTTCATAACTCGTGTGAGCATACCTATTTTATAGCTCGTGTGAGCAACTATGTATACGATAGGAAATATTAAGATTATATGATTAGCACACTTCGTGTGAGCTATCCCACACATCCAATGAGAATCTAATGGTTCAATAGGGCATGAATTTGAAAGTATGTGGTAAGTGTTCAATATGAACCAAGACATGTATGTATGAAATACATTGAAATGATGAGTTACATGGAAAGTATGTTATGTTATGATGGATGGTGAATCGAATTGAATTATGCTCAATATTAATGATTATCCATGTTAAATTCATATGAATTGTGTTCAACTATGCTAACATGTTTGTGTTGGTGCTTAGGCTTGTGCCAAGCTAAAAGTTGGATTATGCCATGTTAGATTTAATGTTATGAAATGAAATGGTAAGTTGTGTTTTATGTTATATGAACTTGCTAAGCATTATATGCTTACATAGTCTCATTTCCCATGTTTTATAGATAATCAGAAGCTTGTTCAGTTTGGAAGCTTGTCGAAGAACTATCACATTATTATGCGACTATTTCGGTAGATTTTGAGGTTTTGAGTTACTGTTATAATGTCATGTATAGGTTAACTATGTTTGATGATCTATTTGTTATGTTTGGCATGTAAATGTGTGGTTACATGGTTTATGACATTTTTGCATTTTGGTGCTTTGATGGTTAATGTTGATATGTCAAGTGAATGTAAGTTTTAAAAGACCAGTTTGGTATGTTTAGATGTGTTTTGGGATATGGTTATTTGTGCTATGACTTGGCATGAAAATGGGTAGTTGTGTGTGGTTGACTTTTACCAAATGTGTTTTCTGACGACTTGTGATTGAGGTGCCTTTTGGCATATTGGTGGTATTGATTAATGGATCAATGATATAGTTATTATTAACCATGTTTAGGTATGTTTAAAAGGCTTAGAGATGTGTGCAAAATGGCTTGTGGATGTGTGTTTGTTTAAGTGGAGGGAATGGGTTGAAATCGGCCTATTTCTAATCCACATAGCCAAGAACACGGGCGTGTGTCTCAGCCGTGTGTAACACATGGCCATGCGACAAGTCTGTGTGTCCCCTACTGGTTTCAAAAGGTTGTGAGTCAAGAAATTACACGGCCTAACACATGGCCTGGCACATAGGCATGTGAGGCCATTCCGAGAGTTACACGATTTGGCACACGGGTGTGTGACTTGGTCATGTGACCCAAGTTAAAAAGTTACACGGGAACAGACACGGACACGGGCTGGGACACCGCCGTGTGTCCCTACTTTGAATGTCCACACAGTTTGACACACAGATGTGTGTTTCAGCCGTGTAAATTGCACGGCCTGGCCACATGGCCATGTAACCCTTGCATTGTAAAATTTTCTATCTTTTTCTATAAAATTCTAAATGTTTTCGATTTAGTCCTGAATCATTTCTAAAGTGTTTCTAACACCTCGAGGCCTCGAATTATGGACAATATACATCTGTTTCAATGAATTTACATATGATTCATGAAATGTATGGATTGAATGTTCTAAGTTATGTTTTTGTGGTAATTCTCCATAACCCTATTCTAACAATGAACACGGGTTAGGGGTGTTACAAAAACACCCTCAATTCATTAAGGCTTTCACGTACAGGGTTGGTGTCACGACATCCACTAGCTATGTCGCAACACCAAAGGCAGGCTTGGTATTTTGGATTCCTGCACAATGTTGCGACATCGAACCTCTATATTACAACATGGTGACCAATATCAAGTTCTCATGCCTCTCAATGGTGACCTACACACTTCCTAAACTAATTAGCTTTCCATTAGGCCTACTTTGGCCCCTAAGGTCATAAAATCAACTCAAATCACACTTTTTATTAAATTGAAACTAAAATATAAAAACTAAATAAAAGATAATAAGATTGCTTATATCCAAGCTCCTTAAGTATGAAAACTAGTTTAATCTACTACAACGAATTACGGCAAATCAGGTATACGCCCAAATATCTATCTAACACCCTTAACCAATAACCAACGCCGGTCTAGGGTTAAGAGGCATTACCGAACAAATCATAAACTTTTACAAACATTTCACATCATAAAGTTTATCATCGTTTTATCATAGCAAAACACAAACATATATTCCCTTAATGAGGTTTACGAGCCCTTAAACATGTATTAGAAAGAGGTTGGGACTAAACCGAACACTTTCAAAAATTTTCTGAAATTCAAACTGTAACACCCCAAACCCGGTCAAAATGTTACGATCGGATCTTGTATTTTATAGGGAAGAAAACATTTGAAAACCCATTTGTCATCTCAAGTTAGAAAGTAAACCTTTGTATTTATGAAAGAACCCAATATATATTACGGGAAAAACATTTTAACCCTTAGTCTTAAGAATTTCGAGTGGCCGTATTGTTATCACTAGATAATCAGTTTCCCGATGGTGAAACTAGGAAAATCCCAAAAGCTTATTTAGTTTTGAAAACATCCATTTATAACTTACTAGGCATGCTTTCAATAATTAAACAAAATTATAAAGAAATTCTACCAAAAGAATAGTCCCAAAGAAAAACTAAGTGGCCTTCTTACAACTGATAACCCAAATTTAAAATAAAATAAATTCGAAATAACCATTTAAAGCAAACAAAATGTAATGTTGAGCATGGCCACCTTGAGTCTACCCCATCTTCATATCCACGGTCTAGGAATTACTGCAAGATGGTAATAGAAGGGGTGAGTCACCGAGACCCAGTGTGTAAATCCCCATCCCGAAGATATTAAACTTTTACACAGTTTTATATGCCAATATGTTTGTCATGCAACCCATCCAACCTATCCAACTGAAACTCTCAATTCTACCCCTTGTGGCACCTAGCCACTAGTGGTACCTAACCACTGATGGTTCCAAACCACTAGTGACTGAAGTCACAAATAATCATTAGTGGGGCCAACCCACTGTGTGGTACCTAACCACTGGTGATGATCTCTTATCTCGATATATGGTGCCAACCCACTGTGGTACCAAACCACTGGGACGAGTCACAAAAATTATGGATATGTGGTACCTAACCACTGGTGGTTCCAAACCACTGAGACTTAGTCACAATATCATAGTAAGCGGGGCCAACCCACTGTGTGGTACCTAACCACTGATGACAGTCTGAAAATATTCCTTCCCCCTTCTCTCATCACCCATTTCTCATGTACATGTCTGCCACCAAGTATAATCATGCCTAACATATAGAATAACATATGTAAAATAACATGGCACTGATAGATTCCAATATATACAATTAACGTTTGCAGCCATAGCAACTTACTCGGCATCCTTGCTTTTACCCACACAGGTAAATTAGTGATCTCTGCCGTTATTCCGGCTTTTAACAACACATAACAAATTGCATATTAAACAAAGAAAGTGTGTAAGAGTTGCACACTTGATTACTCATAACACTACGCTTTCTACGTTGACACTATCGTTAACTGACACTACCACTATCTGCCTACTTTCTGCTTCGGTGGCCCCCACAACCCAATGGCCAATCCTCACTTTGTTGATCTTTAAACCGCTTAAACTTAGAAATTTGGGTTCATCGATCCAACCCCTCCTAAAGCTTGGCTGGCATTCGAGTCCATAATAAACCTTGGACACTAAGCCGGATTAAAGCAATGAAATCAAATCTAAGGGATCAATATAACACTTAAAGCGAAAGCCGCTTGCCTAGATCGACAAAATTTGAAGCGCAAGATTTAAGCCACGGGCCGAACAAATCTCGAGAATCCAAGAGAATGCGTCACCCCCTTCCTACATTCGGCCAAACATCTCACCATTAGGCCAAATAGCTATTCGGCTTTGGCATGAAACTCGAAAGAGATAACATAAAATAAAAGGAAATTGCCCCCTTACCTTAACCTGATAGAGTCGATCACTCACTAACAAGATTCGGCACAACGACACCCTAGAGATGATTCGAGAAAAGCTAGAATAAGAGGGGATCCAATAACAAACCAAAAATAGAAATAAATATTTTTAACAGAATGTTTAGGGGTTTTGGCTTTTAGAGAAGAATGAAATATAGAGAGAGTGTTTGAGGTTTCAATTTTGGAGAGTACATAAATAGTGAAGAAAAGAATGAGAATCAAGTTTTAGCTCTTAAGGAGATTGAGAAAAGGCAATGAGGATGGCTAGAGGGTTCGACTATGGGAAGAAATTGAAGAGGAGAAGAGAGAGTCAGGGAGTTTCAGTTTTGAGCAGCAATTGAGAGAAATGAGAAAACAAACAAGAAAGGAAGATTCGGCTTTGATGCTATTGGCAGATGAAATAAACGAAAATGATGAACAAGGAGCAATGCAAGTTTTAGCCGAATAACAAAAATAGAAAAGGGGAAGAAGAAGCTTAGGAGAGCATTTGATTTTGGTATTTGAAAGAAAGAAAGAATGCAAAAATATGAAAGTGTGGGAGTGATTCAGTTTCGACACAAAAGAAATGAGAAGCAAGAACCTCTAGGTGCTCCCTAACTAGCCGAATTCTCAACACTCCCCCAAGGCACACTCCATCAATCGACCACCCACCTAGGCTACCCCTAAAATCGATTGCTCCCCTCTCCATTAGTGTTTGACATTCGGCCAACTCTAAGGTCAAGTGTCAATCCCCCTTATTCCTCCACAATTTTCTCATGACCACACATTCAAACCTGTTTGAATGTTTCAAACTCCACAGATTTCTCTCCTCCACTCATTTGAATCTGTTGACTCCTTCAACAGTCATCCACCAGAGTCCCACCTGAATGCAACTCACCCTGTCCTGGCATCAAAAATAACAAGCAGAAAGGGTATTTCTACTGCTCGAACTAAGGCTCCCTTACTCCCCTGAGGCGTCACTTCTTTAAGCCTTAAGTGGCGCCTCCTTGCTACCTAACCAAGGCCCTTCTTATGTCAAAACCTACCCCCTAACCACACTTAACACCTAGCTCCACTTAGCTCCCCCTCTAGAAGCCAAAAACACAAATTTCAAAAAAAACTCTAGCCTATCCCTGACTCAAGCTTAGAGCCAAAAATAGCCTGAACTAGCATAATATCCATACTATCTAATACAAGCAGATAAAATGCAAGGACCCTGATTTAAGGATGTTACAATTCTGCCCCCTATAAAATAATTTTGGCCTCAAAATTACCTGGTCAAAAGAGTTGAGGGTATTGTTGTCGCATCACGTCCTCGGGCTCCCACGTGGCTTCTTCTGTTCCATGATTCCGCCATAACACCTTTACCAAAGGAACCGATTTCCTACACAAGACTTTGACATCTCGTTCTAGAATTTGCACTAGTTCCTCATCAAAAGATAAATCTAGGCTCACTTCAATTTCTTCCACCGACACAACATGTGACGGATCCGAACGATAGCATCTAAGCATGGAAACATGAAACATGTCATGGATCTGGCTGAATTCTGATGGTAACTCCAGCTAGTAAGCTACTGGTCCCACACGCTTCAACACCTTATAAGGCCTGATAAACCTAGGGCTCAGCTTGCCCTTTCGACCAAATCTCAGCACCTTCCACGGCGACACCTTCAGGAAAACCTTGTCACCCACTACAAATTCTATATCCCTCCGCTTAAGATCAACATAAGACTTCTGCTTGTCCGAAGCTTCCTTCAAACGAGCTCGAATTAGCTTAACCTTATCTTCTATTTCAACAACCAATTATGGACCCAACAACTAATATTCACCCAACTCTGTCCAACATGTAGGGGTACGACACTTTCGCCCATATAGCGCTTCATACGGTGCCATTTGAATACTTTCTTGGTAACTATTGTTGTATGCAAATTCTGCCAATGGTAGAAATTTTTCCCAACTACCTCTGAAATCCAATAACAACCCCTCAACATATCTTCTAAAATTTGAATTACCCTTTCTAACTGCCCATCTGACTGAGGATGAAATGCCATACTAAAATCCAACCTTGTACCCAATGCTTGATGCAACACTTTCCAAAATCTTGATGTGAACCTAGGATCCCTATCTGAGATAATCGACACTGGTACCCCATGCAATCTCATGATTTCCGTCACATACAACTTAGCCAACCTTTGGAGGGAGTAATCGGCCCGAACCAGAATAAAATGAGCTGATTTTGTCAAACGATCCACAATCACCCAAACTGAATCCTTTTTAGTAGGCGTGAGGGATAGCCCACTAACAAAATCCATCGTAATCTTCTCCCACTTCCACTGCGGAATCTTTATTGGCTACAACAGACCCGAAGGTAATTGGTGTTCGACTTTGACTTGCTGACACGTCAGACACTTACTTATAAATTTTGTTACCTCCTACTTCAAACCCGGCCACCAAAACTGCTCCCGCAAATCTCGACACATCTTACTTCCTCCTGGATACATAGCGTGCGGACTGCTATGCGCCTCCTGAAGAATCTTTTCCCTCAACTCCATATCCTTTGGCATGCAAACCTTTCCCTAAAAACACAACACACCTTCACTGCTCAAACTGTACCCCTCTAATCCACCATTCTGCACTTGCAAACATCGGGCACTTAAAACTTCATCTACCAATTGCTTTTTCTTAACCTAGTTTACCCATGGCGGCTTCACTTGCGTAGTTCCGCAAGCAAACTTCCGTCATCATACAGGCCAAGGTGAGTAAACATTGCTCTCAAGTCTGACACCACCTTACGGCTCAATAAGTCTGCCACCACGTTGGCTTTCCTCGGATGGTACTCAGTCGAGCAGTGATAGTCCTTTAGCAACTAGATCCACCTTCGCTGCCTCAAATTCAACTCCTTCTGAGTAAGGAGGTATTTCAGAATCTTGTGATCCTTGTAGACGACAGACTTCTTCCCATACAAGTAATGCCTCCAAATCTTCAGAGCGGATACCACAGTGGCTAACTCCATATCATACGACGGATAGTTCATTTCGTGAGGTCTTAATTATCGAGAACCATAGCTACCACTTTCCCCTCTGCATCAGTACACATCCTAACCCAGTATGTGACGCATCACAATAAACCGTAAACTCTTTCCCTGCCTCAGGCTGAATTAAAACCAGAACTTCTATTAGAACCCTCTTTAACTTCTCAAAACTTTCTTGCTGCTGGTCTGACCACACAAATGGAACCCCTTTCCTTAACAACTTGGTTAACGGTGCTTCAATCAAAGAAAACCCTTCCACAAATCTTCTGTAATACCCCGCTAAACCCAAAAAACTCTGAATCTTTGCCACAGACTTAGGTGGTTTCCAATCCAATACAGTTTCAATCTTCCGAGGATCCACTCTAATCCCCTCAGATGACACCACATGGCCCAAAAAGGTAACTTCTTTCAACCAGAACTCGCACTTACTAAACATTGCGAACAATTGCTTCTCCTTTAGAATTTGCACAACCACACGCAGATGCACATCATGCTCCTCCTCAGATTTCGAGTACACCAGAATGTCATCTATAAACACTACAACAAACTGATCCAAATATGGTTGAGAAAATTGATTCATCATATCCATTAAGGCTGCTGGTGCGTTGGTCAACCCAAATGGCATTACCAAAAACTCGTAGTGACCATAACTAGTACGAAACGCCGTCTTATAAATATCTTCCTCCTTCACCTTAAGTTGGTGATACCCCGACCTCAGATCTACCTTAGAGAAAACTGATGCTCCCTTAAGTTGATCAAACAGGTCATCTGTCCTCGATAATGGATACTTGTTCTTAATTGTCAACTTATTCAGCTGGCAGTAATCAATACACATCCGCATTGTTCTGTCCTTCTTCTTAACAAAAAGTACAGGTGCTCCCCATGGTGATACACTCGGTCGGATAAAACCCCGATCCAATAACTCCTGAATCTACGCTTTCAATTCCACTAACTCCTTCGGTGCCATCCTATATGGGGCAATAGACACTGGCGATTCCGGAGAACAGGTCTATACTAAACTCAACTTTGCGGTTTGGAGGAAAACATGGAAGCTCTTCTAGGAACACATCGGTAAATTCTTTCACCGTTTGGACATCCCCCACAGTTGAATCCTTGGCCTCCAAAGCACAAACATGAACCACGAATGCCTGGCACCCTTTTCTCACCATTTTCTTGGCCTTCAAAGCGGACACCACATTAGCTAGGTAGTTCCTTCTCTCCCCTAACACCACCACTTCTTCACCTTCGTCATTTCTTAACACCATACGCTTGGCTGCACAATCTTGCTTTGCTTGATACCTCACTAACCAGTCCATGCCTAGGATCAAATCAAACTCCCCAAATGGCAGTTCCATCAAATCAGCCAAAAACACTACCCCTTGGAGTTCTAGGGGTATGTCCTTAAATAATTTGTTCACTACTACCTAGTGTCCTAGAGGACTAACTACCGTCATCTCCCTAGAAGAAATCTCATATGCTAGGTTCAAAGTTCCTACTATAGTACTAGCATCATAGGAGTGCGTCGAACCAACATCTATCAAAGTAGTATAAGGCAATCCAAAAATTAAGAACGTATCGGTTATGACGTCCGGTGCATCACCCTCCTCTCGACGCCTCGCTGTATAGACCAACCCAGGCTGTCTTGCACCAGTATTCTCAGCACCTCTGCTCGGTGCTCCACGGCCTCGCCATTACCATTACCTCCCCTAGATGAACCTCGACCCCTCTGTGGTTGCTGATTATCTCTCTGAATTGAGTATGTCCTTGACCCTCAGACTGAATCCTAGCTGGTCTTAACGAAAAATCCCTTATCTGGTGATCCATTGACCCGCACTCGAAACACCCTTTATTACCTGCCCAACATTCCCTCAAATGAGACTTCCCACATTGAACACATCGTGGTGACCACTGAGCAGCAGTAGCAAGCCTTGCATCCTGACTCAGTCCACCAAATCTAGCCCTTTTTGAGGATTCCCAACAGACCCTAATGGCCCAAAACTCTTTAATCCCTATTCCTATTCAAATTCTACCGCTCGGTTTGCTTCACCTCCTCAGCTATTTTGGCCTTCTCCACCAAGACAGCAAACTTCCTCTCTCGCTGTGGGGCAATCAACATCCGCAGCTCATCCCCTAACCCGTCCTCAAACGTGACACAGTGCTCATGTTCCGTAGCCACGAAACCCCGAGCATAACGGCTCAACCTTAAGAATTTTGCCTCATATTTAGATATTGACTTACTCCACTACATTAGGTTTAAAAATGCCCTACGCTGCGCATCAATGTAACTAGACCCGACATACTTCCTCTGATAAGCCGTCTTAAAGAAATCCCAAGTGACATCGTCGGCCAACACACCTTCCCTGACCGTGAGCCACCACTGGTAAGACTCATCCCGGAGAAGAGATACTATCCCTTTTAGCTTCTCCTCGGGCGTGAAGTTCAAGTCATCCATTATGCGCTCTTTCGCCTGTAACTAGCACTCTGCGGTGTAGGGAGCTACACCCGAAATTCCCCTAAATATCTCGACTCCATTCGCTCGGAGTCATTTAGACTCACTCTCTAGGACTCTCTCTAGGAACTCCCCGTCCCTACGCTTGCTCCAGCAACTCTCTCTAGGACTCACAGCATAGCTTGCGACACTACATCATCACCACTTGCCTGCTCCTGATAACTGGCGCCTACAGCTGGTGGCGGCAGCACCTCATTCTTTGACCCATAACTGGACTCTACCGATTCTGACACAGTTGTCCTACCCCTACCACATCCACGCGCAATACACCCACGACCTCGAGTGCTCTTTATACCGTTCACGATTTAATCTGATTAGAAATTTTATGGGTTAATACCTTTTTCCTTCAATGATTGACAACAGACTATCTTATGGAAAGAAGTTTTTTAACGGTGGTTCTTTTGAATTTGAACTATGTCTACATAGTTCGATTCTTAAGTTGGTATTCCTTATTTCTAGAGTTCCTACTCAATTAGCATCCAATGGAACACCATACATATGCATTAACCACACCAGTACCTTCATGGACCCACATTCATTGCCTAAGGGTATTTTTATCATTTCACTACCCAGGGGTATTTTCGTAATGTTAACCTATAGGGGTATTTTCATAATTTTCCAAAATAAGGTATCTTGGTGATTTTTCAAAATAAGGGTATTTCGGTAATTTTGCATATCGGGGGTACTTTGGTAATTTTACAAATTGGGGGTATTTTGGTAATTTTGTAAATCGAGGGTATTTTGGTAATTTCACAAATTAGGGGTGTTTTGATAATTTTGCAAATCATGGTTATTTTGGTCTTTTGCCTCAACCTTGGGCATTGTGGAAAATTTTACAAAATTTAGGGTCATATAAGTAATTTTGCAAAAGTAAGGTACTAGTCCTTTTCGAGTTTTAGTTAAAATTTTGGCCTGTTAACAAGTCCTCCGGTTAAGGTGAATAGTCACTACGCACCAGGTAGGATCCCAGTAAAGAGGAGGTGAGTCACTAGGACTGCTTAAATACCAAGCTCTTCCTGAATCCAATCCTAGACATGTGTATGCCTATTACCACACCCTAGTCCTTCTAACTTGCTCACAGACATGTTTATTTAGGGAAATTAAGTTTTATGTAAGAGTTTGTGTAGCTAGGCTTAAGGTCCATCAACCCTAACATATCTATCTACGTCCCTATAAACCCATTCACCCTATCACGTATATATATATATATATATATATATATCACATCAGGGATTAGGATACTTACCTGGGTGGATCGGTGCTGGAGACTCAAGTGCCATGCTCTTCCCAATATGCATCTCCTCAAAAATCATTTAACAGATCCTTTTTATTAAAAATATCTCGACCCTTATACCGATAGTCGAGCTTTTGAACCAAGCTCTGATACCACAATTGTAACACTCCAAACCCGATCAAAATGCTACGACTGAATCTGGTATGTTATAGGGAAGAAAACATTTGAAAACCCATTTGTCGTCTCAAGTTAGAAAGTAAACCATTGCATTTATAAAAGAACCCAGTATATATTGTGTAAATCGGGTAAAATATTTTAACACTTAGTCTTAAGAATTTAGAGTGGCCGTATTGTTATTATTAGATAATCAGTTTCCCGATGGTGAAACTAGGAAAATCCCGAAAGTTTATTTAGTTTTGAAAACGTCCATTTATAACTTACTAGGCACGCTTTCAATAATTAAACAAAATTATAAAGAAATTTTACCCAAAGAATAGTTCCAAAGCAAAACTAAGTGGCCTTATTACAACTGATAACCAAATTTAAAATAAAATAAATCTGAAATAACCATTTAAAATGAACGAAACGTAATCTTGAGCATGGCCACCTCAGCCTACCCCGGCTCCATATCCACGGTCTAGGAATTACATGCAAGATGGTAATGGAAGGGGTGAGTCACCGAGACCCAGTGTGTAAATACCCATCTCGAAGATATTAACTTTTACACAGTTTCATATGCCAATATGTATGTCATGCAACCCATCCAACCTATCCAACTGAAACTCCCAAATTTACCCCTTGCGGCACCTAGCCACTGGTGGTACGTAACCTCTGGTGGTTCCAAACCACTGGTGACCGAAGTTACAAATAATCATTAGTGGGGCCAACCCACTGTGTGGTACCTAACCACTGGTGATGATCCCTTATCTCGATATGTGGGGCCAACCCACTGTGGTACCAAACCACTGGGACAAGTCACAAAAATTATGGATATGTGGTACCTAACCACTGCTGGTTCCAAACCACTGAGACTTAGCCACAATATCATAGTAAGCGGGGCCAACCCACTGTGTGGTACCTAACCACTGATGACAGTCTGAAAATATTCCTTCCCCCTCTTCTCATCACTCATTTCTCATGTACATGTTTGCCACCAAGAAAAGTCATGCTTAACATATAGAATAACATATGTAAAATAACATGGCACTGACAGATTCCAATATATGCAATTAATGTTTGCAGCCATAGCAACTTACCTGGCATCCTTGCTTTTACCCATACAGGTAAATTAGTGATCTCTTCCATTATTCCGACTTTTAACAACACATAACAAATAGCATATTAAACAAAGAAAGTGTGTAAGAGTTATACACCTGATTACTCGTAACACTACGCTTTCTACATCGACACTGTCGTTAACTGACACTACCGCTATTTGCCTACTTTCCTATTTAGAGGCTGGCCCATAACCCGTGGCTAATCCCTCACCGCTGATACTGCCCGCTTCTTGAACTTAGGGGCTGGATTCACCGATACAACCCCTCCTAATGCTTGGCTGGCATTTGAGTCCATAACAACCTTTGGTCACTAAGCTGGATTAAAGCAACAAAATCAAATCTAAGCGATCAATACAACACTTAAAGCGAAAGCCCCTTACCTAGATCGACAAAATCTGAAGTGCAAGATTTAATCCACAAGCCGAACAAATCTTGAGAAGCCAAGAGAATGCGCCACCCCCTTCCTACATTCGGCCAAACATCTCACCATTAGGCCAAATAGCCATTCGGCTTTGGCATAAAACCCGAAAGAGATAACACAAAACAAAAGAAAATTGCCCTCTTACCTTAACCTGACAGATTCAATCACCCACTAACAAGATTCGACACCAGGACACCCTAGAGATGATTCAAAAAAGCTAGAACAAGAGGGATCCAATAAGAAACCAAAATAGAAATAAAGATATTTAACAGAATGTTTGGGGGTTTCGACTTTTAGAGAAGAATGAAATATAGAGAGAGTGTTTGAGGTTTCAATTTTGGAAAGTACACAAATAGTGAAGAAAATAATGATAATCAAGTTCTGGCACTTAAGGACACTAAGAAAAGGCAATGAGGATGGTTAGAGTGTTCGACTATGGGAAGGAATTGAAGAGGAGAAGAGAGAGTCAGGGAGTTTCAATTTTGAGTAGCAATTGAGAGAAAAGAGAAAACCAAACAAGAAAGGAAGATTCGACTTTGAAGCTATTGGCAGATGAAATAAACAAAATGATGAACAAGGAGCAATGCAAGTTTCGGCCAAATAACAAAAATAGAAAAGGGGAAGAAGAAGCTTAGGAGAGCATTCGGTTTTGGTATTTGAAAGAAAGAAAGAATGCAAAAATATGAAAGTGTGGGAGTGATTCAGTTTCGGAACAAAAGAAATGAGAAGTAAGAACCTCTAGGCGCTCCCTAACTAGTCAAATTCTCAACACTCCCCCAAGGCACACTCCATCAATCGGCCACCCACCTAGGCTACCCCTAAAACCGATTGCTCCCCTCTCCCATAGTGTTTGACATTCAGCCAACTCTAAGCTCAAGTGTCCATCCCCCTTATTCCTCCACAATTTCCTCCTGACTACACATTCAAACTTGTTTGAATGTTTCAAACTCCACAGATTTCTCTCCTCCACTCATTTGAATCTGTTGACTCCTTCAATAGTCATCCACCAGCGTCCCACTTGAGTGAAACTCTCCCTTGTCCTGGAGTCAAAAATAAAAACCAAAAAGGGGATTTCTGCTGCTTGAACCAAGGCTCCCTCACTCCCCTGAGGCGTCACTTCTTTAAGCCTTAAGTGGCGCCTCCTTGCCACCTAACCAATGCCATTCTTGCATCAAAACTTACCCCCCAACCATACTTAACACCGAGCTCTACTCAGCTCCCCCTCTCTAGAATCCCAAAATGCAAATTTTAAAAAAAACTCTGGCCTATTCCTGGCTCAAGCCTAGAGCCAAAAATAGCCTGAACTAGCATAATATCCATCCTATATAATACAAGCAGATAAAATGCAAGGACCTTGATTTAAGGATGTTACACAAACATTTTCTAAAGCTATAGAGGTTACAAGCCCGTGTGGCACGCCGTGTGCCTCACACGGCTTCAGACACGCCTGTATGTCTAAGCTGTGGCAAACAGGGCATACATACTGACTTGTCTACACGATTGAGACATGCCCGTGTGCCTCACCTGTGGTTGAAACTGACTTGCACCACACGGCCAGTGATTGTTGTTTTGTCGAGTTTTAAAATTTAGAACCTAGAAACTAACTCTGACAACGGTTAAAGGCAAGTGCACCTATCGAACAGTAGTATAGCTTAGGCAAGACCGGGTTATCAAACCCAAAGGAACTAAATGTACTAATACTCACTTTCTTTTTTTTATTTACCCTAAAATATGGAGTGATTGGCTAATTTAATCTAAATAATGACTAGTAAGCTAAAGACACAAAGACAGAAAGAATGACTTGGAGAATAACTTGAAGAAAACTCAATTGATCACGACGATACCCTCAGGAAGAATCCACCTAGACTTCACTTGTTACTTAACACTGAACCATATGATTTATTCATTTAGTTTGATCCGTAGGACTCCCTAACATATATTAAACACTCTCTCGAGGCGAATAACGTCTAACCCTAGGTTAATTAGTGGAACTCTTGTTCTCTTATAATAACCCCCTAGAATAGTAGTAAATCGATCTATGGACTCCCATATTAGGTTTCACCCTAATCCGGCAAAATCTCATCACCCTATATCTAGGCGTGCGATCAACTTTGCTTAATTATGCTAGATCTACTCTTAAGTAGGGTCTATTTCGCCTCTACCTAAGCACATCAGATTTGGATTAAACATGCATAATTAAGAACAAACTAAGTATTTATCATATAATTCAAAATTGAATAACAAGATTCATCTAGGTTTCATCCCCTTCAGGTATCTAAAGGGTTTAGTTCATAATGAATAAAGAAAACATCTCAAGAGAAAAGATACAACAAAACATAAGAAATCCCTAAAACCCCCTAGAGGAATTGAAGGAGAAATCTGTCGTCTTGAGTAGAATTTCAGCTCCTTGAGATGGATCCACTGGCTATCTTTGAGTAATTCCCACAAATCTGGCCTTTCTAGCTCGGCTCCTTGGGCTAGCTAACCGCCCTCTTTTAGGTTACACTTAGAGTGTTTATATAGACTTTTAGAATGTTTTACTTGGCCTCTAAGTGTCCCAATTCAAGTATACCTTCTACTCGGTGTTTGAATAAGCTTTGGAATGTGTTTCATTGCCTCAAAGTATCCAAATTTGAGTGAAATTGCTCTCTTCAGCGGTAGGGGCACGTCCATGGTACACGTCCGTGTAAATCATCTTCGGTCGTGTCTTGATTCTGTAAATTGAGGCCCGGTCGTGTAAATTGTGGCATGGCCATGTGAAGTGATTTGATAAGACATGACTGTGTGGCTTGAAGTCCAGGCCATGTCGATTTCCTCTTTGGCCCAAATTGGCCCTTTTAAGCCTGTTTCTAGTTCTTTTCATCCTCAGGTGCTTTGCTGAGTAAAAACATGAAAAGAAAGGATTAAGAGCACCTTTTTACATAAATCAAGGGCTAAATCATCCAAAAGCATACTAAATGTTGGCTAAAATATGTTACTTTTACGATTTATTAGCTAGTCACACACCCGTGTGTCCACCGTGGTCAAAACTGACTTGTTTTGAAATGCAACCAGGAAGGACACAGTCGAGCCACACGCCTTTGTGGGAAATTATAGGCCATTTTCAAGGCCAGTTTGCCACGACACCTTGGGTTATACCTACAAGCATTATACCAATTCAAATCACATCTACAATGCAAACAAAACATACCAAAATGACTATCTTTTCTAACCATTCAAGAACATTTAAAAAACACCAACTTATGAGCCATTTATCTCAATTTAATCACAAGCATTTCTAATCATAATCCATCCACAAACTTATCAATTCATTATGACATCTTTTCATCTATACTATACCAACTTTGCATCACAAAACATAGATTAAATATTACCATATACACATCCATTTGCAAGCCATATCACATAGCTTTTATATACAACTCAAAACGTCAACCATTTCAACTAGACTATACATGCCATACTTAAATATGTACACATTAAAAAGGTTCCAAAATAGAGTATGATAGTGTGGTGATGATCCTCGATGATCCCTGAGTCTTCCGTAGCTTTAACGATCTATAAAACAATTCAAACACATGCAGAGTAAGCTTTCAAAAGCTTAGTAAGCCATATACAAATAAACTTAACATAAAAACATTCCTATTCATATCAAATACAAGATCATTAATATCTCAATTCCAAATTCACAATTCTTCTTCGGCTAATTTTGTTTAGCCATTGCTTACCTACAAATCATATTTTCAAGTATCTCTTTTGAACATAGCACATTCATAAACATACCACATTTTATCCCATTGATCCATGCACATATCTCACTTGTGCACATTCACATATACTTACCTTTCGTACTTAATCATAGTATTCATTTCCAACATACCTGAATCGATTACACATTTCACATAGTCTTTCGTTTATCAGAATTGCCCGTTGAACCATTCGGAATCAAAAAGAATACTCGAATACTCGAAATACTCGTACAATGCCAACATTCCAAATGTGGTCTTACATGTAATCCAATATCGATGCCACTGTCCCAGACAGGGTCTTACACAAATTGAATATGATGCCAATGTCCCAGACATGGTCTTACATGTAAATCTCAAATCTATTCCAACGTCCCAGATGTGTTCTTACATGATATCACATATCGAAATCCCTATTTCATGACATATGAATCCTATCTATTCCTAAGGTTCGTACGGGACTTTTCGGATCTTGACACATTGTCAATACTTTCGAGATTTCACACGTATATCATCCAAAACCATTCATCATAATTCAATATTAAATGAACATGAATAATTTTTACATTTACTTGTATATAGACTTACCTCGTTTTCGGATATAAACGGACAGATTCGACTACTCGATTACTTTCTACTTTCCTCAATCAAAATCTATTTTCTTTGGTTCTTGTTCTATACATATTTAAATTTAACTCATTTATTCACCAAATCAATCAATTCAGTCAAAAAAACACACATTTAGGGTAATTTACAAATTAGCCCTCACATTTTCACATTTTGATATTTAAGTCCTTATTTCGCAAAATAAAAAAACACAAAATTCCATTGTACCTATGCTTAGCCAAATTTTTTTCATGATCACACAAGTCCATACATTTCATTTATTTCACATTTAGTCCCTCAAAATACTATTTTCACAATTTATTCTAAATTACTCAAATTCACATAAAATCCAAAGACAAAACATGTAAATGTAACACATATATTTCATATTTCATCAACTAAATTCATCAAATTCCAAAATTAAGGCATGGGTTTTGTAGTACTCGAAGCAACGACTACAAAAACGTAGAAATTATCAAAAACCAGAACAAAAACATACCTTAATTAGACCTAGAAGTGGCCAAATATGTAAAAGCTTCAAACCTTATTTTTCTTTTCTAATTTTGGTGGATGAACACACATAATGGCTTAATTTTAAGCTTTTGTTATAATAATAAAAACCTATTTTAATCGTTTTATAATTTATCCTTTTAATTAACATATAAAATTTATATTCATTAAGGCCATTTATGTCCATTATCTTACATAATGGTTTAATTGCTTCATAAGGCCAACACATTAATAAAGACATAACACATAAGTACTTTCAACACATGACATGCTAATTTTGCATTTTACACAATTAGATCCTTTTATCAAATACATTATGAATCTTTTCTAGCTAAGGTGGTAGCAACAATCTGTATGCAACAAGTCCAATATGCTCAATAATTTCATATGGCCCGATGAATCTCGGACTCAATTTGCCTTTTCTACCAAAACAAAGTATTTTCTTCCACGGAGACACTTTCAAAAACACTTTATCACCAATTTCAAACTCTATAGCTTTTCGTTTCAAGTCTGTATACGATTTCTGACGATCTGACGCGGCTTTCAGACTATCACGAATTGCTTTCACTTTGTGTTTGGTTTCTTTGAACAAATCAACCCCGTGTATCTTAATTTCACTTAGCTCTATCCAATACAAAGGTGTTCAACATTTTCGTATGTACAAAGCCTCATAAGGTGCCATTTTGATACTCGACTGAAAACTGTTATTATACGCAAACTCAATCAATAGAAAATATTGCTCCCATGTACCATCAAACTCAAGAATGCAACATCTCAACATATCCTTAAGTATCTGACTGATCTACTCGGATTAACCATCTGTGTGTAGGTTAAAAGTTGTACTGAAATGCAATTTAGTGCCTAAAGCCTCTTGTAGTTTCTTTCAGAATCGTGAAGTAAACCTCGGATCTCTGTCAGACACAATGCATAGTGGCACCCCGTGCAATCTCATAATATCAGAAATACAAAGCTCAGCTAATTTATCAAATGAGTAATCAAATCGTACCGAAATAAAATGAGCTAATTTTGTTAATCTTTCAACTACAACCCAAATTGCATCTTTCTTTCTCAGAGTCAAAGGAAACCTTAAAATAAATTCCATCGTCAAACTATCAAATTTCCACTTAGGAATCATAATTGATTGTAACAAACCAGATGGAACTTGATGTTCAGCTTTAACTTCCTGATTGATTAAACATTTTGACATAAAGTCAGAGATATCTCTTTTCATTCCAGGCCACCAATAAAGTTGTTTTACATCATGGTCTATCTTTGTACTTCTCGGATGAACAGATAGACGTCTACTATGAGGTTCTTTCAATATCGATTGAATCAACTCTAGATTTCTTGGAACACATAATAGTTCTTGAAACCTCAAACTATCATCAACATCAACTTAAAATTCAAAATCGAGTTTAAATCACACTGAGCTCATTTCGCTAACATTTCATTATCAACTTTCTCAGTATCACATATTTGTTGTAAAAACAACGGTTTCACTTTCAAATCAGCCAAAACTAAGCCATCATCAGACAAATCTAAATAAGCATTCATCACATGAAATGCAAACAATAATTTTTGACTCAATGCATTAGTAACAACATTTTCCTTACCCGGATAATAATCTATCACAAGCTTGTAATCTTTTAACAGTTCTAGCCATCTTCTCTGTCATAGATTCAAGTCTTTCTGAGTCATCAAATATTTCAAACTTTTTAGATCTGAAAACACATGGCATTTTTCACCGAAGAGATGGTGACGCCAAATCTTTAATACAAACACAATCGCATCTAACTCAAGATCGTGTGTCGGTTAATTCTTTTTATGTGATTTCAATTGTCTCGAGGCATAAGCTATAAATTTGCCTTCCTACATCAAAACACATCCTAGACCATTCAACAAAGCATCATTATAAATCACAAACTCTTTACCCGATTCTGGCTCTGCCAAAATTGGAGCTTCAGAAAACACGTCAGGAAATTCATAGACAACTAGCACTGATTCAACTTTTTTTTTCAATCACTCTTGAAACAATCACATAGACAAAATAAGCTTCATAACCCTTTTCCACATAACTCTAAGCTTTTATCAATGATATCACAGCTGATAACCCATTCAAATCATTTGATTCAATCCGAAATATTTTATCATTCTGACATCTCAAATCAATAGTCTTTCTTTTGCAGTTCACAATAGCATCATGTAATGTTAACCAATCCATACCCAAAATTATATCAAATTCATCCAAAAGCAATAGCATCAGATTAGCCGAAAACAAACATCTCGGAACATCAATGAACAATTCTTGCATACTTTGTCAACCAAGACACTTTTACCTAAGGGGTTCGATACTTTAATAACAAATTCAGTAGACTCCATAGGTAAAGTCCTACTGGATACTAAATTCATGCAAACATACGAATGAGTAGACCCTGGATCTATCAATGTAATCACAGAAGTATCATAAAGAGTAAATGTACTCGTAATAACATTTGGAGACGAAGCTTCCTCACGGGCTCGAATGGCGTAAGCTCTAGCAAGTGCTCTAGCTTTAGACCTCACAACTGTATCTTTTGTAGTTCTTTGACTACCACTGGCATTGTATTTCGAGAAGGTCTACCTCTAGTTGAAACATTAACTAGCCTCAATTTCTATACAATCTCTTCTTTGACAAACTTGGGGCAATGCGAATGAAATGATCTAATGATCCACATCTGAAACATAATAGGTCATTCAATCTATAATTACCTAGATTTCTTTAACCACAATGCTTACATTCAGGTCACTCAGATTGGACATTTCCCACACTAGCTATCGAAGTAGCTAGAGCTTTGAAGTTCAACTATGATCTAGCTCGATCTCTGTTCGAATGTCCCATATTAATTTTTGAATGGCTATGCTCATCTCTAAATTTCTTTGATAAAGATTGAAACGATTTACTTGAAAATATCTTTCTCACATCTCTGGCTTCAGACTCAGCTTTCTTTTATCTTTCTCGAGTGCTTCAGCTTTACACGCTTGATCAACAAGCATAACAAACTCTTTTATTTCTAGAATCCCAACTAGAAAACGGATATCTTCATTCAGGCTGTCTTCAATCCTTTTAGACATTATTTTTTCAGTCGAAACATATTCCGGGCATATTGACTTAATATCATGAATTCTCGTTCATATTCAGTGATAGATATATGTCCTGTTTCAATTACAGAAACTCTTTTCGTTTTTGATCTATAAACCTCTGACTGATATATTTCTTCTAGAATTTAGACTAAAAGAAATCACGTGTAACCCTTTCTTTTGGAACAATAGAAATCAAAGTCTTCCACCACTGATAAGCTGCATCTAGTAACAAAGAAACGACACATTTCACACATTCATCAAGAGTCAATGACATTTCATTGAACACTCAGATTGTGTTCTCGAGCCAAAACTCAACTCTCTCAACATCATCATCACTAGTGCCTTGAACTCTTCAGCCCAATATTTGTGGATTTTATCGACTGGAGGCCTATTCATTAGTTTTTGATTCATAATCGGAGGGACAACAGAAATCTAAGGAGGATTAGATGGGGCAGAGGTTGTGAAACAGTCGGATTTGTTCTCACGTATTGAGTGAACCACTCATTCATCATTTGGAAGATGGCTTGTTTAGCCTCTCCTTTCTGACCACTAATATCCGATCTCGAATCAGATGGCACTGTCCCTTGAGCGAGAGTAGGCGCGTTACTTTCAACGTCATCAGCTACAGCTCTTTCGGGATCCATTTACTATACGAAAAACACATTTTATATGTCAAGCTTTATCACACTATCACAATTTGTATATAATGCATGTATAGCTAAACTCTCATACGCTACGTTAGTCTTAGAATCGACTAAATCATAGCTCTGATACCAATAAAATGTAACACCCTTAACCCATAACCAACGCTGGTCTAGGGTTAAGAGGCATTACCGGACAAATTGAAAACTTTTACGAATATCTTACACCATAAAGTTTATTATCTTTTTATCATAACAAAACACAAACATATAGTCCCTTAATGAGGTCTTCGAGACCTTAAACATGCAATAGAAATGGCTCAAGACTAAACTGAACACTTACAAAATTTTTTGAAATTCAAACATTTTTCGAAGCTACAGAGGTCACACGCTCTTGTGGGCAGGTCATGTGCCTCACACGGCCTCAGACACGCTCGTGTGTCTAAACCGTGACAAAACATGGCATACATACTACTTGTCCACGCGGCCTAAGACACCCCCGTGTGCCTCTCCCGTGGTCGACACTGACGTGCACCACACGGCCAGTCACATGCCCGTCTGTCCAAGCCGTGGTCAAAACTGACTTATTTTGAAATACAACCACGAAGGACACGGTCAAGCCACACGCCCATGTGCTCAACCGTGTGGGCAAAAATAGGCCAATTTTCCACCCACACTTTGGGTTATACTTACAAGAATTATACAAATTCAGATCACATCTCCTATGCAAACAAAACATACCAAAATGACCATCTTTTCTAACCATTCAAAAACATTTCCAACACACTAACTCATGAGCCATTTAGCTCAATCTAATCACAAGCATTTCTAATCATGATCCATCCACAAACTACCAATTCATTATGACATCTTTTCATCTATACTATACCAACTTTGCACCACAAAACATAGATCAAATATTACCATATACACATCCATTTGCAAGCCATATTAGATTGCTTTTATATACAATTCAAACCATCAACGATTTCAACTAGACTATACATGCCATACTTAAATATGTACACATTCAAAAGGTACCAAAATAGAGTTTGATAGTGTGGTGATGATCCTCGACGGTCCTTGAGCCTTTCGTAGGTTTAACGATCTATAAAACAATGTAAACACACACACAGTAAGCTTTCAAAAGCTTAGTAAGCCATTATACAAATAAACTTAACATAAAAATATTAGTAATCATATCAAATACAATATCATTAATATCTCAATTGCAAATTCACAATTCCTCTATGGCTCATTTATTTAGCCATTGCTTACCAACAAATCATATCTTCAAGTATCTCTTTTGAACATAGCACATTCTTACACATACCACATTTTATCTCATTGAATCTATGCACATATCTCACTTGTGCACATTCACATATACTTACCTTTCATACTTAATCATAGTATTAATTTCCAACATACCTGAATCGATTACACATTTCACATAGTCTTTCATTTCTCGAAATTGCCCGTTGAACCATTTGGAATCAAATAGAATACTCGAATACTCAGAATACTCGTACAATGCGAACGTCCTAGATGTGGTCTTACATGTATTCCAATATCAATGCCACTGTCCCAAACATGGTCTTACATGAATCAAATACAATGCCAATGTCCCATACATGCTCTTACACGTAAATCTCAAATCGATGCCAACGTCCCAAACGTGGTCTTACATGATATCACATATCGAAATCCCTATGTCATGACATATGAATCCTATCTATTACTAAGATTCGTATGGGACTTTTCATATCTTAACACATTATCGATGTAACAGTCTGGTTTAGACCCTAGTCAGAATAGTGGTTTTGGGACCACAAATCTGAGTTAGAAGAATATTTTAATATTATTTTTTGTGCCTCTGATATGTGATTAAGTATTTGTGAAAGTCTCGTATGAAAATTTTTCTATCTGTGTGCTTAATTTGAGAAAAGGATTAAATTGCATTAAATGCAAAATTTGCACACTTTATAAAAAGACACCTATTTTAGATGGCTTTTAAATGGGGAGGCCTTGAGAGGCAATTAAGCCAATATTTATTTAGTGGATAGTTAAAAGACATTAGTGACCTTATTTTTATATATTACTAAATGTTTATTATAAGGTTAATATGGTAAAATGTATATTATTATGTTTATAATAAAACATAAGAACTAGAGAGTGGCAATTGTTCATCTTGTTTTGTCTAAAATTAGCAAAGAAAAAGAAAGGAGAAAGAAGCTAGGTTTCGGCTAGCTTTTGATTCAAATTCACGCTATGTTTGATTTTGATTTTTGATAATTTTTACGTTTTTACAATCGTTGCTTCGTAATCTTTGAAACCCATTTTTTAATTTGAAGAATTGATGATGTTTATGAGATGTGCCATTGATGGAATGGTGAGCTTTGTGATGAGTATTGGTGTTAAATGAAAGATATGTGTTTAATGAACATGTTTTGTTCTTGAATTTTTGATGAACTTAGCTAATTAGGGTTAAATTTAGAAAATGATTATTTGAGGGACTAAATTGTAAATTTGATGAAAAATATGAATTTGTATGGTCCCTAGGGTGTTTCAGCTATGCATGTATGTGAACAAATGGTGTATATTTGATGTTTTAAGAAAAAATGGACTAAATTGATAAAATGTGCAAATCTAAGGGCTAAATTACAAATTGCCCTAAATATGTGTTTTGGATTGAATTGAATGATTTGATGAATGAATCGGTTAAATCTGTATATGTGTATAGATCAAGAATCGAAGAATACGGATGTAGATCGCAGGAAAGCGAAAGTGGTTGAATAATCGAATCCGATCGAATATCTAAATCTGAGGTAAGTCGATATACAAATAAATGTATTTGGATTGAATTATTTGCGTACATATGGATTTGAATTGCTATGAATATCCATTGAGATGGAATCTATGTGAAATACGAGTTTATGAATAAGTCGATAAGATGTTAAAGTCCGTGTAACACCACAAACCCGGCCTAGAAGTTAGGCCCGAATCTGGCGTGTCACATGGAAGTGTTTTTTTTTTTCAAAACCATCTTTGCGATTGTTAAAAACGTGTTTGAGAATTATAGCCTCTTGGTTAAAACCCAAAACACTTAAGCAATTGTTATCTACTTGAAAACATATTTATCTTTAAAAAACCTTTTTGGTTGTGAAAACATATTTGAAATAACAATTTACAAAAATATGACGTTTGGAAATAGAGTTGCAGAAGCATTTTGAAAACATTGCAGAAATGTAGATAAAATACAAGTATTTTTGAGAGGTTGGTTGATGAGTCGAAAATCGAAGTAGTGGACTTTAAAATCAAGACTTTTGAAAATGACGTTGAAATTTTGAAAGAGAATCCGAGTTAAACTATTTGTAAAAGTTTTCTATAAAATCCATTTATTAATCAATTTTGAAAACCATTATTTATATTTTTAGAAATTTCCTTTTTAAACATTTTAAGCAGAATAATAAAAACATCCCAAACATAAAGCAAAATAAAAATAGTCCAGAGGCCTTATTACAACTTTAAAACCCGAAACAATAAAAGTAATCAAATAAAACGGAAAGGTAGTAACTAATATTCGAAAATGTTATTTCCGAAGCATGGCCTCCACCGAGTCATCCATGGCTCCAAGTCCTCATCACTGAGCATTACCTACAAGGGTTAAGAGAAGGGGGGTGAGTTACAAGAACTCAGTGTATAATCCACTTACCATTGTTCACTGGGACAAAATCCCATTAAGCAATTAATTGGGCCAAAGCCCGCTTACAATAACATACATGTATCATATATAATATGCATATGATATGCAATTCCCAAACCAAATCCTAGTTTTCCATTAGCTACACACCACCCATACCAACCAACACACCTGTGGGGAGCTTTAGTCACCCACCCCGCCAACACACTAAAAGTAGGCATTAAGCCATTTATATCAAATTTGTGGACAAGCCACCAGGTTAAGAAAATTTACATGGCATTGCCATTTTTCAAATTTGTGGCAGAGCCACCAAATTTATGTAGCATAGCTACCAGAACTTCTCTTCATCATTATCCCATCCCATGCAAATCATGTATATAATGCATAACAAATCACAATAATTTATTCGGATATTTATTACAAAAGTACGGCTCATTATAACAAATTATCAATTAGTCCCATATAGCAAAATATTAGATTAGCCCATTTAGCAAAATATCAGATTGGCCCATTTAGCAAAATATCAGATTGGCCCATTTATCAAAATATCAGATTGGCCCATTTATCAAAATTATAGATTGGCCCATTTATCAAAATAACAGTTTGGCCCATTAACACTTTTGCAAATCGGCCCATTAGGGGCATTTCCATATTTCGTCCCTTTAGAGGCATTTTCGTAATTCGGCAAATTACCCACTAGGGTAATTCGGTAATTTCGCAATCCAGACTTAGCTACTAATTTAGGCATAACAATTTAAACTATCCATCTGCATCGTACTAACTAAATTGACTATAACTTGGGTTAGGAATCTCGAAATCTAAATCCATAAGTTTTCCTTGAAACTAAACTCATATATCTTCTTACTAAAAATTTTCCAGAATTTTTGTCTTAACCATTTAGTACAGTTTATTCCTTAAAGTTTCCCTTTTTTCACTGTCCAATGATTCTGACCTCTCTTACCCTAAATTCAAATATGTCAATGTAAAGTTTTTATATGTTGTTCCCACTTATTTGTTTTGAAAATAGACTCACTAATGAATCTTTACATATAAACTATAACTCTTAATTCACTTTGTACAATTTTATATGATCTTTCCAAGATAGATCAGGGAACCACGAAATCATTTAGAACCAGTCTCACTAAAAGTAACATATCTCAGAATATAAAATTCATTTTCCTTCTCCGTTTTTTCCTTATCAAAATAGACACAGTAAGATTTTATTCAATATCTCATTCACTTTCTAATTCCCTTTCTACTATTTTTCGTGATTTTTCAAAAACATATCACTGCTTCTAACCAAAACTATTTTATTACAAAATATGTTTACCACTATGATCATACGCACGCCCGAGTGATCACGGATGCCGGTTTCCAGTTTTCTTAGATATTTCAACCGATTCACAGAATATTTCATACAAACTTTCTAAGAAGTGTGAGATTACACACCATTTCAGATATGTATGAGAAAGGTCAGGATTACACACCTGATTTCGATTTCCTAACGAACCACTCGTCGTTGACCTAGAACAATACCAACCAAAAGTAAGCCTCGGATTTCCAAAAGGTTTCGTATCACTTACACTTGAATCACTTACCACTATGTCTGAAGGTAGAATACATCGAGTGATTTGTCCCTAAAACATGTAGTCAATTATTTCACATTATTACTCCGTTAGCAACCAATCGAATATTGAATAATATCAATAATCCATAAGAACTCCTTACCTTATTAATATTGGATCTAATTTCTAGTGATTATACGATGACTTCAGAAAAATCCAAGTTTCGGCCTTCCACTATATCTCTACGAGGAAGAAAAATGATTTCGAATGAGGGAAAGTAAGGTGATGGTCTAGTCAAAATGACTATCCAAAACCAAATAAAATAAAATTTTGAGAAGAATACTTACCGATTGATCAAGAAACGGATGTTAATATGGATGATAAGAAGAAATAGAGAAAAGATGAAAGTTCAGTTATGGAGGAAATTGTATGTTAATATTCGGCTACCAAGGAAAATGGACAAAAGGTGGATATGAAACCAATCCAAAGAGAAGAAAAATGCACTATTGTGCTAGAAGATTTCGGCAAAGAGAATAGCAAATTGGGAGAAGATGGCACTAAAGTTGCAAATGTGATTTTTGGCCAAAACAATACCAAGACCCTACCAAATGCCAAAATAAAATTCCAGCTACCTATCTACCCCCAAAACGGTCCACATGCATAGTCATAAGGGTCAAAACTTTGCCAATGATACTTTCCATAGCATTCTCCATGAAATAAGTCACTTGTTCCCCTTACTTTCCTTTTCCTTTTGATTCCTTTCCCCAACCTCAACCTTTCCTTAATTCTTTAGCCACCATACCAAAAATAAAGAAGTCAAACTTGCCATAAATGCCTCTTGGCCGACACTTAAGGAAACAGTGCAAAAATATTAGTCAAAAATTACACACAAAGGGATTCGAACCTCTTCCCTCAAGGTACTTCACTTGATGTCATAACCCCTTTACCAATTGCTCATTTATGCAAGCACATTACTTATTTATTTCTATAAGCTTTTAAGCTACTTACCATCTCTCCTTAAAGTGCTAAAATACCCAATTTTTCCTAAGGTCCAATTAAACCCGAGACTTTATAGAAACCTTGTAACCTTCCAAATTCACTTAACTAATAAGTCCAATTTGCAATAATGCCATTCTCTTGTTCTCAAAATTTTAAACATTCCTACGCCCAAGGCCCATTGGGCCCAGTCCTACTGTAATATCCCGGATTATGGCTTATGCATTTTTTTTAATAATATGAAATAGCATGCCTTTGTGTGTTAAGAATGTGTGGTATGAATTTTGTGAACTTTAGAAAATAGGAGAGTGCCTTAGAAATTATTAGATTTTAAATCTAAAAAGGGGAAGCTAGGTTGAGGAGGCCTTAAGGAAAATTGTAGGAGTTTTTGGACATGAAATTGGGCTTGGTAGAGTGGCTTGGAGGCGCCACTTAGGGCATTGGTATGTGACGCCTCAGGCTAGGGAGAAGGGAGGAGGTTCGAATCATGTTGGCAGCATGAAGTGTGGTTTTATTTTTGCATGTTGGCATCAAGGAGGGAGAGGTGATGGACGGCATATGGACTTTGGATGGATGAGGATAAGCCTTGGTTATTCTTTTAAAATTCGGCTAAGAAGGAAGGGATAATTGTTGACTTATTCTATTCTTTTTGAATAAAGGTTGAAGAGAGAAAATATAGGAGAAAATTAGAGGATTTGATAAGAGGGAATATGGTGGCCGAATATAGGACTCTAGGGGCTTGTATTTTTAGCTTTGAAGAGTGTGAAGAAGTGTGTGCCGAATTTTTGTTGTGAGCATTCATATTTTTCTTTCTCTTTTGTGCCTTGCCGAATTTCCTCTCTTCCTATTCTCTTTTCTTTCAAAACCAATTCATCACCTTTTCTTGTGTAACACCCTAAAAATCCGAGTGTTTATATATTGCATGAATTGGTATTTAGACTTTAAAGGAAAATTTCTTACTTTTATTTTCTGTGCTTATTGAAGTTCTAAAGAGGAGTATAGCATAATTTGGATAAGGAATAAATTTAATAATTTAGAATTTATTGAAGAGAAGCAAAGGTCATTAAGACTTAAGTTAAATTAAGTGTTAATGAGTGTCATAAGTTGAGTACATGGCATGGTGGAGTTGGCGCATGGGTTATAGCAAGAGGGAAGAGGTTCGAATCCCTTGTTTAGCATCTAGATGAATTTTTGTTTTTAATTTTCTGCACATGGATAGCAAGTGTCGGCTAAGAACATATATGGTAGGTGTTGACCATGTTATTTTTGGTTAGTGTATCAAAGGTTTAAGGAAATAGTTAACATATGGCATGGAATCAAAAACTTAAGGAAAGATAGGGGGAACATAAGGCACATATCAAGGGGAAATTTTGGAAACAAATCATGGCCAATTGACCATGTGTTGGACTGACAACTTGGTATAGGGAGGGAGCCGAATTTTTGTGTTAGTTTTGGCTAAGAAGTTCATTTTTTCTCTTTGGTCATTCCTTGCACCTTGTGCAGAATTTTTGTTTTCTCTCTTTTCAACTTTCACCTTGGCCGAATTTTGCAATTGGTAAAGCTCAAGTTTTGTGATCATTTGGTCATTTTTATTTCATTAGCCATTCTTTGTGTCTTTTCTTTGAGTCTTGAAATCAACTATACCAAAAGAACCATCCTTTCTCTTTTCTTTTACCATGGTAGAATGTACTAGCTCCTAAAATCCATTTTTTTTTCTTCTCTTCTCTTGGAAATCAAACAACATCACCATCTCTTTTTCATATTTTAATTCGTTTCAATCAAAGTTTCTCTATCAAACACTCTCTTGGCCGAATGCTAGAGTGCCTTAGCCGAATCTTATTTCTTTTTCTTTGATCATACATAGCCGAAATCTTCATCCATCACAAACACCTTTTCTCAATCCTTTCTTTTCGATCATGGATTATAGGTAAGCTGTTCTTCTTTTTCGTTTTCATTTTATTAAAGTGTTATGGCCGAATATTAATGGTGTTATGAAGGACTTTTTGGATCGAAATAAACGTTCGTTCTATTAATGCTTCATTCATTATTGTATAGTGCAATAACGGAAGATCGGAACTCAAGTGATCGGGAGAATCGTAGAAATGTTGGAATCGATTTATTTTGGTAAGGGAATCACATCTTTTTTAAGCCTCTAGTTCTATTCGATATTATTTTAGATTTAACTAATATTCCTTTGATCATGAAGACTTTCAAAATAGGGAAGAAAAGGGAGGTGGTTAGTCACGTTAAGAGGGCCAGATCTGTAAATCCCCCATTTAAACGAAGAGCGGTTTGGCATCAGGATTTTCCACCGGTTGCGGACCATCTTCGAAGGAGTCAATTATTTGAAGTAGTACGAACTTAGAGCCATTATCGTTGGTGGATTCTCGTGACGAATGAATCTATAAACGAGGAGAAGCCGAAAATTGAAGTGATTCAAAATCAAGAGGGTAAGATTTTGGATCTATTATCGATTAAGAATATTTATACAAAATAGTGTTCAACGGATCGAAATACGTTTTAGGTGCCGAGGAGCGAGAAGGATTAGTACTCTCGGTATCGAGGTGTGTAACTTTACACTATTCTCGGTTGGATGTCAATTTCGGTATGGAAGTAAAATCGTAAAACGACTAGATCGGTAAAACGTAAAACGATATTTTGACGAAAATGCGTAAAAACGACTAAATCGTGAAAATTACGAAAATGCCCTCGAGAAATTACTTATTATTATGTAAATTGTATGTTTCGTGAAAATGGGCCATAAAATACTCTAGTTCGATAAATTGGGCCAAAATACTCTAGTTCGATAAATTGGGCCAAAAAAATACTCTAGTTCGATAAATTGGGCCAAAATACTCTAGTTCGATAAATTGGGCCAAAAATACTCTAGTTCGATAAATTGGGCCAAAATACTCTAGTTCGATAAAGTGGGTCAAAATACTCTAGTTTGATAAATGGGCGAAAGCCCACTAAACTGCTAAATGGGTAATATGCTAAGTTATTTTCTTGGGCCAAATGAAATGTTTAATGATAAACCCACTAATGTTATGGATTAAATAAAAAATTGTTATATGAATATATTTTGTCATATACACATAATTGCATGGGGTGGGGTATATGAAGAGAAGAATGGCCAGTTGCCAAAAATCTAGTTCGGTGGCCTCGCCACAAAAATAAATATGGCTTATTGCCTCTAGTTCGGTGGCCTTGCCACAAAAATAAATATGGCTTATTTCCTCTAGTTCGGTGGCTCTGCCACAATTATGGCTCATTGCCTCTAGTTCGATGGCTTTGCCACAATTATAAAAAGGCTTAATGCCTACGATTGGTGTGTTGGCGGGGGTGGGTTGACTTGATCCCCACAGGTGTGATGGTTGGTACGGGGGTGTTAGCGGATGGATATTAGGTTTGGTTGGGAAAATTCATTTTACATGCATTTTTTTTTATTTTATGATATTGTTGAATTCTGAATGGTGGGCTCAAGCCCAACATAATATCTTGACGATCGGCCCAATAATGGTGGTAAGTGAGTTACACTGCGAGTTCTAAGTAACTCACCCCTTTAATTTTCCATCTCGTAATGGAAATTGACGTGGACTTGGCCGAGGATGACTTCGTGGAGGCCATCTTGCAAAACATGGGTTATTTAAACTCTGAACTTTTTAATAAGTATTTTCACTATTTTGGATTATTGTAATAAGGGCCTCTATAAATAATTTATGGATTTTATGTGTGTTTGGTTTTAAACTACACTTTGGACTTTTAAATCTGGACTATAATTATATGATGTTTTTATTAAAATAAATTTGGGTTTTCAAGTATATGAAATTCTTTTATAAATATTTTATTATTGTTAACTCTTTAATAAATTACCTAAAAGTTTTTGATAATACAATGATTTTCAACTAATATTTTCTAATATTTATCAAATTCAAATACTCTTCTAATTTCATTAAATCACAAATAATATTGTAGCTTTCAACTTATTGAAGATTTAAAAAATATAGCTCGATTCGGGTAACAAACCAAATCTAGTCTCAATACATAGACCGGGTTTGGGGTGTTACATTCGATATATCGAGCCGTTTCAAAAACTTCTACCGTGGTTTGGGTTCGCAAATAATTTACATGCGAAATCGTTCAAATTTTAAAAGATCGTTATGGCACCACAAGCATCCGGCAACAAGTCAAGTAAGTATTTATTGCTTAATAATTACTATGATATAATCATAGGAACACTCTAGAACTTCTAGTTTTAGATGTGAAAACCGTATAGATTGAGACTATAGGATATGTTGCGGAAAAAACAACTTTATAACTCAAATCTCATAAAATATCGTTAATAAACACCAAACAAATTTTTGATTCATAAAACTTGTAATCGATAAAAGCGAACAAGCTATCTTGAGCACTAGAGGACGTGGTCGTGGGCGCGTAGACGTGGCCGTGGTAGAGGCCGAGGTGCTCATTGAAGCACCAAATCATATGTTTAAGTAGACGCTTCGCGTCAATTGAAAGTGAGACGGATCACGCGATCACATGGAAGAAGATAATGCATTGACTCAAGCAATGCTGCGAGTCTTGGAAAGGGTCGTTGGAACTAGAATTGGGCCAACAACTCGTGGATCAATTTCAGAGCGACTTAAGTCAAATAATGCAGAAGGTTTTAGGGGAGTCTCTGGTGTAGCTCCGAATGTGGTGAATCTCGGCTCAAGTCGTGGAACGGATCATGGATGACATGGAATGTACTATCGAGCAAAAACTGAGAGGAGTTGTATCCTTGTTAAGAGATGAGGCGTATCAGTGGTGGCTCACTGTTCGAGAAGGCACCGGTCGCATCGATTAATTGGGAATTCTTTAAAGCTGCCTTCCAAGGAAAATACGTTAGAACGAGTTATGTAGATGCTCGAAGGAAAGAATTTCTGAATCTTGTCCAAGGAAGTAAGACCGTGGCAGCATATGAAGCTGAGTTTTTACGTTTAAGTCGTTATGCCCGAACAATTGTAGCAACAGATCACGAACATTGTGTGCGATTTGAGGATGGACTTAATGATGAAATGAGGTTCGATTGTTCCACAAAGTTAGAAACTTTTCGACTCTTGTGGAGAAGGCCAAAATAGCAAGAGGCTAAGAATTGAGCAGCGAGCAGAAAAATTTCGAAACAAGAGAGAGACATAGCGATCGGTTCTTCAAAGAGATTCGGAAGAAACCTCGAATGATGAATCAGTTCAAGGTAGAGCCCGGTAGTAAATAATCGAAGTCGAGATTGCACGAGAGTGTGGAAAAGACATTTTGGAGAATGTTGGAGAAAAGCGGTGCATGCTACAAATGCGGTTCAATGGATCATCAAGACAAAAATTACCCTCGACGTATGGATACGACTCAAGAAGTTCGTAATAATGATGCACAACGGCCGGGGTAATCAACACCACCGAGAGGTCGTGGACCAGTCGTGGTGGTAATGGGGCTGGTCGTGGTCAAGGTGCACCGGTCGAGGCAATGGTCATAGAGAAATCTGAGATGCAAGATGCTGGATCGGTCTATGCGATTAGACGCCATGAGACGGCAATGCACTGATGTGATAATGGTACCTTCTTCATTTTTGATGTACCGTTATTGCCTTAATAGATATTGGCTCTACCCATTCATATGTATCTAGCGCCATATCCGAAACCTCAAATTAGAATCAAAATACCGATAGTGAGATGCGATGAATTAGTCCATTAGGACGATCGGTAATGGTTAATAAAATATTTAAAGACGTGCCCTTGAAAATTCAAGAAGAGGTATTCTTAGTAAACTTGATGGAACTACCTTTCGGCGAGTTCGGTCTCATTCTGGGCATGGATTGGATGGTTAAACATGGGGCGCAATTGGATTGTTCTGAAAAACAAATGTCAGTAAGAACCTCGGATGATAAGGAAGTCATAATGATTGGTGAGCGAAGGAACTATCGGCAAATGTGGTATCTCGCATTAAAGGCGGAGAAGTTGGTGCGGAAAGGATATGGAGCATTCCTAGCCTTTGTCTGTGCTTTGGATGCCAAAGAGTTATCTGTGAATGATGTGAGGATGGTGAAGGAATTTCCGATGTATTTCCGAAGAACTTCGGTATACCTCGGATCGGAAGTATAATTTGGCATTGAGCTTACGCAGGGGCGACTCCAAAGTCCATTGCTCCTTATAGAATGGCACCAAGGAGTTGGTGAGCTCAAAGCTCAAATTTAAGAATTCTTGGATCGGGATTTATTCGACCAAGTGTGTCTCCGTGGGGAGCACCAGTTCTATTCGTCAAGAAGAAGGATGGATCGATGCGTATGTGCATTGACTACAAACAATTGAATAAATTGACGATCAAGAATCGGTATCCTCTACCGAGAATTGACGACTGTTTGATCAATTAAAAGGAGCTTGATTTTCTCCAAAATTGATTTAAGGTCGGGTTATCACCACTCAAGGTGAAAGAAGCGGACATTTATAAGACGGCATTTCGGACACGTTACGGACACTATGAGTTTGTAGTGATGCCGTTTGGACTAACCAATGCACCAATGCATTTATGGACATGATGAATCGAGTCTTTCAACCATATTTAGACCGGTTCGTGGTAGTGCTCATAGATGACATATTGGTTTATTCGAGAAATGAGGAGGAACATGACCAGCATTTGCGATATAATCTTGCAGCCTACTTCGTGATAAACAATTGTATGCCAAATTTAGTAAATGCGAATTTTGGCTAAAGGAAGTGACTTTCCTTGGTCATGTAGTATCACCAAGGAATAAGGTGGATCCTCGAAAAATTGAGGCTATTACGGATTGGAAACCGCCAACATCGGTGAGTGAAATTTGGAGTTTCTTGGGTTTGGTTTGGATACTATAGGCGTTTTGTAGAGGGTTTTCGTTGATTGTCTGCACCCCTAACTAAACTATTGCGAAAGGAGCCCGCATATTTGGACCGAAAAGTCTGCGAGAGAGTTTCGAGAAATTGAAGAAAATCTGACGGAAGCTCAATTTTGATTCAAAGGAGGTGGAAAAGAATTCACTGCTTATTGTGATCGTCTCACACGGGTTTGGGTTGTGTGTTGATGCAAAATGGAAAAGTGGTGGCTTATGCTTCTCGTCAATTGAGACCACACGAAGTAAACTACCCTACGATGATTTGGAGTTAAATTGCCATTGTCTTTGCTCTAAAGATTTGGAGGCACTATCTCTATGGTGAGAAATCTATAATCTACACGGATCACAAGAGTATTAAATACCTCCTTACCCAAAAGGAGTTAAATTTGAGACAAAGGAGATGGGTAGAATTATTAAAGGATTATGATTTCTCGATCGAATATCATCTGGAAAGGCTAACGTGGTAGCCGATCGTTAAGTCGTAAGACAATATCTGAATTAAGAGCTTTGTTTGCCCATTTGAGTTTGTACGAGGATGGCGGTTGTTAGCGAACTTGGATGAAGCCTCGTGGTTTGGAACAAATCAAGAAAAAAGGACATCGATGAGAAGTTGGGACCTTTACTTGCAAGTTGAGAATGGTGAAATTAAGGATTTTGGAATAAACACGGAGGGTGTGTTGTGCTTTCGAGGAAGAGTATGTATGCCTAAAGATTCAGATTTGAGGCAACTGATTTTACGGGAGGTGCATAGTAGCCCTTATGCTATGCATCCGGAGGAAATAAGATGTATCGAGATCTCCGTGAACGATATTGGTGGCGTGGTTGAAACGTGAGATTTCGTAATTTGTGGGAAAGTGTTTGACTTGTCGACAAGTGAAGGCGTAACATCAATTACCGTCGGATTGTTGCAACCGATAAAAATTCCTCTTTGGAAATGGGAGCGGATAACCATAGATTTTGTTAGTGGGTTACCTTTAACACCTACTAAGAAAAATTACGTGGGTAGTTGTTGATCGGTTGACGAAGATCGCTCATTTCCGCCATCCGTCATGATTATTCATTACGAAGTTGGCGGCTGTATGTATCCGAAATTGTGAGGTTGCATGGGGTACCTGTATCTATTATATCGAATAGGGACCCTAGGTTTACATCACGATTCTGGAAAGCTCTGCATGAAGCCTTGGGGACAAAGTTGAATTTCAGTACGGCTTTTCATCCTCAGTCTGATGGTCAGTCGGAGAGGGTAATTCAGATATTGGAAGATATGTTAAGGGGATGTGTAATCGACTTCAGGGGTAGTTGGGAAGATTATCTACCACTGGCAGAATTTGCGTATAACAACAGCTATCAGTCTAGCATTCAGATGGCACCTTACGAGGCATTGTATGGTCGTAAGTGTCGTTCTCCTATTTGTTGGACTGAGTTGGGCGAAAGACAGATGTTAGGTCCTGAGATGATATCTGAGACAGAGGATAAGGTAAAAGTTATTCGAAACACGGTTGAAAGAAGCCTCGAGATGAAGCGAAGTCGTGTGCACGGACACGAAGCGAAATGATATCGAGTATGATGTGGGGGATCAGGTTTTCTTAAAGGTATCTCCTTGGAAAAAGATCTTCAGATTCGGAAGGAAGGGCAAGCTAAGTCCTAGATACATTGGACCTTATCGTGTGCTTTGAAGCGTGTTGGTCCGATGGCTTATCGATTGAGTTACCTCCAATTGGATCAAATCCATAATGTTTTCATGTTTCCATGTTGAGGCGTTATAGATCGGATCCTTCGCACATTATACCGGTAGAAGAATTGGAGCTGAATTCAGATTTGTCTTTTGAAGAAGAACCAGTGGAAATCTTAGACCGAGATGTCAAGGTGCTAGGAAGGAAAACCGTGCCGTTGGTCAAAATTCTATGGCGTAACCACGGAGTAGAGGAAGCTACGTGGGAGCCCGAGGATGCAATTTGGCAACAATACTCTCACCTCTTTCAACTAGGTAAATTTCGAGGACGAAATTTTCTTTAAGGAGGGTAGAGTTGTAACACCTAAAAATCGAAAGTGTTTATATATTGCATGAATTGGTATTTAGACTTTAAAGGAAAATTTCTTACTTTTATTTTCTCGTGCTTATTGAAGTTCTAAAGAGGAGTATAGCATAATTTGGATAAGGAATAAATTTAATAATTTAGAATTTATTGAAGAGAAGCAAAGGTCATTAAGACTTACGTTAAATTAAGTGTTAATGAGTGTCATAAGTTGAGTACATGGCATGGTGGAGTTGGCGCATGGGTTATAGCAAGAGGGAAGAGGTTCGAATCCCTTGTTTAGCATCTAGATGAATTTTGTTTTAATTTTACGCACATGGATAGCAAGTGTCGGCCAAGAACATATATGGTAGGTGTTGACCATGTTATTTTTGGTTAGTGTATCAAAGGTTTAAGGAAATAGTTAACATATGGCATGGAATCAAAAAACTTAAGGAAAGATAGGGGGAACATAAGGCACATATCAAGGGGAAATTTTGGAAACAAATTATGGCCAATTGACCATGTGTTGGACTACAACTTGGTATAGGGAGGAGCCAAATTTTGTGTTAGTTTTGGCTAAGAAGTTCATTTTTCTCTTTGGTCATTCCTTGCACCTTGTGCAGAATTTTTGTTTTCTCTTTTCAACTTTCATCTTGGCCGAATTTTGCAATTGGTAAAGCTCAAGTTTTGTGATCATTTGGTCATTTTTATTTCATTAGCCATTCTTTGTGTCTTTTCTTTGAGTGCCGAAATCAACTATACCAAAAGAACCATCCTTTCTCTTTTCTTTTACCATGGCCGAATGTACTAGCTCCTAAAATCCATTTTTTTTTCTTCTCTTCTCTTGGAAATCAAACAACATCATCACCATCTCTTTTTCATATTTTAATTGTTTCAATCAAAGTTTCTCCATCAAACACTCTCTTGGCGAATGCTAGAGTGCCTTAGCGAATCTTAGTTCTTTTCTTTGATCATACATAGCCAAATCTTCATCCATCACAAACACCTTTTCTCAATCCTTTCTTTTCGATCGTGGATTATAGGTAAGGGGTTCTTCTTTTTCGTTTTCGTTTTATTAAAGTGTTATGGCCGAATATTAATGGTGTTATGAAGGCCTTTTTGGATCGAAATAAACGTTCGTTCTAATAACGCTTCATTTGTTATTATATAGTGCAATAATGGAAGATCGAAACTCAAGTGATCGGGAGAATCGTAGAAACGTTGGAATCGATTTCTTGTGGTAAGGAAATCACATCTTTTTTAAGCCTCTAGTTCTATTCGATATTATTTTAGATTTAACTAATATTCCTTTGATCATGAAGACTTTCAAAATAGGGAAGAAAAGGGCGGTGGTTAGTCACGTTAAGAGGGGCGGATCTGTAAATCCCCTATTTAATCGAAGAGCGGTTTCGACAGTCCGGGATTTTCCACCGGGTTGCGGACCATCTTCTGAAGGGAGTCAATTATTCGAAGTAGTACGAACTTCCGAGCCATTATACGTTGGTGGATTCTCGACGACGAACAAATCTATAAACGAGGAGAAGCCGAAAATCAAGTGATTCAAAATCAAGAGGGTAAGATTTTGATCTATTATCGATTAAGAATATTTATACTGAAATAGTGTTCTAACGGATCGAAATATGTTTTAGGTGCCGAGGAGCGAGAAGGATTAGTACTCTCGGTATCGAGGTGTGTAACTTCACATTATTCTCGGTTGGATGTCAATTTCGGTATGGAAGTAAAAATCGTAAAAATGACTAGATCGGTAAAAAATTAAAAACTAATATTTTGACGAAAATGCGTAAAAACGACTAAATCGTGAAAATTACGAAAACGCCCTCGAGAAATTACTTATTATTATGTAAATTGTATGTTTCGTGAAAATGGGCCATAAAATACTCTAGTTCGATAAACTGGGCCAAAATACTCTAGTTCGATAAATTGGGCCAAAAAAATACTCTAGTTTGATAAATTGGGCCAAAATACTCTAGTTCGATAAATTGGGCCAAAAATACTCTAGTTCGATAAATTGGGCCAAAATACTCTAGTTCGATAAAGTGGGTCAAAATACTCTAGTTTGATAAATGGGCCAAAGCCCACTAAAGCGCTAAATGGGCAATATGCTAAGTTATTTTCTTGGGCCAAATGAAATGTTTAATGATAAACCCACTAATGTTATGGATTAAATAAAAATTGTTATATGAATATATTTTGTCATATACACATAATTGCATGGGGTGGGGTATATGAAGAGAAGAATGGCCATTGCCAAAATCTAGTTCGGTGGCCTCATACAAAAATAAATATGGCTTATTGCCTCTAGTTCGTGGCCTCGCCACAAAAATAAATATGGCTTATTGTGTAACACCCCTAACTCAGAATCGTCACGGATTAGGGTTACAAGGCATTACTTAACAAAATTTAAACACTTTGCTTTAAAATTGTATATACTAACGTATGACTTAATAATCACAAGAAACCACTGTAAATTTCAAATCCATATTACGCTTAATCACCTTACAGCAGTCACAAAATTTTATACTTTCTAAACTATTTTGAATTAACCATTACTAGACTTGACTATTAACTCGGGGTGTGAGATTTTAAAGCTGTCCAACTGCATCATGCTGACCAAATTGACCATAACTCGAGTTTCAAAACTCGAAATTTATATCCGTAAATTTTCATTGAAACTAGACTCATATAAATTTTCACACAAATTTTTTCCAGAATTTTTCATGTGGCCAATTAGTACAGTTTATTCATCAAATATACCCTTATTACACTGCTTGACAATTCTGACCTGTCTCTACAGAAATACAGTTATCTCATTGCACAAATTTCCTATAATGTTATTGTTTATACCAATGAAAAATATACTCATTAAGGGTTCTACACATATAAACCATGATTCTTAATTATATTTGTACAATTTTTGACAATTTTTCCAAAACAGAACAGTGACTCATGAATTCATTCAGAGCAGGTCTCACTAAAACTTAATTATCTCATAATATATAAATCTTTTGCCTACTATGTTTCTTTTATGTAAAAATAGACACAATAAGGTTTAATTTCATATTTCATTCACCTTCTAATTCAATATATCCTATTTTTGGTGATTTTTCTAACTCACATCACTGCTGTTTTGTTGCATTTTATGAAAGACTAGCTTCTAACCGAACCTACCTACATCCCTAATTCAAGGATTCATTTCATATACCAACATTTCCTTAATAAAAGCGATTAAACTTTGATTAAAATGCATAAACATTGCCATCATAAACCAACATACATATCAAGACACAACAACAGATTTAACTAAAAATTTAGCCATATTTGCATGGCTATTATATACATGAACCTTAAGACTTCATCAAACAAAGACCAAGTCTTTCCTATACATGCCTTCGCTTAAAAAATCAAAATGAAAGAGTACCCAAAATGTAGATTGATAGTGTGAGTGACTTTCCTAACGATCCCAAGAGCTTGTAGCTTGCACCTAAACTATAAAACAGAGAAACATTTCACATGATAAGCTTGCTAGCTTAGTAAGTCTCAAGCCAATTTCAATATTCAACTAAACATTCGAGCATTATTATGCAAATTTAATTGACAATTTGGACCTAGTATCAAATACAATGATTTAACTAATAAACTTCACTATTGCCGTATGTCGTTATCTCCTTTAACTTTCACTAGCCATATACTTAAAACGTACCATCTCCGAACATTTTAGTGGCAAAAATATTTGCATAATCAAAGACTATTAACGTAATATGCATTCTATTCACATACGACTAGCTATTCATATAAATACATACAACGTCCATTTGATTTCATACTAACGATTTCATTTATGCGAATCCCAATAACACAACCAAACTTATGATCCAATACACAATAATATATGTATATAAGTATAATATACACATGCTAACAATTTCAACCACTTTCATACTTAACAATTTCACTTATGCGAATCCCAATAACACAACCAAACTTATGATCCAATACACAATAATATATGTATATAAATATAATATACATATGCTAACAATTTCAACCACTTTCACACTTACAGTATTTAATCTCCATATGGTATAATATACATATAACATCAAACACTCAATGTATAATACATTTGCTTCCTCAATAATATACTTACTCACCGACTTCATATGCAGCATATAAGTAAGAAGATACATACCTCAAGGTCGAATTAATATGATTCATTATCAAAACTTAGATTTTCTCAATTTGTTTCATAACTTTGTTGTTACATACCCCAAGCTTGAAATTTCAGTTCATCGGTTTAGAACCTACTAAGCATTTACCCAAATCACAAACACGGCACTAGGCCTGCTAAACTCAAGGTCCAAGTTAAACACGGCATTTAAGCACCTTAGGCAATAAGCCCAACTATTTCATCGGCACATGGCACGTGTAATGCATCAATTTGACCCTAATCGGAATGGTGGTTTCAGGACCATGAATCTGAGTTTGAGAAATATTTTAATATTTTATTTTTTGTTTATTATGTGTGAATTAAAATGTGTGAAAGTTTCAGAGAAAAATTTCATCGTTTGGGTGCTCGATTTGACAAAAGGACTTAATCGCGTAAATTTTAAAAGTCTCAAACTATAGTGTAAAGTGCCTATTTGATGATGGCTTTTAAAGTGGAGCATTAAAAGGTAAACAACCCATTTATGAGTTAGTGGGTGGCAAAGGTCAAGTATAACCTTATGCTATAAATTGTTTTATTATTAAATAAAGGTTAAAATGGTAAAACATAAGAAAATGTTATTATATGTTATATTACATAAAATTTAAAAGCCATATTTTTGTTCTTCATCTTGAAGTGCCAAAAGTTAGCCATGAAAATAAGGGTTTAAAAGCTTGGAAGGTTCGGCCATCATCTAGCTAAAATTCAAGGTGTGTTTTCTTCGGTTTTTAATAATTTCTATATTTTTGAGATCGTTGCTTCGTACATTACCCGACCCATGCTTGAATTTTTGAAATTCATAAGTAAATAGGATTCGGCCATTAACATGTTTAAATGGTTTTGATATTTGATGGTTTTAGATTAAAGATGTGTTAAAGATTTACAAGTTTTGTATTAGAAATTTTGGTAAAATTTTGTATTTAGGGCTAAATTATAATAATAAAATTTTAAAGGGACTTATTTGCAAAATAAGTGAAATAAAAGGACTTGTAAGGTCCCTAGGAAGATTCGGCTCTTGAGTAGCATGGGGAAATTTTGAGTATTTTGTGTTTTGTGCAATTAGTACTAAAATGCAAAAATGTGAAATAGTAGGGGTAAAATGGTAAATTGCCTATTTATGTGCTTAGGGACTAAATTGTGATGAAATGTACTTGAATGAGTTAAATTTTAATGTGTTTGAGATCAAGAGCAAAGAAAAAGCAGTTTAGATCGGGAAAGAGCGAAGGTTCTCGAATAGTCGATTTGCGGTCTATCGACAATCGAGGTAAGTCCTTAAGCGAACACATGTTAAAAGTTTATTTATAAATCTAATGTATGGTGAAATTGGTATAATTGTAGTATAAAGTCATGAGTTGGCCGAATGTGATGATAATAAATTGGATTGGTTGAAATTTTATTTAATGTGATATGAATAAGTGCTTTTGGTTTGCTATATGATTAAAATATGTGAAATATAAGTGATGGTGAATTTAGCACTATGAAATGTGAAATGAAAGATTAACTATAATTTATTTCGGGCTTCAATGCCTAGCAGGCTTCGTGCCGGTGATTTATTTCGAGCTTCAATGCCTAGCGTGCTTCGTCTTGGTGATTTATTTTGGGCTTCAAAGCCTAGCGAGCTTCGTCTTGGGGTGATTTATTTTCGCTTCAATGCTAGCGTGCTTCGTGTTTATGATTTATTTCGGGCTTCAATGCCTAGCGTGCTTCATACCACGATTTATTTGGGCTTTAATGCCTAGCAGGCTTTATTTATGCCTGATATGCTATAAATGGAGGTTCGAGAATCAAACAAGGAGATATATATATATATATATAGTACTATGTGCTAAAAGTTCGGGTAAGAATTAGCCTACTATATTAATAAGGAATGAAGTGAGCTAAATTATTATTGTTTAGTTAAAGATCAGTGATGAATGAGACAAAAGTGTTTGTTTTGTGTATAAGTAGAAATAGAAGATCGATGCCTAGATTGGTTCATGTGATTGAATACGATATAAGATGATATTCATGTGATTTGATAATGTATGTTTCATGATGACATAGCAACGATATTTAAATCAAGAGCGTTACTAGTATTCACTATGTACATTTTACATAATGAAATATTTATGTTCCATACTATAAGCTTGGGTATTAACATGTTTAAATGTATGTTCATTACGTTTATATTTGCTTGAGACTTAGTAAGCTAGCAAGCTTCTGTGTGTGTGTTCTTGTCTACCTCTGCTTTTATAGATTTTGATTCAAGCTACGGACTCGAAGGATCTTCAAAGAAGTTAACCACACTATCCACTCTCTTTGGTGCTTGATAAACTTGGTTTTTAATTCAAAAGGCATGTATAGGTTAGACTAAGCCGTATTACTAATGATGCTTAATCGTGTATATATTTATAGCCTTGCGAAAATGGCTACTTATTTTGGGTTAAACTTCATCAATATGCTTGGATGAAATGGCTTGCTCATGCTATTAATGAATGTTTGTATTCGGTTGAAGTTTAGATATTATTGGAAATGTGGTAGGTGATATGAGTGTTATGTATATAGTTGTAAGATCTTAACTTGGGTTATTGAATGTTAAATATGGTTGTTACATTTTATTGGTATCAGAGCTTACGGTTTAGTCGATTCTAGGACTACCGTAGCGCGTGTGAGTCTAGCTATACATGCCTTTATTATATATCGATAGTGTGGTGACTTCTGATATTCTGAACTGTGTTTTATATAGTAAATGGACACTGATCCTGAAAGAGCCGTAGCAGATGATGTGGAGAATGTAGCTCCTGACCGTGCACACAGATCAGTGCCGGTAGACTCTCAACCAGTTTCGGGTAGCCACGAGGGGGAGGCTAAACAAGCCTTCTATCAGATGATGAATGAGTGGTTTACCCAGTTTATCCAGACTAATCCGGCTATACACCAACCTCCACCCCCGAATAATCCAACTCCGATACCTTCAAGACTTCCGATGATAGATCCGATGAGATCTAATAGGCCTCCAGTTGATAAAATCAGGAAATTTGGGGCGAAGAATTCAAGGCCAATGATGATGACGACATAAGCGAGCCGAAATGTGGCTTGATAACACTATTCGGTACTAGATGAGCTATCTTGTACTCCGCATTTAATGCACAAGTGTGCTATATCTTTACTTGGGGCCATCGTGCATATCACTGGTGGAATACACTAGTATCGATGGTTCCGAAAGAAAAAGTGACGTGGGATTTCTTCTAGAATGAATTCATAAGAAATATATCGATCAAAGATTCATTGATCAAAACAAAAGAATTTCTTGAATCGAAACGAGGAAGGATGACCGTGACGAATATGAACGGAAATTTGTTAGGCTTAGCAGATATGCTAGAGAGTGTGTATCAACTGAAGCCATTATGTGTAAAAGGTTTGAAGACGGTCTAAATGAAGAGATAAAGTTGCTTGTTGGCATTCGTGAAATTCAAGAATTTGTGACTCTAGTTGAGCGAGCTTGCAAAGCTGAAGAGCTCAGGAAAGAGAAAAGAAAGGCTGAGACAAAAGTTAGAGACATTCATAAAAGGTCGTCGGGTAAGACTTTCCATTCCACATCTAAGAAGTTCAGAGATGATTTCAGCCAACATAAAGTTACTTCAGATTTACCTAGACGTGATCGACCTCCGGTGAGCTCCCGAGCTACCTCGATGGCGGTGTTGATAATGTTCCACGAGAATCGAGTTGAATGCAAACATTGTGGAAAATGGCATTCGGGAGTTGTAGAGTTCGTGATCGGTCCCGCTTTAAATGTGGATCCTTAGACCATTTTATTCGAGAGTGCCCGATGTTAGGCTGAAGCGAATCTGACGCAGAACTCTAGACGAAAGCGGTCATCGACGGGGTCGAGACCACCTGCATTCTAGCAATGTAGGTGGTAGTCGAGAGGGACGAAGAACACGATGAGTTCGATTTGAGACTAGAGCTCGGCTAGAGCTTATGTTACTCGAGCTAGGAGGATGTTGCTTCTCCGGATGTCATTACCAGACTTTCACCCTTTATGATACTACTCGATTACATTGATTGATCTGGTTTGACCCATTCATATGTATGTGAAACTACGGTATTGATAAGACTCGCCATTGAGTCTCTCGAGTTTGTGATTTATGATCCAACCCTTTGGGTAGATGTGTGTTTGTTAATAAAGTGTGTAAGGTTGCCTATTGATGATTCGGGATTTTTGCTTCCCAATCGATTTTATGCTATTGCCCTTGATGAGTTTGATATAATTTTGGGAATGGACTGGTTAACCGCATGATGCAAAGTGGTGAATTGCAAAAGAAAGCTTATTGATTTGAGACATCGAGCGGTGAGATCATTAGAATTGAATCCAATGATTTAGGTGGGTTTCTACGCTTATATCCTCGATGTTAGCCCTAAGTATGTGAGAAAAGGGTGCGAAGCTTTTTGGCTTATGTCTTCGGATAATAAATTGTCCGAGAAATGATTGAATCTGACCTGATTGTATGTGAATACCCAGATGTGTTTCTGAAGAACTACAAGGTTTACCTCAAGACGAGAGATTGAGTTTGGCATTGAATTAGCACCGGGAACGACTCCGATCTCAATAGCTCCATATTGGATGGCACCTCTTGAGCTAAAAGAGTTGAAAGCACAGTTGCAAGAGTTAACAGATAGGGCTTTGCGACCAAGTTTCTCTCCTTGGGTGCACCATTCTTTTGTGAGAAAGAAAGATGGAACGATGCGAATGTGTATTGATTATCGGCAATCAATAAGGTAACTATAAAGAATAAGTACCGTTACCTCAAATTGATGATTTGTTTGAACAGTTGAAAGGGGCTTCAGTATTTTCAAAGATAGATTTGAGATCGGGTTATTATCAGTTACGAGTCAGAGATACAGATGTGCCAAAGACTGCATTCCGGACGAGGTGCGAACATTTTGAGTTTTGGTTATGCCTTTTCGGCTTACTAATGCACTGCTATTTTTATGGATTTGATGAATCGGGTTTTAGACGCTTTTGGATCGATTTGTGGTAGTATTTATTGATGATATATTGATCTACTCCAAAGATGAAATCGAGCATCTTGAGCATTTGAGATTAGTGCTACAAACTTTGCAAAATCAGCGGTTGTATGCGAAGTTTAGTAAGTGTGAGTTCGGATGAAAGAGGTCACTTTTTGGGACATGTTGTTTCAATCGAGCATTCGAGTTGATTCAACAAAATCTCTGGCTATACTTGATTGGAAGCCACCAAAAATGTTTTCGAGATTCAAGTTTTCGGGACTTGCGGGTTACTATCGACGATTTGTGAAAGATTTTTCTATGATAGCTACCCGTTGACAAGGTTATTGCGGAAAGATGTCGTGTTGAGTGGTCGAAAAGTGTCGAAAAAGTTTTGATCATTGAAAGCCCTTTTGATGAAGCTCGGTGTTAGTTCAAATTAAACGGGTAAAGAATTTATTATTTTAGTGATGCTTCTTTGAATGGGTTGGGTTGCGTTTTGATGCGGGAAGGCAAGGTTATAGCCTGCGCTTCGAGACAATTGAAGTCACATGAGAGAAATTATTCAACTCATGATCTGGAATTAGCAGCCATTGTTTTCGCATTGAAAATTTGGCGTCACTATTTATTTGGCGAGAAATGTCACATTTATTCAGATCATAAAAGTCTAAAGTATTTAATGACTCAGAAAGATCTAAATTTGAGACAACGTAGATGGTTAGAATTGTTGAAAGACTATGAGTTGGTGATTGACTACCATCCGGGAAAAGCTAACATTGTTGCAGATGCATTAAGTCGAAAATCATTGTTTGCTCTTCGTGCAATGAACACACAGATAGCTATGTCTAGTGATGGTTTGATCATAGCCGAGTTACAAGCAAGACCGATGTTTATTCAAAGAAATTTGTGCCGCATGAAAGTTGACAAGGATTTGATTGCTAGTCGAATTCATTGTGAAAAGGTGCGAGAATCGATTTTCAGATTGATGCAAATGATCGCTTGAAATTTAAAAGCCGAATGTGTGTTTCAAGAACTCGATTTGATCTGAGATGATTACGAGTGAGGCCCATAGTGGTCGATTATCAATACATCCGGGTAGCACAAAGATGTATAATGATTTGAAACAGTTCTATTGGTGGTAGGGCATGAAACGGGATATATCTGAATTTGTTTGAAATGCTTAGTTTTTCACCAAGTAAAACTCGAACATCAAGTGCCATCCGACTACTTGACCAATCATGATACCGAATGGAAATGGGATAGAATTACAATGGATTTTGTATCCGGTCTTCCTATGACACCGAGTAAGAAAGATGCGTCTGGTTATAGTTGATAGACCGACTAAATCACTCATTTTGTGCTTGGTTCAGCATGGACTTTTCACTCGATAAACTTGCTGAATTGTATGTATCGCATGATTGTGAGATTGCATGGTGTACCGAGTTCCATTGTTTCGATGAGACTCGAGATTTACATCAGCGGTTTTGGAAGAAGTTGCAAGATACCTTAGGTACTAAACTACATTTTAGTACTGACCTTTCATCCGCAGATGATTGTCGATCGAGCGAACTATTCGGATACTTGAGGACATGTTGAGATGTTGCGTTCTCGAGTTTAAAGGTACGTGGGAACGATACCTACCTTTGATTGAATTTGCTTATAATAATAGCTTTCAATCTAGTATCAAAATGGTGCCCTATGAAGCCTTATGCAGGCGAAGGTGTCGAATGCCATTATCTTTGGATGAGCTCGGTGAGAATAAGATACACGGGTTGATTTGATTAAAGAAACCAAGCAGTAGCTATTATTAGAGACAATTTGAAAGTCGCCTCGGATCGTCAAAAGTCTTATCTTGATATGAAACGTAAAACATTGAATTTCAAGTTGGAGATCGAGTATTCTTGAAAGTTTCTCCGTGGAAAAAGGTACTTGATTTAGTCGGAAGGCAAACTTAGTCCGAGATTCATCGGACCTTATGAAATTACTGAACGTATTGGGCCTGTTGCTTATAGATTGAAGTTACCTTCTGAGATAGAAAAGATACATGACGTATTTCATGTTTCGATGCTTTGTAAGTACAGATAAGATCCGTCCCATGTGATTACACCGTCTGAGATTGAAATCTGACCCGATATGACGTATGAGGAAGAACCGATTCGTATTTTAGCTCGGGAAAAGAAAGAGTTAAGAAACAAGAAAATTCCATTAGTGAAAGTACTGTGGAAAAGGCACGGAGTTGAAAGGCTACGTGGGATCCTGAAGATTCAATGAGGCAACAATATCCGACGTTGTTTAACGGTAAGATTTTCGAGGACGAAAATCCTTAAGGGGGAAGAGTTGTAACAGACCGAATTTGACCCTAATCGGAATGGTGGTTTCGGGACCATGAATCTGAGTTTGAGAAATATTTTAATATTTTATTTTGTGTTTATTATGTGTGAATTAAAATGTGTGAAAGTTTCGTAGAAAAATTTCATCGTTTGGGTGCTCGATTTGACAAAAAGGACTTAATCGCGTAAATTTTAAAAGTCTCAAACTATAGTGTAAAGTGCCTATTTGATGATGGCTTTTTAAAGTGGAGCATTAAAAGGGTAAATAACCCATTTATGAGTTAGTGGGTGGCAAAGGTCAAGTATAACCTTATGTTATAAATTGTTTTATTATTAAATAAAGGTTAAAATGGTAAAACATAAGAAAATGTTATTATATGTTATATTACATAAAATTTAAAAGCCATATTTTGTTCTTCATCTTGAAGTGCGAAAGTTAGCCATGAAAATAAGGGTTTAAAAGCTTGGAAGGTTCGGCCATCATCTAGCTAAAATTCAAGGTGTGTTTTCTTGCTTTTAATAATTTCTATATTTTGAGATCGTTGCTTCGTACATTACAGACCCTTGCTTGAATTTTTGAAATTCATAAGTAAATAGGATTGACCATTAACATGTTTAAATGGTTTTGATATTTGATGGTTTTAGATTAAAGATGTGTTAAAGATTTACAAGTTTTGTATTAGAAATTTTGGTAAAATTTTGTATTTAGGGCTAAATTATAATAATAAAATTTTAAAGGACTTATTTGCAAAATAAGTGAAATAAAAGGACTTGTAAGGTCCCTAGGAAGATTCGGCTCTTGAGTAGCATGGGAAATTTTGAGTATTTTGTGTTTTGTGCAATTAGTACTAAAATGCAAAATGTGAAATAGTAGGGGTTAAATGGTAAATTGCCTATTTATGTGCTTAGGGACTAAATTGTGATGAAATGTACTTGAATGAGTTAAATTTTAATGTGTTTTAGATCAAGAGCAAAGAAAAACGGATTTAGATCGGGGAAAGACGAAGGTTCTCGAATAGTCGATTTGCACGGTCTATCGACAATCGAGGTAAGTCCTTAAGCGAACACATGTTAAAAGTTTATTTATAAATCTAATGTATGGTGAAATTGGTATAATTGTAGTATAAAGTCATGAGTTGGCCGAATGTGATGATAATAAATTGGATTGGTTGAAATTTTATTTAATGTGATATGAATAAGTGCTTTTGGTTTGCTATATGATTAAAATATGTGAAATATAAGTGATGGTGAATTTAGCACTATGAAATGTGAAATGAAAGATTAACTATAATTTATTTGGGCTTCAATGCCTAGCGTGCTTCGTGCCATTGATTTATTTCGACTTCAATGCTAGCGTGCTTCGTGCGATGATTTATTTCGCTTTAGTGCTAGCGTGCTTCGTGTCGATGATTTATTTTGGGCTTCAATGCTCAGCGAGCTTTGTCTTGGTGATTTATTTTGGGCTTCAATGCTAGCGTGCTTCGTCGTCGATGATTTATTTCGGGCTTTAATGCCTAGCAGGCTTTATCTTGCTTGATATGCTATAAATGGAGGTTCTGAGAATCAAACAAGGAGATATATATATATATATATATAGTGCTATGTGCTAAAATTTCGGGTAAGAATTAGCCTACTATATTAATAAGGAATGAAGTGAGCTAAATTCTTATTGTTTAGTTAAAGATCAGTGATGAATGAGACAAAAGTGTTTGTTTTTGTGTATAAGTAGAAATAGAAGATCGATGCCTAGATTGGTTCATGTGATTCGGAATACACGATATAAGATGATATTCATGTGATTTGATAATGTACAGGTTCATGATGACATAGCAACGATATTTAAATCAAGAGCGTTACTAGTATTCAGCTATGTACATTTTACATAATGAAATATTTATGTTCCATACTATAAGCTTGGGTATTAACATGTTTAAATGTATGTTCATTACGTTTATATTTGCTTGAGACTTACTAAGCTAGCAAGCTTACTGTGTGTGTGTTCTTGTCTACCTGCTTTTTATAGATTTTGATTCAAGCTATGACTCAAGGATCTTCAAAGAAGTTAACCACACTATCCACTCTCTTTGGTCTTGATAAACTTGGTTTTTAATTCAAAAGGCATGTATAGGTTAGACTAAGTTTGTATTACTAATGATGCTTAATCGTGTATATATTTATAGCCTTGCGAAAATGGCTACTTATTTTGGGTTAAACTTCATCAATATGCTTGGATGAAATGGCTTGCTCATGCTATTAATGAATGTTTGTATTCGGTTGAAGTTTAGATATTATTGGAAATGTGGTAGGTGATATGAGTGTTATGTATATAGTTGTAAGATCTTAACTTGGGTTCTTGAATGTTAAATATGGTTGTTACACTGCTAGGCTCGAAGCCGAATATTTCACCCAAGACTAAGCCTGCTAGGCAATAAGCCCGAATATGTCACAGGCACTAAGCTTCAAGCTCGCTAGGCACGAAGCTCTGAATATATCACCCAAGACTAAGCCTGCTAGGCTCGAAGCCCGAATATATCACCAAGACTAAGCACTGCTGGGCAATAAGCCCGAATATGTCACCAAGACTAAGCACGCTGAGGCACGAAGCTTGAATATATCACCCACTAAGCCCGCTAGGCTCAAGCTCGAATATGTCACCAAGACTAAGCACTGCTGAGGCACGGCTTCGAATATATCACCTAAGACTAAGCCTCGCTAGGCTCGAAGCCCGAATATGCCACCGGCACTAAGCTCACTAGGCACGGCTTAGAATATCATCAAGCACTAAGCCTGCTAGGCTCGGCCGAATATCATCACATTTAACTTTTTATACACATGACTTAGTACTAAACTATTATCCATCTCATATTCTTCCTTTTCTTTCACCTATTAATCCACACATACATATTCACCTTGTTTTTACCAAATTAATTTCACTACAATTTCATACTCCACATTCGCCAACATGTATAATTATGCTTTAAATATTCAAACATCATCATCTACTATGTTCAGAATAATTCTTTATGATACTTGCTTAAGGACTTACCTCGATTGACAACTGACGACTTAAACCGGCTATTCAAACCTTTGTCTTTCCCGATTCAAATCCGATTTTCTTTGTTCTTGATCTAGACATATCAAAATAACCTCATTCAAGTACATTTCATTACAATTTAATCCCAAAACACATCAATGGACAATTTACCATTTTACCCCCAATATTTCACATTTTTACTATTTAGTCCTATTTACATAAAACACAAAATATATCAAATTTCACAATAACCTCTAAGGGCCGAATACTCCTAGGGACTATACAAGTCCATTTATTTCATTTATTTTTCAAATAAGTCCCTCTAAATTTTTATTTTTGCAATTTAGCCCAATTCATTCAAAATTACTAAAATTTTCATTTCAAAACTTGTAGATTTCTAGCATAGCTTTAATATTTTTCCATCCAACATCATAAAACACCAACATTTAACCATAGCCGAATATTAAACATGCTCAAATCTAAAAATTCTAACATGGGTCAGCTACGGATCAAAGCAACGATCTCAAAAACGTAAAAATTAACAAAAACCGAAATCAAACTAACCTTGAATTTTAGCCTAGAAGTGCCAAAAATCAAAGAACTCCAAAGCTTATTTCTTCCTTCAACATTCGGCTATGAAAAGTGAAAAAGATGATGGCTTGTTTTATGTTATTTTAACATATAATAATTTATTTAACTAATTACCTATTTAACCTTTAACATATAATTTCTTAACATATATCCTAAGGTTAGTAATGACAAATGCCACCCACTAACTTAAAAATGGGCTAATTGCCTTTTAATGCCCCACCTTAAAAAGCCATCATCAAATAGATACTTTTCACTATAGCATGCAACTTTTACGTTTTACGTGATTTAGTCCTTTTGTTAAATTGAACACACAAACGATTGAATTTTTCTCTGAAACTTTCACGTACATTAATTCACTTATAATAAGCACGAATATAATATTTAAAAATATTTCGACTTCGATTCATGGTCCCGAAACCATCGTTCGATTAGGGTCAAATTGATTTGTTACAACTCTCCCCCCTTAGGGATTTTCGTCCCCGAAAATCTTAGCGTTAAACAAAGTAGGATATTGTTGCCTCATTGAATCTTCAGGCTGCCATTTCTTATTTCTCAACTCCTATATCTCACGGCTAAGATATGGATCAGCTCTCTTCATATGTCATATTAGTTCGGATCTCTATTTGGATGGGCAATCCCACGTGACGGATCGGTAGATATTTACTGAAATATTGAAACATGAAATACTTTGTCGTCGATCTCAAATTCTATATCTTTTTGTTCCAAGTCTATAAAGGACTTTTGACGATCAAATACTACTTTCAAACAATCTCGGATCAATTTCACTTCCTGCTCAGATCCTTTATCAAACCAACCCGTGTAACCTATTCTCACTGAGTTCAGTCTAATACAGAGGTATACGATTTTTTTAACCCATATCACATCTTTCTTTCTCGGAGTCAGGGCCAATCAGAGACAAAGTCCATTGTTACTTTATCCCATTTCCACTCAAAAATCAAAATTGGCTATAATAATCCAGATGAAACTTGATGTTCGGCTTTCGTTTGTTGACAGACTAAACATTTTAAAACCAAATAAAAAAATGTCTCATTTCATACCAAACCACCCATGATGTTGCCACAAATTATGATACATTTTAGTACTTTCCAGATGAGCAGTTAAACGACTATTATATGCTTTATTCAATCGATGGAATTAACTCTGAATTTCTCAGAATACAATCATGATCCTGGAATCTCAGACAATCATCAAAACTTTTGAAATTCAGACTCGGAATTCACTTCACATTGAGCTCGATTCACCAACAATTTATTATCAAATTTCTGAGCTTTATATATATATGTTGTAAAAACATCAGTTTTGCTCTCAATTCCTCTATTACAGAACTATCATAAGACAAGTCCAACTGAGTATTCAAAGCTTGTAATGAACCGATGACTTTCTATTTAGACCATTAGCCACAACATTTGTTTTGCCCAAATGATAATCTAACAATAGCTCATAATAATTTTTTTTATATCTCAAGCCATCTTCTCTGATGCAGGTTCAAATCTTTTTGAGTCATCAATTATTTTAAACTTTATGATCTGAATAAACATGACATTTCTCCCCGAACAAGTAATAACGCCAAATCTTCATCGCGAACATAATAGCTGCTAGTTCCAACTCACATGTCAGATAATTTCTTTCATGCGACTTCAATTGTCTCGAATCGTTAGGCTACGACTTTGCCTTCTTGCATCAAAACACAATCCACAAAGAAGCATCACTAAATACAACAAATTCTTTACCCGATTCAGGCTAAACTAACACTGGAGCTTAAATCAAAGGGCTTTCAACTGATCGAAACTTTTCTAACACTTTTCGATCATCCAAACTCGACATCTTTCCAAAGCGCCTCATCAATAGAGTAACTATCATCGATCTAATCGATTCCAAAAGTGACACAATATGTCCCGTAAAACTAACTTCGACAATCGAATTCACATTCTCGAATATCATATATATATATATATATATATTTGTTCTTTTCCCAAAGTTTGTAAGAAAATTCTCAAAGTTCAAGTATGCTTCTTTTATCAAGTGAATAAATAAAGGGATCATCCACGCTTTCCACAACAACTCAATAATAGATTTAACTTCACAATCAAAGGCAAACCCAACTCTTGAAACATATTAGAAAACTCACGCACAATAGGCATTGAATAAATTTTCTTCTCGATATTCTGAGTCAATCACATAAGTAAAATATGCTTCACAACTCTTTTCACATAATTTTAGCTTTCGATATTGATATTACAATGAGTAATCCATTCAAATCATCCGACTCAATTTTATAATCTCATAATTCGGACATCTCAAATTTATCACCTATCTTTTGTAATTAACACAAGCATCATACACAAATAACCAATCCATACCCAGAATAATATAGAATTTATTAGATGGCAAGAGCATAGATCGTGAAAGCGGATATCTCAAACATTAATGGACAGTTCTTGCATATATAATCAACCATGACACTTTTATCTAGGGGTTCAGTACTTTTATGGCAACTCAGTAGATTCTACAGGCAAAGTCTTAATGAATACTAAGTTCATGCACAAGTATGAATGTGTAGAACCAAGGTCTATCAAAGCAATTACAGAAGTACCAAAAAGAGTAAAAATACCAGTTATTATATCAAATGATGAAGCTTCTCTCAAGCTTGGATAGCATACACTCGACAGCACTCGCTTCAGTTCGATAATCTGTCTCTCATAGTTCTCTGACTACCACTGATGTTTCTTACATTCTTTCAAGGTCTACCTCTCACAAGTACGCTATCAGATCTCAAATTACGAATACCGCTTGATGCAGCTGGACTCAGGACATTCTCAAATAAAATGATCAAGCGATCCACATCCAAGCAAGCTCATCATTAAATCTACATCTTCTGGATGCCTCGACATGTAAGCTCGGTCCACGAGTACAACGAACTCTTCTATTTTAAAATCTCAACTAGCAACAGAATATATATATATATATACACATATATTTAAGCCATCTTCAAATCTTTTGCACATTATAGCTTGAGGGTATACATTCTCATGCATACTAACTCAATCTCACAAACTCCAGTTCATACTCAAAAATACTCATTCGACCTGCTTTTAATTCAAGAATCTTTAAGCGATATCTTTCTTATGGAACTCGACCGAAGAATTCCCAAATCACTTTCTCTTTCGAGTCCACCAATACTAGTGTATTCCACCGGTGTGGTGTCCCTCAATAGTGATATTACACTTCTTAAACCTTCCTCCGGAGTACAAGATAACTCATTGGACACTCGAATAGTATTATCAAACCACGGCCCATTCGTTTTGCATCATCATCGTCATTAGTTTTAAACTCTTTGACTCATTGTTTTCTCGATTTTATCTACAGGATGTCCTCGTCCAATCTAATCGAATTTACTATCGAGGTACCATAGGTATCGAGTTAGACTATTCGGGGTGAAGGTTGTTGCCACCAAGGTTAGTCCAGATATATGGAGTAAATCATTCGTTCATCATCTAGTAGAAGGCTTACTTAGCCTCCCCTCATGGCTACTCGAAAGATCGAGAGTCTATCGTACACGATTTACGTCGCGATCGGTATACTCTCTACATCATCCGCTACGACTCTATCAGATCAAGATCCATCTACAATATAAAACACGATCAATTGTCGTAAGTCACCACACTATCAAATATATATAATTAAGGCATGTATAGCTAGACTCACAAGCGCCACGGTAGTCCTAGAATCAACTAAATCAGTAAGCTCGATACCAATCAAATGTAACACCCTAACTTTATGAATCATGGGATTAGGGTTACAAGGCATTACTTAACAAAATTTAAACACGTTGCTTTAAAATTGTATATACTAACGTATGACTTAATAATCACAAGCAACCACCGAAATTTCAAATCCATATTACGTTAATCACCTTACAGCAGATCACAAAATTTTATGCTTTCTAAACTATTTTGAACTAACCATTACTAGACTTGACTATTAACTCTGGGTGTGAGATTTTAAAGCTGTCCAACTCAAGTCATGCTGACCAAATCGACCATAACTCAAGTTTCAAAACTCGAAATTTATATCCGTAAATTTTCCTTGAAACTAGACTCATATAACTTTTCATACAAAGTTTTTCCAGAATTTTTCATGTGGCCAATTAGTACAGTTTATTCATCAAAGATACCCTTATTACACTGCTTGACAATTCTGACCTGTCTCTACAAAAATACAGTTATATCATTGCACAAATTTCCTATAATGTTCTTGTTTATACCAATGAAAATAGACTCATTAAGGGTTCTACACATATAAACCATGATTCTTAATGATTTTTGTACAATTGTTGACAATTTTTCCAAAACAGAACAGTGACTCATGAATTCATTCAGAGCAGGTCTCACTAAAACTTAATTATCTCATAATATATAAATCTTTTGCCTACTCTGTTTCTTTTATTAAAATAGACACAATAAGGTTTAATTTAATATTTCATTCACCTTCTAATTCAATATACCCTATTTTTGGTGATTTTCTAACTCACATCACTGCTGTTTTGTTGCATTTTATGAAAGACTAGCTTCTAACCTAACCTACCTACATCCCTAATTCAAGGATTCATTTCATATACCAACATTTCCTTAATAAAAACGATTAAACTTTGATTAAGAATGCATAAACATTGCCATCATAAACCAACATACATATCAAGACACAACAACAGATTTAACTAAAAATTTAGCCATATTCACATGGCTATTATATACATGAACCTTAAGATTTCATCAAACAAAGACCAAGTCTTTCCTATACATGCCTTCGTTTAAAAAATCAAAATGAAAGAGTACCCAAAATGTAGATTGATAGTGTGAGTGACTTTCCGAACGATCCCAAGAGCTTGTAGCTTGCACCTAAACTATAAAGCAGAGGAAACATTTCACATGATAAGCTTGCTAGCTTAGTAAGTCTCAAGCCAATTTCAATATTCAACTAAACATTCGAGCATTATTATGCAAATTTAATCGACAATTTGGACCTAGTATCAAATACAATGATTTAACTAATAAACTTCACTATTGCCGTATGTCGTTATCTCCTTTAACTTTCACTAGCCATATACTTAAAACGTACCATCTCCGAACATTTTAGTGGCAAAATATTTGCATAATCAAAGACTATTAAGCTGTAATAGGCATTCTATTCACATACGACTAGCTATTCATATAAATACATACAACGTCCATTTGATTTCATACTTAACAATTTCATTTATGCTTAATCCCAATAACACAACCAAACTTATGATCCAATACACAATAATATATGTATATAAGTATAATATACACATGCTAACAATTTCAACCACTTTCATACTTAACAATTTCACTTATGCCGAATCCCAATAACACAACCAAACTTATGATCCAATACACAATAATATATGTATATAAATATAATATACATATGCTAACAATTTCAACCACTTTCACACTTACGAGTATTTAATCTCCATATGGTATAATATACATATAACATCAAACACTCAATGTATAATACATTTGCTTCCTCAATAATATACTTACTCACTGACTTCATATGCAGCATATAAGTAAGAAGATACATACCTCAAGGTCGAAATAATATGATTCATTATCGAAAACTTAGATTTTCTCAATTTGTTTCATAACTTTGTTGTTACATACCCCAAGCTTGAAATTTCAGTTCATCGGTTTAGAACCTACTAAGCATTTACCCAAATCACAAACACTGGCACTAGGCCTGCTAAACTCAAGGTCCGAAGTTAAACACGGCATTTAAGCACTGCTAGGCAATAAGCCGAACTATTTCACTTAAGACATGGCACGCTAGGCTCGGCTCAATATTTCACCTAAGACTAAGCACCGCTAGGCAATAAGCCCGAATATGTCACTCAAGACTAAGCTCGCTGAGGCACGGCCCGAATATATCACCGGCACTAAGCACGCTAGGCTCGAAGCCGAATATATCACCCAGGCACTAAGCCTCGCTAGGCAATAAGCCCGAATATGTCACCGGCACTAAGCACGCTGAGCACGAAGCTTAGAATATATCACGGCACTAAGCCCGCTAGGCTCGAAGCCGAATATGTCACCTAAGACTAAGCACGCTAGGCACGAAGCCCGAATATATCATCGGCACTAAGCTCGCTAGGCTCGAAGCCGAATATCATCACATTTAACTTTTTATACGATGACTTAGTACTAAACTATTATCCATCTCATATTCTACCTTTTTCTTTCACCTATTCATCCACACATACATATTCACCTTGTTTTTACCAAATTAATTTCACTACAATTTCATACTCCACATTAAGCCAACATGTATAATTATGCTTTAAATATTCAAACATCATCATATACTATGTTCAGAAATAATTCTTTACGATACTTGCTTAAGGACTTACCTCGATTGACAACAGACGACTTAAACGGCTATTCGAAACCTTTGTCTTTCCCCGATTCAAACCGATTTTCTTTGTTCTTGATCTAGACATATCAAAATAACCTCATTCAAGTACATTTCATTACAATTTAATCCCAAAACACATCAATGGATAATTTACCATTTTACCTCAATATTTCACATTTTACTATTTAGTCCTATTTACATAAAAACAAAATATATCAAATTTCACAATAACATCTAAGGGCGAATACTCCTAGGGACTATACAAGTCCATTTATTTCATTTATTTTTCAAATAAGTCCCTCTAAATTTTTATTTTTGCAATTTAGCCCAATTCATTCAAAATTACTAAAATTTTCATTTCAAAACTTGTAGATTTCTAACATAGCTTTAATATTTTTCCATCCAACATCATAAAACACCAACATTTAACCATAGCCGAATATTAAACATGCTCAAATCTAAAAATTCTAACATGGGTCAGCTACTGATCGAAGCAACGATCTCAAAAACGTAAAATTGACAAAACCAAATCAAACTAACCTTGAATTTTAGCCTAGAAGTGCCAAAAATCAAAGAACTCCAAAGCTTATTTCTTCCTTCAACATTCGCTATGAAAAGTGAAAAAAGATGATGGCTTGTTTTATGTTATTTTAACATATAATAATTTATTTAACTAATTACCTATTTAACCTTTAACATATAATTTCTTAACATATATCCTAAGGTTAGTTATGACAAATGCCACCCACTAACTTAAAATTGGGCTAATTGCCCTTTTAATGCCCCACTTTAAAAAGCCATCATCAAATAGATACTTTTCACTATAGCATGCAACTTTTATGCTTTACGCGATTTAGTCCTTTTTGTTAAATTGAACACACAAACGATTGAATTTTTCTCTAAACTTTCACAGACATTAATTCACTTATAATAAGCACGAATATAATATTTAAAATATTTCGACTCGATTCATCGTCCGAAACCACCGTTCCGATTAGGGTCAAATTCGGACTGTTACATATTGCCTCTACTTCGGTGGCTCTGCCACAATTATGGCTCATTGCCTCTAGTTCGGTGGCTTTGCCACAATTATAAAAAGGCTTAATGCCTATGATTGGTGTGTTGGCGGGGTGGGTTGACTTGATCCCCACAGTGTGATGGTTGGTGCAGGGGTGTTAGCGGATGGATATTAGGTTTGGTTGGGAAAATTCATTTTACATGCATTTTTTATTTTATGATATTGTTGAATTACAGAATTGGGCTCAAGCCCAAAGATAATATCTTGACGATCGGCCCAATAATGGTGGTAAGTGAGTTACACTTGAGTTCTAAGTAACTCACCCTTTAATTTTTCCATCTCGTAATGGAAATTGGCGTGGACTTGGGCCGAGGATGACTTCGTGGAGGCCATACTTGCAAAACATGGGTTATTTAAACTCGAACTTTTTAATAAGTATTTTCACTATTTTGGATTATTGTAATAAGGGCCTCTATAAATAATTTATGGATTTTATGTGTTTTGGTTTTAAACTACACTTTGGACTTTTAAATACGGACTATAATTATATGATGTTTTTATTAAAATAAATTTGGGTTTTCAAGTATATGAAATTCTTTTATAAATATTTTATTATTGTTAACTCTTTAATAAATTACCTAAAAGTTTTTTATAATACAATGATTTTCAACTAATGTTTTCTAATATTTATCAAATTCAAATACTCTTCTAATTTCATTAAATCCTATAAATAATATTGTAGCTTTCAACTTATTGAAGATTTAAAAAAAAATATAGCTCGATTCAGGTAACAAACCAAATCTAGTCTCAATGTATAGACCGGGTTTGGGGTGTTACATCTTGAATGGCCGAATGACCCTTTGTCATTGAAAACCTTAGCCGAATTTGGTAGCCTTCTATGTCTTCTTTTTCTTGAGATCATTAAAGCCAAAATCTCTCTTAAACTTGCCATTGCCGAATTCTCTAAGCCCACTTCTATATTTCTTTTCTTCCGTCTATATCTATTTTTTAGTGATAGCCGAATGTTCCAACACCATTTGAAAAGCCTAGCCGAATCTCTAGGTGCCTATTTTCTCTTCTTTTCCGCAAGCCTTAAAAGCCAAAACGGTTAGCCGAAATCTATTCTCTGTTAGTCTTCACAAGCAAACGTTGGTGGTAAGTACTTCTTTTAATCGGTTGTATCTTCTTTTCATGGATGTACCGAAATCAAGTGTTTAGTCTTTGGTTATGGGTTAGCCGAATATTCATAAGCCATAATCTTGTGTTTCTTTTGTGTGTGGCCAATGTTAAGGGGCAGTAAGGAGACTTTCGGGATTTAAAATTGCAAGGTAAGTACCCATGATATTCGGCCAAGGCTTATTTAGTGATTTAAGATCTATTTCGTATTTATTTAAAAGTCGAAAACTAACCAAATCAATTGATCTAGTGTTAGTCGATTGCAAGGAAGGAAAGACTACAAGTTTTCGGGATTTGATTAGTAGTAAATCGGCAACAAGGTAAGATTTTGGTTTCGATAGTTCTTCGGGATTTAATCAATTAGCCAAATGGCTTTATGCTAAAGTGTTTAAGGTTGGCCGAATATAGGGATTAAAGGTCTAAAAGCATTAGATCGGGTTTTCGGGATTTCAATAAAGCACTAAGTAAATCAGGTGTGTACCCCACACTAAGCCTTAATTAATTGACGGTCATGTTTTAATAAATATGTTACTATGAATATGTTAAGATGTGGCTAAGAGTATCTTGCATTGGTACAAAGTACTCAGGTACGTTTACCCACTCCTACTATGAGTATGACATGATCTATGATGGCACATATGTCATAAGTGATAAGAATGTGAAATAAGGCATGATATTGCATGATTTGTTTGACATGGGGCATATGGGTGATATGTAAAGGGGAAGTGAATTGGTCATTTTATACCCCAATATCTGAATGTGATGACTTATGTCACAATATCCGAATGTGGTGACTTACGTCACAATATCTGAATGTGGTGACTTATGTCACGAATATTTTTCTGGTGGCTATGCCACGAAATTATAAGGGTGATGAGCACGTCGACTGCAGCGACTGCTTTCGATGGTGTGTAGCGGATGGAGGGTTGACTTAGTAGTCCCCACGGTGCGATGGTTGGTACGGGTGATGTGTAGTGGATGGTTATCTAGGCTTGGGTTCGGGTTTGCATCATGATTTATATATGTTTATCATGTATGTTTTGACATGCCTGAATTAATTGAGACTTGTGTTGGTTGTACACCTTGAGTCTGTTTGACTCACCCCTTGTGGGATTATTTTTCAGGTGACACTCAGTGATGGACCGGGTTGGCAGGAGCTCAAGGTAGCCATGCTCAGCTTCGAGTCTATTTTATTTTATTTTGGGCTTTCTCTTTTTAAGTATTTTGGATTTAATTTGGGTTTTTGATTTGATGTAATAAGGCCTTGGTTTGAACAGTTTGTGCATGCATTTTTAATTTTTTAAGTATGTCACGATTTTTATTAATTCAAGGTTAATGTCCATTTTTCTTAAGTATAAATATTAAATGTTGTGACACCTAATCAACACGGGTTTTAAAACTCAAGCCCAACCCAAATAAACTATTTTCAAAAACACGAAAAAAACTTAGCAAAGTTTCAAATAATATTCGAATGGTTTTCCTAGAAGCATGCCAGATCCATTCGGGCTTGTGGGCGGGTTTGGGGTGTTTCGATTTGGTATCGAGCCAGTTCAAAACTCACCTTAAGGGCTTTTGGGCCCAAAATGTTTTCTTTCTTTTGAAATTGGACTTTTCTATGAAATAAGGGGGTTTACGGCATGGCACCTGAGTCTCCGGCCCGAAGTCCACTAGGTAAGTACTCCTAACTCTTTTGTGATTGTATGTGGAATCTATAGGGACGTAGATTAGTAAATTAGGAATTAAACCCTAGGATTAGCTTACTCCAACAAAAATTGCATAAAGCTTTAAAGCCTAATTAAACAAACATGTGTCTAAGTCATTAGAGTTAGGGTGTGGCGACCATCGTGCGCATGTCTAGGATTGGTTTCGGTGGGAGCTTGGTATTTAAACAGTCCTAGTGACTCACCTCCTCTCCACTCGAATCCTACCACCCTAACCAGGAGGACTCAGCCACAGGCCAAACCCAATAACTAAAACCCAAAAGGGACTAGCCATATCTTTATAAAAACCCTAGTTTTAAAAACCCCTAAATTATCCCTTTGATGTGTAGGAAAACTATAACAGACCGAATTGGACCCTAATCGGAACGGTGGTTTTGGGACCATGAATCTGAGCCCAGAAATATTTAAATATTATATTTAGTGTTTATTATATATGAATTTATGTGTGTGAAAGTTTCAGAGAAAAATTTTATCGTTTAAGTATTGAATTTGATAAAAGGACTTAATCGCGTAAAAGGTAAAAGTGGCATACTAAAGTGTAATGTGCTAATTTGTGCATGGCTTTTTAATATGAAGTGTTAAATGGGTAAATAACCCATTTTTAAGTTAGTGGGTGGTATATGACATGATTGACCTTAAGTTTTATATTATATAATTTTATGATATAAGGTTAAAATAGTAAATAGGTTAAAACCATATTATATGTTAATTAAAACATAAAAAATGGATATTTTCATTCATCTTTCTTGGCTGAATATTGAGAAAGAAAAGGGAGCTAGGTTCTTTGAATTTTCGGCAACATTCAAGCCAAATTCAAGGTAAATTCTTAGTCATTTTTGTAAATTTTACGTTTTTGAGATCGTTGCTTCGAGCCGTAGCCGAACCATGTTGTAATTTTTGAATCTAAGCATGCTTGATGTTCGGCTATTGATAGGTTTATACAGTTTTTGATGTTTGATGATGTTAGATAAAATATAAGTTAAAAATTAGTATATTATGTATTGGAAGTTTTGAAGAATTTTTGTTTTAGGGCCAAATTATAAAAATAAAAATTTTAGAGGGCTTAAATGCAAAATAAATGAAAGAAATGGACTTATACGGCCCTTATACATATTCGGCCCGTGAGTGTTATATTGAAATAATGTATATTTTGTGTTTTGTGCAATTAGACTAGATTGTAAAAATTTGAAATAGTAGGGGTAAAATGGTAAATTGCCTATTTATATGCTTAGGGACTAAATTGAGATGAAATGTACTTGGATGAGCTAAATTTTAATGTGCTTTAGATCAAGAACAAAGAAAAATGGATTTAGATCGGAGAAAGACGAAGGTTCTCGAATAAGCCGATTTGTACGGCTTATCGACAACCGAGGTAAGTCCTGTCAAAACATATCAAAGAATTATTTATGAAGATATTAAATGATAAAGTTTGATAAATTTGAGTACCTACTTATGTCTTAGCGAATGTATATAAGTGAATTAGATCGATGGCATACTTTGATAATGTGATATGAATAAGCTTAGTTGAATAGTATATGTAATGTAATTATGAAATATGTGTGGATTGATTGACCATATTTATATGTTTTGGGCTAAATGCTTAGCGTGCCTCGTCTTGGATATGTTTCTGAGCTAAATGCCTAGCGTGCCTTGTCTTGGTGTTATGTTTCGCTAAATGCCTAGCGTGCCTCGTCTTGGTAATTTATTTCGGCTTTAATGCCTAGCGTGCTTTATGCCTTGATTTATTTTAGGCTTTAATGCCTAGCAGGCTTCGTGCCGGTGTTTAAATCTAGGACCTTTGGTCTAGCAGGTTCTATACCAGTGATTGTTAATACGAGCTTATGCTTATGAATGAAATGATCTAGTTAAAGGCTCAGGTAAGCAAGTAAGGTATGTTATGTTTAATGTTACTTGAGTCGAGTTAATACTATGAGAACAGTGTTATGTACATTTGAGATTATGATTGATGTGCATGAGTAGTAAATGATTGAATTTGAGCTTGATTCTACTATTATGGAGATTCGGTTTTAAAATAGAAATGCTAAGAGTGAAAGAAATTTTAGTACGATAACATGGTTGATATGAATGTTGTAATTATATGATTTGGAGCATGTGATTCGTGTAATATACTTACTTTGTGCTTCGAAGAGATACAAGTTTATGGAAATGAAGTACAATTACTTCGGTTTATGAACTATTAGTATTCGGCCTTGTAGAAATCAATATATTTAAATGTATATGGGCAATGTCATAAGTTGAATGATTTAAATGTTTAAGTGTTTGTATGTTATAGTATCAAGAGCTTAGGACTTACTAAGTTAGTAAACTTATTTGTGTGAAATGTTCTCCTCTGTTTTATAGATTAGGTTCAGGCTACAAGCTCAACGGGATCATCAAGAAAGTCGACCACACTATCAATCTAATTTGGTACTCTTTCATTTTGGTTTTCGGATAGAGGCATGTATAGGAAAGACTTTGACTTTATTTTGATGAAAACTTTTTGTTCATGTATATAATGGCCATGCGAATATGGCTATTTCTTTTGTTAAACTTTACTTATGAGTTAGGTATAATGGCATGTCCAATTGTTAATGTTTAAGTCTAATAGTTATGTTTGGTAATGATACTGGGTATGTTAATGCTATTATTTTGCATGGTTGTGAAGGTTTTAGCTAGTATATGTATTCTCGCCATTGTATATGTATATAATAGGTATGGTTTGGTTTGTGGTTCATGGCATTTTGAGTCTAAATAATGCTTTGATGGTGCATATTCGATTAAATTATATATATATATATTCAAGTTGTATAATATTTCATTTTTTATATGTACAACTGTTTGATGTATATGCATTTATATATATATATATATATGCATGTTTTTACAATGTTGAATTACTAGCATATTTAATTATATGGATTCGTGTATAATGGTAAGTAATAAGGCATTACATGACATATTTGTGTATGATTTGTATGCAAAATGATATATGTTAAATAGGAAATTGCGGCCATTACATGTATATGGAATGTATCAAATTTCGTTTGATCAAAGTGTAAATAACCATTTAGTTTCACTTGGTGTTTAAGTGATCGAGAGTGAATAGTATTTTGATACATGATTTAGTAACGTGGTAAAGTTATGCATAATGTATATATATAGTAGGCCATATTGAACATAGGATATGTTCAATATAACAATATTAATAATAAGGTTGCATGTGCATTTGGTCAATGAGTAAGTATGTTTTGGTGACTATATATATATATGTTGTGCAGTACTTATATATATACATACATATTTGTTTGTTTTGGATAGTTGCTAGTAGATGAGTAAAATATGGTTATAAAAGAAATTTTTATGGTACTACATTTGCTAGCCAAATTGAATATGGAACATATGGATAAGTTCTATGTGATTATGCGATTGTATGAAAGCTGTATTTTCTTTAAAAATGCCTTGTAACCCTAATTCGGCGACGGATATGGGTTAGGGGTGTTACAAAAACTATTTTGAAAATTTTCCCAAAATATTCTTGATTTACAAAGTTATCCGAATAACCCTGGATGGAAAAATTACTAAAATGCCCTTGGTTCATAAAATTTCCAAACTACCCACAGTTTTTATCAAGATTCTCTTACCTTACAAATATCCAAAAACCCTATTTTTTACAAATATCAAGATAACCTGATATGGAAAATTTACGAAATTACCCCTAATTTGCAAAATGACCAAATTACCCCTAACATGTACAAATGACCAAAATACCCTCAGTGAGGAAAATTGCCGAAGTACCCTCAAATTAGAAACCTTTAAAAATACCCTTATTTTGAAAAGTCACCAAGAACCATATTTTGCAAAAAAAAATTACCAAAATGACCCTGGCTTGTAAAATTACAAAAATACCCCTAGTGTATAAAATTACCATTTCACCCTTAAAATTTTTCCAGCAAGTATTTTAATTTTGTAAAATATCAACAATCTCTATTTTGCAACATTTTCAAATACCTTAATTTGAAAAAAATTACCAAAATACCCCTATAGGATAAAATTACGGAAATACCCCTAGGTAGTGGAAAACAACAAACAACGACAACTACAACATTTCCCTATAATGAACGCAAGTTCATGTATGTGATTGAATGAATGATCTGAGACTGTATGTGAATGAATTCGAAAGAACTACCCCTTTAAAAACTATTGAACATAAGACTGTACGTGATAAATCAGTGGAACAAAACTAATCTATAAAATTCTTTAATTAGATAAACGCAAATTAGAAGTATGAATTCAAGGGAACAAGTCTGTGGCGGAGTACGAAGCTGAATTTCTAAGGCTGAGCCATTATGCTTGAGGCATAGTGTCAACTGAGCATGAGTGGTGTGTCCGATTTGAGGACGGGCTGAGGGATAATTTGAGACTGTTAATAGCTCCACAAAGAAGAGGGAGTTTTTGTGTTAGTGGAGAAGGCTAAGATAGCCAAGGGTATCAAGGATTACGTAAGGCGTAACACCGATCGAATAGGCGTAAGAGAGGCTTTGGATCTTGTGGTCTTCTAGGAATGAGCAAAGAGGCCAAGAGTTGATGGGCCTCGAGGTCGCTAAGTCGCTACTTGGAGGCGATGATCGTACTTGTGCCCAATATGGGAAGAAGCATTTAGGAGAGTGTTGGAAGAAGACGGGAGGATGCTTCAAGTGCGGGTCCAAGGACCACATGATTAAGGATTGTCCTATGAGATCCGAAGGGGGCGACCAGTAAGTCAAGGTTCTAATCAAGCTGAAAGAGGAGGACAGCAGCCTCAGTGGGGTCGTGGTCCGAATGGTAGAGGTAACGGTACTAGTAGAGGATGGGGAACACCGGGTCGAGGTGTTGGTAACACGGAGGCCAGCAGTCGAGTTTGGTTTATGCGGTTCGTCGGAGAGAGGATGGAGACACGTCGGACGTCATAACCGGTACGTTTCTTATATCTGGCAAACCTTATGTAGCTTTGATTGATGTGGGCTCGACCCATTCTTATGTTGCATGTAGAGTAGTTGAAACCCTATGAATAGCCTCTGAACTATCTAGTAGGGAGATGACTGTAGTAAGCCCACTAGGTCAAACCGTAGTAGTGAACAAGATATTTCAGAGTGTGCCTTTGGAGTTTCAGGGAGCGATATTTCATGCCGACTTAATGGAATTAGCCTTCGGGGAATTTGATCTTATACTTGGCATGGACTAGCTAGTAGAGCATCGGGCTGTGTTAGATTGTGCAGCTAAACGAATGGAGTTAAAGACCCCAGAGGATGAGGTGATAATTATGATAGGAGAAAGAAGGAACTACTTGTCTAACGTAGTTTCTACTTTGAAGGCTGATAGGATGGTACGAAAAGGGTGTAAGGCATTTCTAGCTCTCGTTAGTGCTTTGGATATGAACGAAGGGGGAGTTAGTGGAGTTAGAATGGTAAGGGAGTTTGTGGATGTCTTTCGGAGAAATTACCTAGAATACCCTCGGATAGGGAAGTGGAGTTCGAAATTGATTTGCTACCGGGAACAGCTCCTGTGTCAATCGCCCCGTACAGAATGGCACCAAAGGAGTTGGTTGAGCTTAAGGCTCAGATCTAAGAATTACTAGACCGTGGGTTTATTCGACCCAGTGTGTCTCCATGGGGAGCACCGGTCTTGTTTGTGAAGAAGAAGGACGGAACTATGCGCATGTGCATAGATTATCGTCAGTTGAATAAGCTGACCATCAAGAACAAGTATCCATTGCCAAGAATAGATGACTTGTTCGATCAGCTTAAGGGGGCCGCAATTTTCTCAAAGATAGATCTAAGGTCTGGATATCATCAACTTAAGGTGAAGGAGGCTGATATCCATAAGACAGCTTTCCAAACAAGGTACGGACATTATGAGTTCTTGGTAATGCCGTTCGGATTGACAAATGCCCCAGCCGCATTTATAGACATGATGAACTGGGTTTTCCAACCCTATCTGGACCGGTTTGTTGTTGTGTTCATAGACTATATCTTGGTATATTCGAAGTCTGAGGAAGAACATGATGAGCACCTCCGAGTCGTGTTGCAAGTGTTGAGGGAGAAGAAGCTCTACGCCAAATTCATCAAGTGTGAATTTTGGCTTAAGGAGGTTACATTTTTAGGACATGTGGTATCTGTTGAAGGAATAAGGGTGGATCCTCGGAAGATTGAGGCGCTGGATTGAAACCCCATAAGTCCGTGGCGAAGTTCGTAGTTTCTTAGGATTAGCAGGCTATTACCGAAGGTTCGTGGAAGGGTTCTCATCGATAGCCGCACCTCTGACAAAGTTGTTGAGAAAGAAAGTGCATTTTATATGGACCGATAAGCAACAAGAAAGTTTCGAGAAGCTTAAGAGGGTCTTGACTGAAGCTTCAGTTTTGATTCAGCCGGAGGCAGGGAAGAATATTTGCCTCTAGCGGAATTTGCGTATAATAACAACTATCAGGCAAGTATTCGGATGGCACCGTACGAAGCGCTGTCCTACATGCTGGACGAAATTAGGGGAACGTTAGATTTTGGGTTCAAAAATTATGGCTGAATCCGAGGAAAAGGTTAAGATAATTCGAGCACGGTTGAAGGAGGCATCTGACAGGCAAAAGTCTTACGCAGATCTCAAGCGGAAGGAGATTGAGTTTACTGTGGGAGACTATGTGTTTCTTAAAGTTTCGCCTTGGAAGAAGGTGATGAGATTTGGTCGCAAAGGGAAGCTAAGTCCAAGGTTTATAGGACCTTATCAGGTTTTGAAGCGGGTTAGACTAGTGGCATACCAGTTGGAGTTACCTTCGGAACTGAAGCAGATGCACGACATATTTCATGTTTCCATGCTACGTCGATACCGATCGGATCCATCTCATGTATTTTGGTTAAAGAGGTGGAGCTGAGACCAGATCTGTCTTATGAGGAAGAGCTAATTCAGATTCTGGAACGAGATGTGAACGTGCTTCGGAGGAAGTCAGTCCCTTTGGTCAAGGTATTGTGGCATAACCATGGATCAGAGGAAGCTTCTTGGGAGCCAGAAGAAGCAATGCGACAACAATACCCTCACCTATTCTAGCCAGGTAATTTCGAGGCCGAAATTCTTTTAAGGGAGTAGAACTGTAATATCCCAGATTATGGCTTATGCATTTTTTTTAATAATATGAAATAGCATGCCTTTGTGTGTTAAGAATGTGTGGTATGAATTTTGTGAACTTTAGAAAATAGGAGAGTGCCTTAGAAATTATTAGATTTTAAATCCAAAAAGGGGAAGCTAGGCTGAGGAGGCCTTAAGGAAAATTGTAGGAGTTTTTGGACATGAAATTTGGCTTGGTAGAGTGGCTTGGAGGCGTCACTTAGGGCCTTGGTATGTGACGCCTCAGGCTAGGGAGAAGGGAGGAGGTTCGAATCATGTTGGCAGCATAAAGTGTGGTTTTATTTTTGCATGTTGGCGTCAAGGAGGGGAGAGGTGATGGACGGCATATGGACTTTGGATGGATGAGGATAAGCCTTGGTTATTCTTTTAAAATTCGGCTAAGAAGGAAGGGATAATTGTTGACTTATTCTATTCTTTTTGAATAAAGGTTGAAGAGAGAAAATATAGGAGAAAATTAGAGGATTTGATAAGAGGGAATGTGGTGGCCGAATATAGGACTCTAGGGGCTTGTATTTTTGGCTTTTAAGAGTGTGAAGAAGTGTGTGCTGAATTTTTGTTGTGTGCATTCATCTTTTTCTTTCTCTTTTGTGCCTTGCTGAATTTCCTCTCTTCCTATTCTCTTTTCTTTCAAACCCAATTCATCACCTTTTCTTGAATGGCCGAATGACCCATTTGTCATTGAAAACCTTAGCCAAATTTGGTAGCCTTCTATGTCTTCTTTTTCTTGAGATCATTAAAGCCGAAATCTCTCTTAAACTTGCCATTACCGAATTCTCTTAGCCCACTTCTATATTTCTTTTCTTCCATCTATATCTATTTTTAAGTGATAACTGAATGTTCCAACACCATTTGAAAAGCCTAGCCGAATCTCAAGGTGCCTATTTTCTCTTATTGGCATAAGCCTTAAAAGCCAAAGCAGTTGGTCAAATCTATTCTCTGTTAGTCTTCACAAGCAAACGTTGGTGGTAAGTACTTCTTTTAATCGGTTGTATCTTCTTTTCATGGGTGTGCCAAAATCAAGTGTTTAGTCTTGGTTATGGGTTAGCCGAATACTCATAAGCCATAATCTAGTGTTTCTTTTATGTGTGGCCAACGTTAAGGGGCAGTAAGGAGACTTTCGGGATTTAAAATCGCAAGGTAAGTACCCATGATATTCAGCCAAGGCTTATTTAGTGATTTAAGATCTATTTTGTATTTATTTAAAAGCCGAAAACTAACCAAATCAATTGATCTAGTGTTAGCCAATTGCAAGGAAGGAAAGACTATAAGTTTTCAGGATTTGATTAGTAGTAAATCGGTAACAAGGTAAGATTTTGGTTTCGATAGTCCTTCGGGATTTAATTAATTAGCCAAATGGCTTTAGGCTAAAGTGTTTAAGGTTGGTCGAATATAGGGATTAAAGGTCTAAAAGCATTAGATCGGGTTTTCGGGATTTCAATAAAGCACTAAATAAATCAGGTGTGTACCCCACACTAAGCCTTAATTAATTGACGGTCATGTTTTAATAAATATGTTACTATGAATATGTGAAGATGTGGCTAAGAGTATCTTGCATTGGTACAAAGTACTCAGGTATGTTTACCCACTCCTACTATGAGTATGACATGATCTATGATGGCACAAATGTCATAAGTGATAAGAATGTGAGATAAGGCATGATATTGCATGATTTGTTTGACATGGGGCATATGGGTGATATGTAAAGGGGAAGTGAATTGGTGGTTTTATACCCCACTATCTGAATGTACTGACTTATGTCACAATATCCGAATGTGGTGACTTACGTCATAATATCTGAATGTGGTGACTTATGTCACGAATATTTATCTGGTGGCTATGACACAAAATTATAAGGGCAATGAGCACGTCGACTGCAGCGACTGCCTTCGATGGTGTGTAGCAGATGGAGGGTTGACTTAGTAGTCCCCACGAGTGATGGTTGGTACGGGTGATGTGTAGCGGATGGTTATCTAGGCTTGGGTTCGGGTTTGCATCATGATTTATATATGTTTATCATGTATGATTTGACATGCCTAAATTAATTAAGACTTGTGTTGGTTGTACACATTGAGTCTGTTTGACTCACCCCTTGTGGGATTATTTTTCAGGTGACACTCAGTGATGGACCGGGTCAGCAGGAGCTCAAGGGTGGCCATGCTCAGCTTCGAGTCTATTTTATTTTATTTTGGGCTTTCTCTTTTTAGGTATTTTGGATTTAATTTGGGTTTTTGATTTGATGTAATAAGGCCTTGGTTTGAACTGTTTGTGCATGCATTTTTAATTCTTTAAGTATGTCACAATTTTTATTAATTCAAGGTTAATGTCTATTTTTCTTAAGTATAAATATTAAATGTTGTGACACCTAATCAACACGAGTTTTAAAACTCAAGCCCAACCCAAATCAACTGTTTTCAAAATCACGAAAAAAATTTAGCAAAGTTTCAAATAAGATTCGAATGGTTTTTCCTAGAAGCATGCCAGATCCGGTCAGGGCTTGTGGGCCGGGTTTGGGGTGTTTCACCTACTAGGCCTAATTTTGGGATATTACAGTCCGAGAAGTCTCGTATGAACCTAGAAATAGATAGGTATGCATATGTCATGACATAGGTGTCTGTTACGTGATATCAAATAAGACCATGTTTGGGACGTTGGCATTGATTTGAGATTTCGTGTGAGACCACGTCTGGGACTTTGGCACCAATATGAGATTTACATGTAAGACCATGTCTGGGACATTGGCATCGTATTCAATTCGTGTAAGACCCTGTCTGGGATAGTGGCATCAATATTTGGATACATGTAAAACCACGTCTGGGGCATTGGAATTGTACGACTATTTCGAGCTTTCTGAATATCCTATTTAGTTCTGAATGGTTCAACGGGCAACTCTGAGAAACAAACGACTATGTGATTTGAATATCTGTCTCAGGTACGTTTGGAAAGTAAACTATGTGTGTATGGGAGGTAAGTTTCTATATGAACTTACTAAGGTGAATATGTATATTGAAATGATGAGATATTATGTGAAAATAAGCTTGGATGAGCTATGAGTATATGTAATATTAGATTTGAAGAATGTTGCAAGTTATGGCTAAGTAAATGAGCCAAGGATTATGTGATGCAATTGCAATGAGAACCTTTAATGTCATTGTATCAATAAGGTTATGAGCATGTTATGATAAGTTTATTTGTATATGACTTACTAAGCTTTTGGAAAGCTTACTTTGAGTGTGTTTATTTTGTTTTATAGATCATCAAATCTATTGAAGGCTCGGGACCATCAAGGATCGTCATCACACTACTTAAATTATTTTGGTACTTTGAACATGTGTATATAGCTAAATATGGCATGTATAGGCTAGTCATTTGGTATATGTTTGAGATGTAGATAGCAAAGTGATTTGGCTAGATAAATGTTAGTAATATGCACGAGAGAAAATGATATATGATGCATGTTTTGATATGGCTTGATGGTGGTGAAATGGTCTTATGAATGGTAAGCATATGAATGAAATTGAGTATGCATGTTTGATCAAAGAAATGGTTATATGAAAGGTAAATGTGGATGAATCATGCTTGAACATATATGTGTCTTAGTTGTGCAAATGGGCATAATTGGAAATGAAATTGAATGTAGAGATTTGATGATTATTTAACATGTTTTTGGTTGTCAAGTGTACATAAAATGAATTGGTATGTTGTTTGTAGGGTTAACCCTATTATGGGTGGCATTTTGGCCTTGCAAGTAGTCTGTTTTGTATACACGGCTGTGGCACACAGGCGTGCCTTGTAGCCGTGTGAATAAGTTAGTAGCTAGCCTAATTTTACATGGCCATGGCACACGGGCGTGTCTAGTGGCCATGTCCAAAAGTCAGTATATATGCTCTGTTTTGTCACGGCCATGACACATGAGTGTGTCTAGTTGCCGTGTAAGGCACATGGCCTACCCACAGGGGCATGTGACCTCTATAACTTAGAAAAGTTTTAAATTTTCGACAAGTTTAGTATGTCTTTGGTTTAGTCCCGACCTTATTTTAAAGAATGATTAAGGTCACATTGACCTATAAAAGGGACACTTTGATTGCGATTGATGAATTGTATTATGACGTATCTGTAATAGTTTTTGATCTATCCGGTAACGCATTTAACCCTAATTCGGCAACGGATACAGGTTACGGGTGTTACAGCCGATACTTTCTCAGATTTCACACGTATATCATCCAAAACCATTCATTACAATTCAATACTAAATGAACTTGAATAATTCAACTTAATTATATTTTTTTGTATATAGACTTACCTCGTATTCAGATATAAACGGACAGATTAGACTACTTGATCATTTTCGACTTTCCTTGATCTAAATCCGCTTTCTTTGGTTCTTGATCTATACCTATTCAAATTTAACTCATTTATTGACCAAATCATTCAATTCAATCCAAAAACACACATTTAGGGAAATTTAAAAATTAGCCCTCACATTTTCACATTTTGACATTTAAGTCCTTATTTCACAAAATCACAAAATACACAAAATTTCATTGTACCCATGGTTAGCCAAATTTTTACCATGATCATAGAAGTATATACATTTCATTTATTTCACATTTTAGTCCCTCAAAATATTATTTTCACAATTTAGTCCAAATTACACAAATTCACCAAAAATCCAAAGACAAAACATGTTAATCTAACACATATATTTCATATTTCATCAACTAATATCACAAAACTCAAGTATTCATCAATGGCACATTTCAACTTCTTCATCAAATTGAAAAATTAAGGCATGGATTTGTAGTACTCGAAGCAACAATTACAAAAACGTAGAAATTATCAAAAACCGGAACAAAAACATACCTTAATTAGACCTAGAAGTGGTCAAATATGTAAAAGCTTCAAACCTTCTTTTTATTTTCTAATTTTGGTGGATGAACACACATAATGGCTTAATTTTAAGCTTTTGTTATAATAATAATAACCTTATTTAATCATTTACTAATTTAGACTTTTAATTAACATATAAAATTTATATTCATTAAGGCCATTTATGTCCATTATCTTACATAATGGTTTAATTGCTTCATAAGGCCAACACATTAATAAAGACATAACACATAAGTACTTTTAACACATGGCATGCTAATTTTTCATTTTACACAATTAGATCCTTTTATCAAATTAAACACACAAATAGATAAATTAATTCACGAAACTTTTACACATGCTTAATCACATACTGCAAACACAGAAGAAATATTAAAATATTTTCTAACTCAGATCTGTGGTCCCATACCACTATTCTGACTAGAGTCTAAACCGGACTGTTACAATTCTCCCCTTTAGGGATTTTCGTCCCCAAAAATCTTACCGTTAAATAGATTCGGATATTGTTGTCTCATAGCGTCTTTAGGCTCCCACGTAGCCTATTCCACTTTATGTCGATGCCATAAAACTTTCACTAATGAGATTTTCTTCTTTCTCAATTCTTTCACCTCACGATCTAAAATTCAAATCTGTTCTTCCTCGTAAGTCATATCGAATTGAATTTCAATCTCAGACGGAGAAATCACATGTGATGGGTCGGATCTGTATCGACAAAGCATTGATACGTGAAATACATTATGAATCATTTCTAGCTCAGGCTGTAGCAACAATTTGTATGCAACAAATCCAACACGCTCAATAATTTCATATGGCCCGATGAATCTCAGACTCAATTTGACATTTCTGCCAAAATAAAGTATTTTCTTCCACGGAGACACTTTCATAAACACTTTATTAGAAATTTCAAACTCTATATCTTTTCCGTTCAAGTCTGCATATGATTTCTGATGATCTGAAGCGGCTTTTAGACTATCACGAATTATTTTTATTTTATGTTCAGTTTCTTTGATCGAATCAACCCCGTGTATCTTTCACTTAGCTCTGTCCAATACAAAGGTGTTCGACATTTGCGTCCGTACAAAGCCTCATAAGGTGCCATTTTGATACTCGACTAAAAACTATTATTATACGTAAACTCAATCAATAAAAAATATTGCTCCCACGTACCATGAAACTCATGAATGCAACATCTCAACATATCCTCGAGTATCTAATGATCCGCTCAGATTGACCATCCGTCTGCGGGTGAAAAGCTGTATTGAAATGCAATTTAGTACCTAAAGCCTCTTGTAGTTTCTTCCAATATCGTGAAGTAAACCTTGGATCTCTGTCAGACATAATGGATAGTGGCACCCCGTGCAATCTCACAATATTAGAAATATAAAGCTCAGCTAATTTATCAAGTGAGTAATCAGATCGTACCGAAATAAAATTAGCTGATTTCATTAATCTGTCAACCTTTCTTTATCGGAGTAAAAGGCAACCCTGAAACAAAATCCATCATCACTCTATCCCATTTCCACTCGGGAATCATAATCGGTTGTAACAAACCAGATGGAACTTGATGTTCAGCTTTAACTTGCTGACAGGTTAAACATTTTGACACAAAGTCAAAGATATCTCTTTTCATTCCAGGCCACCAATAAAGTTGTTTTAAATCATGGTATATCTTTGTACTTCCCTGATGAACAGATAGATGACTACTATGATCTTCTTTCAATATCGATTGAATCAACTCTGGATTTCTTGGAACACATAATCAATCCTAAAACCTCAAACAATCTAAATAAGCATTCATCGCACGTAATGCAAACAACAATTTTAGATTCAATGTATCAGCAACAACATTTGCCTTACCTGGATGATAATCTATCACAAGCTCGTAATCTTTTAATAGTTCTAACCATCTTCTCTATCATAGATTCAAGTCTTTTTGAGTCAACAAATATTTCAGACTTTTATGATCCGAAAACACATGGCATTTTTCACCGAAGAGATAGTGACGCCAAATCTTAATGCAAACACAATCGCGGCTAACTCAAGATCGTGTGTCGGGTAATTCTTGTCATGCGATTTCAATTGTCTCAAGTCATAAGCTACAACTTTGCCTTCTTGAATCAAAACACATCCCAAACTATTCAACGAAGCATCACTATAAATCATGAACTCTTTACCCGATTCTTGCTGTACCAAAATTGGAGCTTCAGGAAACACGCTAGGAAATTCACAAACAACTAGCACTGATTCAACTTTCTTTTCAGTCACTCTCGAATCAATCACATAGGCAAAATAATCTTCGTAACCCTTTTTCACATAACTCTAAGCTTTTATCTCTGATATCACAGTTGGTAACCCATTCAAATCATTGAATCAGTCAATGTTAACCAATCCATACCCAAAATTATATCAAATTCATCAAAAGGCAATAGAATCAGATTAGCTAGAAAACAAACATCTCGGAACATCAATGGACAATTCTTGTATACTTTGTCAACCAAGACACTTTTACCTAAGGGGTTCGATACATTAATAACAAATTCAGTAGACTCTACAAGTAAAGTCCTACTAGATACTAAGTTCATTCATACATACAAATGAGTAGACCTTGGATCTATCAATGCAATCACAGATGTAACACCCCAAAATTGGCCTAGACGTTAAGACCGAATCTAGCATGTCACATAAAAGGGTTGTATAGAAACTATGTGTTCGTTAAAAACTTCATATTCTTTTTGAAACTCCGAGCTTTGTTGTTAGTGATATTTAGGTTTGCTTTTATGGTTTTCTTGTAAAAGCGTTATTATTCACAAAAACTTTGTTTATGGCAAGAATCAGATTCAGTGATTTGCGAAAACGTGATATTTGGAAAATGGTTGTTTACGTTTTTAGAAAACCCAAATTTTAATCATTTATAGCTTGAATATAACTGAAATGAATGTTTAAAAGAAAATTTAAGTCCAATGGCCTTATTAAAAAATATTAAACCAAATTAAAATACTTAAAATGAAGAGAAACTGAAATTTACTGAAGTTCTTGAGAAATACTCCAATGTATGGCCACCCTAGAGTCCTCCGCAGCTCCAAATCCTCAACGCTGGAATCACCTGCAAGGTTGAAGTAAAAGGGGTGAGTTACAAGAACTCAATGTGTAATTCCCCAATCGGGCATTAACTGGGCCCGAGCCCATACGGAAGCAGACTGGCTCGAGGCCCTATTTAGTGACAATTTGGGCCTTAGCCCTATAATCATGATAATGCAAACAGAGAATACAGCCCAACCCAAATCCAACCCTACACACCACCCGAACCAGCCCTACACACCTCTGAGGACCAAGTCAACCCACCCAGCCCTACACACCTATATGGCAGACAAGTTGCTAATCACAGAATTTCTAGCGGAGCCACCAGAATAACAGAATATATGTGGCATAGCCACCAGACAAAATGTGGCAGAGCCACCAGAATACACTTCCTCCGATCATCAATCCCAACCCATGCAACATATTATAAATGTAATGTATCATACGTGCAAAAGTGTAAAGAAACCACATACATGATAACCAACCATAATCAAGGGTATAACGGTCATTTACCCTCTAGGGGTATTTTGGTAATTTATCCTCCAAGAGTATTTCAATAATTTTGCATTTAACGGCCTTTCCAAAGGCCTACTGTTTCCTCGAGCGACACAAGACCCTTTTTGGGTCTCTACGAAACTATTAGGCCTAAAATTCATTTCAGACCCAAATGGGCCCACACGCTCGCGTGGCCCACAACACATATTTTCGGTCTCAGATTTTCATATTTTGCAATCACGTCTATCATTCGATAGCTTTCTTTCAATTTCATCCATTTGAGCCTGTTAGCCCATTGGGCCCGTTCAGCCCGTTTTAGCTCGGTCAAGCCCATTACAGTCTCAATACCACGAGAGTGCTCGCGACACTCTCAACGGCTTACCGTCATTATTCGTATTTTGGTTTACCATTAAATCACTCGCACGCTCGAGTGGTCATAGTTATCAACTTTTCAGCTTTTTGGCTTTTGGTCGATTCGCATAAAATCACGTGCAATCATTTAGAGGGGTGTGAGATTACACACCTGATTTGGAATATGGATCACGTTACTCCCTGAAGCACCTAAGAACATAATTGGCCCTAAGTTTGTCTTCCTGTTCAATAATCCCAAAGTGTGAATACTTATGACTATAGGCTTAACTTACCAACAAAAAGAAGCCTCCCTTCTAAAGAGGGTATTCAGTCCTCCTTCTACTGCTCAAAGATCCGTGCCCCTATTGGCTATTCTATACAAAGTAATAAGAGAAGCGACCTTTCGGCCCTAATGAACCCAACAAGATAAAAGGAACTTCCACCCCTAATTGGCCATTCTCCAACTTACTAACACTTGGAAAAGATCACAAAGCAGTTTGCACCAAGAAGCACCTTAGAGGATTCGGCCCTTACCACAACAAGGGGGATTTTAGATGGTAGAGAGTGGGTGGATTCGCCCTAAACCATAAAGAATTGAGATTGAGTGATTCGATTTTGAGGAGAAGTAAAAGATATGGAAGAGAATAAAGAGGAAAGAAACATTGCCTTTGATCAGAGAGAAACCGAATAAAAAGAAGAGATTTGGTACCCAAAAAGAAAAACACTAAGCTTTAAGCTACCAAGTAATCGGCTAAAGGAATCAGAGTAGAGGTAGGGTGGCTATTGACCTAAGAAGAAAGAAGAAGTGGATGAAATGAGAGAATATGTAAGTAGGAGGGGGTTCGGCTATTACTAAAGAATTGTAGAAAACAACTTCAAATTTGGAGAAGAGAGGGAGAAATGAATTCAGCCAGCAGGAATTTGCAAAGAAAGAATTGACTCGAAATGCTCCTAACAAAAGAAAACAAAATCAAAATGCTCAGGAAACCAAATGGAATTTCGGCTAAAGACATTATCCAAAATGTTTCATTTTCCTCCTTAGCCAAAAATGCATAGATGGAGTCCCCACTCACGGCACAACTCTCTCACACCTTGATTCACTCCACGATTCTCTCCTCAAATTCCTCTCCTCCTCTCATTCAAACGGTTTGACAAAGTCTCCATCCTCCAAGGCAGAGTTTGATCTCAAGTCTGCTTCCTCCTTTCCTGAGCACAAAATAATAGCCACCTAAAATATAATTCGTGAGATTCGAACTCTTTCCCTCACTGCTTCCCTTGTGACACCACACCACTAGGCCACCTTGTTCCTTGTGTTAGCAAACACATTTAATTAAACCTTAAGTTTTACTTCCACTAGCTCTCCCCACTAAACTGCCCAGAAACCAAAATTTCACCAGGGCATGGGCTCAAACCCGAGCCTCCCTAGGACCCCTACACACGACCAAACAACCCAAAGAGCAAACATAACATGCAGTTACACAAATATCACAGACCCCTAAATTTTTGGATGTTACAGTTATTAAATGTCCCAAACCCGGCCTAGACGTTATGACCGAATCTTGCATGTCACCTAGAAAGGTTGTTTAAAAACTGCGTGTTCGTTTAAAAACTTCATATTCTTTTTTGAAAGAGAAAGCTTTGTTGTTTGTGAACTTTATATTTGCTTCCATGGTTTTCTTGTAAAAACGTTATTATTGTTATCTGCGAAAAAAACTTTGTTTATAACAGAAATTAGATTCAGTAATTTACGAAAATATGATATTTTGAAAATAGTTATTATCGTTTTAAGAAAATCCAGAGTTTAATCGTTTATAGTTTGAATATAACTAAAATGAAAGTTTAAAAGAAAATTAAAATCCAATGACCTTATTACACAATATTAAACCCAAGTTAAAATAATCTTAAAATTAAGAAAAACTGAAATTGACTAAAGTTCGTGAGAAGTACTCCGATATATGGCCACCACAGAGTCCTCCATAGCTCCAAATCCTCTAATGCTGGGGATCACTTGCAAGGTTAAAGCAAAGGGGTGAGTTACGAGAACTCAGTGTGTAATCCCCTAATTGGTCATTAACTGGGCCCGAGCCCATAAAGAAGTAGACTGGGCCGAACCCTATTTGTTAATAATCTGGGCCTTATCCCTATAAACATGATAATGCAAACAGAGTATGCAGCCCAACCTAATCCAACCCTACACACCACCCGTACTAGACCTACACACCTGTGGGGACCAAGTCAACCCACCCAGCCCTACAGACCAATATGGCAGACAAGCTGCATATCACAGAAATTGTGGCGGAGCCACCAGAATAACAGAATATACGGGGCATAGCGACCAGACAGAATGTGGCAGAGCCACCAGAATACACTTCCTCGATCAGCAAGCCCACCCTATGTAACATATCATAAATGCAATGCATCAAATGTATTAAAGTATAAATAAAGCATATATAACTAACAATAATCAGGGGTATAATGGTCATTTACCCTCTAGGGGTATTTCGGTAATTTTACCCTCTAGAGGTATTTCAGTAATTTTGCATTTAACGGCCTTTCCGAACGCCTACTGTCGCCTCAGCGACACAGGACCCTTTTTGGGTCTCTACGAAACTATTGGGCCTAAAATCCATTTCAGGCCCCAAACGGGCCCACACACCCGTGTGGCCCATTTCGCATGGTTTCAGTCTCAGTTTCTCAGATTTTGCAATCATATCTATCATTTGATAGTTTTCCATCGATTTTGCTCATTTGGTCCTGTTAGCCCATTAGGCCCGTTCAACCTATTTCGGTTCGATCAGGCCCGTTACAGCCTCAGTTTCGCGAGAGTGCTCGTGACACTCTCCATGGCTTACTGTCATTATTTATGTTTTCTGTTTACCACTATGAGCATTCGCATGCTCGAGTGTCACAGTTGCCGACTTTTTAGCTTTTTGACTTTTGACCGATTCTTAACACATCACATGCATTCATCATCAAATTGAGCGTGGGATTACACACCTGATTTGGAATATGTATCACGATACTCTTCGAAGCACCTAAGGACATAATTGGCTATCAGTTAGTCATCTTGTTTGATAATCCCAAAATTGAAATTGATAACACAATCCACAACACTTACCAAGAACGACGATAACTCCTTGCTATGCTTGATTGTTTGGTTTACTCCCTTTGTTTACAAGATTGAGTCCCTAATGAAAGCACGAAGTTAGCGATGTTATTTCAAAACAACAAAGAAATGGCCTTTCGGCCTAAATGAACCTAAAATAGAGAACATCCAAACATTTCTCCTATTCGACCATAGCTACACTTACCTAAAGTGCCACAAAATTGATAGTTGTTCAAAGTTTCAGTTTCCACACAAAAGAAGGAACCAATGATACTCAAGATGGAGAAGAGTACTCAGGATCGACCTTAGACAAGAAAAAGTAACATTAAAGGTTTGGCTTAGAAGAGGGAAAAGAGAACCGGGAAGAAATAAAAGAAAAGAAACACACTACCTTGCAATCCCCAGAAACTGAGTAGGCAAAGAAGCTTCGGCATACACAAGAACCAAGATTCTGCTGAGGAGGCTACACTAAACTGAAGAACAAATAGAGAAACAAGCCAAAATAGCTAGAGTAGGCAAGATTCGACTTGTGGAGAATAAGAGTAGAAGAAGAGAAAAAGAAAAAAAAACAGAAAGAAAAGAGAAAATGATGGACGAAATGAGAGAATAGGTGAGTAAGAGAAGATTCGTCTATAGAAAGAAAAGGGTTAGAGGAAGGATTCGGCCAATACTATTTAGGCAACAATGAGTAAAGAGAATGTTTTGAAGAAGATGAGAAAAGAAAGAATAGCAAGCTTGGGAGTTTCGACAAAGAAAATTGAAGCAATGTGTCTCGAAATGCTATCATCAAAAATGCAAAAGGTCAAAAACTCACAAAAGAACACTTTAGAAAAAATAGCACACTTTCCACTAAAGACCGAATATGCTACTAAGTGACCTATCTCTCTTCTTTTTCTTCTTTTGACCAAAATTCCCCCCAAGCACTTCCCCATATTCGACTACCACTACCTCTCACCTTCAATACCTTGGTTGACTCCTCATTTTGCTCCCCAATATCCTCTCTATCACCCATTCAAATCATTTGACCAAGTCTCCCAATCTCTAAGGTAGAGTTTGTTCTCAACTCTGCTTCCTCCTTTCCTGAGCACAAAATAATAGCCACCTAAGATGCAATTTGTGGGACTCGAACACTCTTCCCATCTGCTTCCCTTGTGACACCACACCACTAGGCCACCTTGCTCCTTGTGTTAGCAATCACATTTAATTAAACCTTAAGTCCTTCTTCCACTAGCTCTTCCCCCTAAAGCGCCTAAAAACTAATATTTCACCAGGCTTGGGCTCGAACTCAAGCCTCCATAGGACCTCCAAACACACCCACACAACCCGCAGAGCAACCATAACATGCAATTACACAAATATCACAGAGCCCTAAATTTTTAGATCTTACAGTTCTACCTCCTTAAAGATATTTAGACCTCAAAATTTACCTGATTAGAAGAGGTGAGGGTATTGCTATCGAATTGCCTCCTCAGGCTCCCAAGTGGCTTCTTCTGAACCGTGATTACGCCACAACACCTTGACAAGTGGAACAGATTTCATCCTCAACACTTTAACATCCCGCTCCAGAATCTGTACCGGTTCCTCTTCAAATGTCAGATCAGACCTTACCTCAATTGCTTCCACCGGCACTATATGAGAGGGATTGGAGCTGTAGCGCTTCAACATAGAAACGTGAAATATGTTATGTATCTGAATTAACTCAGGGGGTAGCTCTTGTTGATATGTTACTAGTCTGACATGTTTCAACACCCGATAAGGCCCGATGAACTTAGGGCTTAAACTTGCCTTTCGTCCAAATCTCAAGATCTTTTTCCATGGTGACACCTTTAAGAAAATATAATCACCCATCGAGTACTCGATTTCCTTACGCTTAAGATCTGCATACGACTTTTGTCTATCGGAAGCTTCTTTTAACCGACCCCGAATCAACTTCACTTTCTCCTCAATTTTCAAAATTAATTCTGGACCTAATAACCATCGCTCACCCAACTTTGTCCAACAAGTAGGGGTACGACACCTCCGACCATATAATGCCTCATAGGGTGCCATTTGAATGCTGAATTGGTAGCTATTGTTATATGAAAATTTCGCTAATGGTAAATAATTTTCCCAACTACCCTTGAAGTCAATCACATAGCTCCTTAACATGTATTCCAGAATATGGATTACCCTCTCTGACTGACCATCAATCTGTGATGAAATGCCGTGTTGAAATCTAACGTTGCACCCAATGCTTGATGTAATACTTTCCATCATGAAGATGTAAATCTAAGATCCCTGTATAAAATGATGGACACTGGTACCCCATGCAGCCTCACAATTTCTTCCACGTACAAGTTAGCCAACTTCTATAGTGAGTAGTTAGTACGAACGGCATGAAGTGCGTGGACTTAGTCAATCGGTCAACGATTACCCACACTTAATCTTTCTTAGTAGGCGTTAGGGGCAGCCCATTAACAAAATCCATTGTTACCCTCTCCTACTTCCAGAGTGTAATCTTTATAGGTTGCAGCAATCTCGAAGGCAGTTGATGATCCTCATTCACTTGTTGACATGTCAGACGCTTACTTATGAAGTCAGTAACTTCACGTTTCAATCTTGGCCATCAGTACTGTTCACGTAGGTCTTGATACATCTTATTTCCACTGGGATGCATAGCGTATGGGCTACTATGTACCTCCCATAAAATCATCTATCTTAACTCAGAGTCCTTCGGCACACAAATTCTTCCACAGAAACATAACACCCCTTCACTATTCAACCCAAAATCCACCGTCTCTCCCCTTTTCACCTGCTAAAAATGAGAACCCAACGACTCATCCCATAACTGCTTCTCTTTGATCTGATTTACCCACGTCGGTTTCACCTGAAGTTCTGCTAATAGACTACCATCCTCATAAAGGTTGAAATGAGCAAACATTGCTCTCAAATCAGATGCCACCTTCCGACTTAGTGCATCCGATACCAAATTGGCTTTACCCAGATGATACTCAGTCAAGCAGTCGTAGTCTTTTAGCAACTCAATCCATCTTCGTTGCCTTAAATTTAACTCTTTTTGGGTGAGGAGATACTTAAGACTCTTATGGTCGGTGTAGATAATCGACTTTTCTCCATACAGGTAATGTCTCCATATCTTTAGTGCGAACACCACAGCATCTAGTTCCAAATCATGAGTGGGGTAGTTCACCTCACGTGGCCTTAGTTGTCGAGATGCATACGCTACTACCTTCCCCTCTTGCATCAGCACACAACCTAAACCTGTGTACGATGCATCACAATAGACAACGAATTCCTTCCCAGCCTCTGGCTGAATAAAATCGGTTCTTCAGTCAAAATCTTCTTCAGTCTATCAAAACTCTCTTGCTGCTTATCAGTCCAAACAAACTGTATGCCCTTACGTAGTAACTTAGTTAGGGGTGCAACAATCAAAGAAAACCCCTCAACGAACAGCCTATAGTATCCAGCCAAACCCAAAAACTTTGGATCTCTGATATTGACTTTGGTGGCTTCCAATCCAATACAGCTTCAACTTTCTGAGGATCAACCATAATCCCCTTAGCAGATACAACATGACCCAAGAATGTCACTTCTTTCAGCTAAAACTCGCTCTTACTGAATTTCGTATAAAGTTACCTTTCTCTCAACATCTGCAGAACAACCCGAAGATGTAAATCATGCTCCTCTTTCAATCTTGAATACACCAAGATGTCATTTATGAATACTACCATGAATCGGCCTAGGTACGGATTGGAAGGCCGATTCATCATATCTATAAAAGCAGCTGGTGCATTCGTTAATCCAAATGGCATAACCAAACACTCGTAATGCCCATAACGATTTTAGAATGCAGTCTTGTGAATATCTGCCTCTTTGACCCTTAACTGATGATACCCCGATCTTAAATCTATCTTCGAGAAAACTAAAGCTCCCCGTAGTTGATCAAACAGGTTGTCTATCCTTGGTAGCGGATATTTTTCTTCATCGTTAGCTTGTTCAATTGACAATAGCCAATACACATACGCATTGACCCATCCTTATTCTTCACGAATAGAATGGCGCTTCCCATGGAGATACACTTGGTCTGATAAATTTTCGATCCAATAACTATTGGATCTGAGCCTTTAATTCTACCAGCTCCTTTGGTGCCATCCTATAAGGGGCGATAGACACTAGAGCCGTTTCCGATAATAGCTCAATGCCAAATTAGACCTCGCGATTCAGAGGCAACCCCGGAAGCTCTTTAGGAAATACGTCCATAAATTCCTTTCAGGTCCTGACATTCTCAACTGACAAGTTACCAACATCATTTGTGTTGACATAAGCTATGAATGCTTCACAAACTTTATGCACCAACTTCTCAGCCTTTAATGAAGAAATTACATTGGACAGATAATTCATTCTCTCACCTATCATAATCACTTCCTCATCCTCTGGAGTCCTTATTACCATACACTTAGCAGCGCAATCCAAGTTCGCCCGGTGTTTCACTAACAAGTCCATGCCCAGTATGAGATCAAACTCACCGAACTGCAGTTCCATCAAATCCACCAGAAATACCACTCCTTGAACTTCGAGAGGCACATCTCCAAATAGCTTATTCACTACCACAGACTATCCTAAGAGACTAATTACCGACATTCCTCTATCAACAAACTAAAATTGCATATCCAGAGTGCCAGACACAACAAAAGCAACATATGAATGGGTAGATCCAATATCATTTAACGCTGTAAATGGCACATCAGATATGAGAAACGTATTGATTATGATGTCTAGTGCGTCGCTATCCTCTCGATGTCGAGTCGCATAAACCAGTCCTAGTTGCTCGCATCTATATTACCCACATTACCAGCACCTCTGCCCGATGCTCCATGACCACATCTTAACCCATTTCCCCCTCTAGCAGACCACGACCTCTCGATGGCTGCTGACCACCTCTCCCGGCTGCATAAACCTCTGACCTACTACTTCCATCAAACTAGGCTCTCGAGGATAGTCTTTTATCCGTTGATCCCTAGACCCACATCTGAAACACCCTCCAAATCTTCTCCAGCACTCCCCCGGATGTATTTTTCCATACTGCACACAAGGTTCTAAATGACTCACAGCAACTTGCACCCTAACTCGAGCAGGCCCATCCAACCTAAGCCTCTTTTGAAATCCCCAAAAGAACCTGCAGACCCAAAACCTCTCTCATTCTTGCCCCTTTCCTTATCTTGATTTTGTCTCTCAGAATGTTTCACCTCTTCGATAATCTTTGCTTTCTCAATTAAAGTGGAAAAATCTCTTTCTCTCTATGGAGCTATTATTACCTGCAGCTCATCTTGCAGACCATCCACGAACCACACACAGCACTCATAGTCGGTCGCAACTATACCCCTAGCATAAGGGCTCAAGCATAGAAACTCCGCCTCATACTCTACTACGAATTTGTTCCCTTGAACCAAATTAAGAAATTCTTTCCTCTGGGCATCTACATAACTAGCCCCAACATACTTTCCCTTGAAAGCTATTTTAAAGAAACCCTAGGTTATACGATCTAATTGTGTACCTTCCCTCACAGTGAGCCACCACTAGTACACCTCATCTAGCAGTAGAGACACTACTCCTTTCAATTTCTACTCTACTGTGCAGTCCAGGTCATCCATTATTCACTCCACAGCCTTCAACTAGTACTTCACAACATTCGGGGCTATACTAGAGACGCCCCTAAAAACTTCAGCCACGCTAGACCAGAGTCGCTCAAAAATAGACTCCCGAGCTGCCGACTGAGTGATCACCCCAAAAAATAGTTCCAAAACTTCATAACATTGCTTGGACAAAGTATCGTCCTCTCCAATTTGGTCATAAGTCTCCACTTTCGCCACTAGCGACGCTGGCACCTTGCCTTCAGGCACATACCCCGATTCGGAGGATCCAGCCCCAGTACATTGGCCCCTACCACGGCCGCGTGTTCCTCGTCCACGTCCTTTTGTACTCATACTACTGAATCGAGTTAATCAGATTAAGAATTTTATGAATTAGTCTATAATTCCAATTTTTATTAACAAGTGTTTTATGGAAAATAGGTATAAGAGTTGTTTTCGTGGATCAAATTTCCTATTGTTTTAGTCTCTATAGTCTTAATTCCTATAACTAACAATCTCAGTAAACTACAACTAACTACAGTCATGTCATCATATCATCAAATAAAGTAAGCGGACTTATGGATTTGGTGCCGAAGACTCAGTATGCCACACTTCCGATATATTTTCTAAATCATTTTTCAGACAAATTTGAAAAAACATTTTCGAACCTATTTCACAGCCGAGTTTTTCAACCCGAGCTGTGATACCATTAAATATAACACCCCAAACCCGGCCTAGACGTTATGACCGAATCTAGCATGTCACCTACAAAGGTTGTTTAAAAACTGTGCGTTCATTTAAAAACTTCGTATTCTTGTTTGAAAGAGAAAGCTTTGTCATTTGTGAACTTCAGATTTGCTTTCATGGTTTTCTTGTAAAAATGTTATTATTGTTATTTGTGAAAAAAAAACTTTGTTTATAGCAGAAATTAGATTCAGTAGTTTGCAAAAAGTGATATTTTAAAAATAATTATTTTCGTTTTAAAAAAATCCAAAGTTTAATCATTTATAGTTTGAATATAATCCAATGGCCTTATTACATAATATTAAACCCAAATTAAAATAATCTTAAATTGAATAAAAACTAAAATTGACTAAAGTTTGTGAGAAGTACTACGATATATGGCCACCACAGTGTCCTCCACAGCTCCAAATCCTCTAATGTTGGGGATCACGTGCAAGGTTAAAGCAAGGGGTGAGTTACAGGAACTCAGCGTGTAATCCCCTAATCGATCATTAACTGGGCCCGAGCCCATATAGAAGTAGACTATGTCGAAGCCCTATTTGGTAATATCTAGGCCTTAGCCCTATAAACATGATAATGCAAATAGAGTATGCAGCCAAACCCAATCCAACCCTACACACCACCTGTACCAACCCTACACACCTGTAGGGACCAAGTCAGCCCACCCAGCCCTACACACCAATATGGCAAACAAGCTGCATATCATAGAATTTGTGGTAAAGCCACCAGAATAACAAAATATATGTGGCATAGCCACCAGATAGAATGTGGCAGAGCCACCAGAATACACTTCCTCCGATCATCAAGCCCACCCCATGCAACATATCATAAATATAATGCATCATACGTATAAAAGTATAAATAAAGCACATACTTGATAACCAACCATAATCAGGGGTATAACGGTCATTTACCCTCCGGGGTTTTTCTATAATTTCACATTGAACGGCCTTTCTGAAGGCTTACAGTCGCCTCGAGCAACACAAGACCTTTTTTGGGTATCTATGAAACTATTGGGCCTGAAATTCATTTTAGGCCCAAACGGGCCCACACGCCTGTGTGGCCCATTTCACATGGTTTCTGTCTCAGTTTTTCATATTTCGTAATCACATCTATCCTTTGATAGTTTTCCATCAATATTGCTCATTGGGCCTGTTAGCCCATTGGGCCCGTTTAACCCGTTTCAGTTTAGTCAGGCCCGTTACAACCTCAATTTTGTGATAGTGCTCATGACACTCTCAATGGCTTACCGTTATTGTCCGAGTTTTTGGTTTACCACTACGAGCATTCACATGCTCGAGTGTTACAGTTGTCGACTTTTTAGTTTTTTAGCTTTTGACCGATTCGTAACACATCACATGCATTTATCATCAAATTGAGTGTGTGATTACACACCTGATTCGAAATATGTATCTACTCTCTGAAGCACCTAAGGACATAACTAGCTATTAGTTAGTCTTCTTGTTCAGAAATCCCAAAATTGAAATTGATAACACAATCCACAACACTTACCAAGAACGACGGCAACTCCTTGCTATGCTTGAATGTTCGATTTACTCCCCTTGATTACGAGATTGAGTCCCTAATGAAAGAATGAGTTAGCGATGTTGTTTCAAAACAACAAAGCAACGACCTTTTGGCCTAAATGAACCTAAAATAATGAACATCCAACCACTCCACCTGTTCGACCATAGCTACACTTACCCAAGGTGCCACAAAATCGGTAGTTGTTCCAAGTTCTAGCTTCAACACAAAATAAGGAACCAAAGATACTCAAGATGGAGAAGAGTACTCAGGTTCATCCTTAGACAAGAAAAAGTAACATGAGAGGTTCAGCTTATAAGAAGGAGAAGAGAATCGAGAAGAAATAAAAGAAGAGAAACACAATACCTTATAATCCCTAGAAATCGAGTAGGCAAAGAAGCTTTGGCATACACAAGAACCAAGATTCGACTAAGGAGGCTACGCTGAACTTAAGAACAAATAGAGAACAAAGCTAGAGTAGGTAAGATTTGGCTTGTGGAGAATAAGAGTAGAAGAAGATAAAACGAAAGAAAAATAGAAAGAAAGGAGAAAGAAATGGATGAAATGAGAGAATAGGTGAGTAAGCGAAGATTCGGCTATGGGAAGAAAAGGGTTAGAGGAAGGATTCGGCCAATACTATTTAGGCAACAATGAGTAAAGAGAAATGTTTTGAAGAAGATGAGAAAAGAAAGAATAGCAAGCTTGGGGGTTTCGACAAAGACAATTAAAGCAATGTGTCCCGAAATGCTATCACCGAAAATGCAAAAGGTCAAAAACTCACAAGAGAACACTATAGAAAAAATTAACACACTCACCACTCAAGACTGAATATGCTACTAAGTGACCCATCTCTCTTCTTTTTCTTCTTTTGACCAAAATTTCCCCCAAGTACTTCTTCATATTCGGCCATGACTACCTCTCACCCTCAATCCCTTGATTGACTTCTCATTTTGTTCCCCAACATCTTTTCCATAACACATTCAGATAATTTGACCAAGTCTCCCAATATCAAAGGCAAAGTTTGATCTGAACTCTGCTTCCTCCTTTCTTGAGCACAAAATAATAGCCACCTAAAATGAAGTTTGTGGGACTCAAACTCTCTCCCCCTCTACTTCCCTTATAATGCCACACCACTAGGCCACCTTGCTCCTTGTGTTAGAAAACACATTTAATTAAAACTTATGTCCTGCTTCCACTAGCTCTCCCCATAAAGTACCCAAAAACCAAAATTTCACCAGGCTTGGGCTCAAACCCGAGCCTCTCTAGGACCCCAAACACACCCAAACCACCTGCAGAGCACCCATAACATGCAATTACACAAATATCATAGACCCATAAATTTTTGGATGTTATAGTTCTACCCCTTAAAGAAATTTTGGCCTCAAAATTTACCTGATTAGAAGAGGTGAGGGTATTACTATCGAATTGCCTCCTCAGGCTCCCAAGTGGCTTCTTCTGAACCGTGATTACGCCACAACACCTTAACTAGTGGAACAAATTTCCTCCTCAACACTTTAACATCTCACTCTAGAATCTGTACCGTTTTTTCTTCAAATGTCAGATCAGACCTTACCTCAATTTCTTCCACTGGCACTATATGAGAGGGATCTGAGCGATAGCTCCTCAACATAGAAATGTGAAATACGTTATGTATCCAATTTAACTCAGGGGGTAGCTTCAGCTGATATGTGACTAGTCCGACACGTTTCAACACCCGATAAGGCCTAATGAACCTAGGGCTTAACTTGCCCATCCGTCTAAATCTCAAGATCTTTTTCCACAGTGAAACTGTTAGCTATAGGAATTAAGACTATAGAGACTAAAATAGTAGGAAATTTGACTCGCGAAAATAACTCTTATACCTATTTTCCATAAAACACTTGTTAATAAACATTGGAATTATAGCTTGATTCATAAAATTCTTAATAAGATTAATTTGATTCAGTAATATGAGTACAAGAGGACGTGCATGAGGAACACGCGGCCGTGGTAGGGGCCAAGGTGTTGGGGCTAGATCCTTAGAATCGGGGCATGTGCCTGAGGATGAAGTGCCAGCATCGCGAGTTGCAAAAATGGGGTTTTATGATCGAACTGGAGGGGACGATGCTTTGTCCCAAAAAATGGTGTGAGTTTTGGAATGGGCTACTGGGGCAAGTAATTGATCGGCAGCTCGAGGATCTATTTTTGAGTGACTCCGGTCAAGCGAGGTTAAAGTTTTTAGGGGCATCTCTAGTGTAGCACTGAATGTAGCAGAGTACTGGTTAGAGGCTGTGGAACGAGTCATGGATGACTTGGACTGTACAGTAGAACAGAAATTGAAAGGAGTAGTGTCTCTACTGCGAGATGAGGCATACCAGTGGTGGCACACTGTGAGGGAAGGTACACAAGCAGATCGTATAACTTGGGATTTCTTTAAAATAACTTTCCAGGGAAAATATGTCAGGGCTAGTTATGTGGACACCCAGAGGAAGGAATTTCTAAATTTGGTTCAGGAGAACAAATTTGTAACAGAGTATAAGGTGAAGTTTTTGCACTTGAGTCGCTATGCTCGGGGTATAGTCGCGATCGACTATGAGTACTGTGTGCGGTTAGAGGATGGTCTTCAAGATGATCTGTGGGTACTGATAACTCTATAGAGAGAAAGAGATTTTACCACTTTAATTGAGAAGCAAAGATTACCGAAGAGGTGAAACATTCTGAGAGACAAAATCGAGACAAGGAAAGGGGAAAGAATAAGAGAGGTTTTGGGACTTCAGGTTCTTCTAGGGGAATTCTAAAGAGGCCTAGGTTGGATGGGCCAGCTCGAGTTGGGGTTCCAGTTGTTGTAGGTCAGTTACAACCTTGTGTGCAGTGTGGAAAAATACATCTGGGGGAGTTCTGGAGAAGATTTGAGGGTGTTTCAAATGTGGGTCTAGGGATCATCAGATAAAAGACTGTCCTCGGGAGCCTATTCAAACGAAAGTAGTATGTCAGAGGTTTATGCAGTTAGTGAGAGGTGGTCAGCAGCCACCGAGATGTCGTGGTTCGTCTAGAGGGGGAAATAGGTTAAGACATGGTCGTGGAGCACCGGGAAGAGGTGTTGGTAATGTGGGTAACACAGATGCGAGATAACCAAGACTGGTTTATACGGCTCGACGTCGAGAGGATGGCGATGCACCGGACATCATAACCAGTATGTTTCTCATATTTGATATTCCATTTACAACTTTAATTGATATTGGATCTACCTATTTATATGTTGCCTGTATTGTGTCTAGGACTCTAGGTGTACAATTTGAGTTTGTTGATAGGGAAATGTCGGTAATTAGTCCTTTAGGATAGTATGTGGTAGTGAACAAGCTATATAGAGATGTGCCTCTAGAAGTTCAAGGAGTGGTGTTTTCGGCGAATTTGATGGAATTGCCGATTGGTGAGTTTGATCTTATACTAGGCATGGACTGGCTAGTTAATCACTGTGCAATCTTGGATTGCACTGCTAAGCGTATAATATTAAGGACTCCAGAGGATGAGGAAGTGATTGTGATAGGAGAGAGAAGGAATTATCTATCCAATGTGATATCCACGTTAAAGGCTGAAACGATGGTGTGTAAAGGTTGTGAAGCATTCATAGCTTATGTCAACACCACTGATGTTGATAATTTTTTGGTTGAGAATGTCAGAACCATAAAGGAATTTTTAGACATTTTCTTGAAGAGCTTTCAGGGTTGTCTCCAAATCGCGAGGTTGAATTTGGCATTGAGCTATTATTAGGAATAGCTTCGGTGTCTATCGCCCCTTATAGGATGGCGCCGAAGGAGCTAGTAGAACTAAAAGCTCAGATTCAAGAGCTATTGGATCGAGGATTTATCAGACCAAGTGTATCACCGTGGGGAGAGCCGGTATAGTTCTTGAAGAAAAAGGATGGGTCAATACATATGTGCATTAACTACCGTCAATTGAACAAGTTCACTGTTAAGAATTAATACCCGCTACCAAGGATTGATGATCTATTTGATTAGCGGTGAGAGCTTCGGTCGTCTCGAAGATAGATTTAAGCTCGGGATATCATTAGCTAAGGGTTAAGGAGGCAGATATACACAAGATTGCATTCCGAACACGTTATGGGCATTGCGAGTTTTTGGTTATCCCGTTCGAATTAACGAATGCACCTTCCACATTTATGGATATGATGAATCTAGTCTTTCAACCTACCTAGACCGGTTCGTGGTGGTATTCATAGATGACATCTTGGTGTATTCAAGAACTAAGGAGGAGCATGATTCACATCTTCGAGTTTTTTTTGTAGATATTGAGGAAAAAAAACTTTATGCCAAATTCATTAAGTGCGAGTTTTGGTTGAAGAAAGTGACATTTTTGGGGCATGTCGTGTCTGCCGAGGGTATTAGGGTTGATCCTCGGAAGCTTGAAGTTGTATTGGGTTGGAAGCCACCGAAGTCAGTATCAGAGATTCAAAGTTTTTGGGTTTGGCTGGGAGCTACAAACGGTTCATTGAGGGGTTTTCTTTGATTGCTACACCCCTAACTAAGTTACTGCGTAAGGGCGTACAGTTTGTTTGGACTGATAAGTAGTAAGAGTGTTTTGAGAGACAGAAGAAGATTATACCAGAAGCACCGATTTTGATTCAGCCTGAGGTTGGGAAAGAATTTGTTGTCTATTGTAATGCGTCGCACACAGGTTTGGGTTGTGTGTTGGTGCAAGAGGGGAAGGTAGTGGCATATGCTTCTTGTCAACTAAGACCACATGAGGTGAACTATCCCACCCATGACTTTGAACTAGCTGTTGTGGTGTTCGCACTAAATATATGGAGGCATTACCTGTATGGAGAAAAGTCAGTTATCTACACCGACCATAAGAGTCTTAAGTATCTCCTTACCCAAAAGGAGTTAAATTTAAGGCAACAGAGATGGATAGAGTTACTAAAGGACTATGACTGCTCGATTGTGTATCATCCGAGTAAAGCCAATGTGGTAGCAGATGGAGTAAGTCGGAAGGTGGTATTTGATTTAAGAGCAATGTTTGCTCATCTCAGCCTTTATGAGGATGGTAGTCTGTTGGCAGAACTTTAGGTGAAACCGACGTGGGTTAATCAGATTAAAGAGAAGCAGTTATTGGATGAGTCATTAGGTTCTCGATTTCGACAGGTGAAAAGTGGAAAGACGGTGGATTTTGGGTTGAATAGTGAAGAGGTGTTATGTTTTCATGGAAAAATTTGTGTGCTGAAGGACTCTGAGTTAAGCTAGCTGATTCTACGGGAGGCGCATAGTAGCCCACACGCTATGCATCCTGGTGGAAACAAGATCTACCGAGACTTACGAGAACTGTACTGGTGGCCAAGACTGAAGCATGAAGTTACCAACTTCGTAAGCAAGTGTTGACATGTCAGCAGGTGAAGGCGGAGCATCAACTACATTCGAGATTGCTGCAACCTGTAAAGATTCCACTCTGGAAGTGAGAGAGGGTAAAATGAATTTTGTTAGTGGGTTGTCCCTGACACCTACTAAGAAAGATTCAGTAGGTAATCATTGATCGGTTGACTAAGTTCGCACACTTCATACTCGTTCGTACTGACTACTCGCTACAGAAGTTGGCTAAGTTGTACATTGCAAAAATTGTGAGGCTGCATAGGGTACCAGTGTCCATCATATCAGACAGGGACCCTAGACTTACATCTCGATTTTGGAAAGTGTTACACGAAGCTTTGGGTATGAGGCTAGATTTTAGCATACCATTTCATTCGCAGACTGATGGTTAGTTGGAGAGGGTAATCCAGATTCTGGAAGACATGTTAAGAAGCTATGTGATTGACTTCAGGGGTAGTTGGGAAGATTATTTACCGTTAGTAGAATTTTCATATAATAATAACTACCAATCCAGCATTCAGATGGCACCCTATGAGGCATTATATGGTTGGAGGTGTCGTACCCCTACTTGTTGGATAGAGTTGGGTGAGCGACGATTATTGGGTTCAGAATTAATTTCGGAGGAATAGGTTAAGTTGATTAGGGACCAGTTGAAAGAAGCTTCTGATAGACAGAAGTCGTATGCAGATCTTAAGCATAAGGAAATCGAGTACTCGATGGGAGATTATGTTTTTAAAGGTTTCACTGTGGAAAAAGATCTTGAGATTTGGACAGAAGGGCAAGATAATCCCTAGGTTCATCCGACTTATCGAGTGTTGAAACGTGTCGCACCAGTCACATATCAGCTAGAGTTGCCCCTTGATTTAAACCAGATACATAACGTATTTCACGTTTCAATGTTAAGGCGCTACCGCAGAGATCCCTCTCATATAGTGCCAGTGGAAGAAATTGAGGTAAGGTCTGATCTGACATTTTAAGAGGAACCGGTACAGATTCTGCAGCGGGATGTTAAAGTGTTGAGGAGGAAATCTATTCCACTAGTCAAGGTGTTGTGGCATAATCACAATTTAGAAGAAGCCACCTGGGAGCCTGAGAAGGCAATTTGACAGCAATACCCTCACCTCTTCTAATCAAGTAAAATTTGAGGCCAAAATTTTTTTAATGGGGTAGAACTGTAACATCCAAAAATTTAGGGGTCTGTGATATTTGTGTAATTGAATGTTATGTTTGCTCTGTGGGTTGTTTGGGTATGTTTAGGGGTCTTAGGGAGGCTCGGGTTTGAGCCCAAGCCCTGGTGAAATTTTAGTTTTTGGGAACTTTAGTGGGGAGAGCTAGTGGAAGCAGGACTTAAGGTTTAATTAAATGTGGCCTAGTGGTGTGGCGTCACAAGGGAAGCAGAGAGGGAAAGAGTTCGAGTCTCATGAATTGCATTTTAGGTGGCTATTATTTTGTGCTCAGGAAAGGAGGAAGCAGAGTTGAGATCAAACTCTGCCTTGGAGGATGGAGACTTTGTCAAACCATTTGAATGAGAGGAGGAGAGGACTTTGAGGAGAGAATCGTGGAGTGAATCAAGGTGTGGAAGAGTTGTGTCGTGAGTGGGGACTCCATCTATGCATTTTCGACTAAGGAGGAAAATGAAACATTTTGGGTAGTGTCTTTAGCCGAAATTCCATTTGGTTTCCTGAGCATTTTCGATTTTGTTTTCTTTTGTTGAGAGCATTTCGAGTTAATTCTTTCTTTGCAAATTCCTACTGGCCGAATTCATTTCTCCCTCTCTTCTCCAAATTTGATGTTGTTTTCTACTATTCTTTGCTAATAGTTGAACCCCCTCCTAATCATCTATTCTCTCATTTCATCCACTTCTTCTTTCTTATTAGGTCAATAGCCACCCTACCTCTACCTTGATTCCTTTAGCCGATTAGTTGGTAGCTTGAAGCTTGGTGTTTTTCTTTTTGGGTGTCAAATATCTTCTTTCTATTTGGTTTCTCTCTGATCAAAGATAATGTTTCTTTCCTCTTTATTCTCTTCCATCTCTTTTACTTCTCCTCAAAACCAAAGCACTCAATCTTAATTCTTTATGGTTTAGGTCGAATCCACCCACCCTCTGCCATCTTAAGTCCCCCTTGTTGTGGTAAGGGTCGAATCCTCTAATGTGCTTCTTGGTGAAAACTGGTTCGTGATCTTTTCCAAGTGTTGGTAAATTGGAGCATGGTCGATTAGGGGTGGAAGTTCCTTTTATCTCATTGGGTTTGTTAGGGCCGAAAGGCCGCTTCTCTTATTACTTTGTCTAGTTTTCTAACGCGATCTTTTCGATAGGGGCACGGATCTTTGAGCAGTAGAAGGAGGGCTGAATACCCTCTTTAGAAGGGAGGCTGATTTTTGTTGGTAAGTTAAGCCTATATTCATAAGTATTCACATTTTGGGATTATCGAACAGGAAGACTAACTAAGGGCCAATTATGTTCATAGGTGCTTCAGGGAGTAACATGATCCATATTCCAAATAGGTGTGTAATCTCACACCCCTTTGAATGATTGCACGTGATGTTATACGAATCGGCCAAAAGCCGAAAAGCCAAAAAGTCAGTAACTGTGACCACTTGAGCGTGCGAGCGCTTGTGGTGGTAAATCAAAACACGAATAATGACGGTAAGTCACTGAGAGTGTTACAAGCACTCTCACGAAATTGAGACTGTAATGGGCCTGACCGAGCTGAAACGGGCTGAACGGGCCCAATTGGCTAACAGGCCCAAATGGACAAAATTGATGGAAAACTGTCTAATGATAGACGCAATTACAAAATCTGAAGATCCGAGACCGAAACTATATGTTGCATGGGTTGGGATTTATTATCGGAGGAAGTGTATTTTGGTGGCTCTGCCACATTCTGTCATTTAGCTAAGCCACGTATATTATGTTATTTTGGTGGCTTCGCCACAAATTCTGTGATTAGCAGCTTGTCTGCCACATTGGTGTGTACGGCTGGGTGGATTGACTTGGTCCCCACAGGTGTGTAGGGCTGGTACAGGTGGTGTGTATGGTTGGATTTGGTTTGGGCTACATTCTCTATTTGCATTATCATGACTATAGAGCTAAGGCCCAGATTGTCCCTGAATAGGGCCTCGGCCTAGTCTACTTCCATATGGGCTCGGGCCCTGTTAATGCATGATTGGGGGATTACACATTGAGTTCTTGTAACTCACCCCTTTTGCTTTAACCTTGCAGGTGATCCCCAACGCTGAGGATTTGGAGCTGCAGAGGACTCTAGGGTGGCCATACGTCGGAGTATTTCGCACGAACTTCAATAAATTTTAGTTTTTCTTAATTTTAAGATTATTTTAATTTGGTTTAATATCTTGTAATAAGGCCATTGGATTTAAATTTTCTTTTAAACTTTCATTTCAGTTATATTCAAGCTATAAATGATTAAACTCTAGGTTTTCTTAAAACGTAAATAACCGTTTTCAAATTATCACGTTTTCGCAAAACACTGAATCTAATTCTTGCCATAAAAAAGATTTTGTGAATAATAATAGTAACATTTTTACAAGAAAACCATAAAAACAAACCTGAATATCCCTAACAACAAATCTCGGAGTTCCAAAAAGAATATGAAGTTTTTAACGAATGGGCAGTTTCTATACAACCCTTTTATGTGACATGCCAGATCCGGTCGTAACGTCTAGGCCGAGTTTGGGGTGTTACAACAAAAGTATCACAACGAGTAAATCTACTAGTAAAAACATTTGGAAACAAAGCTTCTCATGGGCTCGAATGGCGTAAGCTCTAGCAAGTGCTCTAGCTTCAGATCTCGCAACTGTATCTTTTGTAGTTCTTTAACTACCACTGGCATTTCTTGTATTTCGAGAAGGTCTACCTCTAGCTGAAACATTATCTTGGTTCAGATTCTATACAATCTCTTATTCAACAGACTCAGGACAATCACAAATGAAATGATCTAATGATCCACATCTGAAACATGCTCAGTCATTCAATCTACAATTACCCGGATTTCTTTTACAACAATACTTACATTTAGGTCGCTCGGATGAGACATTTCCCACACTAGCCATCGAAGTAGTTGGAGCTTTGAAGTTCGACAGCGATCTAGCTCGATCTCTCTTCGAATGTCCCATATTAGTTTTTGAACAGCTATGCTCATCTCTAAATTTCTTTGATGAAGATTGAAATGATTTACTTGAAAATATCTTTCTCACATATCTGGATTCAAACTCATCTTTTCTTTTATCTTTCCGTAGTGCTTCAGCTTTACATGCTCGATCAACAAAACAAATATCTTCATTCAGGCCATCTTCAAACGTTTTACACATTATTTCTTCAGTCGAGACACATTTCTGGGCATATTGACTTAATCTCACGAATTCTCATTCATATTTAGTGACAGATACGTCTCTATTTCAGTTACAGAAACTCTTTTCATTTTTTGATCTATAAATCTCTGACTGATATATTTCTTCTGGAATTTAGACTAAAAGAAATCCTGTGTAACTCGTCCTTTTGGAACAACAGAAATCAAAGTCTTCCACCGATAAGTTGCATCTAGTAACATAGAAATGGCACATTTTACACATTCATCAGGAGTCAATGACATTTCGTCGAACACATAAATTGTACTCTCGAGCAAAATCTTAGCTCTCTCAGTATCATCATCACTAGTGGCCCTGAACTCTTCAGCCCTATATTTACGAATTTTATCGACCGAAGGCCTATTCATCAGATTCTAATTCATAACCAGAGGCACAATAGAAGTCTGAGGAGGATTAGACAAGAGCAGAGGTTGTGAAATAGCTGAATTTGTTCTAATGTATTTAGTGAACCACTGGTTAGCCTCTCCATCCTGGCCGCTAGTAGCCGGTCTCGAATCAGATGGCACTGTCTCTTGAGTGGGACCAGGCTCATTACTTTCAACATCATCAGCTACAGCTCTTTCGGGATCTATTTACAATATGAAAAACACATTTTATACGTCAAGATTCATCACACTATCACAATTTGTATATATGGAATGTATAGCTAGACTCTTATATGCTAAGTTAGTCCTAGAATCGACTAAACTATAGCTCTGATACCAATAAAATGTAACACCCTTATCCCATAACCAACACCGGTCTAGGGTTAAGAGGCATTACCGAACAAATCAAAATATTTTACAAACATTTCACATCATAAAGTTTATCATTGTTTTATCATAGCAAAACACAAACATATAGTCCCTTAATGAGGTCTACAATACCTTAAACATGCAATTGAAAGGGATCTGGACTAAACTGAACACTTACGAAATTTCTATGAATTTTAAACATTTTTCAAAGCTACAAAGGCCACAAGCCCGTGTGGGAAAGCTGTGTTCCATACAAGGCCTTAGACATGCCCGTGTGCCACACCTGTGGTTGACACTGACTTGTACCACACAGCCAGTCACATGCCCGTGTGTCCAGCACGTGATCGAAACTAACTTTTTTTGAAATGCAACCACGAAGGACACGGTCGAGCCACACGCTTGTGTGCTCAGCCGTGTGAGCAAATATAGGTCATTTTTAAGGCCATTTTTCCACCCACACTTTGGGTTATACCTACAAGCATTATACCAATTCAAATCACATCTCCAATGCAAACAAAACATACCAAAATGACCATCTTTTCTAACCATTCAAGAACATTTCAAACACACCAACTTATGATCCATTTAGCTCAATCTAATCACAAGAATTTCTAATCATAATCCATCCACAAACTTACCAATTCATTATGACACTTTTCATCTATATGATACCAACCTTGCATCACAAAACATAGATCAAATATTACCATATACACATCCATTTGCAAGCCATGTCACATAGCTTTTATATACAACTCAAAACATTAACCATTACAACTAGACTATACATGCCATACTTAAATATGTACACATTGAAAAGGTACCAAAATAGAGTTTGATAGTGTGGTGATGATCCTCAACGATCCATAAGCCTCCTAGCTTTAACGATCTATAAAACAATGCAAACACACACACAATAAGCTTTCAAAAGCTTAGAAAGCCATATACAAATAAACTTAACATAAAAACATTCGTAATCATATCAAATATAATATCATTAATATCTCAATTGCAAATTCACAATTCTTCTTTGGCTCATTTCTTTAGCCATTGCTTACCAGCAAATTAAATCTTCAAGTATCTCTTTTGAACAAAGCACATTCATACACATACCACATTTTATCTCATTGAATCTATGCAGATTTCTCACTTGTGCACATTCACAAACACTTACCTTTCATACTTAATCATAGTATTCATTTCCAATCTACCTGAATCGATTACACATTTCACATAGTCTTTCCTTTCTCAGAATTGCCCATTGAACCTGTAACACCCCAGACCCGTCCTAAAAGTTAGGCCCGAATCTGGCGTGTTATAGTGAAGGAAGTTGAAAAGCTAAGCAATTGTTTAGAAAAGTTTTATCACATTTTTGAACTCCGAGTTCGTTGTTTGTTTGAGAAAAATGTGATTTGCTAAATGACCGTTTAAAAGTTGTTATTATTTTGAAAAATTGTTTTGTTATGAAAGTTGAACTTGTATCATTGCGTAAACATGATATTTTAGAAAACGATTGCTAATGTTTTAAGAAAACCCCATATTTATAAGTTTAACAATTATAAATGAAAACTTAGAAAAATAAACCAATGGCCTTATTACAAAATATTAACCCAAAATAAGTAATCTTAAAATAAGGTAAAATTAAAATTACTATAGTTCACGAGTAGTATCTCCGATGTATAGCCACCCCCGAGTCCTCTACGGCTCCAATCCTTAATCGCTGGAAATTACCTGAGACATTTAATAAAAAGAGGGGGTGACTTTACGAAAACTCAGTGCGTACAACCCCCATCAGTAAGAACATGCATCACAACAATCCGAGCCGAGGCCCATTACAGTAATGTTGGCAATTGGGCCTTACCCCAAAATAGCCTTGGTTGGGCCTTAACCCATATCATATGTTACAAGAGATCATGTATGCAATGCGATGCAAACCCAAATTCAACCTAATTTTCCATCCGCTACACACCACCCGCATTCGCCAATCACACCAAAGGGATTTCTACAATCAACCTCACCGCTACACACCATCGATGGCGCTCATGTCATAGCTAATCGCTCATCGTCAAAATCGTAACATAGTCACTGAATAGATCGTCGTGGCGAGCCACCAATGATCGTGGTAGAGCCACCGTAACGCTTCCCCTTTCATTCAATAACATTTGCCTAACCCTATGCAAATATAATAATTTTAATGCACAGATGCAACAGGTTTCGGTATGCATGGATAGGATGCTCATAACATATATCATATCATCTCATCATAACAATTTATTTAATATAATAGAAATCACTAACTTGATGTCTCGCCTTTACCCTGCAAGGGTATCTTAATAGCCATACCGAGTTTTTAGTATTTAATAGAATATATTAATATATTAACACAACATTATAGATGGTGTGAAGAGTTACACACAATCACGCTAATCAACCCCAAAGGGTGTAACGGTAATTTTACCTACTGAGGGTATTTTAGTAATTTACCTACCAAGGGTAATTCGGTAATTTTACTCATAACTAATCCATGTATGCAGTGCATCTCGAACATAATCAATCATACAATTAACACAGACACCATTAGTACTACCACGAATGTACAATGATCATTTATTGCTTAGAGGTAAAACATTAATTTTGCAAACTGAGAGTATTTTGATAATTTTACAAACTAGGGGTATTTTTGTAATTTCATAAATCGAGGGTATTTTGGTAATTTTACAAACCAGGGGTATTTCGGATAATTTCACAAGATAGGGGTGTTTCGATAATTTCACAAGCTAAGTGTATTTCGGTAATTTCATAAGATAGGGGTATTTTGGTAATTTCACAAACCAAGGGTATTTTGGTAATTTTACAAACTAGGGTGTTAACGACCCAACAGAAGGTCCCTTGTCGCCTCGAACGACTCAAGTATTCTAACAGAGATAATGATGCGAATGTGCCTAAGGCCCATTTTCAGCCCAAGTGGGCCCACACACTAGTGTGGCCCATTCAGCCAAAACCTAGCCATATATATGGGATTCACATAGTCTAGTTCACTATTTACTAACCAATCATACAATTTACTCAAATGGGCCCCTGGGCCCATTGGGCCCACTTGGCCCCTTTCGGGCCATGATGGCCCAACAGCCCAAAAAAACACTACTGATGGCCTCAACTATCGCGTTGAAGCCCCACATGTGCACTCGTAAGCTCGTGTGGCTACCATCACTGTGTCACCAGCATTTTGGCATTTGCCGCTCTACAATTATAGTAGAGAGAGTACACACCTGATAGGATTGACTAAGCTGCTAATCCACGCTCCGAGCACTCCTATGCCCAATGCCAGCCAGGTATGCTTCTTCTCCTCCTAGGCAACTCTATATATAGCTATCTTCTCACCTTCCTTCTTTGTATCTTTCCAATGTGGGATCCCTCTGTCAGTAGAGTATAAATCCAACTCAAACTCTTCCCGTCTAATCCACAAAATAAATACTCCCTTGCTTGTCAAGAGATTCGAACTCAGGCTCCCTTATAGCATAATCCACGCCGCTAGCCACTTTACCAACTAGCTCCTTGTGTGTAAAACCATGCACACTAAATATAAATCTATGGCTAAATTCTAAAGTCCATATAAAAGAAAACCAAAATACAAGAGCCAAGACTTGAACCTTAGACCTCCTTCCTTCCTTGTGGTGTCACCCCCTTGCCTCTTATGTGGCGTCACTTTGCCACTAAACCACAAGCTCCACTTGTGTCATTCTCTCCACATTTTATTCTTAAAGCCTACGTACTAACTCCTAGGGTTTTTTTCACCTAAAATAAAAATTTCCCTAAAGCCAAAGTTTGAACCAGAGACTTCATAAAGCCCTCTAACCTTCCAAAATCACTCACCTACTAAATCCAACTTGCATTAAATTTGTTCTCTTGTTCCCAAAAATTTTAAACGCCCCTACACCTAAGGCCCAATGGGCCCAATCCTACTAGGTCCAACTTTGGGATGTTACAAATCTATTCTCCTTAAAGAAATTTCATCCTCGAAATTTCCAAATATAGAAACAATGACATCCTAACCTACAACACTACACTCACGTCACAAGACTCGATTCTAAAACAAGAATACACTTTTAACTTAAGCTTGGAACCTCTTCACACAACCAAATATCTAATACGTATAAAACATATATTTAACACTCATACATAAAAATTTTCATTCAAACATCACATCCAAAACACACATAGAATAATTGTAGTCATTATAACATATAATAATAAGTAAGGGGACTTACGGATTTGGTGCCGGAGACTTGGGTGCCATAATTCCAATAAAGATACTTTTTAAAAAATAAATTTCAAATAACTTTGAAAAATATTTTCAAACCTACTCCACAACCGAGTTTTGCAACCTAGGCTCTGATACCATAATTGTAACACCCCAGACCCATCTTAAAAGTTAGGCCCGAATCTGGCGTGTCATAGTGAAGGAAGTTGAAAAGCTAAGCAATTGTTTAGAAAAGTTTTATCAGATTTTTGAACTCCGAGTTCGTTGTTTATTTGAGAAAAATACGATTTGCTAAATGACCGTTTAAAAGTTGTTATTATTTTGAAAAACTATTTTGTTATGAAAGTTGAACTTGTATCGTTGCGTAAACATGATGTTCTAGAAAATGATTGCTAATGTTTTAAGAAAACCCCATATTTTTATGTTTAACAGTTATAAATGAAAACTTAGAAAAATAAACCAATGGGATTATTACAAAATATTAATCCAAAATAAGTAATCTTGAAATAAGGTAAAAATCAAAATTACTATAGTTCACGAGTAGTATCTCCAATGTATTGCCACCCCCGAGTCTTGTACAGCTCCCAATCCTCAATCACTGGAAATTACTTGAGACATTTAATAAAAAGAGGGGGTGAGTTTACGAAAACTGTAACATCCCAAAGTTGGGCCTAGTAGGATTGGGCCCATTGGGCTTTAGGTGTAGGAGCGTTTAAAATTTTTGAGAATAAGAGAACGGCTTTAATGCAAGTTGGATCTAGTAGGTGAGTGATTTTGGAAGGTTAGGGGGCTTCTATGAAGTCCCGGGTTCAACTTAGGCCTTAGGAAAAATTTTGGTTTTGGGTGAATAAAACCCTAGGAGTTAGTAGTAGGCTTTAAGAATAAAATGTGTGGAAAATGACACAAGTGGAGTGTGTGGTGTAGTGGCAAAGTGACGCCACATAAGAGACAATGGGGTGACGCCATAAGGAAGGAAGCAGGTCTAAGGTTCAAGTCTTGGCTTTTACATTTTGGTTTTCTTTTTAAATGGACTCTAGAATTTTGCCATAGGGTTATATTTAGTTGCGCATGGTATTAGACACAAGAGGAGCTGGTGGCTTAGTGGCAAGTGGCGTGAATTTGCTGATGGGAGAGCTTGGGTTTGAATCTCATGACAAGCAAGGGAGTATTTATTTTGCGGATTGGATGGGAAGAGTTTGAGTTGGATTTAAACTCTACTAATGGAGGGATGCCACATCGGAAAGATACAAAGAAGGAAGGTGAGAAGCTAGGAGGAGAAGGAGCATACCTAGTTGGCATTGGGCATAGGAGTGCTCGGAGCGCGGTTTAGCAGCTTTAGATTCCTATCAGGTGTGTATAGTCTCTACTATAGTTGTAGAGCGGCAAATACCGATAAGCCGGTCATATGGTGATGGTAGCCACACGAGCGTGCGAGCGCACGTGTGGGGTTTCAACGCGATAGTTGAGGCCATCAATAGTGTTCTTGTAGGTTTAGGCTGTTGGGCCACGTTGGCTCGAAAGGGGCCAAGTGGGCCGAATGGGTCGGGGGCCCATATGAGTAAATTGTATGATTGAGTAGTAGATAGTGAATTAGACTATGTGAATCTTATATATGTGGCTAGGTTTGGGATGAATGGGCCACACGAGTGTGTGGGCCCACTTGGATCGAGAATGGGCCTTAGGCCCATTCGCATCATTATCTCTATTTAGAATACTTGAGTCGTTCGAGGCGATAGTGGACCTTCTGTTGGGTCATTAACACCCTGGTTTGCAAAATTATCGAAATACCCCTAGTTTGCAAAATTACTGAAATATCCCTGGTTTGCAAAATTACTAAAATACCCTTGGTTTGCAAAATTATCGAAATAACCCTGGTTTGTGAAATTATCAAAATACCCCTAGTTTGTAAAATTACTGAAATACCTCTAGCTTACAAAATTACCGAAATACCCCTAGCTTGCGAAACTACCGTTTTACCCCTAAATAATAAAATGACTATTGTACCCTCGTGGTAGTACTAATGTTGTCTATGTTAATTGTATGATTGAATATGTTCAAGATGCACTGCATACACGAATTAATTATGAGTATAATTATCGAATTACCCTTAGTGGGTAAATTACTGAAATACCCTCGAGGTAAAATTACCGTTATACCCGTTGGGGTTGATTAGCGTGATTGTGTGTAACTTCTCACACCATTTATAGTGTCTTGATAACATATATATTTATGCATATTATGTTAAATGCCGAAAACTCAGTATGGCTATTGAAATCCCTGTGGAGGGTAAAGGCGATTCATCAGGTTAGTGACTTCTGTGATATTAATAGATGGTTCTGATGAGATGACATGTTATATGTAATGAGCATCCTATACATGCATGTCGAAACCTATTGAAACCATACATCAGTATCTTATGCTTGCATGGGGTTGAAATTGTGATATTAAAGGGGAAGCGTTGTAGTGGCTCTACCATGATCTGTTGTAATGGCTTTGCCACGATCTGTTGTAGTGGCTCTGCCACGGTCTGTTGTAGTGGCTCTGCTACAATCTATTATAGTGACTATGTCACGATTCTGACGATGAGCAGCTAACTGCAGCATGACTGCCATCGATGGTGTGTAGCGGTGAGGGTTGATTGTAGGAATCCCCATTGGTGTGATTGGCAGGTATGGGTGGTGTGTAGTGGATGGAAAATTAGGTTGGGCTGGGTTGCATCGCATTACATACATAATCTGCTGTGACATATGATATGGGTTAAGGCTCAACCGAGGCTATTTTGGCTAAGTCCCAATTGCCACCGTTACTGTAATGGGCTTCAGCCTAGATTGTTGCGATGTATGTTCTTACCGATGAGGGTTGTGCACACTGAGTTTTCGTAAACTCACCCCCTCATTTTATTAAATTTTTCAAGTGATTCCTAGCGGTTGAGGATTGGGAGCCGTGGAGGACTCGGGGGTGGCTATACATTGGAGATACTACTCGTGAACTTCATTAATTTTGATTTTTTCCTTTTCTTTTAGATTATTTATTTTGGGTTAATATTTTGTAATAAGGCCATTGGTTTATTTTTTCTAAGTTTTCATTTATAACTGTTAAACTTATAAATACGGGTTTTTTTAAAACATTAGCAATCGTTTTCTAAAATATCAAGTTTATGCAACGATGCAAGTTCAACTTTCATAACAGAATAATTTTTCAAAATAATAACAACTTTTAAATGGTCATTTAGTAAATCACGTTTTTCTCAATCAAACAACGAACTCGAAGTTCAAAAATCTGATAAAACTTTTCTAAACAATTGCTTAGCTTTTCAACTTCCTTCAATGTGACACGCCAGATTCAGGCCTAACTTCTAGGCCAGGTTTGGGGTGTTACAAAAACTCAGTGCGTACAACCCCCATCAGTAAGAACATGCATCACAATAATCCGGGTCGAGGCCCATTACAGTAACGGTGGCAATTGGGCCTTAGCCCAAAATAGCCTTGGTTGGGCTTTAACCCATATCATATGTCACAGCAGATCATGTATGTAATGCGATGCGAACCCAGCCCAACCTAATTTTCCATCCACTACACACCACCCGCACCGCCAATCACACCAAAGGGATTTCTACAATCAACCCTCATCGCACGCACCATCAATGGCAATCATGTCAGCAGCCTAGTCTTCATCATTAGAATCGTGACATAGTCACTGTAATGATCGTGGCGAGCCACTACAATAGATCATGGTAGAGCCACTGAATGATCGTGGCGAGCCACCGTAACGCTTCCCTTTCATTTAATAACATTTGCCCAACCCCATGCAAACATAATAATTTTAATGCACAATGCAATGTGTTTGGAATGCATGTATAGGATGCTCATAATGTATATCATATCATCTCATCATAACCATTTGTTTAATATAATGTAAATCACTAACCTCGATGTCTCGTGATTTACCCTCCAAGGGTATCTTAATAGCCATACTGAGTTTTCGGCATTTAATATTTATATATGGTGTGAGGAGTTACATACAATCACGCTAATCAACCCTAGAGGGTGTAACAGTAATTTTACCTATTAAGGGTATTTCAGTAATTTACCTGCCAAAGGTAATTTGGTAATTCTACTCATAACTAATCCATGTATACAGTGCATCTCGAACATAATCAATCATATAATTACCACAGACATTAATACTACCATGAGGGTACAACGGTCATTTGTCGTTTAGGGCTAAAATAGTAATTTTGCAAATCGGGGTTATGTCGGTAATTTCATAAATTGGGGTATTTTGGTAATTTCACAAACCGAGGATATTTTGGAAATTTCACAAACTAGGTGTATTTCAATAATTTCACAAGCTAATGGTTTTTCGGTAATTTCACAAGCTAGGGGTATTTCGATAATTTCACAAGCTAGGGGTATTTCGGTAATTTCACAAGCTAGGGGTATTTCATAATTTCACAAACAAGGGGTATTTCGGTAATTTCACAAACTAAGGGTATTTCAATAATTTTGTAAACCAGGGTGTTAACGACCCAACAGAAGGTCCCCTATCGCCTCGAACGACTCAAGTATTCTAAACAGAGATAATGATGCGAATGGGCCTAATGCCCATTTTCCCCAAGTGGGCCCACACACTCGTGTGGCCTATTTAGCCCAAACCTAGCAACATATATGAGATTCACTTAGTCTAGTTCACTATTTACTACTCAATCATACAATTTACTCATATGGGCCTCCAGGCCCATTAGGCCCACTTGGCCCCTTTTCGGCCATTGTGGCCCAACAGCCCACACCCACAATAACACTACTGATGGACTCGACTATCGCGTTGAAGCCCCACATGTGTGCTCGCACGCTCGTATGGCTACCATCACCGTATCACCGGTATTTCAGCATTTCGTGGGGCTTCAACGTCGTGTCACCGGTATTTCGGCATTTGCCGCTCTACAACTATAGTAGAGAGAGTACACACTTGATAGGATTGACTAAGCTACTAATCCACGCGCTGACTCCTATGCCAACTCCAGCCAGGTATGCTCCTTCTCCTCCTAGGCAGTTCTATATATAGCTAGCTTCTCACCTTTCTTCTTTGTATCTTTCCGATGTGGGATCCCTCCGTTAGTAGAGTTTAAATCCAACACAAACTCTTCCCGTCCAATCTGCAAAATAAATACTCCCTTGCTTGTCATGAGATTCGAACTCAGGCTCCCTTGTAGCATAATCCACACCGCTAGCCACTTTACCAACTAGCTCCTTGTGTATAAAACCATGCGCAACTAAATATAAATCTATGGCCAAATTCTAAAGTCCATATAAAAAGAAAACCAAAATGCAAGAGCCAAGACTTGAACCTCAGGCCTCCTTCCTTCCTTGTGGCGTCACCCCCTTGCCTCTTATGTGGCGTCACTTTGCCACTACACCACAAGCTCCACTTGTGTCAATCTCTCCACATTTTATTCTTAAAGCCTACTTACTAACTCCCAGGTTTTTTTCACCTAAAACCAAAATTTCCCTAAAGCCAAAGTTTGAACCTGGGACTTCATAGAAGCCCTCTAACCTTCCAAAATCACTCACCTACTAGATCCAACTTACATTAAATCCGTTCTCTTATTCCTAAAAATTTTAAAAGCTCCTACGCCTAAGGCCCAATGGGCCCAATCCTACTAGGCCCAACTTTGGGATGTTACAGAACCATTCAGAATCAAATAGAATACTCAAATACTAATACAATGCCAACATCCCAGACATGCTTTTACATGTAATCCAAGATCGATGCCACTGTCCCAGACAGAGTCTTTCACGAATCAAATACAATACCAATGTCCCAGACATGGTCTTACACGTAAATCTCAAATCGATGCCAATGTCTCAGACGTGGTCTTACATGATATCACATATCAAAATCCCCAGACATGGTCTTACACGTAAATCTCAAATCGATGCCAATGTCCCAGACGTGGTCTTACATGATATCACATATCAAAATCCCTATGTCATGACATATGAATCCTATCTATTCTTAAGGTTCGTACGGGACTTTTCAGATCTTGACACATTGTCGATGTAACATACTAAAAAGGGCCTATGCATTTTGGCCTAATTGTATGAAAAGACATGTTTTATGTGTTTTGGAATAAATTTGGAATGATTTTGGAAACCTGAGAATATATGGAAATGTTACGTTGAAAGTAGGAAAATGACCATTTTTGGAAACCTAAGCAATTTAGGAAAGTGAACATTTTGGAAACCTAAGTAAATTAGGAAAGTGAACATTTTGGAAACTAAGCTAAAAGAGGAAAGTAAACATTTTGGAAACTAAGCCAAAAGAGGAAAGTAAACATTTTGGAAACTACGCTAAAAGAGGAAACTAAACATTTTGGAAACCCGAAATGTCAAGTTACAGAGTCATGCGAAAATTTTAGAAACTTAAAATGACCCCAAATGTCAAATTTTAAAGATCAAAGGGAACTTAGGGCCAGTGACCCTAAAATATAAAGTACGTGAAATTTGACCCATTAACGGACTTGGAAAAGTGGCTCAAGATGCCACCTAAGGCCTCGTGAAATGGCCCACATGCAAGGGTGTTGGGCCCGAGTTCGAAGTCACATAAGAAGCAAATAAAAGAAGTTTTATTTTGCTTCCATAAGAAGAGAGTTGACGGCACAAAGGATCTTGAAAGTGGAATTTTAATTCCTTTGGAATTTTGGCTAATTAGAGATTTGATGGAATTTAATATTGATAAAATTAAAATTTATCACATAGGAAGAGTTGGCGATTGAGGACTCTAAGGCTAATAGTTTCGCATAAGAAGGAAAGTAAAGAGCCATTCTTCATTCTTTTCTCTTCAAGGGAAACCCCTGCCGAAAATACTCTAGCAAATTAGCATCAATCTTTTCTCCTCTCTTTAGCCGAATACTCTCTGTCAAAACTCTCTCATTCTCTTTTCTTTTCTTTGCTTTTCTTTTCTTCTACTATCCCTTCACAAAAGCCGAAACTTTGTGATCCATAAAAGTGCCATAGCCGAATAGTATAAAGGATTATCCGGGATTTGAAAATGAGGTAAGTACATCTATGTACATTCGACCAAAAAGGTCTCTTCCATACTTGAATGATAGATCAGATTAACATGTGATTTCGGCAGGAACCTAAACTAAAGATCAATTTCGGGATTTGAGAACTCTAAGATAAGTGTGTTCATATATTCGGCCAAGGCCAATCTTAAGTATTTAGATCAAAAGTGATCAAAATTAATCGATTTAAGGATTTAGGTTTTGGTAGAATACAAGGAAGAGAAAAGTGAAGTTTTCTGGATTTAAAATCCATAAGGTAAACACCTAAAAGTATTCACCAAGGCTTGTATGATTACATAGATCAATTCTTTAATTATTAAAAGCCAAAACTAACCTATGTTGAGATTTAGGTTGGCTTAATATGAGGTGAAGGAAAACCAAGTTTTCGGATTTGAATAATCATCAAATCGGCATCAAAGGTAAGTCTTTTACAAATCCTACTAGGATTTGGATATTATAGCCAAATAGAATTTATGCTAAGTAATAAATGATAAATCAAATGTAGGGACTAAGGATCTAAACATTAGATCTAGCTTTTCTAATCTCAAGGAATCGCTAAACAAACCGGTGTGTACCCACACTAATCTTAATAGATTTATGGCTTAAATATGATATATATGTTAATATGAAAGTGTAAGAATGTGGCTAAAGTACCATATTATGGTACAAAGTAAGGTGTACGTTTTCCTACTCCTACTAGGATTTTGAAATATGTTATATTTAACATGTGAAAAGTGATGTGAAAGTGAAATTAAATATGATATGCATGATATGTATAATTTGGGGCATTCGGGTTATTTGAGAAAGGGGAAGTGAACGTGATGACTTCGGTCTCACTAAGGATATGTGACAACTTCGGTCTCACTAAGTGAATGTGGTGACTTTGGTCACATTAAGTGAATGTGGTAACTTCAATTACATTATCTAAATGTGGTGTCTCATGACACAAATATCGTGGGCTATGCCACAATATTTTAAGTGGGCGATGAGCACGCCGATTGCAATGACGCCTTCGATGGTGTGTAGCGGATGGAGGGTTGACTTAGTAGTCCCTACTGCAGTGCGTGTTGGTACGGGTGGAGTGTAGCGGATGGCATATAGGTTTGGGTTCGGGTTTGCATCATTATCTTGAATTTTTATATGAATATGATATGTATGGTGTGCCTATTTCTATTATGATTCGTGTTGGTTACACATTGAGTCTATCGACTCACCCCATTGTGGGAACATGTTTCGTGATGAGAAGTAATGGACTGTGACTGGCAGAACTTGTGGTGGCCATGTTCACTTTGAAGTTTAATTTAATTTGAATCTTTATTTTATTTTAAGTACTTGTATAATTTTATTTTTGGGTTTCGTTTATGTAATAAGGCCATCGTGACGATTTTTATTTCGCTTTAATTACTATGTTATGAATTTAGGGCTTTATAAAGAATAAGCCCATTTAATTTAAAATAAGTTTAAACATTTTTTCACCAAACAAATGGGTTTTTATATAAAATAAATTTGTTTTCAACTCGAGCCCAATCCACAACAAACTATCTTCCAAAACACACAGCTTTCAAAGTATTCGAATGAATTTGAACTGGTTACTTGAGAAGGTCAAAGTGGGGTGTTTTAGTCGATACTTTCTCGATTTCACACGATATCGTCCAAAACCATTCATCACAATTCAATATTAAATGAACTTGAATAATTCAACTTAAATACATTTATTTGTATATAGACTTAACTCAGATTCAAATATAAACAGTATATTCGACTACTCGATCACTTTCGACTTTCCTCGATCTAAATCAATTTTCTTTGGTTCTTGATCTATACATATTCAAATTTAACTCATTTATTCACAAAATCATTCAATTCAATCCAAAAACACACATTTTGGGAAATTTACAAATTAGCCCTCACATTTTCACATTTTGACATTTAAGTCCTTATTTCACAAAATCATAAAATACACAAAATTCCATTTTACCCATACTTAGCCGAATTTTTATCATGATCATACAAGTCCATACATTTCATTTATTTCATATGTTAGTCCCTCAAAATATGATTTTCACAATTTAGTCCAAATTACTCAAATTCACCAAAATTCCAAAGACAAAACATGTTAATCTAACACATATATTTCATATTTCATCAACTAATATCACAAAGCTCAAGTATTCATCAATGACACATTTCAAATTATTCATCAAATCCAAAAATTAAGGCATGGGTTTTGTAGTACTCGAAGCAACGATTACAAAAACGTAGAAATTATCAAAAATCGGAACAAAAACATACCTTAATTAGACCTAGAAGTGGCCGAATATGTAAAAGGCTCAAACCTTCTTTTTCTTTTCTAATTTTGATGGATGAACACACATAATGGCTTAATTTTAAGCTTTTGTTGTAATAATAATAACCTTATCTAATCATTTACTAATTTGGCCTTTTAATTAACATATAAAATTTATATTCATTAAGGCCATTTATGTCCATTATCTTATATAATGATTTAATTGCTTCATAAGGCCAACACATTAATAAAGACATAACACATAAGTACTTTTAACACACACAATTAGATCCTTTTATCAAATTAAACACACAAACAGATAAATTAATTCACAAAACTTTCACACATGCTTAATCACATATTGCAAACACAGAAAATAATATTAAAACATTTTTCTAATATGTGGTCCTGAAACCACTATTCCGACTAGGTTCTAAACCAGACTGTTATAATCTATGCGTGTAGGATATTGATGTCTTAGCTATGGGTATGTATATGCAATTGTGGTATTATTCTTGCTTTTCTATTCATCTTAAAAGTTTGAGTTTTTCCTTTCTGGATCTCACTTAGTTCTTTTGAACTTACCCCTTTTTCTTTCCAATCTCCCCAAGTGGTACTTTGTCGTAGGCTTGTTGAAAGAACTCAGCTAGAATGAGTGACATCTGTATTGAGCTTCGCTTGTGTTTGTTTTGTAACATGAATATGTTCTTTTGGGGTGGTATGTATTTCTATTTTGAATTTGAATCTCTAATATAGTACCCTTTTTTATCTAATTAGAGTTTTAAAATAATGTTACTCCTTGAAGGATTGGTTAAAGTTTTTTATGAATTATGTTTTGTGAAGTGACTTTTACTTGTATACGCCAAATTGTCTTATCGCTTATTATCACATCAAGAATTGTATTTTAGGGAAAGATTTCAACTGAAAGCTTTAAATTTAATGGTGTTTATATATTGCCACATACTAGTTTGATTACTTGTGTTTAAAAAATTTTCCTCAAACTTTAAATTCAATGACCTAATGATCTTTTGAGTCTTCCACTAAACAAGCTTCTATCATAAAGTGATCCATACCTTTGCCTTCGATAGTTAGGTATTCTTTTCACTCTTTATAGTTTGCCTTCAAGAGTCGTTTCTTGTTGTAGAGGAAGCATTTAGACTTAGATAAGTCTTTTAGCATTCTGGTTCTCTTTCTTTCCACTTGTGGTGGCCTAAAGAACTTAGCCTTGCCTTTCTTAATGCTCTTTCCCTTCTGTTTTGTTGAAAAAGCGATGACTACATTCGCTTCTGCTCTTCAGATCAGCTGACCACCGTTCAACATCAACTCATAGAATTGTGATTCCTTCATGAGCTGTGTAAGCATTAAGTTTTTGTTGCCAATGTTATATGTAACCCGAAAACTAGCAAAATCCTTAGACAAGCTTTTGAACAACATATCTATTTGGGTGTTTTAGTCCAAATTGGCCTAATTGTTCATCGCTTGGAAAAGTAGCCCATAAGAGTGATCATATGGTCTTTGATTGGAGTGTTAAGCTTTGCTTGGCACTCATTAAGCTACTTATATTAAATTATTGAGCCAAGGTAGCTTGGCTTTTGAACATGTCTTCTAGCTTATCTAGAATCACTTTAGAAGTCTTACAACTCTCCGTGTTCTTATACAGAGTGTTGGTCATGCTTACTAGCATATTACAACGAGCTATCTCATCAAACTCATCCAAGCATTTCTAGCCTCGGTTTGATTGGATGTAAGACACTTAATATCAAGAACTGCTTTAAGTTTCTCATAGCTCGTGACAATTATCATGTTCCTTTTCATTCATTATAGTTGTTTCCACTTAGTTTGTTTTCAGTGAATATGTTTACTAAAGAAGTTGGTGCCATTTTTAACTAAAATAAAACTTCCGTATATTAATAAGTTTATATTAAGCAAATGTTTGAAAAAGTTTTACAACATTACGATATGCATTAAGATGATGTATGCATCTTATATTAAACCTTGGGAACATTTGTAAGTTGTTGCAACGATCATTCTCACACCCATTGAATCAAGCCACCATAGGGTGAGCATGATCAATTAGTAAGAACATGGATTTCCATCCAATTAGTACATGAACCTAATTCATTAGGCGCTTAAATGTACTAATAATCGTAACATTTGGTCATCATTCTAACTTAAGTAGAGCTTGTGGGAGTTACTTAACCTAAAGATCTTGAGTGTATAACCATCAACACAACACCTATCGATCATGCACCACAAATGAGTCACCATGGGACAATCTCACCGAAAGCAACATGCTTTGACTAGTAGTCCTCTTTTGAAGATATGATTTCTTGACCTATCGCATGATAATGCCCGCCACAAAGGCCAATTCAATTATCATTTGATCGCAAGAGACATCTTCTTACTATCGAGAAATCTAGTCAAGAAATCCATATTACAATCCTATCATAGGGTAGTGCAATTTTCATGCCATCACAAGAGACTATTGATGGAGGTCGAGGTCTTGTTTAGAGACCTTCTCCCACTCAATATTTATAAAACCCATGCAAGGCTTTTATAATTTTCGGTTTCTATCATATCCGATCAATAAATGGATGACAAGTACATGTGGCATTCTTTCCTAATCTATATGGCATGCTTATCTCATATATGCATGACATGCTATGGCAATTTTATAATAATCACATCCAATTATTCACAAGAGTCAATTAAGCAATTTGATTCTCCATAGTTTTTCTTTTAAGGGAAGAATTGAAAAGTGAGTGTGAACCATGCACTAGGTAGGTTCCCAAGGAAAGGAGGTGAGACGATTTTGACCACTTAAAACCAAGCCTTTCATTGCGAGATCCAAACCAAGACATACACCTTATAATTACCACACTTCTCATAGTAATCGAATAACCTAAAGAAGTGAATGGAATAATACAATACATGTATTTTCTTATTACCACACTTCTTATCTTCAATAGATCACTTGTGGATTATCTTATACACATATATCACAATTATATCATAAACAATTATTAAATAGATATATAAAAGATAGGTAAAAAAATTGCCAGCCAAAGTTTCCATGGCTCTATTTCTAGAAAATAAATGAAAAACCAAAAAAATAAAAATTACATGGCTTTTAACCACAAGGCATTCCTTGTGTCTTTGACCGCCATCGCTCCATCTTCTCCTCATCGTGGACTCTTTTCCTGGAAAGATTACATTTATGTCCTGTATCTATTTTCGACTCACAAGAATTATATAAATAAAAAATAATCATGCATAGAGATTGAAACATTTCCCACACCCGCCCACGAGAATGGACCGGATCTCGTATGTTCCTAAAGTAACCTGTTTTGAAAATTTTCAAGATTTAGAGAAATTTGAAAAAATATTTAAAGAATGTTGTTGTGGATTGGGCTTAGATTGGAAACCCATTTATTAAATTTTGAAAATCCAACTTAAGTGAGGTGACAAAACAATTTTAGGGTTTATTATTTTGAAAGAAATAAATTTTGTTTTTCTTAACTTCAATTAAAATAAATTGTAACACAATCAAACATGAATAAGCGAAAATAAAGAATAATCCATCGGGCCTTATGGCCTTACTACATCAAATAAAACCCAAAAGAAATATAATTAAGGGTACCAAATGTAAATAAAGTCCAAATAAAATAAAATCTCCAAATGTAGCATGGCCACCTCAACGCCTCACGTACCGGTCCACACTGCTCATCACCAAAATAGTTCCCACAATGGGGTGAGTCAATGACTCAATGTGCACACAATACTATCATTCAATAAATCGTGCATTCATGTTCAAATCATTAAGTCCATACAATAATGAAATTATGATGCAACCCAAACCCAATCCTAATTAGCCATCCACTACACTCCCTGCACCATCCCGCACAACCGTGGGGACTACTAAGTCAACTCTCCATCCGCTACTCTCCATCAAAGGCATTCGCCCATATACGCTGTGTCATTAGACACTATAATCAAATTTATACGCCAGTCATTAGACACTATTGTAACCGGTTACCAAAATTTCGCAATGTGACCGTAGTCAACATATTTCGTTGGTGAGACCAAGTCAACACCTTCGTTGGTGAGACCAAGTCAACACCTATATTTCGTTGGTGAGACCAAAGTCAACACCTTCGTTGGTGAGACCAAGTCAACACCTATATTTCTTGGTGAGACCAAGTCAACACCTATATTTCACAGGTGAGACCGAAGTCAACACCTTCAAGGTGAGATCAAGTCAACACCTACTCTTCCCTTTCACATAAATCCCGAATGCCCCAAAAATATATATAATGCATAACTTACTTAATTTCATGTTTATATACATATATTCGCATGTTATAAAATAACATATTTCACAATCCTATCCAAGTAGGAAACGCGTGCACTGGTACTTTTGCCACATTTGAGGTAATTAGCCACATTCACATTCTCATACATATTCATATATTAAATAATAGCCATATGAAATATTGAAGGTTAGTAAGGGTACACACCGATTTGTTTAGCGATTCCTTGAGATTCAAAAGCTAGATCTAAAGTTTAGATCCTTAGTCCCTACATTTGATTCATCCTTTATTACTTAGCATAAATTCTATTTGGTTATGATATCCAAATCCTAGTAGGATTTGTAAAAGACTTACCTTTGATGCTGATTTGGTGTTTATTCAAATCCAAAACTTGGTTTTCCTTCACTTGATATTCGCCAACCTTGAATCTCAATATGGGTTAGTTTTCGCTTTTAATAATTAAAGAACTGATCTAGATAATCATACAAGCTTTGGTGAATACTTTTAGGTACTTACCTTGTGGATCTTAAACTCAAATTCACCGAATAACTAGGGAACACGTGGCCTATGGTGTACCTTCGAAAAGAATTTCTTCTTCCATGATTCGCCAAGATTTAATAATCAAAATTAGTCTCTAAATTTCAAGAAGTCTAGAATATAAAAGAATGGAAAACTAAACTTGATCTTACCTTATTTGAAGGAATCGATTGCACCTTCACTTCAACCTTCGAGATTCGGCTTAGAGACTTGATGAACAATCAGCTATGATTCCTTTATGTATTTGGTTTCAATGATGAAAGAAGAGAGGAATAATAGGCTTAGAAGGAGATCGGCTATGAGGCTAAAAAGAAAAGAAGAAAAGAATGGATGCTCAAGAAGAATATTTGGCAAGAGGAAAGAGAGGAGAATGAATAATGAATGGCCCTAGTCCCTCCTTTTATAGCCGAACTTACTAGGCCAAGAATCCTTTACTTGGCCACCACTCTTCCTTATTTTCCTAATTAAAGAATAATTTTTCATTTATCCACCTATTTAGCTGAATTTTAAAGAGAATAAAACTCTTCCCTTAAGAGTCCTTATGATCTTCTAATTAGCCGAGTTTTAAAGAGAATGAAACTCCTCTTTGCAAGCTTGTGCCGTCCACCTCTTGGGCTTCTAGAAGCAAAATAAAACTTATTTTATTTGCTTCTTATGTGACTCGAACTCAAGCCCAAAACCTTTTGTATGTGGGCCATTTTCTAAGGCCTTAGGTGGCATCTTGGTCACTTTTCCAAGTCCGTTATTGGGTCAAATTTCATGTACTTTATATTTTAGGGTCACTTGGCCCTAAGTTCCCTTTGGCTCTTAAATTCGACATTCCGGGTCATTTTAAGTTTCCTAAAATTTTCACGACTCCAGATTTTCCAAGTTTCCAAAATGTTTAGTTTCCTATTTTGGCTTGGTTTCCAAAATGTTTAGTTTCCTCTTTTGGCTTGGTTTCCAAAATGTTCACTTTCCTAATTTACTTCGGTTTCCAAAATGGTCACTTTCCTATTTTAGTTTAGTTTCCAAAACTTAACATTTCTAAAGCATTTCCTTACATTTCCACACATTTCCATACATTTCCATACATTTCCTTTCATTTCCATATATTTCCATACATTCCCATACATTTCCATACATTTCCTTATATTTCCATACATTCCCATACATTTCCATACATTTCCTTACATTTCCTTTCATTTCCTTACATTTCCTTTCATTTCCTTTCATTTCCTTTCATTTCCTTACATTTTCCTTACTTTTCCTTACATTTCCCTACATTTCCTTACATTTCCTTACATTTCCTTTCATTTTCTTTCATCTTAGGGTTCTTGAAACTCTTCAGAACACATCCAACACACCCACTGATCCCACTATCTCATGAATTATGCACGAACGCATAACCCCTAATCTAGGATGTTACAGCTTCTACCCCTTAAAAATAATTTCGTCCTCGAAATTACTTACTATCGCTCATCCGCATACCTAACTCACCACACTACGCTATTGTCACAAGACTCGATCTTAAAGAACTATCATACTTTCTAGGCACATTCTCTAAGTTCACGCTCCTTAGAACTCATTTCTAACGTCACATTTAATTAAAAGTTTTATGAATTAGTCCTTGTTTTACTTGATTACCCGCAAGAAGTTTTATGGAAAGAATTTTTAGAAGTGGTTCTTTCAGATTCATACATGCACACATCTTTTCATTCATTCACACATCCATCAAACAATTATGAACCTTAGTTCATTTAGAGAACGTTGTAGTTTTTTTTTCATTTGTTGTTTTCCACTACCCGGGGTATTTTCGTAATTTGTCCTATGAGGTATTTTCGTAATTTGTCAAAAAGAGAAACGTGATGACTTGGTCTCACTAAGGATATGTGACGACTTGGTCTCACTAAGTGAATGTGGTGACTTGGTCACATTAAGTGAATGTGGTAACTTCAATTACATTATCTAAATGTGGTGTCTCATGACACAAATATCAGTGGCTATGCCACAATATTTTAAGTGGGCGATGAGCACGCCGACCGCAATGATTGCCTCGATGGTGTGTAGCGGATGGAGGTTGACTTAGTAGTCCCCACTGCAGTGCGAGTTGGTATGGGTGGAGTGTAGCGGATGGCATATAGGTTTGGGTTCTGTTTGCATCATTATCTTGAATTTTTATATGAATATGATATGTATGGTGTGCCTATTTCTATTATGTTTGGTGTTGGTTACACATTGAGTCTATCGCTCACCCTGCTGTGGGAACATGTTTCTGTGATGAGAAGTAATGGATCCGGGACGGCAGAACATGTGGTGGCCATGTTCAACTTTGAAGTTTACTTTAATTTGAATCTTTATTTTATTTTAAGTCTTGTATAATTTTATTTTTGGGTTTTGTTTTATGTAATAAGGCCATCGTGATTTATTTTTATTTCGCTTTAATTACTATGTTATGAATTTAGGGCTTTATAAAGAATAAGCCCATTTAATTTAAAATAAGTTTAAACATTTTGTCACCCAAACAAATGGGTTTTGATATAAAATAAATTTGATTTCAACTCGAGCCCAACCCACAACAAACTATCTTCCAAAACACACAGCTTTCAAAGTATTCAATGAATTTGAACAGGTTACTTTGAGGAACATACGGATCCTATCCATTCTCGTAGGTCGTGTGGGTGTTTCAGCTTAGTATCGAGCCCGCTTTTAAACTCTCGGCACTGTGGCCTAAGGCCCAAGACGTTTCCAAAACAAGCCCAAATGAGTTTTATGAAAATATTTCTAAAAGTAGACAGGTTTGATGGCATGGCACCTAAGTCTCCGACCCGCAGTCCACTAGGTAAGTACCCCTAACTATCTGTGTGATTATATGAATTATGAAGGGTAGAAAATGAATGGAACGTAGAATAGCATGATAGAACTTGAACCCTATGATTAGTCTACTCAAACACGTATACATAAGACTTAATACACTAAACAAACCTATGGCTAAGTCAATCAAGTTAGGTGTGGCAACCATGGTATGCAAGTCTAGGAGTGGATCCCAAGAGCTTGGTATTTAAGCGATCCTAGTGACTCACCTCCTCTTCACAGAATCCTACCTGTGCGTAGCTTGGCTCACCCTAAACCAGAGGACTTAGTGGGTGTGGCAACCTCAGACGCATGTCTAGTAATGGTTTTAGTGGGAGCTTGGTACTTAAGCAATCCGTGACTCACCTCCTCTCCACTCGAATCCCGCACAGTGCGTAGCTTTGGTTCGCCTACGACCAGGAGGCTCAACATAAGGCTAAACCCAATAACTAAAACCCAAAGGAACTAGCCATTTTAGGAACCTTAATATTAAAATTTTAAATCATTTTTCCTTAATTCACGAAAACTATTTCTTATACACAATTTTCTCCAAAATTTTGACTTATAAAATTACAAAATACCCCTAGTGGTAAAATTACAAAAAATACCCTTGGTTTATAAAATGCCCAACTACTCAACAGCTTTTGCCAAAATATCATTATCTCATAAATGTTCAAAACCCTAATTTGCAAACTATCGAAAAAATATATATACCTTAATTTATGGAAAATTACAAAATTGCCCTAATCACGAAAATTACCAAATGACCCTAATTTCCAAAATTTTTGCAACAGCACCGATTTGGAAAGTACAATTCTCAAAAAGAACCCTCAAAATTTTACAACTTTTGAAATATCCCCGATTTATTAAATTTTACAATTTACCCCGATTTGTGGGAAAATTACCAAAATACCCCCAAGGTCTAAAAATTTTCGAAATACCCTCGGATTTCAAAAATTTTCCAAAATACCCAGGGAACTTAAAATACCACAAATATTTTGTGACAAAATCACCAAGGAACCTTATTTTGACAAATTATGAAAATACCTCAGAGGACAAATTACGTAAAATACCCCTGTAATGAAAAATAACAACAAATGAAAAACTACAACGTTTCTCCGAATGAACTAAGGTTCATAATTGTTTGATGGATGTATGAATGAATGAAAAGATCATGTGCATGTATGAATACGAAGAACCACTCCTAAATTCCTTTCCATAAAATTTCTTCATGAGTAATAAAGTGAAACAAAAGTACTAATTTATAAAAACTTATTAATCGATCTCGACGTTAGAAATGAGTTCTAGAGGACGCGTCGTCAAGGACGCCAGAGAGAAAGAATAATCGTGTCGTAACCCGTTAGATCGGGTCAAGGGTCCGAGAATGAGTTACCACCGCCACCACTACCCCATTTGTCAATGTCGAAAGAAAGCTCAGATAGGAATGATCTTGTGTCATGTGCTATGTTACGAGTTTTAAAAATAGTGGTGGCGCGGTGGAAATATGGGAGCTCAAAAATCTATACCGAGCGACTCTAAGCCAATCGGGCCGAGGTGTTTCGTGGAGTGTCCGGTGGCACCCAAAGATCAATGAGTATTGGTTGGAAGCAACCGAAGCGTATTATGGATGAACTCGACCGACCCACAAGAGAAGTTGAAAGGATGGTGGCATCATTACGTGATGAAGCGTACCAATGGTGGTTAACTGTCCGGATGGTGCCACCAAGAAGATCGACACAGGAGTATGCTAAGGAGGCATATCGGAAAAAGTATGTCGACACCGGTATATTGATGAGCGGAGGAAAGCTTTTCTAGGACTAGTTCAAGGGAACAAATCGGTAGTAGCATATGAGGTTGAATTTCTGAGGTTAAGCCGATATGCCTGAGGAGTAGTCGCAACTGAACATGAACGCTGTGTTCATTTTGAGGACGGATTAAGGGATGACCTAAGATTATTGATAGCTCCATATCAGGAACGGGAGTTCTCCGCGTTGGTTGAAAAGGCTAAGGTAGCTGAGGGAATCAAGGACTCGACTAGGTAGAACTCTGACAGGAATAGACCCAAGAGGGGTTATGGATCGTCAGGAAATGTGCAGAAAAGGCCCAAAAATGAGGGGTCGAAGGGTCAGCAAGTTGGTACCAGAGGGCAGTATCGTCCTTGTGAGCATTGTGGAAAGAAACATTTAGGTAAGTGTTGGAAAAGGACAGGAGCATATCTTAAGTGTGGGTCCAAGGACCATATGCTCAAGGACTGTCCAAAGATATCAGATGACAAACAACCAAAGAACTCGTAATGTTAATCGGTGCCATAGGAGGACCAGCCTCAACGAGGTCGAGGTGCGTATAACAGACTTAATGGTGCTAGCATAGGACGTGGCAGAAGTGCCGCTAATACTGAGGCAAGGCAGCTGGGTTTGGTTTATGCGGTTCACCGTAGGGAGGATGGAGACGCGCCAGACGTCATAACTGGTACGTTCCTCATTCATGGTAAACCCTATTATGCTTTAATTGATGTGGGCTCGACCCATTCTTATGTTGCCTGTAGTGTAGTTGAAACACTAGGCCTAGACTCTAAACTTTTTGATAGGGAGATGATGGTAGTAAGCCCATTAGGCCAAACTATAGTGGTGAATAAGATCTTTCGAAATATACCCCTAGAAATTCAAGGAGTGAGCTTTCGGGCTGACCTAATGGAGTTACCCTTCGGGAAATTTGACCTCATACTTGGTATGGATTGGTTAGTAGAGCACCGAGCCGTGTTGGATTGTGCAGCTAAACGAATGGAACTAAGAACCCCTGAGGATGAGGTGGTCATTATGATAGGAGAAAGAAGAAACTACTTGACTAATATAGTTTGGTGCTTAAAATTTGAAAGGATGGTTCAGTAAAGGGTGCGGCGTTCTTAGCCTTTGTAAGTGCGTTGGATGGAAAGAAAGAAGGTGTCAAAGGAGTTAGAACGGTAGGGGACTTCGAGGATGTGTTTCCAGAGGAATTACCAGGAATACCCCTAGGTAGAGAAGTTGAATTTGGAATAGACTTACTACCGTGACACAAGACTGTCAATCGCTCCATACCGAATGGCGCCAAAGGAGTTAGTGGAGCTTAAGGCTCAAATCCAAGAATTGTTGGATCGTGGGTTTATTTGACCCAGTGTGTCTCCGTGGGGAGCACCGGTCCTATTTGTGAAGAAGAAGGACGGAACTATGCGTATGTGCATAGACTATCGTCAATTGAATAAGCTGACCATCAAGAACAAGTATCCCTTACCTAGGATTGATGACTTGTTCGATCAGCTGAAGGGAGCAGCAGTGTTTTCAAAGATTGACTTAAGGTCAGGATATCACCAGTTAAAAGTAAAGGAGGTGGATATCCATAAGACAGCTTTCAGAATAAGATACGACCATTTTGAGTTTGTGGTAATGCCATTTGGGTTGATAAACGCCCCAGCCGTATTTATGGATATGATGAACCGAGTGTTTCAACCTTACTTAGACAGGTTCGTCGTAGTGTTCATCGATGATATTTTGGTATATTCTAAGTCTGAAGAGGAACATGATGAGCATCTCCGGATTGTGTTGCAAGTATTAAGGGAGAAGAAGCTTTATGCTAAATTCACAAGTGTAAATTTTAGCTTAGGAAGTTGCTTTCTTAGGACACGTGGTATCCGCCGAGGAATAAGGGTGGATCCTAAGAAAATCGTTGTGTTGATTGGAAACCACCTAAGTCGGTGGCGTAGATTCGTAGTTTCTTAGGATTGGCGTGCTATTACGTAAGGTTCGTAGAAGGATTCTCGCCGATAGCCGCGCCATTAACAAAATTATTGAGGAAGGAAGTACCTTTTGTATGAGCGGATAAGCAATGCGAGAGTTTTGAAAAACTTAAGAAGGTATTAACTAAGCTCCAGTGTTGATTCAACCTGAGGCAGGAAAAGATTTTGTGGTGTCTGTGACGCTTCACATACAGGGTTAGGCTGTGTTCTTATGCAAGATGGAAAAGTAGTCGCTTACGCGTCTCGATAGTTAAGGCCGCATGAGGTGAACTACCCAACCCATGACTTGGAATTGGCAGCAGTGGTCTTTGCTCTCAAGGTGTGGAGGCATTATCTTTATGGAGAAAGGTCAGTAATCTACACAGACCACAAGAGTCTCAAGTACCTGTTGACTCAGAAGGAGTTGAACTTAAGGCAACGAAGGTGGTTGGAATTACCGAAAGACTATGACTGTTCGATAGAATATCATCCGGGCAAGGTAAATGTAGTAGTGGATGCCCTAAGTAGGAAGGTTGTGTCAGATTTAAGAGCAATGTTCGCCCATTTAAGCTTGTATGAGGATGGAAGCCTGTTGGCTGAGTTACAAGTCAAGCCAACGTGGTTGAAGGAGGTGAAAGAGGGACAGTTGGATAATGAGGATTTAAGTGTTAAGTTACAAAAAGCACAGAACGGAGAGTTGGAGGACTATGAAGTTAATGATGAAGGAGTATTATGCTACAAAAGGAAAGTCTGTATGCCAAGGGACAAGGAGTTAGGACAGAGGATTCTTCGGGAAGCGCATAGTAGCCCTTATGCTATGCATCTCGGAGGCATTAAGTTGTATAGAGATTTAAGAGAACAATTTTGGTGGCCTGATCTTAAACAAGAAGTTACTGATCTGTGGAAGATGTCCGACGTGTCGCAAGTTAAGGTGAACACCAAGTTCTATCGGGATTGCTTCACCAATCCAGATTCCAGATGGAAGTGGGAAAGAATTACCATGGACTTCGTTAGTGGGCTTCCCTCACGCCTACTAAGAAGGACTCGGTATGGGTAATAGTGGACCGCTTGACTAAGTCCGCACATTTTATCCTAGTAAGAGTGGATTATCCCTTCAAAAGTTAGCCAAGCTATATGTGGCGTAAATTGTGAGGCTACACGGTCTGCCGGTGTCAATTATTTGAGCATGAGACCCAAGATTCACGCCTCGATTTTGGAGGGCACTTCATCAAGCTTTAGGCACCAAGTTGGATTTCACTACAGCCTTTCATCCACAATCAGACGGGCAGTCTGAACGAGTAATACAAATGTTGGAGGATATGTTGAGAGGATGTGTGATAGATTTCAGAGGAAGTTGGGAGGAGTATTTGCCTTTAGCAGAGTTCGCCTACAACAACAGTTATCAGGCTAGCATTCGAATAGCACCATATGAAGCATTGTACGGACGGAAGTGTCGTACTCCTACCTATTGGACTGAGTTAGGAGAACGTTGAGTTTTGGGACCAGAGATGGTGGTAGAGACGGAAGAGAAGGTTGAGATAATTCGAACACGGTTAAAGGAAGCCTCGGATAGGCAGAAGTCTTATGCCGACCTCAAGCGGAAGGAAATAGAGTTTGAAGTGGGAGACCAAGTGTTTCTAAAAGTCTCACCATGGAATAAGGTGATGAGGTTTGGTCGGAAAGGGAAGTTAAGCCCAAGGTTTATCGGGCCCTATCGGGTACTAAAGCGAGTGGGACCAGTAGCATACCAGCTAGAGTTGCCACCGGAGTTGCAGCAAATGCACAACGTATTCCATGTGTCCATGCTACGTCGCTACCGATCGGATCCCTCTCACGTAGTACTAGTAGAAGAAGTGGAGCTAAGGCCAGGCTTAACCTACGAGGAAGAGCCAATTTAGATTCTAGAACATGACGTGAAAGTACTATGGAGGAAGTCGGTTCCTCTAGTCAAAGTATTGTGGCATAATCATGGATCGGAGGAAGCTTCAGTGGGAGCGAGAGGAGGCAATGCGACAAAGCAATGCCCTCAATTATTTAGTTAGGAAATTTCGAGAATGAAATTATTTTAAGGGGGGTAGAACTGTAACATACTAAAAAGGGCCTATGCATTTTGGCCTAATTGTACGAAAAGACATGTTTTATGTGTTTTGGAATAAATTTGGAATGTTTTTGGAAACCTGAGAATTTATGGAAATGTTACGTTGAAAGTAGGAAAATGACCATTTTTGGAAACCTAAGCAAATTAGGAAAGTGAACATTTTGGAAACCTAAGTAAATTAGGAAAGTGAACATTTTGGAAATTAAGCTAAAAGAGGAAAGTAAACATTTTGGAAACTAAGCCAAAAGAGGAAAGTAAACATTTTAGAAACTACGCTAAAAGAGGAAACTAAACATTTTGGAAACACGAAATGTCAAGTTACTGAGCCACGCGAAAATTTTGGAAACTTAAAATGACCCCAAATGTCGAATTTTAAAGATCAAAGGGAACTTAGGGCGGTGACCTAAAATATAAAGTACGTGAAATTTGACCCATTAACGGACTTGAAAAGTGGCTCAAGATGCCACCTAAGGCCTCGTGAAATGGCCCACATGCAAGGGTGTTGGGCTTGAGTTCAAGCCACATAAGAAGCAAATAAAAGGAGTTTTATTTTGCTTCCATAAGAAGAGAGTTGGACGGCACAAAGGATCTTGAAAGGGGAATTTTAATTCCTTTGGAATTTTTGGCTAATTAGGAGATTTGATGGAATTTAATATTGATAAAATTAAAATTTATCACATAGGAAGAGTTGGCCGATTAAGGGACTCTAAGGCTAATAGTCTTGGCCAAAGAAGGAAAGTAAAGAGCCATTCTTCATTCTTTTCTCTTCATGGGAAACCCCTGTCGAAAATACTCTAGCAAATTAGCATCAATCTTTTCTCCTCTCTTTAGCCGAATACTCTCTGTCAAAACGCTCTCCTTTTCTTTTCTTTTCTTTTCTTTTCTTTTCTTCTACTATCCCTTCACAAAAGCCGATACTTTGTGATCCATAAAAGTGCCATAGCTAAATAGTATAAAGGATCATCCAGGATTTGAAAACGAGGTAAGTACATCTACGTACATTCGGCCAAAAAGGTCTCTTCCATACTTGAATGATAGATCAGATCTAACATGTGATTTCGGCAGGAACCTAAACTAAAAGATCAATTTCGAGATTTGAGAACTCCAAGGCCAAGGCCAATCTTAAGTATTTAGATCAAAAGTGATCAAAAATTAATCGATTTACGGATTTAGGTTTTGGCCGAATACAATGAAGAGAAAAGTGAAGTTTTCGGGATTTAAAATCCATAAGGTAAACACCTAAAAGTATTCGGCCAAGGCTTGTATGATTACATAGATCAGTTCTTTAATTATTAAAAAGCCGAAAACTAACCTATGTTGAGATTTAGGGTTGGCCGAATATCAGGTGAAGGAAAACCAAGTTTTCGGGATTTGAATAATCATCAAATCGGCATCAAAGGTAAGTCTTTTTACAAATCCGACTAGGATTTGGATATTATAGCCAAATAGAATTTATGCTAAGTAATAAATGATAAATCAAATGTAGGGACTAAGGATCTAAACATTAGATCTAGCTTTTCGGAATCTCAAGGAATCGCTAAACAAACCAGGTGTGTGCCCCACACTAATCTTAATAGATTTATGGCTTAAATATGATATATATGTTAATATGAAAGTGTAAGAATGTGGCTAAAGTACCATATTATGGTACAAAGTACTGCACGCTTTTCCTACTCCTACTAGGATTTCGAAATATGTTATATTTAACATGTGAAAAGTGATGTGAAAGTGAAATTAAATATGATATGCATGATATGTATAATTTGGGGCATTCGGGTTATTTGAGAAAGGGGAAGTGAACGTGATGACTTCGGTCTCACTAAGTGAAACGTGATGACTTCGGTCTCACTAAGGATATGTGACGACTTCGGTCTCACTAAGTGAATGTGGTGACTTGATTACGCATTAAGTGAATGTGGTAACTTCGGTTACATTATCTAAATATGGTGTCTCATGACACAAATATCAGGTGGCTATGCCACAATATTTTAAGTGGGCGATGAGCACGTCGACTGCAGCGACTGCCTTCGATGGTGTGTAGTGGATGGAGGGTTGACTTAGTAGTCCCCACGGTGTGCAAGTTGGTACGGGTGGAGTGTAGCGGATGGCATATAGGTTTGGGTTCGGGTTTGCATCATTATCTTGAATTTTTTATATGAATATGATATGTATGGTGTGCCTATTTCTATTATGTTTCGGTGTTGGTTACACATTGAGTCTATCGACTCACCCCGTTGTGGGAACATGTTTAAGGTGATGAGAAGTAATGGACCGGGACTGACGTAACTTGTGGTGGCCATGTTCACTTGAAGTTTAATTTAATTTGAATCTTTATTTTATTTTAAGTACTATACAATTTTATTTTTGGGTTTCGCTTTTATGTAATAAGGCCATCGTGACGATTTTTATTTCTGCTTTAATTACTATGTTATGAATTTAGGGCTTTATAAAGAATAAGCCCATTTAATTTAAAATAAGTTTAAACATTTTGTCACCTGAAACAAATGAGTTTTTGATATAAAATAAATTTGTTTTCAACTCGAGCCCAACCCACAACAAACTATCTTCCAAAACACACGGTTTTCAAAGTATTCGAATGAATTTGAACCGGGTTACTTCGAGGAACATACCAGATCCGGTCCATTCTCGTAGGCCGGGTGTGGGGTGTTTCAGTCGATACTTTCTCAGATTTCACTCGTATATCGTCCAAAACCATTCATCACAATTCAATATTAAATGAACTTGAATAATTCAACTTAAATACATTTATTTGTATATAGACTTAACTCGTATTCAAATATAAACAAGCATATTCGACTACTCGATCACTTTCGACTTTCCTCGATCTAAATCAATTTTCTTTGGTTCTTGATCTATACATATTCAAATTTAACTCATTTATTCACCAAATCATTCAATTCAATCCAAAAACACATATTTTGGGAAATTTACAAATTAGCCCTCACATTTTCACATTTTGACATTTAAGTCCTTATTTCACAAAATCATAAAATACACAAAATTCCATTATACCCATACTTAGCTGAATTTTTATCATGATCATACAAGTCCATACATTTCATTTATTTCATATGTTAGTCCCTCAAAATATTATTTTCACAATTTAGTCCAAATTACTCAAATTCACCAATATTCCAAAGACAAAACATGTTAATCTAACACATATATTTCATATTTCATCAACTAATATCACAAAACTCAAGTATTCATCAATGACAAATTTCAAATTCTTCATCAAATCCAAAATTAAGGCATGGGTTTTGTAGTACTCAAGCAACGATTACAAAACGTAGAAATTATCAAAATCTAACAAAACATACCTTAATTAGACCTAGAAGTGGCGAATATGTAAAAGGCTCAAACCTTCTTTTCTTTTCTAATTTCGATGGATGAACACACATAATGGCTTAATTTTAAGCTTTTGTTGTAATAATAATACCCTTATCTAATCATTTACTAATTTGGCCTTTTAATTAACATATAAAATTTATATTCATTAAGGCCATTTATGTCCATTATCTTATATAATGATTTAATTGCTTCATAAGGCCAACACATTAATAAAGACATAACACATAAGTACTTTTAACACACACAATTAGATCCTTTTATCAAATTAAACACACAAACAGTTAATTAATTCACGAAACTTTCACACATGCTTAATCACATATTGCAAACACGTAAAATAATATTAAAATATTTTTCTAATATGTGGTCCTGAAACCACTATTCCGACTAGGTTCTAAACCAGACTGTTACAATCTATGCATGTAGGATATTGATGTCTTAGCTATGTGTATGTATATGCAGTTGTGGTATTATTCTTGCTTTTCTATTCATCTTAAAAGTTTGAGTTTTTTCTTTCTGGATCTCACTTAGTTCTTTTGAACTTACCCCTTTCTCTTTCCAATCTCCCCAAGTGGTACTTTGTCGTAGGCTTGTTGAAAGAACTCAGCTAGAATGAGTGACATCTGTATTGAGCTTCGCTTGTGTTTGTTTTCTAACATGAATATGTTCTTTTGGGGGTGGCATGTATTTCTATTTTGAATTTGAATCTCTAATATAGTACCCTTTTTTTTATCTAATTAGAGTTTTAAAATAATGTTACTCCTTGAAGGATTGGTTAAAGTTTTTTATGAATTATGTTTTGTGAAGTGACTTCTACTTGTATACGCCAAATTGTCTTATCAGTTATTATCACATCAAGAATTGTATTTTAGGGGAAAGATTTCAACTGAAAGCTTTAAATTTAATGGTGTTTATATATTGCAACATACTAGTTTGATTACTTGTGTTTAAAAAATTTTCCTCAAACTTTAAATTCAATGACCTAATGATCTTTTGAGTCTTCCACTAAACAAGCTTCTATCATAAAGTGATCCATACCTTTGCCTTCGATAGTTAGGTATTCTTTTCACTCTTTATAGTTTGCCTTCAAGTGTCGTTTCTTGCTGTAGAGGAAGCATTTATACTTAGATAAGTCTTTTGGCATTCTGGTTGTCTTTCTTTCCACTTGTGGTGGCCTAGAGAACTTAGCCTTGCCTTTCTTAATGCTCTTTCCCTTCTGTTTTGTTGAAAAAGCGATGACTACATTCGCTTCTGCTCTTCAGATCAGCTGACCACCGTTCAACATCAACTCATAGAATTGTGATTCCTTCATGAGCTGTGTAAGCATTAAGTTTTTGTTGCCAATGTTATATGTAACCCGAAAAATAGCAAAATCCTTAGACAAGCTTTTGAACAACATCTCTATTTGGGTGTTTTAGTCCAAATTGGCCTAATTGTCTACTGCTTCAGAAAAGTAGCCCATAAGAGTGATCATATGGTCTTTGATTGGAGTGTTAAGCTTTTGCTTGGCACTCATTAAGCTACTTATATTAAATTATTGAGCCAAGGTAGCTTGGCTTTTGAACATGTCTTCTAGCTTATCTAGAATCACTTTAGAAGTCTTAGAACTCTCCAGGTTCTTATACAGAGTGTTGGTCATGCTTGCTAGCATATTACAACGAGCTATCTCATCAAACTCATCCAAGCATTTCTAGCCTCAGTTTGATTAGACAGAAGACACTTAATATCAAGAACTGTTTTAAGTTTCTCATAGCTCAGGACAATTATCATGTTCCTTTTTCATTCATTATAGTTGTTTCCACTTAGTTTGTTTTCAGTGAATATGTTTACTAAAGAAGTTGGTGCCATTTTTTAACTAAAAATAAAACTTCCGTATATTAATAAGTTTATATTAAGCAAATGTTTGAAAAAGTTTTACAACATTATGATATGCATTAAGATGATGTATGCATCTTATATTAAACCTTGGGAACATTTGTAAGTTGTTGCAATGATCATTCTCACACCCATTGAATCAAGCCACCATAGGGTGAGCATGATCAATTAGTAAGAACATGGATTTCCATCCAATTAGTACATGAACCTAATTCATTAGGCGTTTAAATGTACTAATAATCGTGTAACATTTGGTCATCATTCTAACTTAAGTAGAGCTTCGTGGGGAGTTACTTAACCTAAAGATCTTGAGTGTATAACCATCAACACAACACCTATCGTATCATGCACCATAAATGAGTCACCATGGGACAATCTCACCGAGCAACATGCTTTGACTAGTAGTCCTCTTTTGAAGATATAATTTCTTGACCTATCGCATGATAATGCCTACCACAAAGGCTAATTCAATTATCATTTGATCGCAAGAGACATCTTCTTACTATCGAGAAATCTAGTCAGTGAAATCCATATTACAATCCTATCATAGGGTAGTGCAATTTTCATGCCATCACAAGAGACCATTGATGGAGGTCGTAGGTCTTGTTTAGAGACCTTCTCCCACTCAATATTTATAAAACCCATGCAAGGCTTTTATAATTTTCGGTTTCTATCATATCTGATCAATAAATGGATGACAAGTACATGTGGCATTCTTTCCTAATCTATATGGCATGCTTATCTCATATATGCATGACATGCTATGGCAATTTTATAATAATCACATCCAATTATTCACAAGAGTCAATTAAGCAATTTGATTCTCCATAGTTTTTCTTTTAAGGGAAGAATTGAAAAAGTGAGTGTGAACCATGCACTAGGCAGGTTCCCAAGGAAAGGAGGTGAGACGTACTTGACCACTTAAAAACCAAGCCTTTCCTTGCGAGATCCAGTCCAAGACATACACCTTATAATTACCACACTTCTCAAAGTAATCGAATAACCTAAAGAAGTGAATGGAATAATACAATACATGTATTTTCTTATTACCACACTTCTTATCTTCAATAGATCAGTTGTGGATTATCTTATACACATATATCACAATTATATCATAAACAATTATTAAATAGATATATAAAAAGATAGGTAAAAAAATTGCCAGCCAAAGTTTCCATGGCTCTATTTCTAGAAAATAAATGAAAAACCAAAAAAATAAAAATTACATGGCTTTTAACCACAAGGCATTCCTTGTGTCTTCGACCGCCATCGCTCCATCTTCTCCTTATCGTGGACTCTTTTCCTGGAAAGATTACATTTATGTCCTGTATCTATTTTCGACTCACAAGAATTATATAAATAAAAAATAATCATGCATAGAGATGATACTCCATTATCTATTTTCTAAGAACCACAGCATTGGCAAAAAATAATAATTATATAACAAAAATATATAATATTGCATTCATTCACATAAATTCACCTAAAAATGTGAATAATTATAAGAATGTCACTTCTTATCAAATATCAATCAAACATGATGAAGAGAGAGATTCGGTCTCGATTTACACCATAAACATAGCATAATCTGACGCTTTGATACCAATTGTTGGAAAAATCTCAGTTTGAAAATAGTTTTCTTACACAGCGAAAAATTAAAATTTTGAAAACTGACCTAGTTTGTGATATTTATACCAATAAACCTTAACTGAATTTGTACATGTGTTTTTAGCTTATCAGATGTACACTGTTCCTGGATTTCAACCAAATGATATTCTCTACTATTCTTATACCACGAACAACTTCAAGTGTAGGCTCGAACTAATTGAATCGAAACACAAAACTAGACAAATTTTTCTCTCCTTTTGGGGTGAAAATGAAAATTCTCTCTTTTTAAGAGAAACTAGTAGAATTGTTATTCTGAAAAAATATATGTAATAGTTGAGAATAAATTCTCTCTATTTTTCGTCAGATTAACAATCTCTCAAAATTGTGTTAATAGTTCTATTGGTGCCATCTATTTATAGGAAGAGAAGGTCTCCCTTTAAGAGTTTTAGAAGTTTATTTCTATTAGAAAAATGATATCCTAGTTCAACTAGGATGTAGAGGTTGGCAACCCTAGTTAATAATACTATGGTTCTGTCATCCCACCTTGTTACATGATAGGCTTTTTAGGCCTCTCTCACATTGGGCCCAATTACTAGTACTTCCTTGATTTTTTGACCTAGTACATTGTAATTTGATCCAACCCGATTATATTTTTCTATTTCCCAAAATAAACTTCAATATATACATGTTAAATAATTTTCTCATCCCAATTTTACCCCAATAAAATTTTGATGATTTTACTCCGATAAAATTTTGACGATTTTACCCTTGATAAAATTTTGAGAAAATTCATTCAATATTTTGTAACTCAACATGTTCACTATGATATAATGATTTATTTTCATTTTCTGGCTTTAAAACAACTCAAAAACATAAACTTATTATTCCGATCATTTTTTAGTAATCCATATATAATTGCAAATGAATCATTGCCATTTCCATTACCATTTCCATTTTTGGAAACCTAAATTCATTTCCCAATGATTTCATTTCTCTATTTTGGAAAAAGCCATAATCATTCCTGAATGTTTCTCATTTCTCATTTTCTATTCATTTCTATTCAAACACACAATTTATTTATGGTTTCATCGAGCTATCGGAGGGACTAATTAGACATATGTAGTTGAGGCTCAAATGATTTATAATTATGTTTTAGTTTTTCACCTATTAATTATAAAATCATTTAGTCACAATATCATTCCACAAATATTATGATTGAGCTCTCCCGAATGACAGAGCGTTACGAAAGCAACTACTCAGTACATGTCCAATGACCTTGTCATAAGTGTACTACCTTTATAGGATATCCTTGATATCTTTCTAATAATATTCATTCTCCAAATATGATCCTATTTTATCCCATGGTAACCATTACATCTTCCATCATTAAAAGTCAATCACTATGAAATAGTGATCAAATCATCCATCACAAATATGGACGACTCGTGGCCAACGTTTACTTTTCATCAGCCATGTAATGCCAATGACAAGATATCATTTACCCATGTTTTGGACTATGAATTTCACTGTTGTGAATGACACTACATACTATAGAATTAGTACACTTAATGCACCAGCTTTCAATTCCTTTTCTATTTGAACTCAGTCTTTTACTTCACCAAAGTGTACGAGTCATGCATATATAGTCTGCCATCCACTTAGGATTTAGGTATGCCACACTATGAATGTCACAAGTGAATAAATCCATAAAAAGATTCAGGATCAATCCTACTTGGGTTCTATTTAGTGTAATGTCAGTCTAGTCAGTAAATTTTTGTCTCTATCTTATGGGAGTCATCTGCTATGATGCCTAAGATAAGGCATCTCCCCAATTGGACTTAATAGTTGATATTTTAGTCTTTTAATTGGCTTTCTAATTTCCGTTAAGGTTCATCTACTAATACAAGTTGTCTTTCCATACTACGATCCTACCACATAATACTCCTTAGTATTAGTTAAATATTTCGACAACCAATGAGCAACATTTTCTTCCATTTTGTTTTCCGTGCAAAAACAATGTGAGGATAGTATACAAAGTATTAATGTAATTTATGAATAATTTTATTAATATATATGTTCGAGAAATTTACAAGTGGACTTAGACAAAAATACTACATTTAAGGCACCAAACTCAACATGTATTGTTTATGATATTTAGTATATTTATTGGCTTGAATGATATATTTACTATTTATTATTGTTGACTAGAGTTAAGACTCACACTGAGCTTTTTAGCTTACCCCTTAGTTTACTATTTTTATAGGTAACCGCCAAGGCTAAGACTTCGAACACGGCTATCGGAGGAGCTTCTCGAATATTTTCACATTTTAAGTACTTTAAACTTAATTTTAATAATTGTTTTGGGGCTGTAGTAATTTTAAATTCGAATTGTGGCATGGGACTCTATTTTGTGGATTATTATTTCGTTTTACAATACATTAATTTTTTAAAAACTACATAAATTGGTATTTGATAAGAGTATACATGAAACTTGATTTTTATTAAATCTAACAAAACATCTATTTTCCGCTGCATTAATGAAAATAAGTTTAGGATAAAATTACAACTTATTTTTTGAAATGAATGATCTTTACAAAAGGAAATTCTAAACACACTTGATTTATGAAATTAACATGTTTTTGTGAAATAAGGACAAATATCCAAGTTCACTAGGTTTGAATAAAAAGGCAAAAGGGTTTTAAAATATATATTTAAATTACAAATGTTTTTCTCTGTCATTTTGGTGGCCAATGTAGCCTTCAGAATTTGATCATAATATCTAGCTTGGATTTTGGCGGTTATAATTTATGAATTCTTAGTCATATCATCAATGATTTTGCAGGCTCGTTCATACGTATGAAACATGAGAGATCCGTCAATTGCTCTATCTACACTAGATCTAATGTGTCTATCAACACTGTTATAGAAAATTTGTATATGGAGTCACGATTGCAATTCATGATGTGGGCACTTCCTTAGCATCATCTTGAAACATTCCCACACCTCGTATAGGGATTAAACTTTGTATTGTTTAAAATTGTAGATTTTTCGCCTAAGTTGAATGATTCAACTAATTAGGAAAATTTTATAGAGAAAATTTTTCATTAGATCATTCCATGTTGTAATAGAACCTTGTTCTAATAAGTCTAACCAATCAGTTGCATTGTCGTATAGTTAGAACGGAAATAACAAAAGAAGCACAAAATCATTGGATACCCTATTGTATTTGAAGGTGTTGCAAAGTTGTTGTAACACCCCAAACCCAACCTAGAAGTTAGGCCCGAGTCTAGAATGCACATTAAAGGCACACTTCAAAACGATTTTACAATTTAACAATTTAAGGCCCAAAAACCCAAAACCCTTGTATCTTGTGAAGTTAAGAGGAAAAACCCAAATTTTAAGAAAACGATCATATGTTGAGTTATTTCAAAAGCCATGCTAACTGTAGAAACCATTTTTATTTTAAGTTTGAAAAAGCGGTTGACTTAAAATGTGGCGTGAAATCGCCACCAACCTTTTTGTTTAGGTGTGATTGGATCACCTTGAAAAATTTATTGGTCTTCAAAATTAAATAACAAAGGGTTTAGGAATCGGTTATGCACAGGAAGGATTAGCACCCCCATACAGAGCGGGTACCAAAATCGATTAATTAATGTCCTTACATTGAAAACTTGAAAATCTTAAGACATAATTATTCGATTTTGGTTCCCGTTCTGGGGCGTATGCATATTGGGGTGCCAATCCTTCCTCGTGCGTAACCGATTCCTGAACCCTTTTGTTATTTAATTTTGAAGACTAATAAAATTCTTCAAGGTGATCCAATCACACCTAAATAAAAAAGGTTGGTGGCGACTCTACGTCACATTTTTAAGTCAACCCCATTTTTTCAAACTTAAAATAAAAATGGTTTCGATAGCTTGGCGACTCCACTGGGGACTGGTTGAGAGTCAGACCATAGATTGATTAATTTTTGTCCTTTTAATTGAAATTTGGAAAATTGTTTTGAAAAATCATGTTTCTTTTGATGCATTTTTTGGTGCTATGATTACAATAATGTCAAGAACCATAAAATACTCTTGTATTACATTGCATAACCATTTTGGTTGTACCTTTTAAGTGGGGGTGAGAAATTATGCCTTCGCGAGGTTTTCACCTCCGCATGGGCTAGTGGACTGCTTCTGGGATACATCTGTACCTATGTGCTTCGTTTGATTTTCATCTCTGCATGGCCATAGGGAAATGTATTCCCCTAAATCGAACTCGATCTATATGAGCCTATAATGGGTGAGGATTGAGGAATCTGCTGGTTCAGGTACCCATTCCTTAGAACCAAACCACATATAGTGAACCTTAGGAGCCCACTTTAGATAGAACTATGCCAAACCCTAGTGGTCACCCGGACATGTGTTCTATTTTGTTTATTAATCTTGCACTAAAGTGTTTTCTTTTGTTTTGATTGAATTGCATCTCATCATCATAGAAAGGAGGTGTTGATTAATATTCGATTGCTAAATAGAAAAGTTTGTCATAAGGAAATGGATTACTTGATAAAGTGGGTTATAATACGGTCGTCTGATTATAGTCCAAGTAAACAACGAGAGAAGGCTGATAGTCCGTAGAAGACTTCACCCGAGGATTCAAGTTGATAAAGACTATTCAATAGCCACCACATCTCAAAGGATCTAACGAGCATCACGAAGGATAGGTGAGTGAATAGTCACGACCTAGACCAAACAACAAGGAGCTAGAAGAGGCATCTATTAAGAAAGTTCATAGGACCCGACCATAACATCCGGATACGAAGAAAAGGATTGGTGTCTTCACCTAGATTATGAGGACAAAGCCGCATACATAATCTATTTTATGTAAAGAAATTTATTTTCTAGAAAAGTTCTTCTAATGGAATTGAATTTAGAATCAATGCCTCTCTTTTTTGCATTCATTCCATGCATTTGCATTGCATCGCATTATATGCATTAAAATTTATAGAAAGGCTCTGATTAATTAAAAATTATTCCTTAGAAGACATGGAACAAAGTTGGAGAGATTAGAGCAAAGGCAAATATTGATGCAAGGGCAATTGGCCAAAATTTAATAGGATATGCGAGATCAAATGAATATGATGCGCAAGTTAACCCAATTACTAGTCAGAGGGCTTGAAAAAAGGAGTGGCCCAGTGGTCAGCAGTGTGGGTGATGATGAAGACATCATTTATTCCCCGATAAGTATCCCTACTCAACCAGACAGGCATTAGTTTGGGGTACCCATTATTATTGGACCCCAATGTCAGACTGATACTTCAAACTTGTTGAACTTCCCGATGGGTTCAGGGTTTCACCCAGAGGATGATCAAGTTGATTCTGTTGTTCTTGGCTCAATAGAGACAAAGAAAAGGGGAGTGGGGATTTCAAATGCCCTAAGGAAGAAGAAAAAGGAAATGAATAATGAGTAAGTATAATAAGGGCAATTCAAAGCCAGCCAAACATAATAGCTATCGGCTATCAAGTTTCCCCAAGACAAGAGACTAATCCAAAATTGAACTTGAAACAATTCCAGTTCGTGCCCATTCCAATCTCGTATAGGGAGTTGTATCAAATTTTGTTGGCGCACATGTTGTATCCCCTTTTCATATAGAACCAATATGGTTCCCATACCCCAAATGGTGCTTCATAAATGTCCAATGTGAATACCATGGTGGAATCATAGGGCATTTGATCGAGGACTGTGCCACTTTTAAAAAAATAATCGAAAGACTCATTAGATTGGGTATCGTAAAATTTGATGATCTTTTGGTATAAAAATTCGTTACCCAACCTTTCTGTTAAAGGGGTAAACATCGTGAGTCCCATGATAGGTAGGGGCACGATATCCAAGGATCCATTGAGTTCAGGGCCTTAGTGCAACGCCTGATGGATAATAAATTGAAGAGATCAGAGACCCAATGGGAATGTTGGGAAACATAGACATTAACGACATATTCGAAGAGAGAACCAAGGAATAAACTTTTCCAATCTTTTTCCTTTTATGTACTTGGGATGTTTTAAACAATGGGACTATGGAAGGGATCCCTGTATTTTTAGAGTTAATCTAGAGTAATATTCAAAACATGCTTATTTCCCAGAAGTAATAAGAATCCATTTGTGAAATGGGCTTGTGTCCAGAATTTTTATTTCAATAAAATGCATATTTTTAAATATTTTTTTCATTTTTTACATTTCATACTGTACATTCTTTTGTGCTTTAAAATATTCTTTCATTCTTTATTCATGACCATACCATAAAAATAATTATCCTTAGAATCATTTATTCTTTGGATTGCCTTTATACTTAGGTATCCAGATATCAATGACATGAGCTACATTGTTACTGACTCCGTTTTTGAATGAGATATGGGTCTAGGGGATCTAAGAACTTCGAAGATGACAGAGATTGTAGCCTATCTTTTGATTTGTTAAGGATGGTAAAACAAGTGAAAATAGACTCCATTTTGCAAAGGGTCAGTGGATGTTGTGAGATTAGGAAAGGCAAAAGATCGAAGCCTAACTCACCACAGAAATAAGGCGAGACATCATTGAGCTATTTTCAAAAATTCCAAGATGTTTTCGCACAATCATATCGTGGAATGCCGGGCTTGAAATGTGGGTATGCTATTTAAAGAATTCATGATAATGGTTCTACCATGGTTAGGTTAATCAGGAGGATCGGGCTACTAGTTTACCAAAAAAAAAGTAAATTGCATCAGTTACGCCGTAAATGCCAAATTGGTGAAGGTAAGACTTATGTGCCTCTTCCATTCTTTTAATAAGTGGGGCATAGATGTTATGGGGTAGATCTCTTCAAAAGCATCTAGCCAATACCAATCCATCTCTGTGGTTGTCAATTACTTCACTAAGAGGGTGAAGGTTGCTTTATATGCCAAAGTTACAAAGTCAGTAGTCATCAAATTCAAATCCAAATTCAAATTCAAAGCCAAATCCAAATCCAAATTCAAATCCAAATCCAAATTCAAAGCCAAATCCAAATCCAAATTCAAATCCAAATTCAAATTCAAATTCAAATTAAAAAAAAAAAGTGGCAATAAAGAATACCAGAAAGAAACATGTTTAACATGATTGCACAATGTCAAAAATATATATTCTGTTCAAAGATCAGACATCATATTAGTACAAAGAAAGACAACCAAAAAATCATTCAAAATTTTTGAAAATGACTGAGACTTGTAAAGGTTGGCATAGAGAGGTTTCCATTTACCCTCTATGTTTCTTGAACGTTGGCCAGGACATTCACTGGGGCAACATCTTTCTCATTGGTTTATGAAAGGGAGGCAATTGTTGGAAGTTAAGATTCTTTTTCTCCAAGCTTTGATTGAATTAAGAATTGGATGAAATAGAATGTTTCCAGTAAGCTTAATTAAAGTATTCAAAACGGATGATACGGGCCTATGACAAAGAGGTTCGCCCAAGAGAATTTCATGATGGGGCCCTGGCATTAAGAAGGATCCTTATCATACAAAAGGACTTTAGAGGAAAGTAAATGCTAAATTTGGAAAAACCTTATATAGTGAAGAAGGCTTGTTCTGGAAGATCATTAACTTTGACCAAGATGGATGGCAAGGACATGCTCAAGCCGGTGAATTTAGATTTCATCTAAAAGGAGAGGCCAATGTGAAAAACCACAAAGGGCGCCTTGAGACCTTTTAAAAAAGAAATAAAAAAAAATATTTTTTCAATCAAAAAAGAAGAAAGAAAAAGGAGAGGCCAAGGCGAAAACCCACAAAGGGCGCTTTGAGACCAAAGGGGATTTGAGTTGAAAATCCAAAAAGGGCAGCTTCAAATTTTGATCGAATGTGTGGCTTACAGTAGTTTCGCTATGCTTGAATTAACAATGAGGAAGTATGTGACGTATTGGGGCATTGACAAAGTACTCGAGATCTCCTAAACACATCCTAAGCACAAAATGGTCCTCAAGAAGTTTGAACAAGAGAAGCTCAGGCTGCGATATCTGGGGCACCTAGTTTCCATATTACCCATTCTAGATTTGTTATCTTTAATTATTTTATTCATTTCAAAATACACTACCAATAAATTTCCTTTGATTGCATTTGCTAGCTTTTCTTAACTTATTTGTTTTGAGCTACGCTCCTAATTAATTTCTTTCGTGTCTATTGTTATGATATTTTCAAGCATTTTGCATTGAAATGATGATTAGTGGACTAATAATACTTTCATAAAAGGAGTTTCGTATATTACTCTAGAAACTTCTGAACAATAAAAGAACTTGAAACAGGATTATTGTTTCAAACCCACCAAGTTTAGGGGTGAAAATATTGGAGGACAAGTCTAAACAGAGACTATCTCTCTGGTTTTGTTTTTCAAAAAAATAGTGATTGAACAAAATGACAAGATATTGCGTCAGTGATACAATAGGCAATGATAACCCAAGTGTAAAAAAAGAATCATTCTCGAAAAATGATATTATGCATATATGCAAATATCATGCATACACATTTGATTGGGTCACTTAGGGAGTATTAGTTGATTGAACAAGTTACAGTCCTCTACCCTTGAGTTGTGATGGTATAGAAAGTGATACAGGTCCTGTACCTTTAAATAACAATGGGATAGGTTGAAGAAGAAACAAATCCTACATTTTGGACTCACAATGGGATAGATTGGAAAAGATTCAGATTTTATACTCCAGTGTCAAAATAAGATGAACCCTGAAGTTATAATGGGGCAAATCTGTTAAGCAAGATATATTTGTTTTCTCAAGTTTTCTATTCAGATTATCAGCCGAACAAGAGGGTAGCATAACACGTTAGTGATAAAGCCTTGATAAACAATAAGCGATGACAACCCTAAGCATTTAAAAAGGGATTATTCCCTTGAAATTCTGCATTCATGCAAAACACATTTAGTTAGGAGCATGTGATTCATTCTGATCATTGCATCCTAATCATTATACTTTAAAAAAAGATCATTCTTATGACATTCTGCATTCATGCAAATGTCATCCAGTCAAGAGCATTTGATTCATTCCGATCATTGCATCCTAATCATTGTAAGAAATCATTCTCATGACATTTTGCATTAATGCAAATGTCGTCCATAATACATTTAATTAGAAGCATTAGATTCATTCTGATCATTGCATCCTAACCATAACCGTAAACACATAAAATTTATTTTACAGGACAGGTCCCCTAGACGGCGGTGTCGCAACATCGGTGGAGTCACAGATCTTAAATTCCTGAGCGAAGTGGATCAAAAATACTAGTCTGGCATCTCTGAGTTTACAGTGGAGCAGATTGAAGATAACAGATCTGACATTCATGAAGTTGCAGGAGCAGATCGAATACATCAGATCTTGTCTCCCTGAGTTTGCAGTGGAGCAGATTAAAGATAGCAAATCTGGCATTCCTAAAGTTACAGGAGCAGATTGAAGATAGCAGATTTGGCATTCCTGAAGTTGTAGGAGCAGATCGAATACATCAGATCTCGTCTCCCTGAGTTTGCAGTGGAGCAGATTGAAGATAGCAAATCTGGCATTCCTGAAGTTGTAGGAGCAGATTGAAGATAGAAGATCTGGCATTCTTGAAGTTGTAGGAGCAGATTGAAGATAGCACATATGGCATTCCTGAAGTTGCAGGAGAAGGTTGAAGACATTAGATCTTGTCTCTCTGAGTTTGCAGTGGAGTAGATTGAAGATAGTAGATCTGGCATTCCTAAAGTTGCAGGAGCAGATCGAAGACATCAGGTTTTGCATCCCTAAGTTTGTAGTGGAGCAGTCCGAAAAGTGCAGATCTTGTCTCCTCGAGATAGTAGTGGGGCAGATTAAATTCGGCGAATCTTATTTCTATGAATTGGCAATAGAGCATATTCAAGTTACCTAGCCTTATCTTCCTAGGATAGCAAGGGAGCAAGCTAAAGATTGAAAGATGGTGAATCTTATCTTTCCGTGGTAATAGGGAAGTAGATTGAAGCTACAAGTCTAAATTCCTTGAATTGGATCGAAGCGCTAGTTCTCATGCCCTTGAAGATACAGTGGGATGGAATGAAGCTATTCGAAGAAGAAAAGAACCAAGAGAAGTCAAGAAGACCGGGCAAATTTGGTTCTTTTATAGTCTTTACTTTATTCCCTTTACACGATAATGAGCAAAGAGGGGCAGCTGTAAAAACCCAAATTTGCCCGGGGCCTATTAACCTAATATTAACCCAATAAAAACCAAAATTAAATTAAAACCAAAATACCAAAATAATAAATAATTAATCCAACAATCCATAATAGTCCAAAGTTAATACCCAGATACATAGCTTAAACTCTAACCCAAAATAATATGGTGCGATCTGAGCCCAAACTTACAAATAAACCTCAGACCCGATTGAGGCCCAAAACCAGACAGCTTAACTCGAAGCCCAAAATGCCAAATATGGCTCGAATGACCCAACATTCTCAGTGCCTTCCAGAAACCCTAGAGGTTTCTGGAGATTTCTAGCGCTGTAGCTCTATTCCACGCTCCTTGAGTGCATCCATGCCAACGGCAATCACACGCATGCGCCAAAGATCGCTAGAGATCTCATTCGCATTGTACACCAATGAAAAGAAAATAGTAGCAAGAACCAATAGTGTAGAATACAGTAGAAACTATTAAGAAAATGGTGTATCTGGTTTCTTTCTTTGGCTATTTAAAAGGCCGAATATTGTACACTACTTTTTTACGGAGGATAGAAAAACAAATCCAAAGAATACCAAATCGAAAAGAAAGAGTAAAAATTAGAAGCTGATTTCATTTCTTGAAAATCTTTTTCCTTTCGCTTTTTTTCTTTCTCTTCCTTTCTTAATATGTTTTTTTCTATGTTCACGTGAAAATAAAAAGAAAAAGAGGAACGTACCATTATGAATATCTTCGTCTCCTCCGTCGCAATTGGAGTTGGGCGAAGACGATGGATAAACCATCATAAATATACCCGTTTTCTCCGTCACCATCGGAGTTAGACGTTGGTTAGAGAGCTAGGCTTCAAGATCAGTATTCTTGAAGCAAATCGGGTCTTTCGAGTACTGCTTTTCGATAGTTATGGCGGCGATTGGGTTGTAAATAGAAGGGGTTTTGGATTGCGACTGTGGAAGAGAATAGGAGAGGATTAGGGTTTCATTTAAGAAATAAAATGCTGATTTTTTTTAAACACTGGTTTTTAATGTATTAAGGGAACGGCATCGTTTAATTTTGTTTCAATAATGTTGAAACGATGCCGTGTGACTCAGCCCCATCCGATCCGATTCATAAGCCCAGGATCCGCACGTTTTTTGCAATAAGGGAATATTTATGCATTTAGTCCTTTTTTGTTATACTATTATTTAATCAAATATGTTATACATTTTTTTGTTCTTTTAATTGAGCCATACAATTTGTGCGTTGTTTCAATCTAGACCTGTCTACGTGCTGTGTTTTAGATATTGGAGTACTTTCTAAATTGATCCCTTATTTTTTATGCGAACTTCAATGTGATCCTCGATTTTGTCTAGATAATTTTGTTTACCCATGAAATAATATTGTAATTTTATTTTACTTCAATTAAGTGTTAATTTTGTAACTTTTTTTGGCATTAAATTCATTTACTATCCATGATATTTTAATTAATTTATTTTGAAAGTGATTCTATAATGTTTTAATTTATTTCATTTATATGTATTTGGTTAATTGGTATTATACTAATATTTATTTTCAAAAGCATATATTAGGTATTTCTTTAATAATTTATATAATTTTTAATTTAAATTCAATTATATGTTGTTATCTTGTACAAGAATAAGATTTTTGCGTATTATTTCATACATACGTTTCTTCTTAAACTTACATTTTATATCATTTACAATTACTTATATATATGTATTTCTATTTTTAATATATGTAATTTATTAATTTGAAAGACTATGTTTTATTGTACACTCTAATTCATCTCATATATTTTATATCTTATTATTTATATATGTTTACATATATATATATATATATATATATATATATATATGCGTAAATTCTCTTTAAAATATGTTCTAATAGGTATATTCATAAATTATTTCATTGTAAATAATTCCGTAAAGTGTTAATTTCAAAATCAACTTACTTTATTTATTTTAAATATTTTTTAGCATCCAAGATTTTATTTTATGTTAACTTATCATGGTCAATTTTGTAGAATTATTATATTTTATAGCCTATTGTTAATATGATGTTTAATTTGTATATATTTCATGATAAATGTTGGTGCATCTTATTATTGTATTATGCCTCAAACTCCAATATATTCAAGCCTTTGTTAAATGTTTCATTTCATTAAAAATTGTACATTGAGCCAATTTTAAGATTACGTATTTGAAAATTTTTCAAGATAAGGCAATATTGGTATGTTTGGAAGTTCAGAAAATTACGCCCTAACGTACTGGGTGTCAATTTTCTGTTTAACCAAATAACCAAATACCCTTTTTAATTTCATGTTTGAAGATCAAAGACTATCTCGATGTCGAAGTATGATCGTGTTATATCCTAACGTATTAGATATGATACATTTATTACTTTGAAACGAGTTAATCTTGAGATTCAATTCAAAATTAATTAACCTTCCTTAAAAATAATTATGTCTTAAGATTTTCAAGTTTTCAACGTAAGGACATTAATCAATCGATTTTGGTACCCGTTCTAAGGCGTATGGGGGTGCTAATCCTTCCTCGTGCGTAACCGATTCTCGAACCCTTTTGTTATTTAATTTCGAAGACCAATAAAATTCTTCAAGGTGATCCAATCACACCTAAACAAAAAAGGTTGGTGGTGACTCTACGTCACATTTTTAAATCGACCCATTTTTTCAAACATAAAATAAAAATGGTTTCGACACTAACTATGTTGAGTTATTTCGAAAACCATGCTAACTTTAGAAATTTTATGAATTTTATTAAGCGGATAGTTGAAACAATAATAACAAATCCAAAATCTAAAGTCAATTAGGAGTTACATGGCCTTGTTACAATCCAATAAAAAAAACAAAGTATTTAAAAACATATTCATTTGAACAAATTAAAACATTTGATTAGCTTTTAGTGTGGCCATCTCCGAGTCCTCTCCCACGTCGAGCCGTCTATTCAGGATTACCTAAAACAATAAATTAAAGGGTGTGAGTTTCGAAACTCAGTGTGTACAACCCTTGGCAATAAAATCACATACAAATATTCACATTGGGCTTAAGCCCTATCAAAATCGGTGGTCTTGAGCCTTAGCCCACATTGACCTCATATCATATCATTTCGTATCATATACAATCAAGATAATGCAAAACCCATCCCAATAATCCATGCACTACACACACCATTTCCCTTCTAACCATTGCACACTTGTGGGGATTTCTAAATTAACCCACCCATCCTCTACACACCAAAGGTAGCCCAGTTGTGGTGCTACCTAACGTTGCAGCAAAGCTGCCAATCATATAATAGGCTTAAAGCCACCGGTGGATCTATGGCCATGTGACTATGCGATCCTCAAATCTTCCTCCGTACCATAATTCCCACCCATATGCATCCTAAGCAGAATATCATATGAATGCATCAAACACACGAGTAACATCCATAAACTCATATTCGTCACATAGAGGTATTTTCATAATTCTACCCTACAGGGGTATTTTGGTGATTTGGCAAAATAGGGGTATCTTGGTAATTTTACAAAACATGGGTATTTTGGTACTTTTACAAAATAGGGGTATTTCGATAATTTTTCAAATAGAAGGGTATTTTAGTAATTTTACAAATATAAGGGTATTTTAGTAATTTTACAAATATAAGGTTATTTTAGTAATTTTACAACTATAAGGGTATTTGGTCCCTCTCGGGTTTTAGTTGTGAACTTTGGCCCATCAACAAGTCCTCGCGGCTAAAGTGAATAGACACTATGCACCAGGTAGGATTCTAGAGAAGAGGAGGTGGGCCACTAGGACTGCTTAAGTACCAAGCTCTCTCTAGATCCAATCCTAGGCATGCGTATGCCCGTTGCCACACCCTAACCCAGCGACTTGTTCACGGACATGTTTAATTAGATTAAGTCTTAAGAAATTTAAGAGTTGTTCAAACTAGGCCTAAAGTCCTTTAACCTTAACTTACTTGTCTACGTCCCCACAAGCCCATCAAGACCAAATCACATCCTTACGGCCCATTAGGCCCAAATCTCATTATATGGCCTATTAGGCCCAAAACAAATCCAGATCATGTATCATGCATGACTAACTCAATTTGTATAACCAACCAAACCATTTCATCAAACTTAGCCTCAGGGCCCACCGGGCCCATTTAGCCACTTTCGACTTTTTGGCATTGTCGATATTGTGAGTGTAGTGTTTGTACACACCTGGTCACCTTACGTTCTGCAAACCCCTTAGTCACGAACCTACAATCGACATTACTAGTGATTAACCAAAGCTTTAACACATACTTATCAAAAACTGAAACCTCACCGTACCCATACCATGTGCTTTACGTTCTAGTAGCCCTTCCTTTGCTACTATTGGTGATTATCCTCTAGATCTGAACCCAAATACCTATATCGTCAAAGCCAAGTAACCCATATTGTTCATAAGTCACCACTATGAGCCACATTAGATTCGACCATTTACTAAACCATGACTGAGTCGAGAATACTTACCATCTTGTTAGCAGTCCTTACATACCACGCTTACGATTGTTGAGTCTTACCCTTGTTAATACAAATTAACGACAAGGAGGGGTTATATATTCCTTCGACTTTTAACAAAATGCACTAAAAAATTCAACTAAACACTTACCAAAACCCTCCTTTGATCCTGCGACCTAGATCACTACTGAACAAGATCCGGCTTGACTAAAAGTTGGTAACAATCAATTGTGATGAAAGAGAACTAACTAAAAATCAGCACAAGTGAAGCTATATGATAAGAAGGTGTATTCGGCTTTCAGGGATAGAAACATAACACAACTCTGATAGGAATTATCGGCAAAAAGAATGATAGGTTTCTTTTTTCAGGCAAATGGAAAAAAAATTCAACTATAGGAGAAACCGATTGAGAGGGGAGAAAAAAAACTAAAGAATGCTCAAAGCCCTTTCAACCATTCGGTCCCCTCTTTTTATAGCCTATAACTGAAACTTAGCCACCCCTAGAGTCCAATTTGGTGCCACTTCATCCACTACTCATCTCCTATTTTTTTCTCCATGATATCTCCCTTATCCTTCTCCTAAATTCTCTCTACTGATCACTTCTCCTTAGAGTCCCTCTACACGCCACTTCCAGCCTTCTAAAAGCCTAAAAGTAAACTCCAAAATAAAACTTAAGCTAGCACTCGAACCTCAGACCCCCTGCATGCATATGTCGCCACCTCCCTACACCCTAGTTGTAGCATCCTAAATAATTGGGTATCATTATGTTGCTTAATGTTGGTTTGGGTTACTTGAAGATAGAATAAATATTATTATTTAAGTGTACATTTGAGTAAAGAAATTAAATGACCTTAAGACTTAAATTAATTAAGTGCTAAAAGTTGGCATAAGTGAGCTAGTAGTAAAGAGGAGATGGCGCCATAAGTGTTCCTAGAGGAAGGAGTTCAAACACCGGCAAGCAACAAGGAAATTTTTTTTTTTTTGCTTTAACCTATGCATGTGTCGGCAAGGGGATAAGGTTGGATGAGTTGTATTGTTTTATTTTTGGTAAGTAGACTAAAGGAAAAAGGTAATTGTTAACTTATGGTAGGGAATCAAGAAAGTTTGGAAAGATAAGGGGACATAAGGCATGTATCAAGGAAAAGGTTTTGGAAATTATTTCATGGTCATTTGACCAATGAATTTGGATAGCAATGTGGCTAGGGGGAGGTTGGCCGATTATGTTAGTACCTTGCTAGGATTAGGAATTAGTTTTTGGTCATTCCTAACATTTTGTGCAAAGTTTTGCAATTCTTTTCTCAACCTTTTCTCCTTTGGCCGAATTTGAGCTTTTGGTAAGCCTTAACCTTTTGACCATTTGATCATTTTTGCCTATCACTTTAGTACTTTTTGTATGTTTTTTTTTTCAAAGTGCCAAATCTCCAATACCAAAAGGCCATTCTTTTCTTTTCTTCTTCCCATTGCTGAATGTACTTTGCTCCTAAACTCATCTCTTTCTTTCTCTTTTCTTCCTTTGAAAACCAAAACAACATCATCATCATCTCTTTCTCTCATCTTTTAATTTCTTTTCAATCATACTTTCTCCAAAATATTTTCTCATGGCCGAATGTTAGTGTGCCTTTGCCGAACCATTTTCTCTTTTTTTGGTTATTCATAGCCGAATCTCTCTCTATTCATAAACATCCTTCTCAATCGTTTCTCCTCAACCGTGGACAATAGGTAAGAGTTATTTTTAGTTAATTTTAGATAATAATGGTTTTGGCCGAATCTTGATGGTGGTAAGAAGGATATCTTGGATTGAAATAATCATTCTTTCTATTAACTTTTCTTTGTTATATTTTAAGGCGATAGTAGAGGATCGGAACTCAAGTGTTCGTGAGTATCATAGAACGTTGAAATCGATTTAAGGTGTTAAGGGAATGTTTTTGGTAGATTCTCATATTGTGGAGCAAGGATCTTTGTGGTAAGGAAATCTCACCCTTAAAACCTTTAGTATTGTTTTCGATATATTCTTAAGTTGGATTAATGATCTTTTGTCATTGAAGACATTCAAAATAGGGCAAAAAAGGGCAGTCCATAGTCTTCGTAAGAGGGGTGGACCCGTTATTCCCCCTAAATATAAAAGAAAGGCTGTTTCGGGAATCCGGGATTTTCCACCGGGTTGCGGACCATCAACCGAGGGAAATCAATTATTCGAAGTAGTTCGTACTCCAGAGCCATTATCGTTAGTGGATTTTCAATGAAAGCAACGAATCGATAAACGAGGATAAACCGAAAATAGAAGTGATTCAAAATCAAAGGGTAAGGATTTGGATCAAATCCCAATAGAATATTTTGATAAATGATAGTGTTCTAATAGATCGTATTATGTTTAGGTGTTGACGAAGGAAGGTTTAGTACTCATGATATCAAGGTGTGTAACTTCACACTTTTCTTGGGTTGGATGTCATTCGTGGTATTGAGTAAAATCGTAAAAATGACAAAATCGGTATAATACGTATTAATTGGTATCTCGAGAAAATACATGAAAATGATTAAATTTGTGAAAATTACAAAAACGCCCTCATGAAGTTAGTTGTTAATATGTAAATTTTATGTCTCGTAAAAATGGGTGAAAAATATGCTAGTTAATAAATCGATGGGTCAAATCTCATTAGATCGATAAATGGGCGAAATCTACGCTAGATAGATAAATGGGCGAAATCTTTGCTAGATCGATAAATGGGCGAAATCATGCTAGATCGATAAAAGGGTCGAAATCTACATTAGATCGATAAATGGGCGAAAAGCACGATAAATTGTTAAATGGGCCAAAAGCTCGATAAATTGTTAAATGGGCCAAACTCTTAGCTAGATCGTAAATTGGGTTTAAGATGCTAGATTGCTAAATGGGCTATATGCTATTTCAAATTTTGGGCCTTAACAAAACTAGAAATATTGACTCTTATGTTATTTAAATCTTTTGATAAAATCATCATATGAACATAGACAAATTTTTGCATACATGTTGCATGGGTTGGGATTAATAATGATGAGAAGAAAGGCTCATGCTGCCAAAATCTAGTTAGGTGGCTCGCCACAAATTAATTAAATGGCTATTTGCCTCTAGTTTGGTGGCTCGCCACAAATATTAATGGCTCAATGCCTCTAGTTCGGTGATTTTGTCACAATCTAGTTCGGTGGCTCGCCACAAATATAAAATGGCTTAATGCTGCGATTGGTGTGATGGCGGGGTGGGTTGACTTGATCCCACAGGTGTAATGGTTGGTACGGGGTGTGTAGCGGATGGAAATTAGGTTTGGGCTTGGGAACTTCATTTTGCATACATATTATTATTTTTATTGATAAACTGTTGATGGGCTCAAGCCCAAAATAATGATTTGATGATCCGCCCAATGAATAAGTAGTGAGTTATACTCGAGTTCTAAGTAACTCACTCCTCAAATTTTTCATCTCGTAATGGAAATTGACGTGGGCTTGGGCCGAGGATGACTTCGTGGGGCCATACTACAAATAAGGGTTAATGAAACTTTGAACTTTTATTAAAGACTTTCTATAATTTACTATTATGGGTTTGATGTAATAAGGCCTCTATAAATGTTTTATGGATTTTATGTGTGGATGGATTTAAATTATGTTTTGGACTATTAATATGGGCTTATAATTATTTTGTTTTCTTAAAATAATTTAGGTTTTCAAATATATGAAATTCCTTTATCATTTTCTTAAATATTTTGAACTCTTATAAAATTTACTCTAAGGATTTTATCAATACAATATTAATGATATTTTCAATTAATGTTTTTCTCATATATAACAAATTTAAAATACTCTTTTGGTTTTATTAAACCTTGTAATTAAAAATGATTTTATTTTAAATTCCTATTCATCGTAATTATTAAGATAGTTCTATTTATGTAACAAACCAAATCTAGTCTTAACGCATAGACCGGGTTTAGGGTGTTACATTTAATGGTATCAGAGCTAGTTTCAAAAACTCGGCTGTGGTTGGGTTCAACAGATAATTTCTGTAGGAAAAATATTTCGATTATGTTTAAAGTATGGCACCACAAGCATCCGGCAACAAGTTAAGTAAGTACTCGTTACTAAATGATTATTATGATGATATGACCATAGGAACACTCTAGAACTTCTAAGTTTTAGGTGTTGAAAAATTGTAGAGATTGAGACTATAGGATGTGTTGCGAAAAACAACTTTATCTCTCAAATCTCATAAAACACCGTTAATAAACACTGAAACAATTTTTTGATTCATAAAACTTGTAATCAGATAAAATCGAATAAGTCATCATGAGCACTAGAGGACGTGGTCGTGGACGCGGTAGACATGGCCGTGGAAGAGGATGAGGTGTTAGAGGTGCAACTGAAGCACCAAATCATATGCTGGAAATGGACGCACCTGCATCATTTGAGAGTAAGACAGGATCACGCGATCATATGGAAGAAGATAATGCCTTGACACAAGCAATGCTGCGAGTCCTAGAAAGGGTCGCTAGAACTAGAATTGGGCCAACAACTCGTGGGTCAATTTCAGAACGACTCAAGTCAAATAATGTAGAAGTTTTTAGAGGAGTTTTCGGTGTAGCCCCGAATGTGGCTGAATATTGGCTCAAGCTGTGGAGCGGATTATGGATGATATGGAATGCACCGCTGAGCAAAAAGCGAAAGGAGCCGTGTCTTTGTTAAGAGACGAGGCGCACCGGTGGTGGCTCATTTGCTCGAGAAGGCACCGAAGCTGCACTAATTACTTGGGAATTCTTTAAAACTACCTTCCAAGAGAAATATGTTGGAACGAGTTATGTTGACGCCCGAAGGAAAGAATTTCTGAATCTTGTCCAAGGGAGTAAGACAGTGGCAGCGTATGAAGCTGAGTTTTTACGTTTGAGTCGCTATGCTCGGACAATAGTATCAACAGATCATGAACATTGTGTGCATTTCGAGGATAGGCTTAATGATGAGTTGAGGGTTCTGATTGCCCCACAACAAGTTAGAACTTTTTCCACGCTTGTGGAGAAGGCCAAGATAACCGAAGAGGCTAAGAACTCAGAACGTCAGAATCGGGAAAGATTTAGGAACAAGAGAGAGACACAGCAGTCGGGTTCTTCAAAGAGATTTCAGAAGAGGCCTCGGAATGATGAACCAGCTCAAGGTAGAGCACCTGTAACTAATAATCAAGTTTGGGATTGTGCTAAATATGGAAAAAGGTATTTTGGTGAATGCTGGAGGAAAACGGGCGCTTGTTACAAATGCGGTTTAATGGATCACCAATATAGAAATTGCCCTCGACGTATGGATACTACTCATGAAGTTCGTAATAATGATGCATCGCCGCCGAGGTACTCAAAGACCACCGAGAGGTCGTGGACTAGGTCGTGGTGGTAATAGGGCTGGACGTGGTCAGGGTGCACCGGGTCGAGGCAATGGTCCTAGAGGTAACACGGATACAAGACAGCCTAGACTGGTCTATGCAGTTAGACGCCGCGAGGATGGCAATGTACCTGATGTAATAACTGGTACGTTCTTCATATTCGATGTACCTGTTACTGCCTTAATAGATATTGGTTCTACCCACTCGTATGTTGCTAGCGCCATATCTGGAAACCTAAATCTAAAATCTAAAATTACCGATAGTGAGATGACAGTAATTAGTCCTTTAAGACAGTCGATAATTGTAAATAAATTATTTAGAGACGTACCCTTAGAAATTCAAGAGGAGGTATTCTTGGCGAATTTGATGGAATTGCCTTTCAGCGAGTTCGACCTCATTCTGGGCATGGATTGGTTGGTTAAACATTGGGCGCATTTGGATTGTGCTGAGAAACGGATGTCAATAAGAACCTCGGATGATAAGGAAGTCATAATGATTGGTGAACGAAGGAACTACTTGGCGAACGTGGTATCAGCGTTGAAGGCAGAATAGTTGGTGCGAAAAGGGTATGGAGCATTCCTACCCTTTATTTGTGCTTTGGATGCCAAAGAGTTATCTGTGGATAATGTGAGAACGGTGAAGGAATTTTCAGATGTATTTCCCGAAGAACTTCCTGGTATACCTCCAGATCGAGAAGTAGAATTTGGTATCGAGCTTTTGCCCGAAACGGCTCCAATGTCCATTGCTCCTTATAGAATGGCATCGAAGGAGTTGGCAGAGCTTAATGCTCAAATTCAAGAATTGCTGGATCAGGGATTTATTCGACCGAGTGTGTCTCCGTGGGGAGCACCAGTTTTGTTCGTCAAGAAGAAGGATGGATCGATGCGTATGTGCATTGATTACAGACAATTGAATAAATTGATGATTAAGAATAGGTATCCTTTGCCAAGAATTGATGACCTGTTTGATCAATTAAAAGGAGCTTCAGTTTTCTCCAAAATTGATTTGAGATCAGGTTATCACCAGCTTAAGGTGAAAGAAGTGGATATTTATAAGACGGCATTTCAGACTCGTTACGGACATTATGAGTTTGTAGTAATGCCGTTTGGGTTAACCAATGCACCAGCCGCATTTATGGACATGATGAACCGAGTCTTTCAACCATATTTAGACTGGTTTATGGTAGTGTTCATAGTTGGCATTTTGGTTTATTCAAGAAATGATAAGGAGCATGACACGCATTTGCGTATAGTATTGCAGCTACTTCGTGATAAGAAACTTTATGCCAAATTCAGTAAATGCGAATTTTGGCTAAAGAAAGTGACTTTCTTGGGTCATGCGGTATCAGTTGAAGGAATAAGGGTAGATCCTCAGAAGATTGAGGCTATTCTGGATTGGAAACCACCAACGTCGGTAGCTGAAATTCGAAGTTTCTTGGGTTTGGCTGGTTACTATAGACGTTTTGTAGAGGGGTTTTCGTTGATTGCTGCACCCCTAACTAAACTGTTGCGGAAGGGAGTTCCGTATAATTGGACTGAAAAACAACAAGAGAGTTTCAAGAAATTGAAGAAGATCCTGACGGAAGCTCTAGTTTTAATTCAGCCGGAGGCTGGAAAAGAATTCACTGTTTATTGTGATGCGTCTCACACGGGTCTGGGTTGTGTACTGACGCAAAATGGAAAGGTGGTGGCCTATGCTTCTCGTCAATTGAGACCGCACGAAGTAAATTACCCTACTCATGATTTGGAGTTAGCTGCGGTGGTCTTTGCTTTAAAGATTTGGAGGCACTATCTCTACGGTGAGAAATCTATCATCTACACGGATCACAAGAGTCTTAAATACCTCCTTACCCAAAAGGAGTTGAATTTGAGACAAAGAAGATGGATAGAATTATTAAAGGATTATGATTTCTCAATCGAATATCATCCCGAAAGGCTAACATAGTAGTGATGCGTTAAGTCATAAGACAGTGATCGGATTTAAGAGCAATGTTTGCTCATTTAAGTTTGTATGAGGATGGTAGTTTGTTAGCGAGAACTTGGTGAAGCCTCGTGGTGGGAACAAATCAAGGAAAAGCGACATCGATAAAAGTTGGGACTTGTATTTCAAAGAGTTGAAAGGGGTGAAATAGAGGACTTTGGTATAAATATGAATGGAGTGATCTGCTTTCGTGGAAGGGTTTGTATGCCTAAAGACTCAGAATTAAGATAAATGATTCTATGGGAGGTGCATAGTAGCCCTTATGCTATGCACCCCGAAGGAAATAAGATGTATCGGGATCTTCGTGAACAATATTAGTGGCCAGGGTTGAAGCGTGAAATTTCAGAGTGTGTGGAAAAATGTTTAACTTGTCAGCAAGTGAAAGCGGAGCATCAATTGTCGTCAGGTTTATTACAGCCGGTAAAGATTCCTCTTTGGAAATGGGAGCGTATAACAATGGATTTTGTTAGTGGGTTACCTTTAACACCTACTAAGAAAAATTCTGTTTGGGTAATAGTTGATCGTTTGACAAAGACCGCTCATTTTCTTCCAGTTCGTACGGATTATTCATTGCAGAAATTGGCTAAGCTATATGTATCTGAAATTGTAAGGTTGCATGGGGTACTCGTATCCATTATATTAGATAGGGATCCTAAGTTTACATCACGGTTTTGGAAAGCTCTGCACGAAGCCTTGAGGACAAAGTTGAATTTTAGTACGGCTTTTCATCCTCAGTCTGATGGACAGTCGGAAAGAGTAATTCAAATATTGGAAGATATGTTAAGGGATGTGTAATCGACTTGAGGGTAGTTGGGAGGATTTTCTACCACCGCGAATTTATGCGTATAACAATAGCTATCGGTCTAGCATTGAGATGGCACCCTATGAGGCATTGTATGGTCGTGGGTGTCGTACTCCCACTCGTTGGACTGAATTAAGCGAGCAACGAGATGTTAGGTCTGGGATGATATCTCGAGCAGAGGAAAAGGTAAAAGTTATTCGAGCACGGTTGAAGGAAGCCTCGGATAGATAGAAGTCGATGTAGACTCAAGCGTAAGGATATCGAGTTTGCTTGTGGGAGACCGGGTCTTTCAAGGTCTCACCTTGGAAGAAAATTTTAGATTTGAAAAGAAGGGTAAGTTGAGCCCTAGGTTCATCGGGCCATATCGTGTGATGAAGCGTGTTGGCCCGATGGCTTATCGATTGAATTACCACCGAGTGAGTCAAATTCATAATGTTTTCATGTTTCCATCTTTGAGACGTTATAGATCGGATCCATCTCATATAGTACCGGTTGAAGAAGTTGAATTAAATTCAGACTTGTCTTTTGAAGAAGAACCAGTGGAAATTTTAGATCGGGATGTTAGAGTGCTAAGAAAAAAGACTATGCCGTTGGTCAAAGTTTTGTGGCGCAATCACGGAGCGGAGGAAGTTACGTGGGAGCCTGAGGAAACTATTCGGCAAAAATATCCTCACCTCTTTCAATCAGGTAAATTTCGAGGATGAAATTTTCTTTAAGAGGGGTAGAATTGTAGCATCCTAAATAATTGGGTATCATTATGTTACTTAATGTTGGTTCGGGTTACTTGGAGATAGAATAAATATTATTATTTAAGTGTACATTTGAGTAAAGAAATTTAATGACCTTAAGACTTAAATTAATTAAGTGCTAAAAGTTGGCATAAGTGAGCTAGTAGTAAAGAGGAGATGGCGCCATAAGTGTTCCTAGAGGGAAGGAGTTCGAAACACCTAGCAAGCAACAAGGAATTTTTTTTTTTTTTTTTTTGCTTTAACATATGCATGTGTCGGCAAGGGGATAAGGTTGGATAAGTTGTATTGTTTTATTTTTGGTAAGTAGACTAAAGGAAAAAGGTAATTGTTAACTTATGGTAGGGAATCAAGAAAGTTTGGAAAGATAAGGGGACATAAGGCATGTTTCAAGGAAAAGGTTTTGGAAATTATTTCATGGTTGGCCGATTATGTTAGTACCTTGCTAGGATTAGGAATTAGTTTTTGGTCATTCCTAACATCTTGTGCAAAGTTTTGCAATTCTTTTCTCAACCTTTTCTCCTTTGGCCGAATTTGAGCTTTTGGTAAGCCTTAACCTTTTGACCATTTGGTCATTTTTGCCTATCACTTTAGTACTTTTTTGTATTTTTTTTTCACAGTGCCGAAATCTCCAATACCAAAAAGGCCATTCTTTTCTTTTCTTCTTCCCATTGCCGAATGTACTTTGCTTCTAAACTCATCTCTTTCTTTCTCTTTTCTTCCCTTTGAAAACCAAAACAACATTATCATCATCTTTTTCTCTCATCTTTTAATTTCTTTTCAATCATACTTTCTCCAAAATATTTTCTCATGGCCGAATGTTAGTGTGCCTTTGCCGAGCCATTTTCTCTTTTTTTTTTGTTATTCATAGCGAATCTCTCTCTATTCATAAACATCCTTCTCAATCGTTTCTCCTCAACTGTGGACAATAGGTAAGAGTTATTTTAGTTAATTTTAGATAATAATGGTTTTGGCGAATCATGATTGTGGTAAGAAGGATATCTTGGATTGAAATAATCATTCTTTCTATTAACTTTTCTTTGTTATATTTTAAGGCGATAGTAGAGGATCGGAACTCAAGTGTTCGTGAGTATCATAGAACGTTGAAATCGATTTAAGGTGTTAAGGAACGTTTTGGTAGATTCTCATATTGTGGAGCAAGGATCTTTGTGGTAAGGAAATCTCACCCTTAAAACCTTTAGTATTATTTTGATATATTCTTAAGTTGGATTAATGATCTTTTGTCATTGAAGACATTCAAAATAGGGCAAAAAAGGGCAGTCCATAGTCTTTGTAAGAGGGGTGGATCCGCTATTCCCCCTAAATATGAAAGAAGGGCTATTTCAGGAATCCGGGATTTTCCACCGGGTTGCGGATCATCAACCGAGGGAAATCAATTATTCAAAGTAGTTCATACTCCCGAGCCATTGTATGTTAGTGGATTTTCAGTGAGCAACGAATCGATAAACGAGGATAAACCGAAAATAGAAGTGATTCAAAATCAAAGGGGTAAAGATTAGGATCAAATCCCAATAGAATATTTTTGATAAATGATAGTGTTCTAATAGATCGTATTATGTTTAGGTGTTGACGAGCGGGAAGGTTTAGTACTCACGATATCAAGGTGTGTAACTTCACACTTTTCTTGGGTTGGATGTCATTCGTGGTATTGAGTAAAATCGTAAAAACGACAAAATCGGTATAATACGTATTATTTGGTGTCTCGAGAAAATACATGAAAATGATTAAATTTGTGAAAATTACAAAAACGCCCTCATGAAGTTAGTTGTTAATATGTAAATTTTATGTCTCGTAAAAAAGGGCTGAAAAATATGCTAGTTAATAAAATGGGCCGAAATCTCTGTTAGATCGATAAATGGGCCGAAATCTCTGCTAGATAGATAAATGGGCCGAAATCTTTGCTAGATCGATAAATGGGCCGAAATCTGTGCTAGATCGATAAAAGGGTCGAAATCTCTATTAGATCGATAAATGGGCCGAAAAGCCTGATAAATTGTTAAATGGGCCAAAAAGCCTGATAAATTGTTAAATGGGCCAAACTCTTAGCTAGATCGTAAATTGGGTTTAAGATGCTAGATTGCTAAATGGGCTATATGCTATTTCGAAATTTTGGGCCTTAACAAAAACTAGAAATATTGACTCTTATGTTATTTAAATCTTTTGATAAAATCATCATATGAACATAGACAAATTTTTGCATACATGTTGCATGGGTTGGGATTAATAATGATGAGAAGAAAGGCCTGTTGCCAAAATCTAGTTCGGTGGCTCTGCCACAAATTAATTAAATGGCTATTTGCCTCTAGTTTGGTGGCTCTGCCACAAATATTAATGGCTCAATGCCTCTAGTTCGGTGATTTTGTCACAATCTAGTTCGGTGGCTCTGCCACAAATATAAAATGGCTTAATGCCTGCGATTGGTGTGATGGCGGGGTGGGTTGACTTGATCCCCACAGGTGTAATGGTTGGTACGGGGGTGTGTAGCGGATGGAAATTAGGTTTGGGCTTGGGAACTTCATTTTGCATACATATTATTATTTTATTGATAAACCTATTGATGGGCTCAAGCCCAAAATAATGATTTGATGATCTGCCCAATGAATAAGTAGTGAGTTATACACCGAGTTCTAAGTAACTCACTCCTCAAATTTTTCATCTCGGGTAATGGAAATTGATGTGGCCTTGGGCCGAGGATGACTTCGTGGGGCCATACTACAAATAAGGGTTAATGAAACTTTGAACTTTTATTAAAGACTTTCTATAATTTACTATTATGGGTTTGATGTAATAAGGCCTCTATAAATGTTTTATGGATTTTATGTGTGGATGGATTTAAATTATGTTTTGGACTATTAATATGGGCTTATAATTATTTTGTTTTCTTAAAATAATTTAGGTTTTCAAATATATGAAATTCCTTTATCATTTTCTTAAATATTTTGAACTCTTATAAAATTTACTCTAAGGATTTTATCAATACAATATTAATGATATTTTTAATTAATGTTTTTCTCATATATAACAAATTTAAAATACTCTTTTGGTTTTTATTAAACCTTGTAATTAAAAATGATTTTATTTTAAATTCCTATTCATCGTAATTATTAAGATAGTTCTATTTATGTAACAAACCAAATCTAGTCTTAACGCATAGACCGGGTTTAGGGTGTTACATTTAATGGTATCAGAGCTAGTTTCAAAAACTCGGCTACTGTGGTTGGGTTCAACAGATAATTTCTGTAGGAAAAATATTTCGATTATGTTTAAAGTATGGCACCACAAGCATCCGGCAACAAGTTAAGTAAGTATTCGTTACTAAATGATTATTATGATGATATGACCATAGGAACACTCTAGAACTTCTAAGTTTTAGGTGTTGAAAATTGTAGAGATTGAGACTATAGGATGTGTTAGAAAAACAACTTTATCTCTCAAATCTCATAAAACACCGTTAATAAACATCAAACAATTTTTGATTCATAAAACTTGTAATCGATAAAATCGAATAAGTCATCATGAGTACTAGAGGACGTGGTCGTGGACGCGGTAGACATGGCCGTGGAAGAGGATGAGGTGTTAGAGGTGCAATCAAGCACCAAATCATATCTTTGGAAATGGACGACCTGCATCATTTGAGAGTAAGACAGGATCACGCGATCATATGGAAGAAGATAATGCCTTGACACAAGCAATGCTGCGAGTCCTAGAAAGGGTCGCTAGAACTAGAATTGGGCCAACAACTCGTGGGTCAATTTCAGAACGACTCAAGTCAAATAATGTAGAAGTTTTTAGAGGAGTTTTCGGTGTAGCCCCGAATGTGACTGAATATTGGCTCGAAGCTGTGGAGCGGATTATGGATGATATGGAATGCACTGTTGAGCAAAAACTGAAAGGAGCTGTGTCTTTGTTAAGAGACGAGGCGTACCAGTGGTGGCTCACTGTTCGAGAAGGCACCGAAGCTGCACTAATTACTTGGGAATTCTTTAAAACTACCTTCCAAGAGAAATATGTTGGAGCGAGTTATGTTGGCCTTCAAGGAAAGAATTTCGAATCTTGTCCAAGGAGTAAGACAAAGGCGGCGTATGAAGTCGAGTTTTACGTTTGAGTCGCTATGCTCGGACAATAGTATCAACAGATCATGAATATTGTGTGCATTTCGAGGATAGGCTTAATGATGAGTTGAGGGTTGATTGCCCCACAACAAGTTAGAACTTTTTCCACGCTTGTGGAGAAGGCCAAGATAACCAAGAGGCTAAGAACTCGAACGTCGAGAATCGGAAAGATTTAGGAACAAGAGAGAGACACGGTCGGGTTCTTCAAAGAGATTTCGAAGAGGCCTCGGAATGATGAACCAACTCAAGGTAGAGCACCTGTAACTAATAATCAAGTTTGGGATTGTGCTAAATATGGAAAAAGGTATTTTGGTGAATGCTGGAGGAAAACGAGCGCTTGTTACAAATGCGGTTTAATGGATCACCAATATAGAAATTGCCCTCGACGTATGGATACTACTCAGGAAGTTCGTAATAATGATGCACTGCCGGCCAGAGGTACTCAGCAGCCACCGAGAGGTCGTGGACTAGGTCGTGGTGGTAATAGGGCTGGACGTGGTCAGGGTGCACCGGGTCGAGGCAATGGTCCTAGAGGTAACACGGATACAAGACTGACCTAGATGGTCTATGCGCTAGACGCCATGAGGATGGCAATGTACGATGTAATAAGCGATACGTTCTTCATATTCGATGTACTACATCGCCTTAATAGATATTGGTTCTACCCACTTCGTATGTTGCTAGCGCCATATCTGAAACCTAAATCTAAAATCTAAAATTATCGATAGTGAGATGATAGTAATTAGTCCTTTAAGGCAATTCGGTAATTGTAAATAAATTATTTAGAGGCGTACCTTAGAAATTCAAGAGGAGGTATTCTTGGCGAATTTGATGGAATTGCCTTTCGTGAGTTCGACCTCATTACAGGCATGGATTGGTTGGTTAAACATTGGGCGCATTTGGATTGTCTTTGAGAAACGGATGTCAATAAGAACCTCGGATGATAAGGAAGTCATAATGATTGGTGAGCGAAGGAACTACTTGGCGAGCGTGGTATCGGCGTTGAAGGCGAGAATAGTTGGTGCGAAAAGGGTATGGAGCATTCCTACCCTTTATTTGTGCTTTGGATGCCAAAGAGTTATCTGTGGATAATGTGAGAGCGGTGAAGGAATTTTCGATGTATTTCGAAGAACTTCTGGTATACCTCGGATCGAAAGTAGAATTTGGTATCGAGCTTTTGCAAAAGCGGCTCCGTGTCCATTGCTCCTTATAGAATGGCATCGAAGGAGTTGGCGAGCTTAAAGCTCAAATTCAAGAATTGGCCGGATCGAGGATTTATTCGACCGAGTGTGTCTCCGTGGGAGCACCAGTTTTGTTAAATCAAGAAGAAGGATGGATCGATGCGTATGTGCATTGATTACGCACAATTGAATAAATTGATGATTAAGAATAGGTATCCTTTGCCAAGAATTGATGACTGTTTGATCAATTAAAAGGAGCTTCAGCTTTTCTCAAAATTGATTTGAGATCGAGTTATCACCGACTTAAGGTGAAAGAAGTGGATATTTATAGGACGGCATTTCGGACTAGCATTCACGGACATTATGAGTTTGTAGTAATGCCGTTTGGGTTAACCAATGCACCAACCGCATTTATGGACATGATGAACCAAGTCTTTCAACCATATTTAGACCGGTTTATGGTAGTGTTCATAGATGGCATTTTGGTTTATTCAAGAAATGATAAGGAGCATGACACGCATTTGCGTATAGTATTGCAGCTACTTCGTGATAAGAAACTTTATGCCAAATTGATGAATGCGAATTTTGGCTAAAGGAAGTGACTTTCTTGGGTCATGCGGTATCGCTTGAAGGAATAAGGTAGATCCTCGGAAGATTGAGGCTATTCGGATTGGAAACCACCAACGTCGGTGGCTGAAATTCAAGTTTCTTGGGTTTGGTGGTTACTATAGACGTTTTGTAGAGGGTTTTCGTTGATTCTTGCACCTAACTAAACTGCTGCGGAAGGGAGTTCAGTATAATTGGACCGAAAAACAACAAAAGAGTTTCAAGAAATTGAAGAAGATCGACGGAAGCTCTAGTTTTAATTCAATCGAGGTTTGGAAAAGAATTCACTGTTTATTGTGATCGTCTCACACGTGCAGGTTGTGTCTTGGCCTTAAAATGGAAAGGTGGTGGCCTATGCTTCTCGTCAATTGAGACCGCACGAAGTAAATTACCCTACTCATGATTTGGAGTTAGCTGCGGTGGTCTTTGCTTTAAAGATTTGGAGGCACTATCTCTACGGTGAGAAATCTATCATCTACACGGATCACAAGAGTCTTAAATACCTCCTTACCCAAAAGGAGTTGAATTTGAGACAAAGAAGATGGATAGAATTATTAAAGGATTATGATTTCTCAATCGAATATCATCCTGGAAAGGCTAACATAGTAGCTGATGCGTTAAGCCGTAAGACGGTATCGGATTTAAGAGCAATGTTTGCTCATTTAAGTTTGTATGAGGATGGTAGTTTGTTAGCAGAACTTCAGGTGAAGCCTCTGTGGCTGGAACAAATCAAGGAAAAGCAGACATCAGATAAAAAGTTGGGACTTGTATTTCAGCAGGTTGAAAGGGGTGAAATAGAGGACTTTGGTATAAATATGAATGGAGTGATGTGCTTTCGTGGAAGGGTTTGTATGCCTAAAGACTCAGACTTAAGATAAATGATTCTATGGGAGGTGCATAGTAGCCCTTATGTTATGCACCCCGAAGGAAATAAGATGTATCGGGATCTTCGTGAACAATATTAGTGGCCATGGTTGAAGCGTGAAATTTCAGAGTGTGTGGAAAAATGTTTAACTTGTCAGCAAGTGAAAGCGGAGCATCAATTGTCGTCAGGTTTATTACAGCCGGTAAAGATTCCTCTTTGGAAATGGGAGCGTATAACAATGGATTTTGTTAGTGGGTTACCTTTAACACCTACTAAGAAAAATTCTGTTTGGGTAATAGTTGATCGTTTGACAAAGACCGCTCATTTTCTTCCAACAAACGGATTATTCATTGCGTAAATTGGCTAAGCTATATGTATCTGAAATTGTAAGGTTGCATGGGTACTCGTATCCATTATATTAGATAGGGATCCTAAGTTTACATCACGGTTTTGGAAAGCTCGCACGAAGCCTTGAGGACAAAGTTGAATTTTAGTATCGGCTTTTCATCCTCACCGATGGACAATGGAAAGAGTAATTCAAATATTGGAAGATATGTTAAGGGGATGTGTAATCGACTTGAGGGTAGTTGGGAGGATTTTCTACCACCGCGAAATTTGCGATAACAATAGCTATCGATCTAGCATTCAGATGGCACCCTATGAGGCATTGTATGGTCGTAGGTGTCGTACTCCCACTCGTTGGACTAAATTAAGCGAACGACAGATGTTAGGTCCTGGGATGATATCTGAGACAGAGGAAAAGGTAAAAGTTATTCGAGCACGGTTGAAGGAAGCCTCAGATAGATAGAAGTCGTATGTAGACCTGAAGCGTAAGGATATCGAGTTTGCTGTGGGAGACCGGGTCTTTCTGAAGGTCTCACCTTGGAAGAAAATTTTTAGATTCGAAAAGAAGGGTAAGTTGAGCCCTAGGTTCATCGGGCCATATCGTGTGATGAAGCGTGTTGGCCCAGTGGCTTATCAGATTGAATTACCACCGGAGCTGAGTCAAATTCATAATGTTTTTCATGTTTCCATGCTGAGACGTTATAGATCGGATCCATCTCATATAGTACCGGTTGAAGAAGTTGAATTAAATTCAGACTTGTCTTTTGAAGAAGAACCAGTGGAAATTTTAGATCGGGATGTTAGAGTGCTAAGAAAAAAGACTATGCTGTTGGTCAAAGTTTTGTGGCGCAATCACGAGCGGAGGAAGTTACGTGGGCCCGAGAAACTATTCGCAAAAATATCCTCACCTCTTTCAATCGTGTAAATTTCGAGGATGAAATTTTCTTTAAGAGGGGTAGAATTGTAGCATCCTAAATAATTGGGTATCATTATGTTACTTAATGTTGGTTCAATTACTTGGAGATAGAATAAATATTATTATTTAAGTGTACATTTGAGTAAAGAAATTTAATGACCTTAAGACTTAAATTAATTAAGTGCTAAAAGTTGGCATAAGTGAGCTAGTAGTAAAGAGGAGATGGCGCCATAAGTGTTCCTAGAGGAAGGAGTTCAAACACCTGGCAAGCAACAAGGAATTTTTTTTTTTTTTTTTGCTTTAACCTATGCATGTGTCGGCAAGGGGATAAGGTTGGATAAGTTGTATTGTTTTATTTTTGGTAAGTAGACTAAAGGAAAAGGTAATTGTTAACTTATGGTAGGGAATCAAGAAAGTTTGGAAAGATAAGGGACATAAGGCATGTTTCAAGGAAAAGGTTTTGGAAATTATTTCATGGTTGGCGATTATGTTAGTACCTTGCTAGGATTAGGAATTAGTTTTGGTCATTCCTAACATCTTGTGCAAAGTTTTGCAATTCTTTTCTCAACCTTTTCTCCTTTGGCCGAATTTGAGCTTTTGGTAAGCCTTAACCTTTTGACCATTTGGTCATTTTGCCTATCACTTTAGTACTTTTTGTATTTTTTTTTTCACAGTGCGAAATCTCCAATACCAAAAGGCCATTCTTTTCTTTTCTTCTTCCCATTGCGAATGTACTTTGCTTCTAAACTCATCTCTTTCTTTCTCTTTCTTCCTTTGAAAACCAAAACAACATTATCATCATCTTTTCTCTCATCTTTTAATTTCTTTTCAATCATACTTTCTCCAAAATATTTTCTCATGGTAGAATGTTAGTGTGCCTTTGCTTGAGCCATTTTCTCTTTTTTGGTTATTCATAGCGAATCTCTCTCTATTCATAAACATCCTTCTCAATCGTTTCTCCTCAACCGTGGACAATAGGTAAGAGTTATTTTTAGTTAATTTTAGATAATAATGGTTTTGGCCGAATCATGATTGTGGTAAGAAGGATATCTTGGATTGAAATAATCATTCTTTCTATTAACTTTTCTTTGTTATATTTTAAAGGCGATAGTAGAGGATCGGAACTCAAGTGTTCGTGAGTATCATAGAACGTTGAAATCGATTTAAGGTGTTAAGGAACGTTTTGGTAGATTCTCATATTGTGGAGCAAGGATCTTTGTGGTAAGGAAATCTCACCCTTAAAACCTTTAGTATTATTTTTGATATATTCTTAAGTTGGATTAATGATCTTTTGTCATTGAAGACATTCAAAATAGGGCAAAAAAGGGCAGTCCATAGTCTTTGTAAGAGGGGTGGATCCGCTATTCCCCCTAAATATGAAAGAAGGGCTATTTCAGGAATCCGAGATTTTCCACCGGGTTGCGGACCATCAACCGAGGGAAATCAATTATTCAAAGTAGTTCGTACTCCCGAGCCATTGTATGTTAGTGGATTTTCAGTGAGCAACGAATCGATAAGCGAGGATAAACCAAAAATAGAAGTGATTCAAAATCAAAGGGTAAAGATTTGGATCAAATCCAATAGAATATTTTGATAAATGATAGTGTTCTAATAGATCGTATTATGTTTAGGTGTTGACGAGCGGGAAGGTTTAGTACTCACGATATCAAGGTGTGTAACTTCACACTTTTCTTGGGTTGGATGCCATTCATGGTATTGAGTAAAATCGTAAAAACAACAAAATCGGCATAATACGTATTAATTGGTATCTCGGGAAAATACATGAAAACGATTAAAATTGTGAAAATTACAAAAATGCCCTCATGAAGTTAGTTGTTAATATGTAAATTTTATGTCTCGTAAAAATGGGCCGAAAAATATGCTAGTTAGTAAAATGGGCCGAAATCTCTGTTAGATCGATAAATGGGCCGAAATCTCTGCTAGATCGATAAATGGGCCGAAATCTTTGCTAGATCGATAAATGGGCCAAAATCTTTGCTAGATCGATAAATGGGCCGAAAAGCCTGATAAATTGTTAAATGGGCCAAAAAGCCTGATAAATTGTTAAATGGGCCAAACTCTTAGCTAGATCGTAAATTAGGTTTAAGATGCTAGATTGCTAAATGGGCTATATGCTATTTCGAAATTTTGGGCCTTAACAAAAACTAGAAATATTGACTCTTATGTTATTTAAATATTTTGATAAAATCATCATATGAACATAGACAAATTTTTGCATACATGTTGCATAGGTTGGGATTAATAATGAAGAGAAGAAAGGCCTGTTGCCAAAATCTAGTTCGGTGGCTCTGCCACAAATTAATTAAATGGCTATTTGCCTCTAGTTCGGTGGCTCTACCACAAATATTAATGGCTCAATGCCTCTAGTTCGGTGACTTTGTCCCAATCTAGTTCGGTGGCTCTGCCACAAATATAAAATGGCTTAATGCCTACGATTGGTGTGATGGCGGGGTGGGTTGACTTGATCCCCACAGGTGTGATAGTTGGTACAGGGGTGTGTAGCGGATGGAAATTAGGTTTGGGGTTGGGAACTTCATTTTTGCATACATATTATTATTTTTATTGATAAACCTGTTGACGGGCTCAAGCCCAAAATAATGATTTGATGATCTGGCCCAATGAATACGTAGTGAGTTATACACTGAGTTCTAAGTAACTCACTCCCTCAAAATTTTCATCTCGGGTAATGGAAATTGACGTGGACTTGGTAGAGGATGACTTCGTGGGGCCATACTACAAATAAGGGTTAATGAAACTTTGAACTTTTATTAAAGACTTTCTATAATTTACTATTATGGGTTTGATGTAATAAGGCCTCTATAAATGTTTTATGGATTTTATATGTGGATGGATTTAAATTATATTTTGGACTATTAATATGGGCTTATAATTATTTTGTTTTCTTAAAATAATTTGGGTTTTCAAATATATGAAATTCCTTTATCATTTTCTTAAATATTTTGAACTCTTATAAAAATTTACTCTAAGGATTTTATCAATACAATATTAATGATATTTTCAATTAATGTTTTTCTCATATATAACAAATTTAAAATACTCTTTTGGTTTTTATTAAACCTTCTAATTAAAAATGATTTTTATTTTAAATTCCTATTCATCGTAATTATTAAGATAGTTCGATTTATGTAACAAACCAAATCTAGTCTTAACGATGATAGCCAGGGTTTGGGTGTTACACTAGTGGCGCCACTTAGCCACTTCACCACGAGCTTATTTTGCCATTTTCACTTATTTTTATTTAAAAGCCCACTACTCATATACGATTCCTTAATTAAATAAATTAAGAATCCTCCACCACAAAACTCAAACCCAGAGCTTCTCCAACACATCTAGGCACTCAAAATTCATTAAACCCTCAAAGCTCACATGCCAATTGTCATTTTCTCGCTCACTTGAAAATCACTAGAAAATTTTCTAAGATCCAAAGCCCAAAGCCCAAAGCCCAAAGCCCAATAGGCCCAATACTTCTAGGCCCAAATTCAGGGTGTTACAGTTGTAGTAATCGCTTCAAGTGTTTATTAGGATCTTCCATCATGTTCCCCTTGAATTGTAGCCAATTTTGATAATCTCGATAGTGTACAAGTGATTAACTCCTTTTTAATAGATATCGAAATCGGCCCTTAAACATACTAACAATCGGCAAAGTACCAGAGAAAGGAGAAAGGCCATTCGGCCAAGCACTTACCTTCTTGTTAGGCCGATTGAGCAAGATTCCCAACAAGAGAAATAGGTTCGGCTAACACCCTTGACCAAGAGAAGAAACGTTTAAAGAAATCGACAAGGGTTGTAGTAAAGTTCGGCTTTGAAGAAATGGGAAGAACGATTGGGAACAAAAGCTAAGGGGTTTGGAGAAGAAGAAGAAGTTAAAATGGTGAATGGGATGCTTTCGGTTTAAAGAAAAAGAGAATGGAGGATGCAGGTTTTTGGTGAAGTGTGTTACGGCCAAGAAAGTGGAGAAGAAAGCTAGTTTCAGTTTACAAGAAAAAAGAGGAAGAAAGGAGAGGGATGCACATTCGGGTACCAAGGCTTTTCAAAGAGAAAAGATGAAAGCAAAAGTGGAGAAGAGGGTGTTGTGGTTTGTCATCTTTATCTCAAAATTATTGGAATTAATCGTCGATCGTTCTATGTTTCCTCATGCTTTGCCACCTTGCTAGCTCATCTCTTGTGTTATAAATTCACCTAAATAAACCCCTCCTTGACTGTAGGTAGGGAATACTGCAAACAATGCCAAAATAAAATAGCGGATATTCTTAATCGTTCGTTCTATGCTCCATTGGGACTTGTTTTCGGATATTTACATGTCCTCGTGGATCATTAAATAAAATAATTTTTTGGGGTAAGTTTGTAACACCCCAAACCCGGCCTAAAAGTTAGGCCTGAATCTGGTGTGTCACATGGAAGTGTTTTTTGAAACCATATTTCTTATTGTTAAAACTTGTTTGAGAGCTAAAGCCTCTTTGTTAAAACTCAAAACACTTAAGCAATTGTTATCCACTGGAAAACGTAATTACCTTTAAAACCTTAGCTGTTGCGGAAGCATATTTAAAATAAACCATTTAAGAAAACGCGATGTTTAAAATTTGAGTTGCAGGAGCATTTTGAAAACGTTGCGAAAACGTAGTGTTTTGAAGACAGTTATCGGTTTGGAAATCGTATTCCACTTTTAGAAGTTAGAAACAATCATAAATAAAAATCAAAAATAAAAATAATAAGTTAAAATTAGAGAGGCCTTATAACAACCCAAATAAAATATTTAAAAGTAAATAATAAAAACAACAAGCATAAGCAGCGTGTGGTCTTCTCCGAGTCCCTTGCAGCTCCGAATCCTCTAAGGCCGGGGATTACCTACACATTTAAAAATAGGGTGAGTTTATGAAAACTCAGTGTGTAATCCCCTTACTAGAGTAACAATCAGTAGACAGAAACTGAAACTGAGATAATCTGGGTCAAAGCCCTTTAAGAGTAATAATACAGTCTGCTTCAAAGCATACGTGAGTCAAAGCCCACCACAATATCATTTGGGTCACAACCCATAACAGAATCAATTAGGCCTAGCCCAAACCAATATCAGGACAGGTGGCCTAAGCCCAGTACAGTGACAGATCTCATAAATAGATATGCAATAGTATGAGGATGCATCCTAACCCAGTCTAGCCAACACACCTCCCATACCAACCAACATACTATGTGGGGACCAAGTAGACCCACCCAGCCAGCACACCAATAACGCAGCCTAGCTGCTAATAACAGTATACGTGGCTGAGCCACTAAAATCAAATTACGTGGCAATACCACTATAACAGTTAAATGTGGCAAAGCCACTAGTACATAGTACTAACGTAGCAGAACTGCTAATAACAGTGAACGTGGCCAGGCCACTAAAATTAGTATACGTGGCAAAGCCACTAGAGTAGTAAAATGTGGCAGAGCCACTAGTACAATACTTCCTCCAACACAAGTCCCCAACCCATGCAATATGTCGTGTATGTCATGTTTAATCATTACATGTGTATTAAAAATGGCCATGCTCAGTAACAGACATTTAAACATATATTAAAAGCAAATCAGTCACACGACCCTAGTCAAGTCAGTCAAAACACAGTCATACGATCACAGTCAAATAATTTTCCCACAATGGCAAAATAGTCATTTTACCCTATGAGGGTATTTCTATAATCCTACCCTACAGAGGTAATTCAGTAACTCTACCCTACAGGGATAATTCAGTAATTCTACCCTACAGGGTATTTTAATAATTTTACAAACTAGGGGTATTTTGGTAATTTCACATATTTGGGGTATTTTGGTAATTTTACAAACTGAGGGTATTTTAGAAATTTCACAAACTAGGGTATTTCGATAATTTCATAAACTGAGGGTATTTTAGTAATTTTGTAAACTAAGGGTATTTCAGAAATTTTGTAAACTAAGGGTATTTCAGTAATTTTGTAAACCCTTTAGAAGGTCTATAGTCGCCTCGAGCAACTCACGAAACCCAAATTCACTTAACAGTGAAAATGGGCCTAGGGCCCACTATACTGCCAAGGGCCCACACCCTCATGTGGCCCATTCCACGTAGAAACAACCATGGCTATGCGAACGGCACAACCCAAATCAATAACTTATCACATCACAAACATTTCATCTGTGTGGGCCCATAAACCCATTGGGCCCACACGGCTCCCTTTCGGCCTTATGCGGCCCAAAGCACCTAAGTCATGTGCGCGAAATGATAAGCCTACCTATTTCCCATTTAAGAGTGTGACTTGCATTCACGGGCGCTATGGCCCATTGGGCCCATCGAGGCCCATTCCAGCCCAAGTGACTAGGCCTAAGCTCATAAATTCACTCATGGTGGCATTTCTCATCACACGCTCATGCTCCGTGAGTTCAATTCACCACACGCGCGATCGCACACTGTAACACCCCAAACCCAGTCAAAACGCTACGATCGAATCTGGTTTGCTACAGGAAAGGAAATTTGCAAAACTAACTAAATATCATGAGATGGTAGAACTTTGTGTTTCATTATTGTACCTTTAGAGAAAATTTAAAGTAATTGTTTAACTTAGACCGCATTACAAAATTGGGTTCATTTGTCGAAAGTCAAATTTAAGAAAATTCCATTAAATTTGCCAGTTGAAAAATGATGTAGGGTTTTTAAGTGAAAACTCCGAATCAATTTATTACTCGCTATCCATCTTTCATTAGTCATTTAAAAATTAATTAATCAAAGTTCTTAATCTTAGAAAAACTCCAACTTTTATAGTTTATTAAATATGCTATATCAACTTCATAATAAAACCCAAATTAAAGTTAAAGTGGCCTTATTACAACACCGAAATCCAAACTTATTAGTGAAATTTAAAATAAAGAAAATGAAATTACTAGAAAATATTGCATGGCCACCTCGAGTCTACCTCGGCTCCAAATCCGCGATCTAGTGATTAACTACAAAATTAAGCAGAGGGGTGAGTCACCACGACTCAGTGTGTAAATCACCAACAAGCGATACTTGGGCTCTAAGCCCACAGATGCACATTTAGGCCCACATAATCCAACATATTTAGTATGTATGCAATGCGGTCCAACTCAACCTACCTTTCCAACGTCTTTAACACCGAATCAGCCAAACGCCTGTGGCACCAAGCCACTGTGGTTCTAGACCACCGTGATACCAGATCACTTTGACAAAGTCACTAATAATATGTGTGGGGCCAACCCACTGTGGTACCAAACCACTGGGATGAGTCACTGAATCATATATATATATACGTGGTGTTAAACCACCGTGGTACCAAACCACTAAGACATAGTCACTGTATGAGATATGTGGGGCAACCCACTATGGTACCAAACCACTGTGACAGTCCCTAAATAGCACTTCCCCTTTTTCATCAAGTCCCAAGCCCATGCACATACTAGCATGCTGAAATGAATGCAAACATGCTTCAAATGGACAAATGTCAAATATTACGCACATTCACATATTTCGAACATAAAATTTTTGTGGAACTTATCTAGTGTCTCCGAAGTTACCCACAAGGGTATCTCGACTGTCAATACAATCGTTTCGACTTTTAGCCAACATAGTTAATAATGTAATCTATTATACAGTATGTGAGAATTACACACCTGATAACGTGTAGGACTAAACTCTCTATGTCGACGCTTTCACTAGCAGGGACGACGGCTATTTGTCTATCCAATACAGACGTAGGCTCTCTACTACAACTCGGCAGATAATCCTGAACCACCAACACAGCACGCCTTTTGAACTTTGGAGCAGAGGCTATGGGTACGCTCCCTTCCTCGCCATGACCGTTTCTTGTATCCATGAAATAAACTTGATCAGAGGTAGAGAAAACATCGATTGACCATTAAGAGAATTGACTAAAGCAGACTATAATCCATAAGGGATATAACAACCAAAAACCTAAAAGAAGCGACTCATACCTTTGTTACTAATGCAAACAAGCAAGACCGCTTGGAAATGAACTCCCGGCAGCAACTGAAGAAACCTTAACACTTCTCTTCTTGATATTCGGCCACTAGACATGAAAAATGAAAGACGTGTTATGGAAGAATGAGTGGTCGGTTTGTTGAATAGGAGTAAAGGAGATGAAGAGAAACTAAAAGGGAATACCTTATCTTGATCAACGAAAACCAAACACTAGAAGGTTGGCTTGTGAAACTGAATGAGTCCCTAGATTTCACCAAGTTAGAGTCGATTCCCGAAATAGAACAAAAGAAATGGCCTTTCGGCAAAATCAAAATGAAAAGAACCACCCTTTCCAACCATTCGGCCAATATCCAAACTTACCGATGACCTTCTAAACGTTGGCTAGATGAAGAAGAGAATACGAGAATGAGCCCCCCACAATCGGCCAATGCCCAAAAGGAACGAATCAATACCTTTGGTTTAACAAACCACAAGAGAAAAGTAAAAGAATAAAAAGGAAAACCAAAAGAAGAATCCTTACCAAAACAAGAAAATGCCGATTGGAAAGGCGATAATCGGCTACTGGCAAAACAAAGGAAGAATGCCTTCAGTTAACACTCAAAATGATGCCACTTCCACAAGATACAAACAATGAAGAGAGAAGAGGAAGAAAAGAATAAAGTTTCGATTTCAATCACTTAGAACAAGATAAATGCAAAGTAAAAGGAAAAATAAGCAACTGTGATTCAGCTAACAGAAGAGATGAGTTTTAGGAGATGGCTCGGCTAGCACAAAAATTGTTAGAGGAGAAGAAAGGTTTCGGCTTGGCAAGAGAGGAGATGATAGAATGATTCGGCTAAGGTAGCTAATAAGGGTAGGCTTCCAAGATAAGATAAGAGGAGTATTCGGCTACTCGTGAGAACTTTAGAGAAAAAGAAACAAAACATGGAAAGGAAGAAAGAAAATGCTACGGTTTTGGTAATAGAGATTGACACAAAATGTCCGAATAAGCAAAATAAAGAAATTAAACCAAAGCCCCAAGCCTCCAAAATTTTGGCACACCAAAGCTAACACTAAACCGAATTCTCTCCCCACTTTAAGCTTCCCATATTCGGCCACCACTCCACTAACATCAAATCCCATGCTTTGCTCCTATTTTCACTCCCCTTGATCAATTTGAATCGGTTTGACGCATTCAAACACCACTATCACCTCATGGCCACTTATTCAAAAATATTTGACTCATACAACAAACTACCATAAAGAGTCCAGTAGAATGCCACTATCTTAGCTCCTTAAACACAAAAATAAAGCTTCTGAATGCTGATGTCGCGACTCGAAGTCCTTCCCACTGCTACTCCCTTGTGACGCCACATCCCTGCACCTTAAGTGGCGTCCACTTGCCATTCCACCACACCTCTTCTTGTGTCACCAAACACAAGAAATTACCATTAAGACCTACCTCAACCAACTCTCCCCTAAAGTGCTTAAAAACAATATTTTTACCAAGGCCCTAACTTGACCCTGGGCCTTCCTAGAACCCCCAAGCACACCAAAATAACACGCAGAACAAACCAAACACACAGAATTACATAGAATGTGGAACCTCTAATTCCAGGATGTTACAGTTCTACCCCCTTAAAGAAATTTCGGCCTCAAAATTTACATGGTCAAAAGAGGTGAGGGTATTGCTGTCGCATCACATTCTCTTGCTCCCATGTGGCCTCCTCTGAACTATGATTCCGCCACAAAACTTTAACCAACGAAACCGTCTTCCTTCACAATACCTTAACATCTCAGTCTAAGATCTGAACTGGTTCCTCTTCAAAAGATAAAATAGGTCTCAGCTCGATTTCCTCCACTGGCACTACATGAGATGGATCTAAACGGTAGCGCCTTAACATCGAGACATGGAATACATCATGTATCATCCTCAACTTTGGAGGTAACTCGAGTTGATACGCCACTAGTCTCACATGTTTCAACACTCGATAAGGCCTGATGAACCTGGGGCTCAACTTTCCCTTCCGTCCACACCTCAAAACTTTTTTTCATGGCAAAACTTTTAGAAACGCCTGATCACCCACTGCAAATTCTATATCCTTACTCTTTAGATCAGCATAAGAATTTTGCCTATTAAAAGCTTCCTTCAACTGAGTCCATATCAAGTTAACTTTTCCTCTGTCTCCGAAACCAATTTCGAACCCAACATCTGACGCTCCCCAACTCTGTCCAACAAGTAGGAGTACGACACTTCTAACCATACAATGCTTCATAGGGTGCCATCTAAATACTGGATTGGTAGCTATTATTGTATGCGAATTCTACCAACGATAGAAAATCCTCCCAACTACCCCGAAAATCGATAACACAACCTCTCAACATGTCTTCTAAGATCTAAATTACCCTCTCAAACTGACCATCAGTCTGTGGATGAAATGATGTACTGAAGTCCAGTCTTGTACCCAACGCTTGATGCAACGCCTTCCAGAACTGCGATGTAAATCTAGGGTCTCCGTCTGATATGATCGACACAGGTACCCCATGCAACCTCACAATCTCTACTACATACAGCTTGGCTAACTTCTGTAAGGAGTAGTCAACACGAACCGGTATGAAGTGAGCGGACTACGTCAACCGATCAACAATTATCCACACTGAATCTTTCTTAGTAGGCGTAAGAGGTAGCCCACTAACAAAGTCCATCGTTATCCTCACCCACTTCTAAAGTGGAATCTTTACTGGCTGTTGCAACCCTGAAGGCAACTGGTGTTCCGCCTTCACCTGCTGACACGTCAAGCACTTACCCACAAACTTGGTCACCTTCGCTCAGACCCAGCCACCAGAACTATTCTCGTAGATCTCGATACATTTTACTCCCACCAGGATCCATAGCGTATGGGCTACTATGCGCTTCCTGAAGAATCTTCTGCCTTAACTCAAAATCCTTCGGCATACAGGCCTTTCCACGAAAGTACAAAACCCTATCACTGTTCAAACTAAAGTCCTCTGTCTCACCCCCTACCACTAACTGAAATTTAAAACTTAGCTATTCATTTGTCGACTGCTTCTCTCTAATCTGACTGATCCAAGAATGCTTCATTTGAAGTTCAACTAACAAACTTCCATTGTCGTACAAGCTGAAATGAGCAAACATTGCTCTCAAGTCCAGTATTACCTTACGACTCAACCCATCTGCCACTACATTAGCCTTACAGTGGTATTCGATCAATCATAATCCTTCAACAACTCGATCCACCTCCGTTGCCTCAAATTCAACTCTTTCTAGGTAAGAAGATATTTCAAGCTCTTATGATCTGTATAGATAATGGACTTTTCCCTATAAAGATAGTGTCTCCAAACCTTCAGAGCGAACACTACCGCAGCCAACTCCAAATCATGCGTGGGATAGTTCAACTCATGTGGTCTCAATTCCCAAGACGCATATGCTACCACTTTCCCCTATTGCATTAACACAGAACCTATCCCTGTGTGCAATGCATCACAGTAGATGACAAACTCCTTCCCTGCCTCAGGCTGAATCAACACTGGTGCCTCTGTCAAAATCCTCTTCAACTTCTCAAAACTTTCTTGCTACTTATCTGATCAGTCAAACGGTACTCCTTTCTATATAACTTGGTTAATAGTGCAACTACTAATGAGAACCCCTCAACAAACCTTCTATAATACCCAGCCAAACCAAGAAAACTTCGAATTTCTGCCACAGACATAGGCAGTTTCTAGTCCAACATGGCTTTAATTTTCTAAGGATCAACCCTAATCCCCTCAGCAGACACAACATAACCCAAAAAGGTAACTTCTTCCAACCAAAATTCACACTTACTGAATTTGGCGTACAACTGCTTTTCCTTCAAAATTTGCAGAACCACCCAAAAGATACGAATCATGCTCCTCTTTCGTCCTTGAATAAACCAAGATATCTTCTATTAACACTACAACAAACTAATTCAGATAGGTTTGGAATACCCGGTTCATCATGTCCATAAATGTCGCCGGTGCATTTGTCAACCCGAACGACATCACCAAGAATTCATAGTGACCATAACAAGTTAGAAAAGCTGTCTTATGAATATCTTCCTCCTTGACCTCAAGCTGATGATAGCTTGACCTCAAGTCTATCTTTAAGAAGACCGAAGCACCTCGCAACTGATCGAACAGATTGTCTATCCTAGGCAATGGGTACTTGTTCAATTGCATGTAGTCAATGTACATCCGCATCGACTCGTCCTTCTTCTTTACGAACAACACCAGTGCTCCCCATGGTGACACACTTGGTCGGATAAAACCCCGATCCAATAGTTCCTAAATCTGGGCTTTAAGTTCAACCAACTCCTTCGGTGCCATTCTATATGGAGCAATGGACACTAGAGCTGTTCCCGGAAGAAGGTCACTACCGAAGTCTACCTCGCGATCCGGAGGTAGCCTTGAAAGCTCTTCTGAAAAAACATTAGAGAATTCCTTTACCGTTCTAACATCTTTTACCCACAATTCCTTGGCTTCCAACGCACTGACGAAAGCTAAGAAAGCCCCGTATCCCTTTCTCACCATTCTTTCAGCCTTAAGAGCAGACACTATAGTGGACAAGTAGTTCCTTCTTTCACCTATCACTAACACCTCATTATCTTCGGGAGTCTTTAACACCATACGCTTAGCAGTACAATCCAAGTTCACTCGATACTTTACTAACCAGTCCATGCCTAAGATCAAATCAAACTCACCAAATGGCAGTTCCATCAAATCAGCCGAAAAAACTACCCCTTGAACTTCTAAAGGCACATTCCTAAAGAGTTTGTTCACCACTACAGATTGTTCTAAAGGGCTAATCACAGTCATCTCCCTAGAAACAATCTCAGATTCTATGTTCAAAGTTCCAGACACAGTACTAGCAACATAAAAATGTGTTGACCCAATATCATCCAGTGTAGTAAGGGTAAATAGAAAATAAGGAATGTCCCGATTATGACATCCGGTGCATCGCCCTCCTCTCGGCATCTAGCTGCATAGACCAACCTAAGCTGTCTCATATCTATCTTTCCAGCACCTCGCCGATGCTCCATGCCCTCGGCCAAAACCATTTCCTTATCTGGCCGACCACGACCTCTCTATGGCTGCTGACCACCTCTTCCAGGCTGAGTATAACCCTGACCTACTGGTCGCACTCTATTGGGCTCTTGCGGATAGTCCCTTACCTGATGAACCATAGATCCACATCTGAAGCATCCTCTACCACCTAACCAACACTCTCTCGAATGAAATTTCCCACGTCGAGTACACAGTTGAGATCGACCAACAGCAGCAGGCCTCGCAGCTCGACCCGATCCATGTAACCTAGGCCTCTTCTGAAAATTCCTTGTAGATCCTCACGACCCAAAATTCCTTTTATTCTTTCCCTTGTCCCTATCTTGATTTTGTCTTTCAGACCTCTTTACCTCTTCGGCTATCTTAGCCTTCTCAACCAGAACAGAAAACTCCCTTTCCGTTGCGGAGCTATCAGTACTCGCAACTCGTCCCTCAAACCATCTTCAAATTGAACACAACCCTCGTAATCTGTTGCAACAATACCCCGAGCGTCACGCTTGCACATAAGAATTTCGCCTCATATTCGGCCACTGACTTACTCCCCTGAACCAAATTTAGGAATGCCTTTCACTGAGCGTCCATATATCTCGACCTAATGTATTTCCCCTGGAATGCTGACTTAAAGAAGTCCCAGGTAATGCGGTCAGCCGCTGTACCATCTTTGACCATGAGCCACCATTGATACGCCTCAACTCAAAGGAGAGACACCACTCCCTTCAATTTCTCTTCCGCAGTACAGTCAAGATCATCCATGATGCGCTCAACCACATCTAACCAATACTCAACTATGTTAGGAGCCACACCAGAAACGCCCCTAAACATTTCTGCCCCATTAGCTCGAAATAGCTCTGACATAGATTTTCGAGCTACTGATCCCGTGCTCGCTCTAGCAACTCTCTGCAAAACACGTAACATCGTCTGAGACACAGCATCATCTCCACCAGTTTGATCCTGAAATTTTACTTCTGCAATAGGCGGTGCTGGCACTTCACATTTCGGCCCATGTCCTGATTCTGAAGGTTCAGACCCAACACCCTGGCCTCTACCATGGTCGCGCATGCCATGTCCACGTCCTCTAGCACTCATGATTAACAATTTGACTTAATCTGATTAAAAGTTTTATGAATTAGTATTTTCTTCCACTGTGTATTATCGAGCAGTCTTATGAAAATAGAATTAAAAGTAATTCTCGCAATTACATATATACCTAAAGGTTTTAGTCTTCTAAAGTTGAATTTCTTTGTACTAGCAATCATAGCACAATACAATTACTTCATGCAAAACAACCAATGAATAGAAGACTTACCATGCGAATTTGGTGCTAGAGACTCGGGTGCCATGCTTTCAGAAAACACGTATTTTATCTAACCCATTTTTCAAACCATTTTTCAAAAAAAATTTTGAATCTCATACCCACAGTTGAGCTTTTGAAATCGGGCTCTGATGCCATAATTGTAACACTCCAAACCCGGTCAAAATGCTACGACCAAAACTGGTATGCTACATAAAAGGAAATTTGGAAAACTAACTAAATATCATGAGTTGGTAAAACTTTGTGTTTCGTTATTGTACCTTTAGAAAAAATTTAAAATAATTGATTAACTTAGACCGCATTACAAAATCGGGATCATTTACCGAAAGTCAAATTTAAGAAAATTCCAATAAATTTGCTAGTTGAAAATGATGTAGCGGTTTTTAAGTGAAAACTCCGAATCAATTTATTACTCGCTATCAATCTTTCAGTAGTCATTTGAAAATCAATTAATCAAAGTTCTTAATCTTAGAAAAACTCTAACTTTTTTAGTTTATTAAATATGCTATATCAACTTCATAATAAAACCTAAACTAAAATTAAAGTGGCCTTATTACAACACCAAAATCCAAACTTAATAGTGAAATTTAAAATAAAGAAATCAAAATTACTAGAAAATACTGCATGGCCACCTCGAGTCCGCCTCGGCTCCAAATCCGCGATCTACTAATTACCTACAAAATTAAGTAGAGGGTGAGTCACTGGGACTCAGTGTGTAAATCCCCAACAAGCGATACTTGGGCTTTAAGCCCATAGATGCACATTTAGGCTAACATAATCCAACATATTAAGCATGTATGAAATGCAGCTTAGCCCAACCTACTTTTCCAACCTCTATAACACCGAATCAGCCAAATGCCCATGGCACCAAGCCACTGTAGTTCTAGACCACCGTGATACCAGATCACTGTGACAAAGTCACTAATAATATGTATGGGCCAACCCACCGTGGTACCAAACAACTGTGACAATCTCGAATAGATATATGTAGGGCCAACCCACTGTGGTACCAAACCACTGGGACGAGTCACTGAATCATATATATATACATGGTGTTAAACCACCGTGGTACCAAACCACTGAAACATAGTAACTGTATGAGATATGTGGGGCCAACCCACTATGGTACCAAACCACCGTGACAGTCCCTAAATATCACTTCCCCTTTTTCATCAAGTCCCAAACCCATGCACATACTAGCATGCTGAAATGAATGCAAACAGGCTTCAAATGCACAAATGTCAAATATTACACACATTCACATATTTTGAACATAATATTGTAGTGGAAATTACCCGGTGTCTCCGAATTTACCTACAAGGGTATCTCGACTGTCAATACAATCATTTTGGCTTTCAGCCAACACAGCTAATAATGTAATTTATTATATAGTATGTGAGAATTACACACCTGATAATGCATAATACTAAACTCTCTACGTCGACGCTTTCATTAGCAAGGACGGCGGCTATTTGTCTATCCCAGATAGAGTAGGCTCTTTACTACAACCCGGTGGATAATCCTGAACTGCCGACCTAGCATGCCTTTTGAACTTTGGAGCGAAGGCTGTGGGTACGCTCCCTTCCTCAGCTTGACCATTTCTTGTATCCATGAAATAAACTTGATCAGAGGTAGAGAAAACGTTGATTGACTATTAAAAGAATTGATTAAAGCAGACTATAACCCATAAGGAATATAATAAGCAAAAACCTAAAAGAAGCGACTCCTGCCTTTGTTACTAATGCAAACAAGCAAGACCGCTTAGAAAAGAACTCCCGACAACTGAAGAAACCTTAACACTTCTCTTCTTGATATTCAGCCACTAGACATGAAAAATGAAAGATGAGTTATGGATGAATGAGTGGTTAGTTTGTTGAATAGGAGTAAAGGAAAGGAAGAGAAACTAAAAGGAATACCTTACCTTGATCAACAAAAACCAAACACTAGAAGGTTGGCTTGTGAAACCGAATGAGTCCATAGATATCACCAAGTTAGAGACCGTTTCTTGTATCCATGAAATAAACATGATCAGAGGTAGAGAAAACGTATATTGACCATCAAAAGAATTGATTAAAGCAGACTATAACCCATAAGGGATATAATAACCAAAAACCTAAAAGAAGCGACTCCTACCTTTGTTACTAAGGCAAACAAGCAAGACCGCTTAGAAAAGAACTCCTGACAACTGAAGAAACCTTAACACTTCTCTTCTTGATATTCGGCCACTAGACATGAAAAATGAAAGACGAGTTATGGATGAATGAGTGGTTAGTTTGTTGAATAGGAGTAAAGGAAATGAGGAGAAACTAAAAGGGAATACCTTACCTTGATCAACAAAAATCGAACACTAGAAGGTTGGCTTGTGAAACCAAATGAGTCCATAGATATCACCAAGTTAGATTCGATTCCCAAAACAGAACAAAAGAAATAAAATTTTGGAAAATCAAAACGAAAAGAACCACCCTTTCCAACCATTCGGCCAACGTCCAAACTTACAAATGACCTTTCAAATGCTGGCTAGATGAAGAAGAGAATACGAGAATGAGCCCCTACAATCAGCCAATGCCCAAAAGGAACGAATCAACACCATCGGTTTAACAAACCACAAGAGAAAAGTAAAAGAATAAAAAGGAAAACCAATAGAATAATCCTTACCAAAATAAGAAGATGCCAATTGGAAAGGCTATAATCAGTCTTGGCACAACAAAGGAAGAATGCCTTCAGTTAACACTAAAAAAGATTCGGCTTCTACAAGATACAAACAACGAAGAGAAAGGAGGAAAAAAAGAAGAAAGGAGGAAAATTTATTGAAATACCCTTACTTTGTGAAATTACTGAAATACCCCTAGTTTGAAAAATTACCGAATTACCCCTAGTTTATGACATTACCGAATTAACACTAGTTTGTGAAATTATCGAAATATCCCTAGTTCACAAAATTACTAAAATACCTCTGGCTTACAAAATTATCGAAATACCCCCGGGTTATAAAATTACCAAAATACCCTTAGTGTGTAATTATCGTTTTACCTCTAAACGACAAATAACTGTTGTACCCTTGTGGTAGTACTAATGTTGTCTGTGTTAATTGTATGATTGATTATGTTCGAGATGCACTGCATACATGGATTAGTTATGAGTAAAATTACTGAATTACCCTTGGTAGGTAAATTATTGAAATACCTTCGGTGGGTAAAATTACCGTTACACCCTTAGGGGTTGATTAGCGTGATTGTGTGTAAACTTCACACTTCTTAATTACTTGTTTGTTTATGCTATTTACTGTTTGGGCTGAAAAGCCGGACTGACTGAGAAGTTGTCGTAATACCCTTGTGGATAGAAATGGGAATATCAAGTATGTGATTCTATTAATCTCTTGATGGGTATGGATTAAGCATTGTAATGTGTGTGTGCATTCATATGATTGTAAGTTTTGCATGGGTTGGGAAATGATGTGAAAGGGAAGTATTTGAGACTGTCACGGTGGGTTAGCCCCATGGATACATATATGATAATAGTGACCATGTCTTGGTGGCTTGGTGCCATGGTGGATTAATACCACGATTATATATGACAGGTGACTCATCCAAGTGGTTGTTACCTTAATGGGTTGGTCCCACGTATATTCATCAGGGATTGTCACGGTGGCTATTATCACGGTGGGTTGGCCCCATTTATGTTAATAGTGACTCTGTCACGGTGATCTAGTATCACGGTGGTCTGGAACCACGATTGGCTTGGTGCCACATATGAGGTGTGTAGAAGATGGAGGGTTGATTGTAGAAATCCCCACCGTGTGATGCGCTGGTATAGGTGGTGTGTAGAGGATGGATATCTAGGTTGGGTCGGGATTTGCATCACATTACATTGATACCTGATTATTTGCTATTCTTTGTTAAAAGGGCTAAGGCCCAGTCCGGTTTGGTATGGGCTTCGTCCAAGGTGATTTTGCAATGGCTAAGGCCCAGATGGAATTTGAATGGGCTCAGGCCCAGTTATGGTTCATAAGGGGATTTACACACTGAGTTTTCATAAACTCACCCTCTCTTTTTATTAAATATTTTAGGTAATTCCCAGCGATAGAGGATTGGGAGCCGTGGAGGACTCGGGGGTGGCTATACATCGGAGATACAACTCGTGAAATTTAGTAATTTCGATTTTTACCTTAGTTTAAGATTATTTATTTTGGGTTAATATTTTGTAATAAGGCCATTGGTTTATTTTTCTATGTTTTTATTTATAACTGCTAAACTTATAAATACGGAGTTTTCTTAAAACATTAGCAATCATTTTCTAAAATGTCATGTTTACGCAACGATGCAAGTTCAACTTTCATGACAAAATAGTTTTTCAAAATAATAACAACTTTTAAACGGACATTTAGGAAATCGCATTTTTCTCAAACTAAACAACAAACTCAGAGTTCAAAAATCTGATAAAACTTTTCTAAACAATTGCTTAGCTTTTCAACTTCCTTCAATGTGACAGGTTAGATTCGAGCCTAACTTCTAGGCCGATTTTAGGGTGTTACAATTTTGGTATCAAAGCTTAGGTTGCAAAACTCCGCTATAGAGTGGGTTCAAAAAATGTTTTTTTCAAAGTTATTTGAAAGTTGGTTTTAAAACAAAAGTATCTTTATTGGAAGTATGGCACCAGAGTCTCTGGCACCAAATCCGTAAGTCCCCTTACTTAATATTATATGCTATAATGACTGTATTTATTTTGTGTATGTTTTGGATGTGAAGTTTGAATGGAAAATTTTTTAAGTATGAGTGTTAAATATTTGTTTGCTTCATATTAGATAGTTTGTTGTGTGAAGAGGTTCCAAGCTTAAGTTAGAAAGTGTATTACTATTTTAGAATCAGAGTGCGCAGCATGAGTGTAGTGTTGTAGGTTAGGATGTGCGACTGTTTCTATAGCTAGAAATTTTGAGGATGAAATTTCTTTAAGGAGGGTAGATTTGTAACATCCTAAAGTTGGGCCTAGTAGGATTGGGCCCATTGGGCCTTGGGCATAGTAGCGGTTAAAATTTTAGAGAAAAAGAGAATGGCTTTAATGCAAGTTGGATCTAGTAGGTGAGTATTTTGAAAGGTTAGGGGGCTGTTATGAAGTCCCGGGTTCAAACTTTGGCTTTAGGGAAATTTTGGTTTTAGGTGAAAATAACCCTGGGAGTTAGTAGTAGGCTTTAAGATTAAAATATGAAAAAATGACACAAGTGGAGTGTGTGGTGTAGTGGCAAAGTGACGCCACATAGGAGGCAAGGGGTGACTCAAATGGAAGGAAGGAGGTCTAAGGTTCAAGTATTGGCTCTTGCATTTTGGTTTTCTTTTTATATTGACTTTAGAATTTGGCCATAGGTTTATATTTAGTTTCGCAAGATGTTAGACACATGGAGCTAGTTGGTAAAGTGGCTAGCGACATGGATTCTACTACAGGGGGCCTGGGTTCGAATCTCATGACAAGCAAGGGAGTATTTATTTTGTGGATTGGACGGGAAGCATTTGAGTTGGATTTAAACTCTACTGATGGAGGGATCCCACATCAGAAAGATACAAAAAAGGAAGGTGAGAAGCTAGCTATATAGAGAGCTGCCTAGGAGGAGAAGGAGCATACTTGGTTGGCGTTGGGCATAGGAGTGCTCGGAGCGCGGTTTAGCAGCTTCAGATGCCTATCAAGTGTGTAATCTCTCTACTCTAGATGTAGAGTGACAAATGCCAAAAATGCCGGTCACACGGCGATGGTAGCCACACAAGCATGCGAGCGCACGTGTGGAAGCTTCGACGCGATAGTTGAGGCCATCATGAGTATTCTTGTGGGTGTGGGCTATTGGACCAAGTGGGCCTAGGGGCCCATATGAGTAAATTGTATATTGAGTAGTAGATAGTGAACTAGAATATGTGAATCTCATATATGTGGCTAGGTTTAGGCTAAATGGGCCACACGACTGTGTTGGCCCACTTGGACGAGAATGGGCCTTAGGCCCATTCACATCTTTATCTCTGTTTAGAATACTTAAGTCGTTCGAGGCAACAGTGGACCTTCTGTTGGGTCGTTAATACCCTGATTTGTAAAATAACCAAAATACCCCTGGTTTGTAAAATTACCGAAATACCCTAATTTGTAAAATTATCGAAATACCCCTGGTTTGTAAAATTACTAAAATACCCCTACTTTGTAAAATTACCGAATTACCCCTAGTTTGTGAAACTACCAAAAAACCATTACTTTACAAAATTATCTAAATACCCCTAGTTGGTAAAATTACCACAATACCTACTTTGTGAAATAACTAAAATACCCTAGTTTGCTAAATTACCGAATTACCCTTGGTTTGCTAAATTATCGAATTACCCCTAGGTTGTAAAATTACCGAATTATCCCTGGTTTGTAAAATTATCGAAATATCCCTAGTTCGCAAAATTACTAATATACCCTCAGCTTATAAAATTATCGAAATACCCTTATTGTGTAATTATCGTTTTACCCTAAATGATAAATTACTGTTGTACCCTCGTGGTAGTACTAATGTTGTCTGTGTTAATTGTATGATTGATTATATTCGAGATGCACTACATACATGGATTAGTTTTGAGTAGAATTACCGAATTACCCTTGGTAGGTAAATTATTCAAATACCCTCGGTGGGTAAAATTATCGTTATACCCTTTGGGGTTGATTAGCGTGATTGTGTGTAAACTTTACACTTCTTAATTATTTGTTTGTTTGTGCTATTTACTGTTTGGGCTGAAAAGCCGGACTGACTGAGAAGCTGTCGTAATACCCTTGTGGATAGAAATGGGAATATCAGGTATGTGTTTCTATTAATCTCTTGATGGGTATGGAATAAGCATTGTAATATGTGTGTGCATTCATATGATTGTAAGTTTTGCATGGGTTGGGAAATGATGTGAAAGAGGAAGTATTTGAGACTGTCACGTGATTGTTACCACGGTGGGTTAGCCCCACGGATACATATATGATAATATTGACCATGTTTCGGTGGCTTGGTGCCACGGTGGATTGATACCATGATTATATATGACAAGTGACAAGTCCCAGTGGTTGTTACCACAGTGGGTTGGTCCCACGTATATTCATTAAGGATTGTCATGGTGGTTGTTACCACGGTGGGTTGGCCCCACGTATGTTAGTAGTGACTCGATCACGGTGATCTAGTATCACGGTGGTCTGGAACCACTAGTGGCTTGGTGCCACATATGAGGTGTGTAGCAGATAGAGGGTTGATTATAGAAATCCCCACGGTGTGATAGGCTGGTACGGGTAGTGTGCAGAGGATGGATATCTAGGTTGGGTCGGGATTTGCATCACATTACATTGATACCTGATTATCTGCTATTCTCTGTTAAAATGGCTAAGGCCTAGTCTGTTTTGGTATGGGCTTCACCCAAGGTGATTTTGTAAGGGCTAAGGTCCAAATGGTATCTGAATGGGCTCGTGCCAGTTATTGTTCGTAAGGGGATTTAGACACTGAGTTTTCGTGAACTCACCTCTCTTTTTATTAAATGTTTTAGGTAATTCCCAGCGATAGAGGATTGGGAGCCGTGGAGGACTCGGGGGTGGCTATATATCAGAAATACTACTCGTGAACTTTAGTAATTTTGATTTTTAGCTTATTTTAAGATTATTTAGTTTGGGTTAATATTTTGTAATAAGTCCATTAGTTTATTTTTTTGAGTTTTTGTTTATAACTGTTAAACTTATAAATACGAGGTTTTCTTAAAAAATTAGCAATCATTTTCTAAAATATCATGTTTTTGGAACGATGCAAGTTCAACTTTCATAACAAAATAGTTTTTGAAAATAATAACAACTTTTAAACGGTCATTTAGGAAATCGTGTTTTTCTCAAACTAAACAACGAACTAAGAGTTCAAAAATCTGATAAAACTTTTCCAAACAATTGCTTAGCTTTTCAACTTCCTTCAATGTGATAGGTTAGATTCGGGCCTAACTTTTAGGTCAGGTTTAGAGTGTTACAATTTTGTTATCAAAGCCTAGGTTGCAAAACTCAACTGTGGAATGGGTTTGAAAAATGTTTTTTTCAAAGTTATTTGAAATTTGGTTTTAAAACAAAAGTATCTTTATTGGAAGTATGGCACCCGAGTCTCCGGCACCAAATCTGTAAGTCCCCTTACTTATAATTATATGCTATAATGACTGTATTTATTCTGTGTGTGTTTTGGATGTGAAGTTTGAATGGAAAATTTTTAAGTATGAGTGTTAAATATTTGTTTTCTTCTGTATTAGATATTTGGTTGTGTGAAGAGGTTCCAAGCTTAAGTTAGAAAGTGTATTACTTTTTTAGAATCAGAGTGCGTAGCGTGAGTGTAGTGTTGTAGGTTAGGATGTGTGTCTGTTTCTATAGCTGGAAATGTCGAGGAAGAAATTTCTTTAAGGAGGGTAGATTTGTAACCTCTTAAAGTTGGGCCTAGTAGGATTGGGCCCATTGGGCCTTGGGCATAGTAGCGGTTAAAATTTTAGAGAAAAAGAGAACGGCTTTAATGCAAGTTGGATCTAGTAGGTGAGTGATTTTGCAAGGTTAGAGGGCTTTTATGAAGTCCCGGGTTCAAACTTTGGCTTTAGGGAAATTTTGGTTTTAGGTGAAAAAAACCCTGGGAGTTAGTAGTAGGATTTAAGATTAAAATGTGGAAAAAATGATACAAGTGGAGTGTGTGGTGTAGTGGCAAAGTGATGCCACATAAGAGGCAAGGGGGTGACACCAAAAGGAAGGAAGGAGGTCTAAGGCTCAAGTCTTGGCTCTAGCATTTTGGTTTTCTTTTGATATGGACTTTAAAATTTGGCCATAGGTTTATATTTAGTTGCGCATGATGTTAGACACAAGGAGCTAGTTAGTAAAGCGGCTAACGGTACGGGTTATGCTACAGGGGAGCCTGGGTTCGAATCTCATGACAAGCAAGGCAGTATTTATTTTACGAATTGGATGGAAAGAGTTTGAGTTAGATTTAAACTCTCTGACAGCGGGATCCTACATTGGAAAGATATATAGAAGGAAGGTGAGAAGCTAGCTATATATAGAGATGCCTTGGAGGAGAAGGAGCATACTTGGTTGGCGTTGGGCATAGGAGTGCTCGGAGCGCGGTTTAGCAGCTTCAGATTACTATCAAGTGTGTATTCTCTCTACTCTAGATGTAGAGCGGCAAATGCCGAAATGCCGATCACACGGTGATGGTAACCACACGAGCGTACGAGTGCATGTGCGAAGCTTTGACGCGATAGTCGAGGCCATCATGAGTATTCTTGTGTGTGTGGGCTATTGGGCCACGATGGCCCGAAAGGGGCCACGTGGGCCTAATGGGCCTGGGGGCTCATATGAGTAAATTGTGTGATTGAGTAGTAGATAGTGAACTAGACTATGTGAATCTCACATATGTGGCTAGGTTTGGGCTAAATGGGCCACACGATTGTGTTGGCCTACTTGGGTCGAGAATGGGCCCTAGGCCCATTCACATCTTTATCTCTGTTTAGAATACTTGAGTCGTTCGAGGCGACAGTGGACCTTCTGTTGGGTCGTTAATACCCTGATTTGTAAAATGACCAAAATAGCCCTAGTTTGTAAAATTACCGAAATACCCTAATTTGTGAAATTACCAAAATACCCCTAGTTTGTAAAATTACCAAAACACCCCTAGTTTTTAAAATTACTAAAATACCCCTAGCTTGTAAAATTATCGAATTACCCCTAGTTTGTGAAACTACCAAAATACCCTTGCATTACAAAATTATCGAAATACCCCTGGTTTGCAAAATTACCGAAATACCCCAGCTTTGTGAAATTACTGAAATACCCCTAGGTTGAAAAATTATCGATTTATCCTAGGTTTGCAAAATTATCGAATTACCCCTAGGTTGCAAAATTATCGAATTAACCTTGGTTTGTGAAATTATCAAAATACCCCTGGCTTACAAAATTACCAAAATACCCTTAGTGTGTAATTATCGTTTTACCCTAAGCGATAAATGGCCGTTACCCTCGTGGTAGTACTAATGTTATGCATGTTAATTGTATGATTGATTATGTTTGAGATGCCTTTGCATGCATGGATTAATTATGAGTAGAATTATCGAATTACCCTTGGTAGGTAAATTATTGAAATACACTAGGTGGGTAAAATTACTGTTATACCCTTAAGGTTTGATTAGCGTGATTGTGTGTAAACTTCACACTTCTTAATTATTTGTTTCTTTGTGCTATTTACTGTTTCGGCTGAAAATCGAACTAACTGAGAAGCTATCGCAATACCCTTGTGGATAGAAATGGGAATATCAGGTATGTGATTCTATTAATCTCTTGATGGGTATGGAATAAGCATTGTAATATGTGTGTGCATTCATATGATTGTAAGTTTTGCATGGGTTGGGAAATGATGTGAAAGGGGAAGTATTTAAAACTGTTACGGTGGTTGTTACCACGATGGGTTAGCCCAACGGATACATATATGATAATATTGACCATGTCTCGGTGGCCTAGTGCCACGGTGGATTAATACCACGATTATATATGACAAGTGACTCGTCCTAGTGGTTGTTACCCCAGTGGGTTGGTCCCACGTATATTTATTAGGGATTGTCACGGTGGTTGTTACCACGGTGGGTTGGCCCCACGTATGTTAATAGTGGCTTTGTCATGGTGATCTAGTATCATGGTGGTCTGGAACCACGAGTGGCTTGGTGCCACATATGAGGTGTGTAGTGGATGGAGGGTTGATTGTAGAAATCCCCACAGTGTGATGGGCTGGTACGGGTGGTGTGTAAAGGATGGATATCTAGGTTGGGTCAGGATTTGCATCACATTACATTGATACCTGATTATCTGCTATTCTCTGTTAAAATGGCTAAGGCCCAGTCTGTTTCGGTATGGGCTTCGCCCAATGTGATTTTGTAAGGGCTAAGGCCCAGATGGTTTTTGAATAGGCTTGGGCCCAGTTATGGTTCGTAAGGGGATTTACACACTGAGTTTTCATAATATCACCCTCTCTTTTTATTAAATGTTTTAGGTAATTCCCAGCGATAGAGGATTTGGAGCCGTGGAGGACTCGGGGGTGGTTATACATCGGAGATACTACTCGTGAACTTTAGTAATTTCGATTTTTACCTTAGTTTAAGATTATTTATTTTGGGTTAATATTTTGTAATAAGTCCATTGGTTTATTTTTCTATGTTTTTATTTATAACTGTTAAACTTATAAATACTGGGTTTTCTTAAAACATTAGCAATCGTTTTCTAAAATATCATGTTTACGCAACGATGCAAGTTCAACTTTCATAACAAAATAGTTTTTCAAAATAATAACAACTTTTAAATGATCATTTAGAAAATCGCGTTTTTCTCAAACTAAACAATGAACTCAGAGTTCAAAAATCCGATAAAACTTTTCTAAACAATTGCTTAGCTTTTCAACTTCCTTCAATGTGAGAGGTTAGATTCGGGCCTATCTTCTAGGTCGGGTTTAGGGTGTTACAATTTTGGTTTCAAAGCCTAGGTTGCAAAACTAAGCTATGGAATGGGTTCGAAAAATGTTTTTTTCAAAGTTATTTGAAATTTGGTTTTAAAACAAAAGTAGCTTTATTGGAAGTATGGCACCCGAGTCTCCGACACCAAATCCGTAAGTCCCCTTACTTATTATTATATGCTATAATGACTATATTTAATTTGTGTATGTTTTGGATGTGAAGTTTGAATGAAAATTTTTTTAAGTATGAGTGTTAAATATTTGTTTGCTTCATATTAGATATTTTGTTGTGTGAAGAGGTTCCAGGCTTAAGTTAGAAAGTGTATTACTGTTTTAGAATCAGAGTGCGCAGCGTGCGTGTAGTGTTGTAGGTTAGGATGTGTAACTATTTCTATAGCTAGAAATTTTGAGGATGAAATTTCTTTAAGGAGGGTAGATTTGTAACATCCTAAAGTTGGGCCTAGTAGGATTGGGCCCATTGGGCCTTGGGCATAGTAGCGATTAAAATTTTAGAGAAAAAGAGAACGGCTTTAATACAAGTTGGATCTAGTAGGTGAGTGATTTTGCAAGGTTAGGGGGCTTCTATGAAGTCCTAGGTTCAAACTTTGGCTTTAGGGAAATTTTCGTTTTAGGTGAAAAAAACACTTGGAGTTAGTAGTAGGCTTTAAGAATAAAATGTGGAAAAAATGACACAAGTGGAGTGTGTGGTGTAGTGGCAAAGTGGCGCCACATAAGAGGTAAGGGGGTGACTCCAAAAGGAAGGAAGGAGGTCTAAGGTTCAAGTCTTGACTCTTGCATTTTGGTTTTTTTTATATGGACTTTAGAATTTGGCCATAGGTTTATATTTAGTTGCGCGTGAACGTTAAACACATGTAGCTAGTTGGTACAGTGGCTAGCGGCATAGATTAGGCTACAAGGGAGCCTGGGTTCGAATCTCATGACGAGTAAGGGAGTATTTATTTTGCGGATTGGACGGGAAGAGTTTGAGTTGGATTTAAACTCTACTGATGGAGGGATCCCACATCGGAAAGATACAAAGAAGAAAGGTGAGAAGCTAGCTATATATAGAGAGCTGCCTAGGAGGAGAAGGAGCATACCTGGTTGGCGTTAGGCATAGGAGTGCTCGAGTGTGGTTTAGCAGGTTTAGATTTCTATCAGGTGTGTTTTCTCTCTACTCTAGATGTCGAGGCCATCATGAGTATTCTTGTGGGTGTGGGCTCTTGGGCCAAGTGGGCCCAATGGGCCTTGAGGCCCATATGAGCAAATTGTATGATTGAGTAGTAGATAGTGAACTTGAATATGTGAATATCATATATGTGGCTAGGTTTGGGCTAAATAGGCCACACGATTGTGTGGGCCCATTAGGCCGAGAATGGGCCTTAGGCCCATTCACATCTTTATCTCTATTTAGAATACTTGAGTCATTCGAGGCAACAGTGGACCTTTTGTTGGGTCGTTAATACCCTGATTTGTAAAATGACCAAAATAACCCTGATTTGTAAAATTACCGAAATACCCTAATTTGTGAAATTACCAAAATACCCCAGGTTTGTAAAATTACCAAAATACCCTGGCTTGCAAAATTATCTAAATATCCTTAGTTTGTAAAATTACTAAAATACCCCTAGTTTGTAACATTATCGAATTACCCCTAGTTTGCAAAACTACCAAAATACCCTTACTTTGTAAAATTATCGAGATACCCCTGCTTTGTGAAATTATTAAAATACCCCTAGTTTGAAAAATTATCGAATTACCCTTTGTTTGTGAAATTATCAAATTACCTCTGGGTTGCAAAATTACCGAACTAACCCTAGTTTGTAAAATTACTGAAATATCCCTAGTTATAAAATTACGAAATAATACGACTTACAAAATTATCGAAATACCCTTAGTGTGTAATTATCCTTTTACCCCTTAACGACAAATGATTGTTGTACCCTCGTGGTAGTACTAATGTTGTCTGTGTTAATTGTATGATTGATTATGTTCGAGATGCACTGCATACGTGGATTAGTTATGAGTAGAATTACCGAATTACCCTCGGTAGGTAAATTATTGAAGTACCCTCGGTGGGTAAAATTACCGTTATACCCTTAGGGGTTGAGTTGCGTGATTGTGTGTAAACTTCACACTTCTTAATTATTTGTTTGTTTGTGCTATTAACTGTTTGGGCTAAAAAGCCGAATTGACTGGGAAGCTGTGGTAATACCCTTATGGATAGAAATGGGAATATAAGGTTTGTGATTCTATTAATCTCTTGATGGGTATGGAATAAGCATTGTAATATGTGTGTGCATTCATATGATTGTAAGTTTTGCATGGGTTGGGAAATGATCTAAAGGGAAAGTATTTGAGACTATCACGGTGGTTGTTACCATGGTGGGTTAGCCTCACGGATGATTATATGATAATAGTGACCATGTCTCGATGGCTTGGTGCCACGGTGGATTAATACCTCGATTATAGATGACAAGTAACCCGTCCCAATGGTTGTTACTACAGTGGGTTAGTCCCATGTATATTCATCAAGGATTGTCATGGTGGTTGTTACCACGGTGGGTTGGCCCCACGTATGTTAATAGTGACTCTGTCACGGTGATCTAGTATCACTGTGGTCTGGAGCCACGAGTGGCTTGGTGCCACATATAAGGTGTGTAGCGGATGGAGGGTTGATTGTAGAAATCCCCACGGTGTGATGGGCTGGTACGGGTGGTGTGTAGAGGATGGATATCTAGGTTGGGTTGAGATTTGCATCACATTACATTGATACCTGATTATCTGCTATTCTCTGTTAAAAGGGCTGAGGCCCAGTCTGTTTCGGTATGGGTTTCGCCCAAGGTGATCTTGTAAGGGCTAAGGCCCAGATGGTATTTGAATGGGCTCGGGCCCAGTTATGGTTTGCAAGGGGATTTACACACTAAGTTTTCGTAAAGTCACGCTCTCTTTTTATTAAATGTTTTAGGTAATTCCTAGCGATAGAGGATTGGGAGCCGTGGAGGAATCGACGGTGGCTATACATCAGAGATACTACTCGTGAACTTTAGTAATTTTGATTTTTACCTTAGTTTAAGATTATTTATTTTGGGTTAATATTTTGTAATAAGGCCATTGGTTTATTTTTTTGAGTTTTTATTTATAACCGTTAAACTTATAAATATGAGGTTTTCTTAAAACATTAGCAATCGTTTTCTAAAATATCATGTTTACGCAATGATACAAGTTCAACTTTCATAGCAAAATAGTTTTTCAAAATAATAACAGCTTTTGAACGGTCATTTAGGAAATCACGTTTTTCTCAAACTAAACAACGAACTTAGAGTTCAAAAATCCGATAAAACTTTTCTAAACAATTGCTTAGCTTTTCAACTTCCTTCAATGTGACAGGTTAGATTTGGGCCTAACTTTTAGGTCGGGTTTAGGGTGTTACAATTTTGGTATTAAAGCCTAGGTTGTAAAATTCGGCTGTGGAATGGGTTTGAAAAATGTTTTTTTCAAAGTTATTTGAAATTTGGTTTTAAAATAAAAGTATCTTTGTTGGAAGTATGGCACCCGAGTCTCCGGCACCAAATCCGTAAGTCTCCTTACTTATTATTATATGCTATAATGACTGTATTTATTCTGTGCATGTTTTGGATGTGAAGTTTGAACGGAAAATTTTTTAAGTATGAGTGTTAAATATTTGTTTGCTTCTATATTAGATATTTGGTTGTGTGAAGAGGTTTCAAGCTTAAGTTAGAAAGTGTACTACTGTTTTAGAATCGAGTGCTTGTGACGTGAGTGTAGTGTTGTAGGTTAGGATGTCATTTGTTTCTATAGTTTGGAAATTTTGAGGACGAAATTTCTTTAAGGAGGGTAGATTTATAACATCCTAATGTTGGGCCTAGTAGGATTGGGCCCATTAGGCCTTAGGCATAGTAGCGGTTAAAATTTTAGAGAAAAAGAGAAAAGCTTTAATATAAGTTGGATCTAGTAGTGAGTGAATTTGGAAGGTTTGGGGGCTTCTACGAAGTCCCGGGTTCAAACTTTGGCTTTAGGGAAATTTTGGTTTTAGGTGAAAAAACCCCTGGGAGTTAGTAGTAGGCTTTAAGAATAAAATGTGGAAAAAATGACACAAGTGGAGTGTGTGGTGTAGTGGCAAAGTGACGCCACATAAGAGGCAAGGGGGTGACTCCAAAAGGAGGGAAGGAGGTCTAAGGTTCAAGTCTTGGCTCTTGCATTTTGGTTTTCTTTTTAAATGCACTTTAGAATTTGGCCATAGGTTTATATTTAGTTGCGCAAGATGTTAGACACATGGAGCTAGTTGGTAAAGTGGCTAGCGGCATGGATTATGCTATAGGGGAGCTTGGGTTCGAATCTCATGACAAACAAGGGAGTATTTATTTTGCAGATTGGACGGGAAGAGTTTGAGTTGGATTTAAACTCTCCTAATGGAGGGATGCCACATCGGAAAGATAGAAAGAAGGAAGGTGAGAAGCTAGCTATTTATGGAGCTACCTAGGAGGAGAAGGAGCATACCTGGTTGGCGTTGGGCATAGGAGTGCTCGGAGCGCGGTTTAGCAGCTTCAGATTCCTATCAGGTGTGTATTCTCTATACTCTGGATGTAGAGCGGCAAATGCCGAAATACTGGTCACACGGTGACGGTAACCACACGATCGTACGAGTGCACGTGTGGAAGCTTTGACGCGATAGTCGTGGCCATCATGAGTATTCTTGTCGGTGTGGGCTATTGGGCCACGATGGCCCGAAAGGGGCCATGTGGGCCTAATGGGCCCGGGGGCTCATATAAGTAAATTGTATGATTGAGTAGTAGATATTGAACTAGACTATGTGAATCTCATATATGTGGCTAGGTTTGGGCTGAATGGGCCACACGATTGTGTGGGCCCACTTGGGTCAAAAATGGGCCTTAGGCCCATTCACATCTTTATCTCTGTTTAGAATACTTGAATCGTTCGAGGCGATAGTGGACCTTCTGTTGGGTCGTTAATACCCTGATTTGTAAAATGACCAAAATACCTTTACTTTGTAAAATTACCGAAATACCCTAATTTGTGAAATTACCAAAATACCCCTGGTTTGTAAAATTACAAAAATACCCCTGGTTTGTAAAATTATCGAAATACCCCTTGTTTGTAAAATTACCAAAATACCCCAAGTTTGTAAAAGTACCGAATTACCCCTAGCTTGTGAAACTACCAAAATACCCTTACTTTGTGAAATTATCGAAATACCCCTAGTTTGCACAATTATCGAAATACCCCGATTTATGAAATTACTAAAATACCCTTAGTTTGAAAAATTATCGAATTAACCCTCGTTTGTGAAATTATCGAATTACCCCTAGGTTGCAAAATTACTGAATTACCCTGGTTTGTGAAATTACTGAATTAACTCTAGTTACCAAGATATCCCTAGTTCGCAAAATTACCAAAATACCCCCGGCTTACAAAATTACTGAAATACCCTTAGTGTGTAATTATCGTTTTACCCATAAACAACAAATGACCGTTGTACGCTCGTGGTAGTACTAATATTGTCTGTGTTAATTGTATGATTGATTTATGTTTGAGATGCACTGCATATATGGATTAGTTATGAGTAGAATTACCGAATTACCCTTGGTAGGTAAATTACTAAAATACCCTCGATGGGTAAAATTATTGTTATACCCTTAGGGGTTGATTAGCGTGATTGTGTGTAAACTTCACACTTTTTAATTATTTGTTTGTTTGTGCTATTTACTATTTGGGTTGAAAAATTTGGGTGGTGAGAAGTCGTAAGTAATACCCTTGTGGATAGAAATGGGAATATCAGGTATGTGATTCTATTAATCTCTTGATGGGTATGGAATGAGCATTGTAATATGTGTGTGCATTCATATGATTGTAAGCTCTGTATAGGTTGGGAAATGATGTGAAACGGGAAGTATTTGAGACTGTCACGGTGGTTGTTCCCATGGTGGGTTAGCCCCACGGATACATAAATGATAATAGTGACCGTGTCTCGGTGGCTTGGCTCCACGGTGGTTTAATACCATGATTATATATGACTAGTGACTCGTCCCAGTGGTTGTTACCACAGTGGGTTGGCCCCACGTATATTCATCAGGGATTGTCACGGTGGTTGTTACCACGGTGGATTGGCCCCACGTATGTTAATAGTGACTCTGTCACGGTGATCTAGTACCACAGTAGTCTAGAACCACGAGTGGCTTGGTGCCACATATGAGGTGTGTAGTGGATGGAGGGTTGATTGTAGAAATCCCCACTGTGTGATGGGCTGGTACGGGTGGTGTGTAGAGGATGGATGTCTAGGTTGGGTCGGGATTTGCATCACATTACTTTGATACCTGATTATCTTCTATTCTCTATTAAAAAGGGCTAAGGCCTAGTCTGTTTTGGTATGGGCTTCGCCCAAGGTGATTTTGTAAGGGCTAAGGCCCAGATGGTATTTGAATGGGCTCGGGCCCAATTATTGTTCATAAAGGGATTTACAAACTGAGTTTTCGTAAACTCACCTCCTCTTTTTATTAAATGTTTTAGGTAATTCCCAGCGATGGAGGATTGGGAGCCGTGGAGGACCCGGGGGTGGCTATACATCAGAGATACTACTCGTGAACTTTAGTAGTTTTGATTTTTACCTTAGTTTAAGATTATTTATTTTGTGTTAATATTTTGTAATAAGGCCATTGGTTTATTTTTCTGAGTTTTTATTTATAACTGTTAAACTTATTAATACGGGTTTTCTTAAAACATTAGCAATATTTTTCTAAATTATTATGTTTACACAATGATACAAGTT